>OZ010666.1:34228522-35428522 GCA_963932185.1 Troglohyphantes excavatus | reverse complement strand
TAATAGTTGTTCAGAAGATGGTTTTCCGCATCTGTGTAATAACACAATTTTCTTACTTCCCATTATTTGGCACACCTTTTTAACTTTTTGTTTATAATTTCTTCACGTCGTTAGTTTAACGGATAAGGCTCTGAACTGCGGTGCTTGACGATCTGGGTTCGATTCACCGGTAAGTCTTGGTTGTTATTATTGTTTTTTATTGAAAGTTATTTATGAAGACTGAGATACTTTTATGTAGGCAAGATACTGGCTATTTTTATTAATTTTTGCTTCTTTTTGAGTACATGTCGTATTTAGAAATGAAACTTATGTATTCGGAGCTATGATAAGCATCAAATGTACTCAAAAATGAGTAAATTTTTCTTTTTTTGTGTACCTATTTTCAACAGTGTACATAATCTAAATTTAAAATTTCACAGGACTTGTTCGCCAACTGGCATAAGGATTTAACTGGTTTTGCAACTGAATGCGTCGCCATCTTGTTTTTGTTCAAGAAACAAAAGCCGTTATATCCATATTTCAACCAATCAAACATCTCATTCGCTGACGACCATGTTGAGGTTTGATGGATAAAATTGCTTTTGCATCACTATAAATCGTGGACAGACTGGATATAACTACTTTTGTTATGCCTTTTTAAAATTGTTATTATCATTGTTATATGGTTGTTATTATTGTTATATGGTTGTTATTATTGTTATATGGTTGTTATTATAGTTATATTGTTGTTATTATTGTTATATTGTTGTTCATGTTGTTGTTATTGTTATATTGTTGTTATTGTTATACTGTTGTTATTGTTGTTATTGTTATACTGTTGTTATTGTTATACTGTTGTTATTGTTGTTATTGTTATACTGTTGTTATTGTTGTTATTATTGTTGTTATTGTTGTTATTATTGTTATATTGTTGTTATATTGTTGTTATATTGTTGTTATATTGTTGTTGTTATTGTTATATTTTAAATATGAAGCCAAATATGCTAAGTACCTAAATTGATACCAAATTATCATTTCTTCAAATTTGTAGATATAAGTGTATTTGCATTCGGGGTACATAAGAGTAAACAAAATAAGAAAGTAACCGTCCACTCACAATGCACGTTGAGTATGATGGTCGCGTTGGACGTTCCCTCCTCGTTTTCGGCCATGCAGACATACGTCCCCCCGTCCCTCTTGACGACGTTGCCGATGAGGAGCGCCGACCCGGACGACATCACGCGGTGCTGGTGGTCGTCCCGCTCCGTCATCGGGGGGATCAGCGTCGAGTCTTTCGTCCACGAGAACCAAGCGACGCTCGGGTACGCGTTCACGCTGATGTTGACGGTGGCATTCGTACCCTCGATGATGTCGATGCGCTGGTAGGGGTCAGGGAACTCCGGCTTGTCTGGAAAGCAACGATTGGGGTTGGTCTTTGAGGATGTTGTCTTAAAAGGGTACGTTTGGAGTTTCTTATTTAAGCGACGTATCGCTTTGGAATGTTAATTTTAATTCTGAATTGACGACAGTCATATGAGTTAGTATCTCATTCACAGAACCTAACACAGCAATTATTATATTAATATTAATCTACATTGGATCATATAATTTCATAACACTCCAATGCCAAGGATAAATAAAAGATCACTTCGTTAAGTCTAAAATTGTGAATGAGCTCACTTTAATTGTGAAAGCTAGTGCATTTATATATTTTTTAATTATTTTAGAGGATTTTTAAATATATATTTAAAATATATTATTTAAGTACTTAAAATGTTACTTTTATATCACGCATTAGGAATTTTTTTAAATATTCCATCTATAATTTGCAAATTAAATTTAAACTTTGGTATATATATTTAACAATAAAAAAAATTCAAACTGGGGCCCTTAAATAATAAATTCATATGTTTTACTTTTAAAATCTAAGAAATGCAGCTTGTTTATATGGGTCAAAATAAAATGGTAAACAGGCCATATACTTTATATCATAAAACTATGCTATTTATAAAATTTGATTCTTAATTGGTTTCCAATCTTATTTGAACTAAAATAAAAATGTTATTTAAATCAAATATTTCTTTTATTAAGCAATTTTATTTTCCTAAAAATGTTACATGCTACAAAAGATGAGCAGTGTTAATAAAAGAAATATTGAGATTATTACATCAAGTTAATTTACACCAATTCCATGAACTGTCACTGATTAATTATCCCATCCTCCTTTATATCAGTTCAAACATATTTTTTTTTCAATTATAACCATTAAATTACAGATTTGAACTTTTTAGATGCATGGTAAAAAAAAACTGAAGCATTTCATCTTCTTCAAAATATAAATAATACGAAATAGACAGCTTAGTTTAAGTTAACCTTTTGGAAATGAAGAAATGTATATAGGATTTACATATACCTCTGAACTATATGATATCAAAATACCAGAACGTCACAAATAAGATTACTCCCCCTCCCAGGATCCCTTTGTAAATGAACGACGCAATACATAAACAACCCATAACGATATGCTTCAGTTTATCAAAAATAATAATGCAAGTACTAGTTTATTTCATTAGAATACTAATCGGAAGAAACTAATTTCTTTTATGTCAAATGGTTTGTTTATCAAACCACCCATTTGATATAAACAAACAAGGATTCCTCCAATGCAATAAAAGAACCACCGATCTCCAGATCCCTTGGGGGGAATACGCACAAGCAGGACTTCTATAACTAGTGAAACTAAATCGAATATCATCAAATTGAAAACATAAAATAAAAGATAAGAGCCTATCTCTGCAATTCCAATCGGTGATTTAACAATTAAAAAATTAGTTTAAAAAAATCCATCTTGTTTAACACCCAATACCTAAATGATTACTAATCTTAAAATCCAGTACCTAAATGATTACTAATCATAAAATCCAGTACCTAAATGATTACTAAACATAAATCCAGCACCTAAATGATTACTAATCAGAAAAACCAGTACCTAAATGATTACTAATCATAAAATCCAGTACCTAAATGATTACTAATCATAAAATACAGTACCTAAATGATTAATAATCATAAAATCCAGTAACTAAATGATTACTAATCATAAAATTCAGTAACTAAATGATTACTAATCATAATCATAAATTATGATTACTAATAAAGTACCTAAATGATTATTAATTATAAAATCCAGTACCTAAATGATTACTAATCATAAAATCCTGTACTTAAATGATTACTAATCATAAAATCCAGTACCTATTTGATTACTAATAATAAAATCCAATACCTAAATGATTACTAATCATAAAATGCAGTACCTAAATGATTACTAATCATAAAATCCAGTACCTAAATGATTGCTAATCATAAAAGTTAGTATCTAAATGATAAGTAATCATGAACTTACGTCTCACTCGTATGGTGACATTGTTGGTGACCGCCGGCAGTTCGTCGCTCTTGGCCTTGCACTCGAAGATGGACTTGTCGTCGACAGATGTCACTGTAAAGGTCAACACGCTGCGGGTGGAGATGGCGCCGTGCTCGGCACTCAGCGTCTCCTCCACGTGGTCGCGCACGTGACGCCCGTCGCGCTTCCAAGAGATGCGAGCCAGCGGATTGCTGCCGCTGGAAAGGCATGTCATCACGACCTGCGAAAAACAACACATTACTTGATGAGTGCTTTGGTGTAATAAAATTATTACATTGTAAGAAAAAGGTACTTAAAAATGGGTACGTGAACCTACTCGTTTTTCTTTGAGTGCATTTGCATCGTAAATGAGCGATGACGTACTCAAATTAAAGTAATCGGACTTTCGCTAAAATGAGCAGTGTGATTTAATGCTGATAATCTCAGCTACTGTTCGAGCGACCTTAACAAAGCGACCTGGCACACTTAAAGCAGTTGTTCAGAAGATGGGATTTTAAATAATTTGATGTCGATTGATATAATGGGAATTGAGTTATTACAACTCAATTATCTTACTTCTCATCCTTGAATAAACCCTTTTTAACATTTCATGGTAGTTTAACGGATAAGGCACTGGACTGCTAAGTCTGAAGATATTTGATCGATTCCCAGTAAGTCTTAGTTGCAATTGTTGATATTTATTGAAAGTGATTTATGAGGGCAGCCTAAGTGGGCAAACAACTGCTCTTTTTATTAATTTTTACTCATTGTACTCATTTTTGAGTAGATAACTTTTTCAAAAATGAAACTTATGTATTCAAAGCCATGATAAGCATCGACTGTACTCAAAAATGAGTACATTTTATATTTCAGTACATATTTTTAACAGTGTAGTGTTTATTAATTTATATGTTGTAAGACTTGTAGATTTCTTTGGATAAGTGTATACTGTTAAGGCTAGTATACACGATAGAGTTTTTTACTGTCTGAGAGCTGGAAGAAAAATGCACCGCTACAAAAGAGAAATGGGAGGACATATTAACTATAAGTCTTATATACGTATTTTACGTATTTACGTAAGTTATTATACATATTTTGTCATTCCACGATCACATCAACCAGATGGGTATTTTCGCGACAAAAATACGTTTCAACAACTGAATTCATATTTAAAATTAACATTTATAACATATGTGTAAATGTTATTATAAGACTTTATATTTGATATTGTTAGTAATATGGTATAAATAAATTTTAGCAAAAAACTCCAGGATTAAAATTTAATTTAAATTTAATTCATGATCATCTTAAATCAAGAATAATTTTAGACTACTATTAATTGACATTAACTTCACAACAAATAATGTATAATGACTATTAAATACTTAGAGGAAGTTTACTTGCCGATTTAACTTAAATTTTTATATATATATATTTACGTTTTGAAGTGTACTTTAATCGTTTTCCAATAATATTTTAAGTTTTAAACAAAATTAACTACTATAAATTGTAATAAAAAATTACTTTTGATATTCACAAAATTTATTAAAATTAAGGGTAGTATGAGAATTTTATTGGTTTTTCAGTGGTAGTTTTAGTTTCCAATTTTTTTAGTGGGTTTAGATAGTTTTCAGTTTATTTAGTTTTTAAAAATTTGGTTTGATTTTACTAACTAATATATAATACAATAATTACAAAAAGTTGTGGAGGAGACAAATACCATGATATTGGTCTTATAGACAAATAATACTGCAGTGGCACATATGTCACAGATTAATTTTACTTTGATTCTCCCATTTTTAACTTTATAAGTTTATTGTGCCTTTTAAAATGAAAACTATACGTACCTCATCACCTGATTTAGGATCACATGGAACTAAGGTGATATTCACATCTCCCGGTGGAACTGTAGAAAATAAGATTACTTTAAGAGTCACATATACATTTTTAGCTTTTTATAAATGATTTAGCCTTGTAATAAACTATTTTTTTAATTAGTTCATTTTTAATCGTAAACTATAATAAAACATTCAAAACATATAAAATTATACATAATATGTCGTTCTAATCCTTATTATTTATTATCAATATTCTATTAATTGATATAAAAGGATTTTAGTTGTAATAAGTTTTAAATAGATTTACTTTACATCATTTCTTTCTTAATATTTTTTTAATTAAAAAAGTTTGAGTACGTACATAATAAACGGGGCATTCCGGCGTGACGTGTTTGACATTCAGTCAACATCTTTTAGCCCATTTGTAATTATAATAAATTTAAAACAACTTAAATTTTGGAAACAACAAAATATGTCGGTCATTGATGTCTTGAGATATAATTTTATTCACCAGATTTTTTTTCTGAATACAGGTATATAATTTTTTTCATTTATGGGACGTGTGTGGCCCATTTCCTAGCAAATGAATCGCGCAGGTCACGTAAAAATAAAAAAAAAATCTGCCTATATCATGCAAAGTACAAAATTCTAATGAGATTAATTATACATCAATTGATTAATGACATATATCAATTTGCTGTTTCCAAAACTGCAGTTGTTTTAAAATCTACATAATTACAAATGGGCTGGAAAATGTTGTCCGAGTCACGCTGGAATGGCCCAAAGATGGTTCTTTCAGCAGGAACGCAAATAATAAGTTCATTGCTGATATAAAATTATGAATGAGGATTTAATATTGATGGCATTTAAAGAGTACATCCATGAAATTATCTCTTACAATGCACAAGGAGTTTGACGAATGCGACCAGGGGTAGTTTTGTAGCGGAATTGTTGGCTTCGCACTTGTACATCATTCCGTTGTCGCTAGGCTCCACCTGGATCACTAACTCACTGGAAACTCCACTACCAGTCTTCACAGTAGGAGTGTTGATCTGGAATGGTGAGTTAAACAATAATATTGCTAGACACGCATATTACAATGGAAATATATAATTTTCGGCCTTAAAATAAATATGAAGTTACGCCATTGTTTAATGTAAAGACTAAATTGAATATCATTTAACCAGTGGTTGCTAAACGCATTAAATCCAGGGGACAAGTTATCTGATGAAAATATCTGATATATTGCTTGAACCTATTTTGTTATTCTAAACGCTTAGGCATGGACAATAATTTAATTATAGTTAAGACAACTACGGTGTATCGAAGAGGAAAATTAAGCTAAATAATATCAAAACCTTTCCGTATATGTTATATTTTCGGCGGTCAATTACCTTGGCTTCTTTTGGTAGGATATTTGATTCGTTTCTAACTTACAACATAAATTCTTTTTTTAAATATTTTCTAAATTAATTAAATTATAGTGTTTCTATAAAGCTTTCTTTTTTAATATAATTCACGCAGAACAAAATTTATTAGAACCCTAATGATGTTTGACTATGTCAATGCTGCATTTATACAGATGAAAGTAAAAAAAAACAATATATCTACTTTGAACGTGTAAACAACTCTAAAAATCTTTTGAAACATAAAACTGGTTTTTCTACGGAGTGGATATTATTTGCTGACCAAATCACCTGGTGGATAAACATGCAGCATATACACTAAGTTATTGGATAAAATATTAGGTATAATATAAATACTTCTGGTTCATTTCGGAAGTGGTGAACCGCTTATAAAGAGACCCTTCGTAAATTGGCATCACATATATGAGCGTCAGTAAACTAAAATTACCAAAATAAATCTAATATATAATAATAAATCTAATATATTTTACTTTAAAACAGTCCTTTAAAGTTACATGCTTGAAAGTATGTTTTCATGAATAAATGTTCTTATGAAATTTGTGGTTCTTAAATAGGACTATTTTTACAAATAAAAAATATGTATTACCACATTCCAGCTAGAATGACTTACTATCAATCAATTATACTTTAAACTTAGTTTATTATTTTTTGTTAAATTTATTTTAAATTTAATTAGACAAAAGAAAAATTGGTCCTACTACTTATAATTCAATAATCGTCTCTTTTAATACTCTTCAAAATATTTTTAAACGTATATCGAATATATTTGTTCCAAAAGTATATGTGTTAAAATACTATACGTACTACTTAAATGAGCCTACTTTAAATTTCGTTAGAATTATTAATTTTTAATTGTTTTAATTTTTTTTTATTTTATTAATTAATTTTTAAATGTATTAATATTTAATTGTTTTAATTTTTTTAAATTTTATTAATTAATTTTAAATGTATTAATTCATTTTTAATTTTATTATATTTTTTAAATTTATTAATTAATTTTAAATTTATTAATTAATTTTAAATTTTATTAATTAATTTTTAAATTTATTAATTAATTTTTAAATTTATTAATTAATTTTTAAATTTATTAATTAATTTTTAATTTTATTAATTATTTTTTAATTTCATTAATTTTTTTTAAATTTTACTAATAAATTCAAATGTTATTAATTATTTTTTAATTTTATTAATTATTTTTTAATTTCATTAATATTTTTTTAATTTTATTAAATATTTTTTAATTTTATTAATTGTTTTTTAATTTTATTAATTATTTTTAATTTTATAAATTATTTTTTAATTTTATTAATTATTTTTAATTTTATTAAATATTTTTTTTAATTTATTAATTATTTTTTTAATTTTATTAATTATTTTTTAATTTTATAAATTATTTTTAATTTTATTACTTATTTTTTAATTTTATTAAATATTATTTTTTATTAATTACTTTTTATTTTATTAATTAATTTTTATTTTATAATTTAATTTTTATTTTATTAATTAATTTTTATTTTATTAATTAATTTTTATTTTATTAATTAATTTTAATATTTTTAAATTTTCCTCAAAATTTGCTGATATAAAATTTAAGTCTCTTCCAAGATTTTGCCTATAATAAACAACTTACAAAACACTATTTAATCAAAAATCAACTACAATCATTTCAGATCATCCAATTTAACATTGAGTATCATGGTATCACGTAAATATAATTTTGTTAATAATAGACATACAATTCTTAAAACGTGCTACATATGCTTGAAATTCAAACCAGAAATTCAATTCCAGAGTAAATCAATAGCGTAAACCAATATAAATTATCCATAGTACAATTTCCATAACTTCCATCAATTCAGTTTTAATAGATATTGCCCACACAGAAACCCAAACTCCTCTACCCAATCACGTACACCCTTTATCAGTCCCCATGTTCGATTCCAGCTGGAGTGTGTGTGGGGGGGGGTCACCATAGGAATGGGGGTGGGGGTATGTGATGGATGTGTATAACTACGAGAGTATTGAATAATTACATGCCGCCAAGGATGATAGCGTACCTCCCTGTCACCTCTGTACCACTTCAGAGTGGCGGGGGGGTTGCCCCCCAGAGACACGCAGTTGAAGGTCCGCAGCTGGCCGACCCGCAGGGGGGCGCCCTCCTCATAACCCAGGATGGTCGGGGGCTGGGGCGGATCTGCTAGAGAAGAGACGCAACGAGCTTGATTCAGTGGGATTCGGCACAAACTAGGGAGCTCTTAGATGAGATATTGAAAGCCTATCTATCCCGGCAGAAAAAGTCAGCGTAAAACCTTTTTCAAATGTGTGGATTGGTTTGGTAAATTAACGTCGCACAAGAGCTGCACAGTGGGTTGGCGAAGGTTCGGGGTCTATCTCGAAGAAAAGACCCGGAACGATGCCTCGTATTTTTGAACCATGGTCAGATGACAAGGGCAACACCTGAGATGGCACCTGACACAACCACAATAGGCGTCAGGACATTAGACCCCGGTGTCAGGATATCGTACACCATCCCGTATACACACCAGTATAATTTAATGAATGTTCTGTACGACTTTCTAGTATTTTTGTAGCAAAGATGGTGTTCAGTGGGCAAACGGGAGTAAGTATAAGTATTCATACGAAAAAACGAAAGACGACTAGCTCCAAGTAACGCTAAATCTTTATTACGCACATCCAAAAACCAAACCGATAGTACATCTCCCTCGCGTAAGATCACAACAGAGCGGAACGCCAAAATCAAAACAAATACGTCACGCCTCACTGCGCCTCTTCTTCCCCGCAGACGATCGGAAAATAAATGACTTATACAAACCAAAACTATACGTCACAAAGGGGAGAAAGGTCAGTCGGCAACATTCCGCTCCGATAATCAAACGTTACAACCCAACATACCGCCCACCTTGAAGTACCTTACTTCAAAATGGATGAAAATTACAGTACAAATAAAAGTTAAGATTGTTCATCAGAGTCTATTGGTAATCGCACCAGCTTGATGATTGGTCTCATCAGACTTCCTTCACATGTCTTCAACTGCACTACGCGAACCAAATTGTCCTTTCCAGGATAGGTGTTTGTTACTCTTCCCAAACGCCATTTAAGTGGAGGCAAGTTATCTTCCTTTATGAGGACCAAATCACCCTTTTGAAGATTTTTCTTCGGTTGCAACCATTTTGGCCGGTTCTGTAGTCGAGAGAGATATTCTGCTGTCCACCTTCTACAGAAATGTTGAGTGATTTTCTGAAGTAATTGCCATCTGTTGAGGTGATTTGTTGGAACATTCAAGAGATCCCTTTCCGGTACGGCTGTCAGACTGTCTCCGATCAGGAAATGACCTGGTGTTAATACTCGAAGATCATTTGGATCGCTGGACATAGCTGTAAGAGGTCTGGAGTTTAAGCAAGCTTCAATTTGTGTCAGAACTGTATACATCTCTTCGAAAGATAAAATGGCATCTCTAACTATTCGGAGGAGGTGGTGTTTAACTGATTTCACACCGGCCTCCCACAACCCTCCCATATGGGGTGCACTAGGTGGATTGAAATGCCATTGAATACCTTGATCGGAAAGATGAGACGTTAACTTATGCATGTCAAACAGATCGGTTAGTTTCTTCGCTGCTCCAACAAAGTTAGTTCCTCTGTCACTGTAGATGTCGCTGCTCTTTCCTCTTCTAGATACGAACCTTCTGAGTGCCGCAATAAAGGCGTCTGTACTGAGGTCACTCACCAGTTCCAAATGAATTGCTCTTGTAACGAAACAGACGAAAAGTGCCACATATCCCTTGAAGGTAACCCTTCCTCTGCCAGATGACGCTCTCAACTGGAATGGGCCGCAGTAGTCGACACCGCATTTCAAAAAAGGGCGACTGGGATTTACTCGTGCAGACGGATAATCTCCCATAGTTTGTTGTAAAACCTGAGCTTGTTGGCGACAGCAAACAACACATTTCTTCACTACTCGGCGAATTGTATCTCTCGCAGAAATTATCCAAAACCTTGTTTGAACTACGGCTTGCATCAGTTGTATCCCGGCATGAAGGTGATCAATATGAATCTGCCATAGTAATAATTCTGTTAAGCGATGTTTCTGTGGGAGCAATATTGGATGTTTTCTTTCGTTTGAAAGTTTGGCATGTCTCAAACGTCCGCCCACCCTGATAATATCTTGGTTATCTAGAAAGGGGCTTAGGCATAGAATTTTACTTTGACATTTAAGAGTCCTACCCTTTTTTAAATCATTAATCTCTTCCGAGAAGATATCTTTCTGGGCTTTCTTTATCCATACACTTAATGCCCTTTCCAAATCTTCAGTAGTCAAAAATCCGAATTTTCTTTTGCCCTTTGTAGTACGTGAATTTTCGATAAATCGTAAACAGTAGGCTGTTATTCTTTTCAATTTCTGTAAACTGGAATACGTCTCCAAGATTGATCCCACTGGGTCAGTTGTGGTAGTGCTCGTTACCGCTATTTCGTGCACTAGAAGCTTATGTGATCGTTCCTCTTTCAAAGCCTCTTCGTCTGGCTCTAGAGTTGATTTCGGTGGCTCAATATTTTCCTTGAGAAAGTTTGGTCCTGTCCACCACAGATTGTGCACTTGAATATCTTGAGCGGACATTCCTCGAGAAGCACAATCAGCAGGATTCAATTCGCTACATACATGATGCCACATTGCATTTGGAATAGTGGTCTGAATTGCACTGACACGATTTGCTACAAATGTCTTCCACCTTGAGGGCTCTGAATTCAGCCATGCTAAGACTATGGTGGAGTCTGTCCAGCAATGTACTTTGCCTGCAAAGTTCAAGGCTTTTAAAAAAGCGTCCAACGTTTGAACCAACAAGACCGCTCCACACAGTTCTAGACGCGGAATGGACAAGGTTTTTACCGGAGCTACTCTAGTTTTTGCGATCATCAGTCGTACTGTTGGTTGGTTATAAGGCACATCTGAACGTAGATACACGGCAGCAGCATAACCGCTCTCCGAGGCATCGCAGAATCCATGTATTTCGTTATCTTTCGCTTCTTGATCTAAGACACACCTTGGAATTCTAAGATCTTGTAGTAGAGGTAAACCCCGACGGTGATTTTTCCACTCATCAACAAGATCCTGAGATAGGGGCTCGTCCCAATCTATGTTTAGCTTCCACAGCCTTTGTAGAATTATCTTACTGCGGATTGTCACAGGCGCTATCAATCCCAAGGGATCGAATGTCTTTGCGATGTCAGAGAGAACAAGTCTCTTTGTAGGAGTGATCTGGTCATCAGAATTCGCAACTTTGAACGAAAATGAATCTGATGCTGGATGCCACTGTAGACCTAGTGTCTTAACAGACTCGTCACTATCAAATGTGATTGCATCATTGAATTGCCTCAACTCAGGAGGCACATTCTCCAACACCGACCTTTCGTTCGAACACCACTTTCGAAGTTCGAATCCTCCTTTCTTCAAGAGATCGATGAGTTCTGTCTGTAAACGAAGTGCTTCTTCGATAGTTTTTGAACCAGACATCAAATCATCTACATAGAAGTCTTTAGATAGTATCTCAGCTGCTTGTGGGTAAAGACTTCCTTCATCTTCCGCAAGTTGTTGTAGGCATCTCGTGGCGAGATAAGGTGCAGATGCCGTTCCATATGTGACTGTTAATAGCCTATAAGTTTGAATCTGATCCTTTAACGAAGCTCTCCAAACTATTCTCTGGAAATCTGTATCTTCAGGATGCACCCTAATTTGACGATACATCTTGTTGATATCTGCTGTTAGGGCTACTTTATGCATTCTAAACCTCAGCAATATGGTCACAATTGAATCTTGGATTGTAGGTCCGACTAACAGTCTGTCATTCAGTGACACTCCAGAAGAAGTTTTAGCGGATGCGTCAAAAACTATTCGAAACTTCGATTCTGAAGATAGTTGTTTGAACACTGCATGGTGTGGTAGATAGCAAGTTGTTAATGTTGAATCTTCCGAGCTTCCATCTTGGATTCGTTCCATATGATCCAAACTCTCATACTCTCTCATAAAGTTAGTGTACTTTTCCATAGTTTGCGATGATTTCCTGAAGCGGGTTTCTACTTGTAGTAAACGCTTGACAGCAATTTCCTTAGAAGATCCAAGATCAGTTGTTTCAGATCTGAAGGGTAGTCGTACCACGTATCTTCCTTCCGAGTTCCTAATAGTAGTCTCCTTGAACCATTTATTACAAGGATGATCCTCTCCTGGCTTCGTTTGATAGCCTACTTCTTCAATTTCCCAGAATCTCTTCAAGTGGTGATCAATAGCACAATGAGTCACCACATTTCTGATTCGTTGCTGCCTAGGTTCTTGAAGTCTTGCTCTTCCTGACAGCACCCATCCAAAAACTGATCTGTTGGCTACTAGGCATCCATCTGGGGATAGTACTTGTTCTCCACAATAGACTTCCGGCCAAATGTCAGCACCTAATAGAATATCTATTGAACCTGGAATTGTACAACTTGGGTCAGCTAACTTCAGATGTTTGAAGAACGTCAGACTGCTGAGCTCCACTGGCAGTTGCGGCAAATTACAAGTAAGTTTCGGCAAGATATGTGCTGTGACTTGTATCGTAACTCCTGGTTCAACCAAAGATGATATGTTCAAAGTACATGAGCCTTTAGAACGACCTACAACATTCGATGATAAGCCACTAACCTCCAAACATGTCTGCGATCGATGAAGTCCCAACCGCTGTACACAGTCGCTCTTGACAAATGTTGATTGAGATCCAGAATCGAGCAGAACCCTACAACGTTGTGGTTGATTGTTTTTGTCCATGATGGAGACTATTGCTGTGGGTAGCAGAGTTTGACGAGGCAGATTTTCTGATTTAATGAAATGTCCTGATATCGAGGTCGGATTTCCTTCAGTTGCTGAAACTTGTACATTGACTTGCTCCGATGACTCAGAGTGAAGTAGACTGTGATGTTTTCTTTGACATTTAAAACAATGTCTACTCTCGCATTGTCTTGAAAAGTGTCCCTTTCGAAGGCAGTTAAGACAGAGTTTCTTCATGCGGACGATCTTCTGGCGCTCTTCCATTGACATATTCTGGAATGTCTGGCACCTGTAGATGCTGTGCGACTCACTGCAAACAGGACAACAATTTACGTCAGCATGATGTGTAGCAACTTTACTGGAATGGACGCCTCCAAGTGCTCGTCCTTGGGTTTTCGCAGGAACAAGGGCTTGTTTACAACTGTCCATTGCTTCTAATGCACAGGCTCTTTCTTCCAAAAACTTCTTAAATTCTGTGAAAGTGCGCCGAGTGCCTTTCGTCTGTGACAATTCCCAGCTTCGAAGTGTCTCTGGATCCAATTTCTGGCGCAGTATGTACACTAAAACAGTATCCCAACTATCTACAGGCTCCTTTAACGCACGTAAGGACTCAACGCTGTCCACTGCCATATCCAAGAATCGACGCAAGTTTTTCGCGGATTCTTGTTTTATCTGATTTTGATTAAATAATCTATCTAAGTGACAGTAGATAATATCCAGTTCATTTTGATATCTGTCATTCAGCATCTGCCAAGCTTTAGCATAGTTGGCTTCAGTTACTGGAACAGCTTGGAGCAAAGTAGAAGCATTTCCCGTCAAAGCAGACTTTAGGTATTGCAGCTTTTGGACATTAGACAATTCGCAATTCTTATGAATAGTTGCGTCGAACATATCTCTGAATGATAACCATGTGGTTAGATCACCAGAAAATGCAGGCAATTCTATTCGCGGTAATTTAACATTTGAAAGCATGTGCGACGCTTGGACAGGAGTCGTTGCTGGCTGTACAGTTTGTGATACAATTGTTTTAAATTTGCCAATTACAAATTCTATCTTCTCTAGTTTATCTAATTCATCGTGAAATTCTTTCTCAATTGTATCAAATTCTTCTTTTTCAGTAAGAGTTAAAATAGAATTAAAAACATCGTTTAACTCACCCGACAACTCTTCAATTTTGGGAGCGTAAACTTCAATGGCTTCCGTCTTTTCCGTAACGCTAGATTCTGCCGAATATGCTTGCAGGTTGTTGCTCAGTCGCGTAACCTTACCCTTAACAATTCTTTTCTTGCAGAGAAGCGCTTCCATCATTTCTTACTCGACCGTCAGTTCCCAATTCTAAAAAGTCACAATCGAAATAGTCCGTGTTCCGGGCGCCAATGTTCAGTGGGCAAACGGGAGTAAGTATAAGTATTCATACGAAAAAACGAAAAACGACTAGCTCCAAGTAACGCTAAATCTTTATTACGCACATCCAAAAACCAAACCGATAGTACATCTCCCTCGCGTAAGATCACAACAGAGCGGAACGCCAAAATCAAAACAAATACGTCACGCCTCACTGCGCCTCTTCTTCCCCGCAGACGATCGGAAAATAAATGACTTATACAAACCAAAACTATACGTCACAAAGGGGAGAAAGGTCAGTCGGCAACATTCCGCTCCGATAATCAAACGTTACAACCCAACAGATGGCAACCCTCCGATCGCAAGATCACTACTTTTTTACTTTTCTTTCTCAAGTCCATCGCACTGATTCAAACCAGCAGTCCTCTGATTACTAGCTAGGCCTCCGTGGCCGAGTGGATTAAGGCATCAGCTGGGAATCCGAGGGTTCCCGGTTCGAACCTGTGAGACGAACTACACTAAGAATAGCAAAAAAAGTAGCGATATTGCGATCGGAGGGTTGCGAACTTTGCTACCAAAATACTAAAATGTCGTCCAGAACATCCACAAAAAATTAACGGCATGTATACGGGACTGGTACACGATAAATCTGACCGGGGTCCAAAGTTCCGACATCTATTGAAGGTGTCGGGTGCCAGCTCAGGTGTTGTCCTCGTCATCTGACCATGGTTCAAAAATACGAGGCATCGTTCAAGGGTCTTTCCTTCGAGATAGGCCCCGAACCGACGCCAATAGCCCACTGTGTAACTCCAGTGCGACGTTATTTAACCAAAACCAAACCAAACCTGATTACTAGGTGAACGCCTTTATCCACTGGGCCAATGGAAGCCACTCACATTTGTGGAATTAAAGGGTTTATACAGAAACACTGCAGTTTTTATTTAATATGTATTAACTTCTATGAACCCAATACCTAAACAACTGCAAAATTCACGATTTTTTTATTCGCTGAAAATATAGTTCGGAAACTTCTAAACACGCAAAAGTCTAGAACTGTATCTATGTTTTAATGAGTTATTTGAGATTCTATGCTGGATAACAGGTATTTTTTATTCAAGGAACGAAAATTTTAAATCTTTTTTTCTCAGTGTTTGGTTTTCCTTCATATTAAGTTTTTCGAAACGCTAAAGCTTTTTTTATTATTGACGGAAAAGATTATAATTTTTTAGCATATTGTAAAATATATGTATATTATAAATTGGCATGCGAATTTGATTTATGAGTAGTAGATTTTTTTTGAAAAAATTAATGGGGTAAAAAGAAGTTGAGTTTTATGGAAATGTTATGTGTTATTATAAATAATTATTTATATAAAAATCAAATACATGTAGTATACAAAAATTTAATACCAATTATTATGTATTATAGTTTAAAGCATCTGAGAAAAAATTTGGTGAAAAAAGCATATCTAAAAATGCTTTAGCGTTTTCAAAAAAGCTTTAAATTTTTTTTAAGGTTTAAATTTTGAAAAAAAATATAAAGAATTATTTAATTTTTGTGTGCAGTATTGTTGTTTTATATAAAATTAAATAGTATGTACATTAAAATATTAAATCAAAAAGTCAAAAATAAGTTGAATTCATACCGTGATATCTGACTTTTTTTGGTTTCAATATGCTTGATAAAGACTGTAGAAAACGAAACACCTGCAAAAATTCTTCCACTTTTGAAGCCTTGAAATTTTTTAAGGAAATTAAAGAATTTTTTAAAGGTTTCATGCACGAAAATTATTTTTTTAAACTGCAGTTTTTCATTTTAATATCTTTATAAAATCTTCCGAAAATCATTTATGAAGCTTTTATGCTGATTTTTTTTACTGGGATGCTTTAAGACGGCAGCTCGTCAGTTTCTGTGTTATTTAATGCAAATTGGAAGTTTAGGCGGTTCATAATTTCCCTGTAGTAAACAGCGCTGCAAAGATACGTTAATACTCATCTCCCATTGAATAGTAAAAGAATGCACAAGGTTACACCTTTGCTATTAACGTCATCGGCTCCAATATTTCTGGTACGTGATAAAACGGCCTAAGGCCACTTTTTCACATACTGAGAATGCTTTTTTAAAAAGGTTAAAATATAACATTACAAGAAATATTTATAAAAATAATTATTTGCCTTTTGTATTAAAATGTGTGTATTTGCATTAAAAAAAATTACGTTTTATATATAATTAATTTTTGCCGTGCACGTAAAACATTTTAAATTATTATATCGCTTTATATACTAAAAGTTCAACATCAACAAAAAAAAATTTAATACGTTTTGATGTGTTATTTTTATCTTAACCTCTGTGTTTCATACATTTTTAAATTAAAATTATTACTAACACAATGCAAAAATTAAAGAAAAACTGTAATATAAACTAATCTAAACTTGCATTAATTAAAAACTATTTGCTATTCAGTAATTATGTATAATAGAACACACATATCTATAAATATTTCAATAGATGAACCAAAAATGTACTTAAAGATAACTCTATGACTTTGATCTATAACTATGATCAAAATGTGAGTAACAAGCAATAGTAGACATATAATAGATGCATTTTTTATTTTGAATATATAGTAAACTTAAAAATTTAACTGAAGTTAATGTTTGATTTTAATACTCACAAGAGACAGTAAGCTTGTGAGTTCGGAACGTCTTTTTCCTCACAGGTGGATTTTCAGCGTAGCAAGTAAAAACTTTTGTGTCAGGATCCTGCAAGAAGAATTCAAACCCTTCAATCAGTAGATATCGTACCATGACTTATTTCCTACGTCCTTATTTCGAAAGAAAATGTTAATTGGCAAAGAAAACCAATGAAACTGAAGACACTTAATGAATTTTGATGAGATATTTATTTAAGCAAAGAATATTTTTGTGCAAAAGTTATAAATATTCAACCATATGTTAGATACAGAATTAAATAAATGAAAACTATACCATACCTATGTCATAAATTCTAAATATTTGTAATACAACAAACCCTTTTCGATTTCCCCTTTATTTTAGTCGCATACTTTTCCTAATCTTTTTCTAAAAGTATATACAATTCACTTAAATACTTTTTCGCCCCTTTAACTTTTGAACTCCAAAAGGGATAGTCATAAAAGTGGTGTCTAGCTATAATAAAGTGAATATGATCTATAATATATATTGCTTGCAGCGCCCCTAGTGGAAATTTACGAGGTTAGTGTACTTGCATATAAAATAATAGGACATACATAAAATATTCGATAAGAAAATTGTAAAAGAACATCAATTTAGATCGATAAGACACATTGCGAACATCAACACTATGAATGGAACGCTTACAACGCTCACATGTTTGTTCGTAATTTACAATGTTACCTTCCGAAACGCACCATATAGCAAAAAGATTCCGCTTTCGATTGGCGTAAAAAGGGGTGTAAGTCAAACATTTGAGAAATTATCTGCTAAATACTTTTAAATATTTTTCCCTTTTTGATGAAAGATATGAAAGATAGAGCAATGTGAATTACGAGATATAATCGACGCTTTAAACTTACTTTTATAACTTTCTTAAAAATGCACTATGTGTTCACAATATTCCTTTAAGTTTCATAATAATATAAGTATTTATCAAATACACTTCTTTTTTTTCCATTACTCAAATATTATTTAATAAAATTAATTATATTCTTAAATGTTTGTTGATATTAAGTTTTTTCTTTATCATTGGTCTTTGTTATAAATCTTGATTCTAATGCAAACACAACCAAATTACCTACATTTTAATGTTTTAAAAATTTTCATACATTTCTAAAACGTGCATTTTCTTTTCGAGATTACAAACTAAATATAAGCAAGTAAATCATAGCAAAACTCAAAATTATTTTATTATAGAACAGTTGGAAAATGTATAATTTTAAAATTATACATCGAAATTTCATCTCAATATGTGATAAAATACTTCTAAAGAAATTAAATTTATAAACCTAAAACCTGAAGTTTAACGCAAGATATAAACTAAATATAACAATTCCCAAGCTATTCCAAGCATTGTTGTCTAATAGCTAATTCGCTAAATGTTCTAAAAGGGCATTTCGCATCTACCCCATGTCATTACTCCCTTACAATGAAAGGGTGTATTCCTCATTTAACCATTTAATGCTTCCCCTCCTTTCTGCTTTGATTACTTTCGTTCGGCATTCCTTGAACAGTTTTTCTGTTACTTAGTGCAATTATCCAATCACTTGCAATCGTTCGACTTAATCTGGGATATTTGGCTCGATTTGTTTTACTTAAAGTGTAATGATAAA
The DNA here is from genome assembly GCA_963932185.1 of Troglohyphantes excavatus. Lineage (NCBI taxonomy): Eukaryota > Metazoa > Arthropoda > Arachnida > Araneae > Linyphiidae > Troglohyphantes > Troglohyphantes excavatus. The sequence continues at coordinate 35,409,388 of OZ010666.1, read as the reverse complement.
AGGCAATTAATTGCAATTAGTATATCCGGTAGTTTGTAATTGAAACTGGAATATATTTTTGTGCATTTGTAAATACCAACTGTAATATGATAGTTGGAATTGTACTTCAAATAAAGAAAAAAATATGTAGGGATTTAAAATGTATCTACAAATTTATTTTATTTAAAAGAAAAAAATATTTAAACAATTATTTTGTATTGATTGATTCCAATACTGAACGTCAGATGGCGCTTTTAACAACTATATCTGGCTGAAGTTCGTGCTGAATCAATGTCCTTTAACCTAAATCACGTAACACATATTACATTTTTTTCGTGTAAATGTGGGTAGGTTGATTGCATTGACATTTATTTACAAAACTATATTTATAAACTTTATTTTATTTAATGCGCAATTGAATTGATTGCATTATATGCTGTTAACTGAAACATAGTGTCCCAAAAAGATACATACTAAATAACTGTCTACAAAATTCACAAATTGAAGAAAATCATTTTAATATTATAGGATGTAAATTCCAAAAATTATTATAATATTCAAATTCCCAATTGAGGATTCTGAGTGACAATATAATAGTTGAGTTTAAGTATACAAAATAGTAAAGATTCATCATTGGCGAATAGAAAGGACTCCTGATAAATATTCCTAATAAAATAACCAAAAGTATCTCCGCAAAAAAACTAATTCCTAATAAATACACAACCAAACCAAAATGGCATCTTTCCAACCGACCCAGCAATCCAAACCCCCTTCACTCATTGCAACAAATACCAAATTCACTCAGACAAGTTTTATTTAAAAAACTGTTTTTTTTTTAATACTTTATTTTATTTAATGCAAATTTTCACAAATTGAAGAATTGATCCATCTTAATATTATAGAATATAAATTCCGAAAAATATTATAAAATTCGAATTTCCAATTGAGAATTCTAAGCGATATTATAATAGTTGAGTTTAAGTAGACAATATACTAAAGATTCATGATTGGCAAAGACAAACGACTCCTGATAAATAATCCTAGCAAAATCCCCAGAAGCACACAAAAAACTATCATCCCTGATAAATATCCAACCAAACCACAAACTAATCTCCCCAACCAAACCACAAACGCATTTCCCCAAACAAACCACAAACGCATGTCCCCAACCAGCCCTGCAATCCATACCCCCTTCAATCATTGCAAGAAATACCAAATTCACTCAGACAAGGAAAGAAAGTATGTAAAGCGCACTTCCGCGTGTAGCAATCTCGCGAAAGAATCTCTCCAATCAGATGAAGAGAACTGATACAGCCACTGAGGCAATTCCCTTTTGTTGAAAAGGAGGAATGCCACCCATAGACATACCATCACTCTGGCTCTCTCAGAGATTCCATATACGTGACGAAAGTCCTTTACCTCTGTATATCGGATGGGGGCTCTGGTGGCATTCAAGATTTATGGATACACTTGCCACTTGGCTTCCTTCCCCCCTTCTGGTACCTTTAATGCAATGCAATACACCGGGTTGCCATGGCAACTGATCCGTCCTTTCTATCTCCATAGATCCCGGGGAAAAAACTGGGGTGGGCCTAAGCACCTGAACGTGATGCCGCGTAACTGAAGAGTGACCTGTTTAGATCCTTGAAAAATGGATTCTGGTGTAATTTTTTTTTATATTTTGTATCCAGATTTATTCGGAAAATTTAATAAATGCCTATATAAAGGTGTATTTTTTTATTTATGATAAAAATAGTGTCATATTTTTTTTTGAAGTAACAAATGTCTTTGAAATGTCTGTGGTAAAATCTTGGCAAAATAATAAAGCATCTTACAGTTTTGACATATTTCACTTTTGCAGTATAAAGAGTTTTCAATTTCACAAAGCTTTTTTTATCTATTGCCACAAATTATGCCATTTTTATATCATAAGGATTAAATAACATTAATAATTACAACGAGTCAAGGTAATAGCAGAAACCTGTTCCCAATTCTATGTTAAAATATTTCCATTTTCAATAGTTCACACACCTTTATCCTACTTTATATAGATTCCAAATGTCATGGTTATTTCTTTTCTGTAGTGTCGTTAATTGCTATAAAACACAATTTATACGAAACCATTCTCAAACATCCATTTAAAACTGATTTTTTTTTATATTTTTTTCACATGTCCATAATAGTTCTCGACTAGCATATCTTTTAGTATAACTAAATTAAAGTTAATTTTTGATTGAGCAACTATTAGTTGTGTGTATAATTTCATTTCTGAAATCTCTTCTGATTTTAAAAAAATTTCCACACAAAAAATTCCTGATTTTTAAAATTAAATAACTCGGTGAGTTTATTTTGAAAGCCGAAAAAATATGTTACAGAAGTTTCATAATTAGTTTGAAATATTACCGACAGATGGCACTATGTGTTGTAGTCTCAGTAATGAGTCCGAGAAATAGGCTATGAACTGTCTTTACAAAAAAAAAATCACTTGACCTTCGCGGTAAACACTTGATATTCGATTCAGTATGTGCACCATTCGCAGCTCAGAGATGGCGGAAAGGAAATTTGCAGTTACCCTCCGTACTGTGAACAGAAATGGAAGCACATGTCAGACAGATCCGCTGTTTAAGTTCGTCCAGTGTTACAGGATCGTTCTGGAACGCGCCACAAAAAGTAGTTCCAGGGGTAAGATCGGGTCAGTATGCAGGCAAACCTTTGCGTAAAGCGACACCTGTCGGCAACATTTAAACTAATTTTGAAACTTATATTTCAGATTTTTACAGCTTTATAAATAAACATATCACTGTTTCACTCTTCACCATATCTCCTCTTCCCAGTTATTTAATTTCTTGTGGAAATCTTTGTGGAACACTTTGTATATGTAATCGATACAATCCATATATTACTTGCGTATTCCCGAAGAAGATGCAGAATATAAAATTTTAAAGCATTGTAGCCCGGAATATGCAAACGTTAAAAGACCACACAACTCTAAGTGTGCCATATTACCTGTCTAGTGAGCGTGATGGTAAGATTGGAAGAGGTGATCCATCCTTCTGGCATGCGGGTGGTGGTGGCGTCACCACCAATCACCCTCGACCCGTCCACCACCCACGTGATGGTAGAGGAAGGGTTGCTCACTTCAGTGGCACACGACAGGGTGACAGTGTCACCACGCTTCGCCTGTAGAGGACCCGTCAGCTTCACGTTGGAAGGAGGGACTAAAAATATGAAGAAAAAAAATGTCCATATAATATCTGCAGAGCCTTCTTGTGTTAATCAACTGTACCAACACAATCATGAGCAATAAAATAGGAGTCATGTTTCCGGTAAATGCCATAATTCCACTGATTTATACGCAAACTGCATCGCACATGACCGGCTTTAGGGTAACGGTTAACTGAGAAATTGAAATCCGCTATAAGAAATCTCAGTCATAAGATTTTTATTGCTAAGCTGTGTTGATATTTTAGCGTCATGTATTTTAAAAATGGACAGACTTTTACAAAATATTATTAATGATATTTATATCCATGCAAATTTGATTTGCATTATTTATTCAAATATGAGTTATTCAATGATAATCTTTAATAAGGTTGAAACTAACCTGTAAACACTTTAAAGTCTTAATAAAAGCTTCTAGGGTAACTAATGGTTCCGTTCACATTGTGTTACCGCCAGACAAATTACGCGAAGCCCAGTTTGCATACAGATCTGTGATAGATAGTGCCCCGTAATACGACATAGAAATGTCATGTAACTTAAACTGGCCATGTGAGTCACAGCCGACTGACAAAGTAGAAAAAAAATCGAATATACCTAGATTGTTAGTAGCCAAGCGTATGGGACATTATCCAAGATATCGTGCGAAGACTAGGATTATCATAGGTCATCGTGTCCTTAGCGTTTACTGTGAGTATAAGGATTTGAGCTGTATTGTATGATCTGATATTTGCCACCTAGAAGCAATTCTGGACCACGACAAGAGATGAGTATCGACACCATCCTCCTCTCTATGGGCCACAGATGTCTTCCCACAGATGTCTTCCCACTTCAGATTACGAGATGCTACCTAAGTTTTCAGATGTTCTGAATATTCCAGTACGTAACTGCCTAACTCGGTCAAAGACTACTGAACTGTTTAATATGCCTCCATAAATACAAATAAATTATATTACATTCCCTCAATTGATTACATTGAATCACAGCATAAATCTTAAACCATTCTCCTATATGAATCTTGAAATTGCCTACAGTATCTCAAATTCACATGTCATCAGTGTATACATCTAAGAACAGACACTCACAGTGCACGCTGAGCTTGACCGATGCTGCGATGGGCTCCTCTATCTCGTTGCTGGACGCCTCGCACCTGTAGACGCCGTTGTTGTCCGACGCGTCCACTCGGAACGTGTGGATGTTGGTCGTCACGTGCCCCCGCACCGTGTACGTGGCGTCCACCTGGACGTTGCCCCTCTTCCATATGAGCTGGGGCGGGGGGTTGCCGCCCCGGGTCACGCACGCCAACGTCAGCGTATCGCCGGACGTCACAATGTCGCCCTCGATGTAGCCCTCGATTTGAGGGATCCCAGGGGCGTCTGGAATTGGATTTAAAAGTTAAGGTCATATTTTATTTGTGGATATATAGACATGAGCTGGACCGTGTTGTGCAGCAACCGGTTAACCCACAAATTGAAAAAAATAACGTCGTCAACGTAAGACATTGTTATTAACGTTATCAACGTAAGTGTAAGCCCTACGTGTCACTTTACGTGATTAAAAAATTCAGTAGAAACACTTTTCATATATCGCCGAAAATGGGCATGCAACGAATTGTTGCAGCATGGATTTTCCTAATGAGTGGTTTGCTTTAAAGCTAGTTTTCTTAAAATGAACATTGTGTGCGTTTACTGGTTGTGGCGTAACACGGTCAAGCTAACAATCACAAATCTTCAGACATTATTTTTCTCCCATTTAAATAATTCAAGTTTTAATGTCAATAGCGCTTTTTATATATTTTTTCTACTTTTTTTTTTAGTTATAAATTTTCTATGTATTATAGATTCTTTTTAACAAATGCTCAGCGCAGTATGTCCGTTACGTAGCCAAACTTCATTCAACCAATTAACAAAATGGTATTTTAAATCGATGTTGGAAGCAGTAAAAATATTGTATTCTCTGATGTTAACTGAAAGTTATTTATGACTTACAAAATAGTAAACGTTTTAACTAAGATTTTTTTTTTAATTCTTAAAATATATAATTATATTGGAATTTTGTCGGCCGTCTATAAGCTTTCACTAAAATATAGTTTAGTTTTTAATCGAAGTTAACCGAAGTCTCGACCGAAGTTTAATCGAAGTCTTAGTATGTTAGTTCTTGAACTATTACCGCAAACATTATTAGTCCACATGTCTTTCTGTAAATCACACGAATTGTTAATAATTATTTTAAGTTATAAGTAATCAATGTAACCATTTCTGTGATAATTTCTGCACAAATTGACTATTATCATTAGATCAACTTAGACCATAGAATAAAACAAAAATCATGACGATAAAAACGGTTTTTAAGTTGCTTGGCATTCTTAACTAGAACAACTCTGATGGTAAGCGTGTCACAAGAAACAATCATTTATATTAGCAAGACCGTGTTCTACTATATGGGCTAAAAACTCAACAAAATATTAATCTTAAGTAAATATGTCAATGGTTTGTCCGTTTATCGAGTAAAAGCATAGCACAGTATGTGTTAAAAAATTGTAATAACACTGACATAGCAGAGTATTAAGGCCATTTGTATTAGCGGTGTATCGATAATCGTTTAAATTAGTATATCTAATGCTATTGCTGTAGGTAAGGGTTTGCTATTTCGTAGAAGAATGGAGACGACTCACGCAGGACATTGATGGCGACTGAGCACCTGAGGTATCTGCTGAGGGCCGGGTGTCGGGCCTCGCAGGAGTAGATAGCACCATTGTCGTCCACTTTCGGGTACAGAGTGATTGAGCTGGTGGTGGTGTAGCGACGCTGCTTGTCCTCGTCAAACGACATCTCCGCGTCCTCTGCAACGAACACAATCACAGACTTCAGAACAATTTCGAATGCCGTATTGTGATTCTTCAGGTCATACCTGGGCATTTACATGAAAATTAAAATACTCACTGGCATTTATTGATCAGTATTGAAAGCATTTAAATATGTGCCCTTTCGAATACAGAGGTCAGTAGTGTTGTTTAGCTATGGACTGATGACTAAAAGAATTTCTTAAGCTTTTCACGTGGGCTAAATTAAAGAAAAATTGTCATGTCTGTGGGATAATTCCTAAAGGGGGGGGAGAAATATCGCTTTGGGGGACAGGACAAAGATTTTAAAAGCTTTGGGGAAGGACGACTTGCCTTCCAAAAAGAGACGTGTAACTGTCTGACTGACGGATCTCTACCAATTCTTCTTCAAGGCAGGTAGATTCGCAAATTGGGGTAGGGTCACTTGAGGAGTTAAAGAACTAAAAAGCCAAGATGAAGTCGATCTGTAGAAACCATTAGTTAAGCATCACATTTCCCAAACCATGTAATTACTTGTTTGGTTGCAAACAGCATACCTCATATGCTTTAAAAATTATTCCCCCCTATTTGGTCAAAATTGTCCCAAGCCCATTGCTAGACATGTACAGTCTATGGGTACAGATGTTATGCCAGCCTAGAAGTAAATGTTAATTTGCATAAATTTACTGCTTCAAGTATACAGGGTGATCATAAACTATTGGACGATGGTCATTCTTTAGTGGCATCACTTTTATCTTTATTGTCATATTTTAAACAAGTCTCTTAGTTTTAGTTGCAAAAAACAAAGTAGTTAAAATATAAGAAACAGAATGGTTAATTATGTGCATTTAAACAGCCAAACAATGACTACGTCCAGCAATTTGTGACCGACCAGCAATTAGTTTAATATATGAGGTAGGCTTGCAGTTTATCTTCTTAAACACGATCAAACAACACACTTATAAATAACCTAATTATTTCGCAAACTAACAATTAACTTCAAGAACTTAAGGAATTTCTATTTTATGAAGGTTTATTTAAAAGTTACCCTATTTTAAACACTATAATACACCATAAATCTTCTTTAATCAGCATGATATCCTGTTTCCATAAAAACTTAATCCCATACGTGTGACCTTCCATATGTGAAGTGATTTGTTACGTAATCAAGATTCAACAGCACTGCCAAAGTCAAGTAAAAATTAAATTCACCCATTACCAAAATCAATCTCAACACTGACCCTTAAACGACGCCACGCTTATCTTACCCATTTCAGAGAGGGACTACTGGAATCTTTCCTAACCATCCAGCAATAATTTAGACGGTAATTAAGGAAATTTCCACGTTTCTTTTGTCAGCCTCACGTGCGTCCGAAGCCGACCTTCCGCGAATACAAAAGACCCGTAAAAACGCGACCCCCTCATAATCCATTAACTCCCGAAGAAGCAACAACAACAGCGACAAAACAGGGGTTGCAGACGCTATTTCAGGTATTATTTAAATTAGTTTTCCAAGGAAGAAAATGGCGGGTCTGCAGCCGAAAAGAATGCAAATGCAAAGCAGGAGCGTGCCCCAGTCGCTCAATGCATGGCTTGTTGATGATTCCATGTCTGGCTGGATGGAAAAGTAGAAGATCTCGGGGGTTGGGGTTTAATTATACACCCCGGGCACGATCCTGAGCGGAAAGGCAACATCAATTACGCGACATTGTTTTGACGAGTCGCTGGGAATTCTCTTTCCAGACGCATTTTCGCGTTTTGCCTTGATGACATGTTATTAGGAGAGGGTAATTTCACGTGTCTCGCGAATGTGCCCTACGGAATTAAAATCCCATGGTGTGTGACAGGAAGGGAATCAACTTTGTTTCCAACGTGGGGGGAACCCCGATCGATGCTTGTTTCTGTTTGTGGAATAAAAAGGGTTTTAGTAAAAGCAGTGGCGGCCCGTGGTCGAAAATGTTAGTGCAGCCGAAATCATGTGTTATCATCTTCAGGTTCCACACAGGGTTTTAAAAAATAATATTCAAGTCAAACAGTAAAATCATCAATTTACTTGATTTTATTTTAATTTTTACAATAGTTTTGTTTCCTGACACTAAAACGGTTCCAATTGTTAAAAAGAAACAAGAAAAAAAATACACCTTAATCACTGGTCATTTTCGGATTCCACACGAGGTAAAAAAATGCATCTTTGTGGAAAAACTTCAAAAGTTTGTTTCTAGACTTAATTCTGTTAAGAATGATCCCATTTCTGGCTTGTGCACTGCAAGTTCTAATGATCTTTGTGTTACCAGTCTCAGATGCATCCCTACTGTTTGAGATTGGCAAGGGAGTTTCGCTATTTAAAATTGTGAACCGCTTCTAATCAATCTTGTTATGTCTTCTTCGATGAGGTTCATGGTAACTTGTAGTTCCAAAGGATTGTCCCAGAGAATCATCTTAAAATAGTCATCTGCTTTAAAACTCAAAGAGCAGTGGCGGTCCGTGATCGAAAATGTTAGTGCAGCCGAAATCATGTGAATCCTCCCACCCCCATTTTCCACAACCAGACATTTATTATCTACTACTCAAATCAAAGTTTCCTTTCAATTTTTACGAAATCATAACATGCGAAAAAAAATAGAAAACGCTTACTTATTTTTTGAAAATTAAAGCAATCCTCCTTTCTTTTATACATGCGAATCGGTCCATATTAATATTGACTTAAATAACAAAACAACAGCACACAGTAAATTTATCACGAAAACTATTTTCGTTCGGAGAGAATCTCTGAAATTCTCGGTTCTCCCACCCATCACCCGCGATCCACGCATGAGCCAATCAGTTTACCGAATACCAAGTGCAGCCCAAATCAGAAAATTAATTTCGGGCTGTAACTCGCCACACATGAAGTGCCTTAAAAGGAGGGGGGAACTCCATACTACATAGAGGTTGCCATGGCAACGATGCAGCCGATTTCAAAGTTCGCATTTTGGTAGAAATCTCATTTTCAATTATAATCTTCACTTAAGAAAATTTGTAAAATATCTTATTTTAATTTTAAAATACACTAATAAATTTAGGTGCAGCCCGGCTGTACTTGCTGTAGTCCACGAGCTGTCACTGAGTAGAAGGTTACAAAATGGTGAATCAGAAACAATGGACATTGATTTCTTTGTCGAGATATTAACGCCTACTGCTAGAGCTACAGGGTTATACTTTTATTGTATCAGAATTAGAAACCAGAAGAACGATTATAATCCGTCAAAAAAACATTTAAAAATACTAATGCTTTGTAGCAACAAAGTTTGGTTCAGTTTGATTCATTAACGTCGCACTAGAGCCGCACAGTGGGCTATTCGCGACGGTTAGGGGTTACCTCGAAGTTCGCCGTAAAGTTTAGAAATAACAAAAACATAATGACAAAGTTTAAGTAACTATTACTATTTAAACTTATAAAATGTAACATGTGTTTATGAAGTTTGAGCATATGAAACTACTTAACCTTCACGTAAATATGTTTTCTTGAAGTCAGAAATATATATTTATTTAAGATGTGCCAGTCAAAATACAACAAAAAATTTATGCAGGTTTTGTTGGAAGTTGCATGCAACAACTTTTTGAAAAACCTTCATTAACGCTCTTATGTTCATTGACGTGTTATCACCACCAAGGATCTCCAGTTTTTCCAGAAATGCACTCAATTTTTAAATTAAAAAAATACAATATTTTTTTAATTTAAAAGCTTAAGACACAATATACAAACTGTCTCTTTACAATTAATTACAATTAAAAACTTTTCAACTCAAACTTTTGGTATGGTTTTGATGAAAAGAAAACCCTATTACGTTTCTATTTCCAATTAATTTTCACCAATTAATAGCTTTTGAAAAGATATTAAAGGTTTGTTTGAAATCTTATACATATTTTATAATAGTTTTTTTATCCAAAAAGCATTGATTTTTTTCTCAAAGTTTGGTAATTTTTTTATTGTTTAGATTATAACTAAACTAAATTGCCACGTAGAAGATAGAATATCAGAATCGATTAAACTTATGTGCTACTTTGAAACTTTTAATTTGGGGTATTTATATCCTACAGAGAAAAAGTCCAATATTTCCACAACCTTTCCTTGTGATTATATTGAATCGATTTCAGAGCCATTACATTAAATATCCTATCAAAATGTAATGAAAGAAAAAAAATGGAAGGTTGTCTTACTCCTTTTTAAAAATGAAGGCAAGCCAAGAGAATTAATGAACCTTGAGACTCTAATATTAATAGCTATCATTTTTCGAATTGGAGGTTAGGGCATTATATAAATCGATAGTGTTATAAATAATCGCGTACAATATCTTCACAGATAAAATAAGAACGATAGGTTTATAGAAATCGATGACCGTTTTTTATTTCTTTGCGATTTTAAATTCTTTAAATAAAAGGGAATGCTAATTAAATTTTAAGGTTGACAACAATTTTGCACAACCAATATGTTTGCACTACCAATATATTAAATCCTTTGAATAAAAGGGAATGCTAATTAAATTTTAAGGTTGACAACAATTTTGCCCTACCAATATGTTTGCACTACCAATATATTAAATCATTTGAATAAAAGTGAATGCTAATTAAAAAAAATTTAAGATCAAATGACAAAAAGTTAAAAGATCCGTCAAAAAAAAATTAAAAGATCAGAATAATGTATATGTCTAATGAGGCGTGAAAATTCGTTTTTTGTGTTCTGAACAATCACTCCACCATTTTTCCATTAAACCCTTTTAAATGGAATAATTTGGCCTGTAATGTTGTTAAGTCTACAGTAGTAGGTAGATAAAAATAAAAATTGTATCTGCATCAGGGAATTATGAACGGAATTTACACTTGAAGTTGATCGCCATTTTTTGCATTCGACACTAAAAAAAATAAAATTTCAATATAAAAATTATTCAGTTACATCTCTTTGTTTCAGAAACGTCGATAGCAGATCAATAAAATCTGCTAATGGAATTGAGTTTTCATAAATTTTATAATGACTTGATATCCGATTCAGCAACAGAGAAACTGAATGGCGGATTTATTAATAGGCAAATACTCACCCTCAAATAGCTGGTTATCATTTTTGTACCATATAAGCTGCGTAGGGGGCTTGCTTCCGACTGCCTTACAGTAGAGGACGACTTTGTCTCCTTGTCTAACTTCTAGGTTATTTCCAGCAGGAAGATCATTGATTGACAGCAGTTGAGGAGGAACTATCGGATAAAATATCACTCGTTAGCTATATTTAACAAAAAAAGCGAGAATTGCTTAAATTGATGCATTAGTTATCTGGTTCATTCGATTACTTAAAATTATTATTTATAATAGTTTTAGTAATTTATAAAATAACAAATACTATTTTTTATAGTTTTAGTAATTTATAAAATAGAAAATATTATTTTTTTGATAGTTTTAGTAATTTATAAAATAACAGATTTTATTTTTTGATAGTTTTAGTAATTTATAAAATAACATATATTATTTTTTGATAGTTTTAGTAATTTGTAAAATAACAAATATTATTTTTTTGATAGTTTTAGTAATTTATAAAATAACAAATATTATATTTTGATAGTTTTAGTAATTTATAAAATAACTAATATTAGTTTTAATCAAATTCGTCATAATGTTGCACGAGTCGCATTTATTTCTTATTCCTCGGTTAAACCTTTAAAAAGTGAAAGTTCATTTATTTCTAACACTTTAAAAGCAAAGCTGAATATTTTTGCTGTGCATGCACAATCCAAAATAAACTCAAATTCGACAACAACTTCATTAAAATAAATTCTAATTAAATGTTTAAAAAAAAATTAAGAAAAATTGTCTGTCTCAGTTTACCACAAAATTAACGAAACAGTTAATTATTTTGTAACAAAAAACTTTTCACAAAAAACAAATATCGCAGCATATTTAACGAAGCTTTCTTCAAACTTCAGCAGACATTTTTGACCGTGCTTTTAACAGAAAAGTCCTTTATAAACACATTTTAATAAAAATAGCAGTAAATAATAACAAACTGTAAATAAGTTTTTAAAACAAAAAGCTCTCTGAAAGAGACACATTAAATTCTTTTTAACTCCACAAAAACATACAAATAGAAAAACAAAAATAAATATTTTTAAATGAAACCCTATTATAAAGCAAACTTTAACGTTTCCCTTGCACATTATTTTATTCTGTAAATAAAAGAACCTTTTTTTAAACTTTAGTCTTGTTTAAAAAGGCCATTTATTTCTAAACCAATTATTCGACGTTTCAACTTTTTTAAATTCTAGAATGTATATATATTTTTAAATTATAAAAAGAAAATAATTTGGTCGAGATATTTTTGCCCAATTATTTAAACGGCACAGTTATAATTGTAATGTCATACAAAAAAAAATCATGAATTGTTCTTTCAAATAAGTTACTTCGTTATCTTGCCTTGTTTATTTGTTGCTAAACTTTATTTACTTTGTTAAATTTCATATTCATAAGACTCCATTACATTTAAATAACGAATTATAAATTAATTTGTTATTAAAAGGCAATAAAGAAATCTATAGAAGAGGATGGCAAAATGTGTGTGTCAAAATTATAATTTTCTTAACACTTCTTTCTTAAACGTACTTCGCATCTCGTATTAAGAAAATACAATTCAGAATTAAATCTTCGAGAATTTATATATTTCTCTAAGTTTCTCTTTTATTAATACATACACTTAATTTATAAAATTAGTATCATTTCTCTAAATCAAAATATTTTTAGTGTCATTTTAAAATTAACAACAAACAATTTTAAATACTAAATATCTGCGTTGACTTTTATATCGCAATTTTTAAAGTAAGTTGAGTAAATAATAAGTTAAAGTAAGTTGAGTTAAAACTTCAGTTTTTCGAAAAACGTTGAAGTAATTACCAATTGTATACAATTAGCCATTTAAGGCCTTTATTGTTTGAAGTATATTTGATAATGGATAGTTTAAATTCCTTTTAAGACATCTTTGTTTAAGGAATTATATCCATCAAATATTTACCGAAGAGCACAGTCAAACACAAACCGATTTAAAATTTAACGATTAATTGGCTAGAAAAAAATATATAAATGTTTGTGCGTAGTTTATAAAGTTATTAGTTTATTAAGATTATTTAAGCGTAATGTATGATGGTAGCAATACAATGTTTTTCTTAAAATCGACTTCCATTATTCTTTCTTTTTAACTTTAAATTGATAATATTTAATATACAATTATAATAATTAGATGGACTGATTTTATTTTTGGTATTAATTACGACTGTATGTCATATTTTAAGTTCTTAAATAACTCAGAACATGCAAATTTTATACTAAGAACTAAAAAAAAATCTGGTTGGTTGAAAATACTGCCGTATCAGAATATCACAAGTTAAGTAGTGTGACTAAATCAACTTCAAATATACTTTTCTTTGAAATTTATCAACAAAATATATTACAATTTTGGACATTCATATTTTTGAAAATAAAATATGATTTTAATATAAATATTAATAACAGATGACTGAAGAGAAAAAAAAGCGAGTGTCATGCCTTAACGCAGCCCGAAAATAACATACTAAATATTACGATAATCGTCATCATGTTTATTGTATCGTATTAAATATAGATATTATATATTAAACAAATTCAATCTAATCTGTAGTCTTAAAGAAAAAGTAAATTATATGTATCAAAATTTAAAAAAAGAAGTATTGTTTCTGTAACCGACTAATAATATTTTTTTAATAAGAAAACTTATTTTATTTAAACGTCTTACAGAAGTAAAGTATTAAGTTCATTTAAGTTTCGCCACAAACAAAAACTGCTATATTGAATAGCTTTTTATTATGAAAGACTATATAATTAACAAACGAACAAAACTTAATTATTCATAATATGGTTTAATATTATGATTAATTAAGTTATGTTCGTTTGTTATTCACAAAGTCGTTTATAAAAAAAAGCTAATTTATTCAAGTAGTTAATATTTTAATTTTTAAAGCAGTATTAGTACTTATACAAACACAAATTTCCAATACAATTTTTTTCAATATAAATTCACAATTCAAACTGAACAAGATTTACAGAAATCGCTTATCTTTTTTTATCATTATTTTACATTAACGAGTAATGGTTTTAAAACCTTACACCATGAAAATTTTTACATTTTTGTTTAAAAAAAAACTTTTTCTCCTTTTACATTAAATGTTCTAACTCGCACCCACTTGACAAGAAAGATTAAAGTATGGTTGCAATTCCCATCCCCCAACTAGAGAAAGAAATAATGAGCTTCTTCTTAAAACACAATTTACCTAAGCTGCTAAAGCGAAAAGAAAGTAATTATGCAAATTTCTTTTAGCCTCAAGTATAAAGATTCTTCATTTTTTACTTGCTCTTCAATTTATCACGAACACTTATCTCCGTTTTTTTTAAATTAACTTTTTTTTCGCTTCTTGCGTCATTGTGTGACGATATCGGTACCACATTAAATAATCGATTGAAAGTTCAAGAATTCCACAGATGAATTTCAGTATTTTTTGCTCAAATAATCAATGCACTGCGCGTAATATCCTTTATATATTTTAACTGTTCAGTTAAAAATTTCTCTAACTATTTGCTTATACGTTTGGTTAGTTAGTGTGGTATTAATTGATGAAACAGTATTCGATAATTTTTAAAGATTAAAATTAGGCAAAAAATGCCCTGATATAAATTTCTATATGTTATAAATTTGAAAAATGTTTAATATTTTTCAAAATAGATTTTAATACAAGTTTAATATAGAATTTATATATTTTTCTTTAATAAAATCAATAATTAGATATTTTCGATTTCAAGAAAAATATGAAGGATCGGAAATAAACCGGAGTAAACGAATTCAACACATTTACCTTTACATAATATTATAAATAAAAAGTGGATTTTAATAAAAAAAATTGGTGTGTACCGGGCGGGACAAAAGTTCCTAACACATTTTAAAATTTAATATAAAGTAAAGTAATTGGAGTATAAACATGCAGTTTAGACTTATGTCTTTCTGACGGCGAAACATTTTTGCTTATAGTAAATAAAACATATTGTTCAAATTTCGTAACACATAAAATATTAGAAAAACGCATCAAAAACTCAAAGCAATTACTTAGAGATCACTTATTTTGTGCAATCTACTAACATATTTGAACATGTGCGACATTTATATACGCTAGTACCTTTTTCTCTCTGGGTCGTCATTTCTACGTAACAGCATCACAATTATTCATAAAACCAGAAGAAACTTATAAACCAAACATAGGAACAAGTAACGATGTCCATGGGAGAAGTTTGAAACTACTTTTTTTTTAAATTTCTTTAACAAATATGTTAGTCCGATCCGCACTTTCATACGCCAATTGTTCGATTATGTAATACATTTTAAAATGTGTAATATACTTTTAGCTAACTATGTATATTTAAACTTAGGAAAGGTGTCTACTATTATATACACGATTGAAAGCCTATTTTTTCTTAGAAAGGTATTTGTAAATACCACACTTAGTTAAACTATTAAATTATTTATAAACAAAACGTGCATTATAAATATAAATAGTTACAGTTGATAACTGTCTGTCATTGTAAAATATTTTAGTCCAAACCGCATTCTCGTACGCCAATTGCTTGATTTTGCACTACATTTTGAAATGTATTAGAAAATTTAGGTTAACCCATCATATTTAAACTTAGAAAATATATATATTGTTATTTACACACTTTCTAAGCACATTTTGCTTATAAAGTTATTTGTAATTGCCCCGTTTAGATAAACTATTAACTATTTATACCCATTACATGTATTCTAAATATGAATAATTACAGTAGTTAACTGTCTGTAAATGTGAAAAATATTGCAGTCTAAACCGTAATAACTCAAACGCTAATTACTTGATTTTGTATTAAATTTTACAAAGTGTCTACACACCCCATCTCCCCTGCATTGTTTTTACGAGGGTGTTACAAATATACATCCCCACTCCGTACTTTTTCTAATACACACTGTAATAAAAAACCTACTCGTTTTTCTTTTATTACAATTACATAGAAAATGAGCGATGACGTACACAAATTTAAGTAACAGTACTGTCTCAAATATAAGCAGCGTGATTTAATATTGCTAACCTCAGCTTCTGTTCAAGCCATCTTAACAAAGCGACTTGACAAACTTAAAATAGTTGTTCAGAAGATGGTTTTCCACATTATTTGATATCGATTGTTTGAATGGAAATTGAGTTATTACAACTCAATTATGTTACTTCACATTCTTTTAGCATATCTTTTTAACGTTTCCTTTGCTTGTTACTTCCTCAAGTCGCCCTGGTAGTTTAACTGATAAGACTCTAGACTACGACGCCTAAGGATCTGAGTTTGATTCCCTGTATGTCTTGGTTTATATATATTGAATGTGATTTATGAAAAAAACCTACTTAGGCTAGCATCTACACTTTTTATTCATTGCACCCACCTTTGAGTACATGCCTTTTTCAAAATTGAAACTTACATATTCGGAGCCATGATCATCATCGAATATATTCAAAAATGAGTACATTTTACTTATTTTTGAGTACATATTTTAACAGTGTACTCATCAACATTAAAAATGAATTGAAAAACCAACCCTAAACATGGAAGTCACATATTCCCTCGATAGATTTCATACATTCCTTTTAAACTTCCAAGCATCCGAATTTATCCATCTGTAAAACCGTCCACTCACCGAGAGAACTCGCTTCACAAATATGATATCCTCTAAGTTCCATCCTAAATGGAAATGTTGCTCTCACCATCCGAGTTTTCAGACGAAAACACATTTTACTCCATCCCCCCGAGTTAGAATGGACCTTATGGGACAGAGCTCCTCCATACCTCCTCCCTTAAAACCCTATCCCCATGTTTATATTTTTTATTAGATATTCCTCTTCAAAACCCTTTCCACTCTTTACCCAAAGTCCCCCAGCTACCAAGTAAAGGACGGACATTCAATACACTTTTTAAGGGATGAAACTAGTCAAATGTATGGAATTAAATTTTTCCCCCCGTCTTTTTTTCGGGGGGAAAAAGTATCCAGGCACTATACTAGGAAATGGAAGGAATCCCGGATCGATATGGATGGTTCTAAAAGGTTGGCTTTTCAACCGTGTCTGAAAAATGATATAGGATCCGCCTTTTTCCAATATTAGCAGGGGGGAAAATGTTGCTTTTATTTTGTATTTTTTTAGCTATTTCGGATATTTTGGGGTTATTATGTGTATTATGATAAGTGGGTGTCTTTTATTTCTAGTTTAGAGTGTATGTCTACTGAGAATTAATGTTGCAGTTTTATAAGTAACTACCAAGTATTTTTTTATTCACGTCCCATTGAAAGAGTAATAATGCGTTCGTATCCTGTCTTTTCAGTTTATTATTAAAGTAATGGCGGAAAGTTTTTTTTAACATGGAATTAAATTAAGCATTTTAGTTATTAGTTAGCATTAATGATCCGATGATTAAATTCAATAGTAGTTAAATATATCATATTAAATAAATTCAAAATAATTCAACATATATTTCAACCTTAAATTAATTAAACACTTTTATATAAATGCCTATGAAACTAAAGTTTTAAATTATATAAATAATAAAATAATATTTTTAAAGTAAACTTTAACCTAGTTATAATTTTGTGAATGAGAAAATATTTTAATTCAAACTTTATTTTTTATATTTTAGTTATGATTATTCTATTTAATTTTATTTTAATTAATCATATATTTAATTATCTTCTATAAAAGATAAACTTTAGAAAAAACACGATGGAGTTATTATAAATATTTCTAAAAAGTATTTATTCTATGCAAATAATATTTTATTTATGTAAATATGTGTACGTGTGTATTCAAATAACCTAATTCAAACTTTTAATAACAATTGCCAAACTATTTTAATTAGCCATTCAGACTGCTATAAAATCTGTTTCAATAAGCTATTCAGACTGATATAAAAATGTTTTAATTAACTATACAGAACTTTTAAACAACAGAGCCTGTACAGATAACTAGAACTAAGTGTTTAAAGTTTTAAATTAAATGTATTAATATAATAGTTATATCTCTAAAATTTTGTTTAGTATGCGTTTAATTTTATTTATTATGCTGAACCTATCGTTAAAATATCTATAAGTTCTTAGAAGCGGCTATGATTTTTATTTTTATAATTCCAGCTACAACGAGTGATTACTTTTTAAGAAATAATGTGTATACTGAGACAGAAATGTATGCTGAAACTTGTCGATTAAGATTGAACAAAAAATGAGTAAAAATATTTTCTAATTTCTAAATAAAGACATAATTTCTAATGATTTAAAGTTATTTTATTTAAAAAAATTTGACAATGTCAACATTTATACATTGCTTCCAATTTCATTTATAACATTAATTGGTTTACTATGTAAATGGCTTGATAATCTACTAACTAACTTTTTAATATTCCAAATATTTTTATATGTATTTAATCTTTAAATTTGTTAAAATACAATATTTTCCTCGTGTATTATTTTCTTATAGCTCTGTATTTATTTTTCGAATAGCATTGAAATGGATTGCTGCTACTGCATATGTACGCTGAAAAGTTTTAGTTTTGTTTTAAAATGCAGTTTTTAAATGTCATCTCAAATAAGTGAAAAAACAATATTTCTAAGTACAATATTTTTAATTTAAAAATAGTGTTGCAATTGTCACATTCCGAATTTAGTACCCCGTCACACCCCATCCAAGAACCAGTCAAAATCCCACTGCACCAGAACAACTTTCACTTATACTGCAGCGACCCCTAACGGAACACAAAAGCATTGAACTTTCCTAAGAAAACCGTTAGTCCTATGGTATAAATCTTACCAAACGTGGGAGCTTTGAAGTTTGTTTTCGATGAGTCTCTATATAACGTTAGTGTAAATTAAAGAATATTTATTTCAATTCTTACGTCATATTTTGTTTATTTCAAATATTACAGCGAGTGTTTTAATAATTGAAAATCGTAGATAATCATGATATCTTGTATTTGAATGCGATTATAATAAAAATAACATGTTATGAATTATCGATCTACATTGTGTATTTACTATAATATATGTGGCCTAGATTAAGAACAACCCATTTTTGAGACATGATACCTTGTTATATGTCCCATATATGTTTCTATATTATTTAAAAAAAAATTATACACAGTTTCTAATATTATTCAGTTATTTTATTACTTTATATTCAATTTCAAATTTAAGTAAATTTAAGAAGTGTGTCTTAGTTTAAATAAACATAATATAATTCATGAAATCCTGACACAAAGAGAACTAAGTAGTTGAAATCCGCTATACTTTCTAATCAAATTCATAGTAGACTTAACAGTATGCAAAATACATTGACATAATCAATGTGCTATTCATGCGTGCTTGTGCACGATAAACCTAAATAATTATAATTTACTAAAAAAGTTCAAGTGTGACATATTCAAAATATTTCTATTGTATAAAATCACTAATAACATTTGATAAGTTCGATGTTTTAACTATGAAACAAAATTCAAAATCTATACATTTAAAAAAGTCATTACTAGATACTTTCAGAAATCCAACAAAAATAATCCAGCAATTTAAATTCTAATCGCTCCCACACCCCTACGCAGTTGCACAATAAAAAAAATCATTCACCACGACAATCACGATTTACCATACCCAACAATCCGCAACATTTTAATGGAAGATTTCCGTTTCTTTCAAACTCATCAAAAATCCAGTTCCATCCGGACGAAGAAACAAGAAAACCGAATATTAAAACAGAAAATAGGAGAGAAAGATGGAGAGAAAGAAGCGCAAGAGCAGAGTCGAAGAGAGACCGTCATTTCCAAAAATTAACTCGGAAGGAGATTCAACACAGCAGAAACTATAACAACATTTCCCATAAAGGAGTTACTCTGCGGGAGGGATGGAGTCCACGAAGCATCTTCTTTCGGGATGGGGGGAGGCGCAAGAGCATCCTTCTCCTCCTCTTCCATAAATTGAGCAGAAATGATTGTGTTGGGAGGCTTCGTTTATTATGTTCGATGATCGAGACTTTGGGAGTGTGGGGGATCGATCGGGATGGAAGGAAGAGGTTGTGGGGCCAAGGTTAAAGAAAGTCAAAGCGTGTGCCGTCCTTTGAATTTCGGATCCTTGTAACTGTGGATTGCGCAAATGAGATTGGAAATACAATGTAGAAGTTTGGAGGGGAAGGATGAAAGGTCGTTGTATATTAGCGAGAAAAGTTTGTACTATATTTGAAATATAATGTAGGTGTTTGGAGGGGAAGGATGAAATGTAGTTGTATATTAGCGAGAAAAGTTGATATTATATTGGAAATATAATGAAGATGTTTTAAGAGGAAGGATGAAAGATCATTGTATATCAGCGACAAAAGTTTATATTATATTGAAAATATAATGTAGGTGTTTGGAGGGGGAAGGATGAAATGTAGTTGTATATTCGCGGGAAAAGTTGATATTATATTGGAAATATAATGAAGATGTTTGGAGAGGAAGGATGAAAGGTCATTGTTTATAAGCGACAAAAGTTTATATTATATTGAAAATATAATGTAGGTGTTTGGGGGAAGGATGAAATGTAGTTGTATATTAGCGAGGAAAGTTGATATTATATTGGAAATAAAATGTAGGTGTTTGGAGGGGAAGGATGAAATGTAGTTGTATATTAGCGACAAAAGTTGATTTTATATTGGAAATATAATGTAGAAGTTTGGAGGGGAAGGATGAAATGTAGTTGTATATTAGCAAGAAAAGTTTATAGTATATTGGAAATATAATGAAGATGTTTGGAAAGGAAGGATTAAAGGTCGTTGAATATTAGCGACAAAAGTTTATAATATATTGGAAATATAATGAAGATGTTTGGAGGAGAAGGATGGTATTTATTTCTATATTAGCGAGAAAAGTTGATTTTATATTGAAAACATAATGTAGAAGTTTGTAGGGGAAGGATGAAATGTAGTTGTATATTAGCAAGAAAAGTTGATATTATATTGGAAATAAAATGTAGGTGTTTGGAGGGGAAGGATGAAATGTAGTTGTATATTAGCGAAAAAAGTTTATATTATATTGGAAATATAATGAAGATGTTTGGAGGAGAAGGATGGTATTTATTTCTATATTAGCGAGAAAAGTTGATTTTATATTGGAAATATAATGTAGATGTTTGGAGGGGAAGGATGAAATGTAGTTGTA
Source organism: Troglohyphantes excavatus (assembly GCA_963932185.1). Taxonomy (NCBI): domain Eukaryota; kingdom Metazoa; phylum Arthropoda; class Arachnida; order Araneae; family Linyphiidae; genus Troglohyphantes; species Troglohyphantes excavatus. The sequence continues at coordinate 35,388,084 of OZ010666.1, read as the reverse complement.
TATTAGCAAGAAAAGTTTATAGTATATTGGAAATATAATGAAGATGTTTGGAAAGGAAGGATTAAAGGTCGTTGAATATTAGCGACAAAAGTTTATAATATATTGGAAATATAATGAAGATGTTTGGAGGAGAAGGATGGTATTTATTTCTATATTAGCGAGAAAAGTTGATTTTATATTGAAAACATAATGTAGAAGTTTGTAGGGGAAGGATGAAATGTAGTTGTATATTAGCAAGAAAAGTTGATATTATATTGGAAATAAAATGTAGGTGTTTGGAGGGGAAGGATGAAATGTAGTTGTATATTAGCGAAAAAAGTTTATATTATATTGGAAATATAATGAAGATGTTTGGAGGAGAAGGATGGTATTTATTTCTATATTAGCGAGAAAAGTTGATTTTATATTGGAAATATAATGTAGATGTTTGTAGGAGAAGAATGAAAGGTCACTACAAAGATATTTTTTTATTGTATTAGAAATGCAATGTAAGTGTTTGGAGAACAATGAAAGTTCATTCTATATTTGCAATAAAACTTTTTATTATATCGAAAATGCAATAGAGATGTTTGAAGAAAAGGATGAAAGGCAGTGGTTTATTATCAGAAAATGTTTATATTATACTAGAAATTATTTTAACTTAATTCATATCTTCAATTGGATACAAATTAAATTAGTCACATTTTTTTATGAAATTGTTACGTGTACTTAGAAAGAAGGGGAAGGTCTTCAGAATAATAAAGAAAATATTAAATATCCTAAATATTAGTTTTCTTTAAATGAATTTGAGAACACGCCTTTTCATATCTAATCATTATATTAATAACTTTTTTTTAACATAAATTATCTGAATTTTATATTCTCAGTAGCGATCAATTGATATTTGTTGAAGCAATTTAGAGATTTTGCTTAATATATATATATATATATATATATATATATATATATATATATATATATATATATATATATATATATATATATATATATATATATATATATATATATATATATATATATATATATATATATATATATATATATATATATATATATATATATATATATATATATGTGTGTGTATTTTAAAAGAGTTCATAAGAATAAAAATTTAAATAATGTTTAAGAGTTGTCAAGTTTGAATCTCCTGATTCTTTACAAATCGTCCAATAGGCTAATAAAAGAAATAAAAATATTTCTTGGTATATACTTTTAAAAATTATACATTTAAAAAAGTAGTTTTTTTATGTATGTTAATTCATTAGTATACGTAGTTTTGATTACATATAACTTATAATTAATCACCCAAGTATTAATACTTTAATATGCGATTGTACAAAGATTGATTTCACCTTTTGTTTCATTTTAAAACTATGATCTAAAACAATGATATGTTACAAGAATGCTTTTGCATGTTGTAGTATGAGAAAACAAATAAATTATTACAACAAAAATCATACTTTTAATATCAATACTGCAACAATGTTTGGTAATGTTATCTTAAAACAATGAATAATTAATTTTTTACGTTAAATCCTTCGTTGAAATTTCGTTCATTTGAACGCTTCGTTCATGAAGAAGCTTTGGAAGCAACTTTGAAGACATCAAATTATTCCGTTTTCCAGAATATGAAATTTGATGAGGCCATATTTTTTACTTAAGTGACATTGGCGTGTAAGTATTGAAATATTTTAATTAGCAACTTCACACTAAGTTACGTATTTACATCATTATATGCGACTTTTTATTTTTGTTAAGAATGTCTCTTATATTTACCTATCCGTTTATTGCACTCTTCAATTACTGTTTAAGGGGGTCCGATACCCGAAATTCGCAAAAAAAATCATTTTTTTTTTATATTTAAAAAATAATATTCAAACTTATCTTAATAACTCACAAAAAACTGCTTCAAAAAATTCCTATTACTTTTTTAGTTATGAATGTTTTAAAGAGACACTATATTAATGATGTGTTCCTATAACATAGTTGTATCACTATATGTAAACTTTAAAAGCAAATATCTCTGTTCGTGGTTTTGAAATTTAATGAACACTAAAAATGCTAAGGCTTTTTTACTATTATACTTAAAATCATAATTTTTGTGTGTATAGCAAGATAAATATATTTTAAATAGATGTATGCATTCAGATTTTCTATTTTTACCATAATTTGTTTTTTAAACCCACTTAAAATGGAATTTTATTTTTTTCGTCAATTTTTTTTCCAAAATTTCTAATATATTTTATTTTTTCAAAGTGATGTATCTGAATCAAAATTTGAATGCATACATCTATTTACATATTATTCAAGATCTTAAATAAAAAAAATTGAGCGTCTTAAAATGGTTTTTTATGCATATTTAGAAAGAGAAAAAAAATTGGATTGTACAAGTATAAAAATAAAAAAAACATTTCGAAGGTATCGGACCCCCTTAATAATATTTGAATGCATACTGTCCTTAAATGTCCTTAAAACTGTATAAACTTTACATCAACAACCACTGATATTGATTTAATGATTTACAATTATTGAATATAAATCATTAAATGCTCAAAAAAGGTTTAATGTTCCTTATAAAGTAGTTTTGTAAATGTTGCATATAGAGTATGATTGTGTAATAACCGTTTAATAAAAACTAAATACATGAAGGGAAATAAAAATAAAAGTTTCACTTCTCCATCACAATAAGAAGATATAACGTGAAAAAAATGCAAAAATAAGTGTGCTTAAGAATTTATTTGTTTTAAAACTATTATTTCTAATATCAAATAACAAACATTTATTTCAGGTAGAGATGGATAAACAATTGCAATAAAATAAGTGCAATTTCTCATCGACATAATGAGATAATGAGAAATTTTACTTATTCATCCCAATAAGAAGATAGAATATCAAAAAAGTTATTCATCAATGCAAACAATATAATTAAGCATTTTTTGATAGTATTATTAACAATATCGAATAACATACTTTAATTTCAGGTCAAAATGGAGAGACGATTGCAAGAGAAGAAGTGCAATTTCTCATTAATATAATGGGGACATGAGAAATTTCACTTTTTCATAACCACAAGAAGATAGGGCTTCGAAAAAGTTATACATCAATGCAAAAAATGTGAGTAAGTATTTGTTCTAATACTATTATTTATAATATCAAATAAGATACTTTTATTTCAGGTCAAACTGGAGAGACGTGCAAGAAAAGAAGTGCAATATCTCATTAATATAATGGGGAAATGAGAAATTTCACTTCTTCATCACAATAAGAAGATAGAGCTTCAAAAAAGTCATGCATCAATTCAAAAAGTAAGTGTGATTAAGTATTTTTTTCTAATAGTATTATTTATAATACCAAATAATATACTTTTATTTCATGGTGAGACGATTGAAATCGAAGCAGTGCAATTACTCATTGAGATAAAGGGAAATGAGACATTTTACTTCTTTATCACAATAAGACGATAGGACATTAAAAAAATCGATGCCTCTCGTTAACCTTCAGAGAATTGCTACGCAAACTAATTCTCGTTTCGTTCACTATAACGTGGGACATAAGGTGCACTAGTGATCTCAAAAGTGAGCCGCACAAAAATTCCTGCCTTTAATGCCTAACATTCGTCAATCCCTGTAGTATGTATATGCAATCCACATTGGTTTGCGAATGATCGCTACGTGTTATAGTGATCCCAATAGATAGAACATAATGTGTTAAAGTGATCCAAATAGATAGAACATAATGTTACAGTGATCCCAAAATTGGGCCCCACAAAAATTTTGCAACCTACTCACTAACGCTCTTCAAGCACCGTAGGATTGCTTCAGAATCTAATTCTTGCTCGAACCTTCTATTACTTCGTCTGGTCTAGTAACATTACAGTCAAATCCTCGATGACACGCATTCGCCTGGCCATCTAGGCGTTCGAGCCATTGTGTTCTATTGCTATTCGTTGCATTAACAGTATTGAATATAAATAACATATTTGCAAATTTTAAAAGTACAAATATTTTTGAAATTGTATATTACAACCTTGTCCATTTCGGCCAAGGGGGTAAAAAGCGCACCCTTAGTGTACTCACCAGTTTTTCTTTAGCTCAGTGATGACATTACGCCAGCGAAACTTCCGACAGAGGGCGCCACGACAAGTGACATTTGTTTATTTTTTAAGTTTTACAAAAGTTTTCTATTTTCAAATAATAATGCTTATTTTCTTCTGAAATTACGCTAACATCATCACAAGTATTGTTCGGAAATTATTTAAAGCGTTTTTATGTGGCAACAGTATGATTTCTGTAGTTCCTAATTTTGGTCTTAAGACTAACGTGGCAGCTTGGAAGGAAGTGTTGCCATTCAAACGATAGAAATTGACCAATGAAAAAGGGTTACGTAAACATTTTAATTATCCAAAATTTGATTTAAAATATAGATGTTTGGAGAAGAAATATAAAGGTCGTTATATATTAGCAAGACAAAATTTATGTTATATTTCAAATATAAAGTAGATGTTTGGAAGGTAAAGTTGAAAGGTCATTGCAGAATAGCAAGAAAAGTTTTTATTATATTAGAAATACAATATGTGTGTTTGGAAAAGAAGAATGGAATATCGTTGTATATTACTAAGAAAAGTTTATATAATTAATAATATAATTTACTTAATAGAAGAAGAATGAAAAAACATTCTATATTTGTAACAAAATTTTATAATATATTAGAAACGCAATGTAGTTTTTTAGAGAAATAGGATGCAAGGACGTTTTATATTAGCAAGGAAAATTTATTTTATATTGGAAATATAAGATGTAAATAGAAATGTAGATATTTAGAAAAGAGGGTCGAAAGGATATTATATATTAGATCCGATTATATTAGATAAAACGATCCGGTTTTTTAAAACAAAATTACGTGTTATATACTATTAGATAAATATATGTTAAACTCTTTATATCTGAAATGTCTAGAATTTTATGATTACATAAATTCAATTAATTTTTCAAACTTTTATATGACTGTTAGTTTTAGAATAATTACTCAATTGGCTTTCATAGAGTGAAAAGATTTAAATAACTAAATTGTATTTTTATTCTGATTATTTTATAAGTTTTTTGTTTGAAGAAATGTTGCTGAATAAGTTTCGTTTCACATCTATGCGCTAAATATAAATTTTAATCCATATAGAATTAGAAGTTATTGTTAAAATCATGAATATTTGTTTACAAAATACATAAAATATCTAATTATTTAAAAAAGTATGTTCAAAAAGAAAACAAAAATACATAAATTTGCATAGTATAATAAAAACAGTATAAATTTAATTTTTATGCACTATTGAAAATTACTTTTTGTTAATTATATTATCAGTAATACATTAATATCTAATACAGCATTTTAAGATAACATATTTTTAATTTATAATAATTAAAAATCGAAATGAAAAGTGATAAGGTTTATGTAAAATAAAATGTTACTGACTTTTGCCGTACATAACTTTTACTGTTTCCAGCTTCGTGAAAAACAAAATATTTTATGTAATTCCTATATTTACTTGATTTCTATATTAAAATTGGTAAATCAAACAATAAAAGAGACTAGAGAGAATATAAAATATGTAAGTTAATATGAAATAGAATATTTTATAATTGTATATTGAAAAGAGATATAAAGGTAAGAAAAAGTTAAAGTATTTTAAGAGTCTGAAAAGTAGTTAAAATTTTAAACCTTACAGGGTTGCATAAAACATTTAATCATCTGAATTGTACTAATACTTAAAGCAGCCAAAATGCAGCAGCTTCGTTTAATGCAAATTTAAAATTAAACTCATGTTTAAATAACAGAGTTAAAAGTTAAAATAATTAATATGAAGTCTTTACAAAAATCTTAAAAAGTTTAATTATCACAGCAAATAATCATTATTAAGATTATTGTAAAAAAGGAGTATATAAAAACATGCTGCAAAAACAAACGTAGTTATAAAAGTATAAAATCGAATGTTAAATATATCTGGCATATATCTGGTTTAGAATCAAACGTAAGGCATATATCTAGTTTAGAGTCAAAATAAGGCATATATCTAGTTAGTTTGGAGTCAAAAAGTAAGGCATATATCTAGTTTGGAGTCAAAGGTAAGGCATATATCTAGTTTAGAGTCAAAATAAGGCATATATCTAGTTTGGAGTCAAATTAAAAACAAAAAGCTTAAGATACTTTTAACGTATTATAGATATAATTTAATTTCTTTTATATTATTTTTACAACAGAGATATTTTTTTTTAATCTTTAAAAATCAATTATCTTTAAATCTTATTATCTTAAATCTAAATCTTTATTCAAATAAAGTCATTATAGTTTAGCATTTTTATTTTAAAAATATGTAGTTTACTTTTAATATAATTAAAATAAATTTCTGCATGATTTATTAAAACTCACAAACTCCATACTATACATAACATTTTCAATAACAGAGATTTTTAATACTGAAAGCCCCAAATATTTCCTCATATAGATCCAGAAATTTAGCTCTGTAATTTTCAGTTGATGAACTGTTTTTAGAAATGATTTTGTATTTTTTTAAATCGCATTAACATATTAAAACATTCCATATTCTTTTAGAATGTACCTAAACTAAAATAATAAACTATCACGCTAACTGTTCAACATATTGTTATTTTTTACATTTGAAATATGAAACATTTTGTTGTAATTAAACAAATAAAGTGGTAAACGAGATTTCTTGAACAATTTAAGCTTTTTCTAGGAAACCGAGCTCTTTTCCATAAAGCTTAAATTTAATTTCTTTCTGAGCGAGAGAGAACTAAATGAATATATTTAGTTGCAGTTAATTCAGATACACTATGTTAGCATTATATTATTCAGATGAAATTTTGACATCGAAATCTGGTTCGTTGACTTTTCACTAAGACGTTTTGTAGCTCTTACCGATAAAAAATCTCTATAAACTTTTTGACTTTAAACCTACAAAATGTTTTTTATATTCCTGAGGACACTTTAAACATCAGCGAAAGATAAAAATATTCTTTTAGCTTGAAATTTTATATAAAAAGGTTCCTTGGTTGAATTTTATATTCAGTTCCAGCAAATTTTCTCGTCTCAAAATATATCCCCTTTTCTCTCGTCTCATATGTGCCCCGCGAATTGAATAAAAAACGTATCCAGTATAGAGAAACAATTCCAAATCTCCCTTGCAAATTGCTTTAGAGAAATCTCCTACAAAAGCTAGAAACCAAAACGCAAGGTAAGAGAAATCACGTATGTCATTTTCGGACAGCTTAAAATTCAATAAACTGCGTCGTAAGTTTAATATCAGAAAATAAAATGAAGGAAATGGAATTTAAAAATTTAAAGAAAAAGCATGGAAAGTCCATAAAATGTATGCGGATTATGTAGAATATAAAAATTTCTTTAGCAATTATTTTAACACAAATACAAATATTGAAAACGAAATACATGACCTATGCCCAGCGCTGTTTCTCACGTTCAACACATTCTAACAATCCTCTAATATCGATCTAATTATTTTTAAAACTACCTACTTCTGACGAATTAACCACCTCTTTGGGCAAACTATTCCATTTATTTATTACTCTAGTATAAAAAATAATGTTTGTCTACCTTCTCTATTAAGTTTATATCTGTATAACTTGTAGCCATTACCTATAGTTTCATTGGTTGTATTAGATGTGAGGCATTCCTCAACCCCCAATTTGTTATATTTAAAATAAATAAGGTCCCTTCCAGTCCTTCTTTCTTTGAGTGTATACATGTTAAATGTTCTAATCATATCTCTGTTGTTCACTGAAGTACAAAATTATTTTCTACTGTTCACAAAGTACACTGAAGCTACTTCGTAGTTATCTATATGTTGAACCCGTTCTATAAAATCAATATCTCTTTGAACTCAAGGTGACCGAAATTAGTGATGTGGCCAAAAAGGGACCGCATATAGAATTTCTAAAAAATAAAACACATTGAAAATTAAATTTTATTTTAAAAATTATCTCGAGCTTTTGATGTTTCATTCTGGTAGTATTTTTAAGGTAGAGATTCATCTATGGCGAAGTTCGGATTAAAAATATTTATTTGCTTAAGGGAGTAAGTGCGCGCAATTTTTTTATAAATGCATTTTTTTCATTTATATCATTTCTAAAACTATATGCTCTTCTGCATACATAACTCATCAATTTTTGTTTTAGCTAAACTAAATATTTTTTTAACGTTGTACGGTGCCATGCTATGCAATAAACGGATTTTTTCAGTTATTCCTTATTTTTTCAAAAACTATGTTTATTGTATTTATGTACTTATAAAAAAGATACTATTAAGCTTAAATATTCAAATACTTCTATATGTATTTCTTGAGTTATTTTGTACAAATTAGCCTATGCATTTTTGGTTTGAATGCTTGTTTATTTTTTAAATGATAATTTTTCCAAGTGCATATACTTTTTTTTTCAAAACATATCAAAATTCTAACTTTTAGATTATAATAACTTTTTAGATTATAACTTTTTAGATTATAATAACTTTTTAGATTATAACTTTTTAGATTATAATAACTTTTTAGATTATAATAACTTTTTAGATTATAATAACTTTTTAGATTATAATAACTTTTTAGATTATAATAACTTTTTAGATTATAATAACTTTTTAGATTATAATAACTTTTTAGATTATAATAACTTTTTAGATTATAATAACTTTTTAGATTATAATAACTTTTTAGATTATAATAACTTTTTAGATTATAATAACTTTTTAGATTATAATAACTTTTTAGATTATAATAACTTTTTAGTTTATAAAAAAAAAATTAACCTATTTTATGGATAATGTGAGTAATTGCATTACATTATTAAGTTTACTAAGTTTTAGGGTAAATAAATTAGTAGTTTTTTTAAGAAAATGTACCTAAAGACCAAAAGCACAGTTTTGAGAAATTGAAGACAGAATGAAAAAATTTCGAATATTTAGTGCATACCATATAACGTTTAAAAATTATTTAAAATACTTTTAATTTAGCCAGAACAACAATTTAATTTAGAAAAGGTTATAATTTTAGAACATATATAAATTTAAAAATACATTTTTAAAAATTTGCGTGCCCTTAAAAAAAATCTTGATAAACGTTTTAGGGTAACTACTTATACTCTCTACTCCAATTATTTTATTTAATATTACATTTTGAATAGTAGCATTACTATTTGACCCACAATGTATATATGTAACTTGGAATCAAGCCAAACACACAATTTTTTTGTTTATACCCAATTGTGTTTACTGTAGAGTGCAATGTTGCGCTCAAGTAAAACTCCCGAAAACTTTTAGCGTCTGCAGTTTATTGGCTAAAATAAATCACAAGTTCTATATAAATATAATATTTTAAATTAAGACAAATCCTTCTCATTACCACATTAACCCTCTAATGTTCATGGACGTGATATCACGTCCAGATATATCCGGTTTTTCCAACAATGCATTACATTTTTTAATTCATAAAAATACTCCATTATACATTATTTTTTAAATCTAATTTTTTTTAGGTATAACTTAAGAGTTATTTTTTTAAATGAAAGTCCACGCCGAGGAAAAAAACATCCGGACTTCCAAAAAGTGAAAATAACTTTATAATTGCTAAAATAACGTGAGTGGGTTAAGAATCTGCATTTAGCGGAAATTGACTTTGTTTAGGTAGATTGAAATACAAGTCTGGATTCTAAGCTACTCATTAGTGTATGTATTTGCAACAAATTTTAAAACCAAACTTTCTCTAAATGATTCTAAGCTAACTGCGTCTAATGTTAATAAATTACAATTTAAGTGTGTTGCCAATAACCAACTAAATTTGTTTACAAATTTTATAATTAATGTTAATATGTGTAGATTAAATTTACGAATTAATGAAATTGTAATATACACAAATTTGTTTCTTCAATACTAACCAAACTATATTGGGTTATTACATAAATTATCAGCCATTATCCATTTAAACCAAATCTCTTTCCAAAACCATTGCAAACAAAAATAATTTATTTATTTCTTCAAAATAACATTCACGCACAGTAAGAAACCATATATTGTTAGTCATGCCAATTAACCTATGGAAGTCAGGTGTTTGGATTTAATATAGTAAGGTTAAGGTGAATAAAGGTTAATAAATAAATAAGGTTTGTTAATAAGGTTAATATGTTAATAGGTTTGTAAAGATTAGCAAATTAACCTTAAAAGGACTTAATTGATCATATCAATAAGTTTATTTTAAGTAAGATTGATTGATTAAGTTGGTGTAAGAAAATATGCAATAAAAATTTAAATCAGTTTTAAAATATTATTTTTAATGTTTCAATAAAAAATCTGCATTAAACAGAATAGTTTTTCTTAGGCTAAAAAATTAGAATATAACCAGTTATGAATTAAAATAACTTTTGATGTGGAAAGTAAAAAAACACTATAAGAAAAGTATTGTCATGACCTGACCAACATAGTTTGATAAAACAACAAGCTATTTAAGCACTTTTAATGGACACTATACACAATTTTGGTGTGAAAATGATCTGTTTCACCAATCACAGAAACATCTTCGAAACGCTTTTGTTTATATTCCCGATTTAATCAACTTGCTTTCTATCACCATGAATAACCATTTAAATAAAAACCACGTGACTCTTATTCTCCAATCATAGACGAAAGAATATTTTCAACCTAAAGCATTTTAATCTCGACACCAGGTCAGGCATAGTGTCCATTAAAGAGTCAGCTTTATTAAAATCAAATAAATTTATTAAATATTACTTTAAATTACGATACAATTGCATTATTCTTAAAAATAGTTTCTAAAAATTGTAGGATGCATGAGCAAAAAGCAAAAATAAATATATCGCCTACCATTAAATGGTGCAGTGCAATAAGTTAAACAGCAGTGCAGATAGTGCAAGACCATGCCCATTATAGAGTGTGGTATGATCACTCCTATACGATAAATGAAAGCTTCCTAATGTTGCTAAGCCTCATAATAATACATATATAAACATCTATTATCTAGATCTTAAGACACTTACCGCATGTGGCAGGGCTGTCTGTAAGGAAGCGAAAGTCATAAGGACGACCTTATTTTATGCAAGTACATTTATTTTTAACTAGTATCAAAATATCTATTAACACTTTCAATTGACACTTATATTAGCAATCTGAAATAATGGATTCTAAATATATGAAGATTTTTAGATTTGTTCTTAAAATCAGTGAAATATAATTCATACTAATATCTTCTCCAGAAAATCCTACTTCAAGAAAAGCATTCTTACTTATTATGTTAATTTCATAAATTTCAGATTTACACATATGCTAAATTACTTTACTAAGATTGTAAAATAGTCTACATAGTAAAGTTAAGTTAAGTAAATGTAATAAAATTTACATATAAAAAACTTATTTATAATATATAAAAAATTATAAATTGACATATAAAATTCTTACGTTTATGTGTTTATACTCAATAATAATGCATAAAAATTAACATCTAAATGTATAATCTTAAAAATATATTTCAAATATAATTATCCACATTTTGTATTTAAAGAGTAGGGATATATTAGTTTAACAATTTAACAAAATATATATATATATATATATCAGTTAATACTATTCATTTTCATTGTATTCACTCAATATATCATTATTTTTTAATTATAATTCTAATTTTCTACTTTTTTATGCACAAGTAGAATTTTTTTCCAGAGGTAAGTTACATTAAAATGTGTTCAAAATTGTCATTCGTAAAAAATGCGAGGGTCATTTAATATACTTGGGGAAAAAATAATAAAATTGATATATATCCCAAAAATTCAAACTTTTTATTATTACTTATTTTTTACACATGATTTATTAATAATTTCTGCAAAAGAGAAACTGAGTTGAATAATGTTATAACTATTCTGTATAATCTATATAATCTATTAAATAAGTTCCAAAAAAAATTCGAAACATTTCATCATTTTTTTACAATTGTCATATTTATTTGAAAACATCTCAAACCGCTTAACTAAAGCTAAAGTGACAAAACAACGTTTACAAACATTAAACACCACAATTACAACCTTAAAATACACATCTCGTTTAAAAAAAAACTTCCACTAAATTCACATTTTTATAGATAATAATTAATGGAGTATTAACATGCATACAAATTATTGATTATAAGTAGCACATTAGTACTTCAACACACAATCATGCAGCATAAGACATTGACTGGAAGTTAAAGTTTAATTACATATAAGAGATCCGTTGATCATATTTTAATTCTGAAACCTAAAAATAATACTCGCGTTATTTCATATAATTTTAAGTACTTTTCATTAAATATTAGGGGCTGTATCACACCTTATACTCTAAAGCAAAACCTAAATATATTATAACCACACTTTGCAATAAAAACATGCATTGTACACAGTAAACAACAATCATGCAATATAACCATGCTTTTTTGAAGCAAATGTCAATCCAAATGTCCACCAATCCATAAGAACAATTTATGTAATCAAATATTTACACATACCACAACATATTTCACAAGGTAAAAGGAATGCAAATTATATCATGCTGAAAACAATACACATCAAGATTTAAACATCAATACACAAGAACACTGCACCATGTTAATGTAGATAGATTTTTGTGATTTTATAAGTTCACACAACATGATACTTTAGGACACTTATTAATTATGTATATTTTTTACTAATGTAATTTGTATGTTTAGGTTATAATATAAACTTATATATTTTTATAAAAAAAAAATTTAATAAAAAAAAACATTTTAAATTACTCAATGTGCAAAATGTAACATTAACATTTCCTTAAAACATTTTTTCAACAAAGCGTTTTAAATTTGAATTTTAAAAAAAAACCTAAGCATTTTCTCAAAATACTTTTAAATACATATTTTAATCTTTTAAAGCCTATTTTTAAAAAATTCATCAGTTTTATTAAATTTAATTTTACGAGCACGAAACCCTCAATAAATTATGCAAAAATTCTTCACTCGAAATTTGTCCCAGAATTCAATTTACATAATAATCTAGTTTACTGCTAGCGACCCTATTTTAATAAATTACTTCAATGGACGTGGTTTAAGGTAATTTTGCAGCACATGCAAATGTTTAATAATTCGATGAAATTATAATAACGTTGCTAGGCAACGCCGTTGTAATAAAGTGTTCAGAAATCGTAATGATGATTGTCTTGCCATAGCAATGACGAAATTCTCTTCTTGCTACAATCTGCCGTTCTACAATCTTAAGCCAAGCATGTTGTCGCAGAGTTCAGTTACAGCTAATTTAATTTATAATTGCGTGGGATTTACGTTCGTGATTAAATTGCAAAGACTAAACACGCTAGACACATCCACGTTTTTTAAAACTTATAAGCAATTATTTCATATATTAAATAAATTATGTAATATTTTTTTAAGAAACATTTAATTTAAGTTCTTATATTTATGCGATTAGATATTGCTCACGAAATGGATATTAATATAAGAGTATTTAATTGACAATAATACAGATTATTTATTTATTGATTTATTTTAAACATTGTTATCTTTACTTCTTACACATTTTTCTAACTGATAAACCGCTTCTAGTACATACGTCAATCTTTCGAATAATTAAAATACTAATTTTTATTAAACTCATATTTCTTTAGAAAACCTTAAAAAATGTTTTATAAACTAATAATTTTATAACTAATTCGAAATTTTTAATAAAACCTCAGGATTTTTAATATGATCAATGTTACTAAATAAGTGTAATTAATATATTTTAATAAAACCTGATTAATATTACAGTGGTCCACTACAATTAGACTCCATGAAAGGTCTACTCACCCAGCATGAAAGGTTCTTTGTTCCAGTCATCCGATCCGGCTTTGTTGGCCACGTGACATTCGAAATCCACCTTTTCGCCATCGCTTGTGTCGGTGTCGTTTGGACGAGCACGAGTGTATTTGTTTTGGCAGTGAATGCCTGTAAAAATACAACACAGTTTCAATTACCACACTTATATTAGATATCAAAAAAATCTAGAGTGTATTTGTTTTGGCAGTGTATGCCTGTGAAAATACAACACAGTTTCAATTACCACACTTATATTAGATATCAAAAATCTAGTGTATTTGTTTTGGCAGTGAATGCCTGTGAAAATACAACACAGTTTCAATTACCACACTTATATTAGATATCAAAAAAATCTAGAGTGTATTTGTTTTGGCAGTGTATGCCTGTGAAAATACAACACAGTTTCAATTACCACACTTATATTAGATATCAAAAATCTAGTGTATTTGTTTTGGCAGTGAATGCCTGTGAAAATATAACACAGTTTCAATTACCACACTTATATTAGATATCAAAAAAATCTAGAGTGTATTTGTTTTGGCAGTGTATGCCTGTGAAAATACAACACAGTTTCAATTACCACACTTATATTAGATATCAAAAATCTAGTGTATTTGTTTTGGCAGTGAATGCCTGTGAAAATATAACACAGTTTCAATTACCACACGTTTATTAGATATCAAAAAAATCTAGAGTGTATTTGTTTTGGCAGTGAATGCCTGTGAAAATACAACACAGTTTCAATTACCACACTTATATTAGATATCAAAAATCTAGAGTGTATTTGTTTTGGCAGTGAATGCCTGTGAAAATACAACACACTTTTAATTACCACACGTTTATTAGATATATAAAAATCTAGAGTGTATTTGTTTTGGCAGTGTATGCCTGTAAAAATACAACACAGCTTTAATTACCACACTTATATTAGATATCAAAAAAATCTAGAATGTATTTGTTTTGGCAGTGTATGCCTGTGAAAATACAACACAGCTTCAATTACCACACTTATATTAGATATCGAAAAAATCTAGATGAAAAATATGGATTTATGATTCCCCGTTGCAAAACCAAGATTTAAAATACAGGAAAAGTAAAAATGATTGAGGTTTAATAATAGTCAAATGACTAAGGTTTTGAAACAATTCTAATATCAAGCTATATAAAATTCAAAATTTAAATTTAAACAAAAGCGGAATTGCCCCCTTTTTGGAAACACTTACAAATTAAAATTTTAAAGGTTAATTACGTAAAATAAAGCCAATATTTCTTGCACTCAATGATGTTAAATAGTTGGGAAATATTCAAACTGGAAGACCAAAAAGCAATTTAGAATTACCAGTGATTTTACTTTTTACAATTTTTTACAAAAAAAAATTCTATCTTTGGGTGCACTTTTTTTTTTTAATATACTTCCAGTCAAAACGAAATTTTATGTATGATTAGTTTAGTGTAAGATCTACATGTATAACCTACATTTTAGTTCTTTTAATAAAATAAAAAATATATATGCGAAAATATTGGTCAAAGGATAAACAAAAAAATTATTTTCCAAAAAATATAGTAATTTTTTCCTAATAAAACCAAAAATTTAAATTAGGTTTAGTAGTTTAATTACAATATATTCTACATAAAAATAAAATTTGGTGATTGTATATCGAAAACTGTTTTAGAAAAGTGTACAATACAAACTTATTATTCTAAAATCCTACAGTTATAAAATTGTTTTTTTTTAATAAAAAGTATCCTAAATGTAGAAAATATTATGATTGAATCTTCTTAAATATTGTTTTCTTAAATATTGCTATTGTCAATTTCATTCCAATTGAGTTAATGGTATTGTAATTGTAATGCTTTTATAAGCACGGAAATTATCCATTTCTGTTCATCGCCAACTACGCGGTCCCCTTAAAACATATTGTAAAATTGAATATTTTTATGATTTTAAAAACCGGATGCATTTATGGATGAACTGAATATCCCTGGACGTGATATCACGTCTATGAGCGACAGAGGGTTAATCTCGCCCGTGGGATACACTTCCATCCCCAAAAAATACTTCGCTATATTAATATTCTCAGAATTTCGTGCGTATATAAACAAATACCCAATAAATTCTGTTGAAACCCATTTTATTCACTCGCTTTCATTACCACCACCCTAATTTAATTCAATATTCACACCTCTCCCCGAAAATTAAGCATTCCCCCCATTTCACCCCATGTCGTGCGCATTCCCCGACCATTCCCCCATGGCACTTCATTTAACACCCGCGTGTCGCTGGGTTACGCTCGCGCTGTCTTCGCGTGACACTTCATCCATTTCACACACACACACACTCGACTTACTTAATGTCCAATCCCACAGAGTGACTCTGCATAAGGTTGGATACGGTTTGGATCCATTACGGGGAGCAGAATTCGCCATACTCCAGTTACAGCCTTAATGGGAATCGAACTGAACTTTGGTTGGGTTTCGAATGGAATTAGGTTGGGATTGGGTGTGAGTGGGGTTTGAAAATTTAAAGGTATCGTTGAAAAGTTATAGAAATTTAATTGTTGTATGAAATAGGTTATCCAAAAGTACTTCGCTTTGTTTGGGTCATTATTATGAATCAAATCAATATCGGTAATAATTTTAACCCTTTGCACTACGATGTCGCCTCTGAGGCGCCAACATAACGACCAGTTCTTTTGTTTCCCTGTTCTTTAAAATAAACAAGAACAGCATGATCTTGTGTTTAGAACAAACTTGTTCTCTTGCAAATACAAAACAGATTAGGATCAAATCAATATCGGTAATAATTTTAACCCTTTGCACTACGATGTCGCCTCTGAGGCGACAACATGACGACCAGTTCTTTTGCTTCCCTGTTCTTTAAAATAAACAAGAACAGCATGATCTTGTGTTTAGAACAAACTTGTTCTCTTGCAAATACAAAACAGATTAGGATCAAATCAATATCGGTAATAATTTTAACCCTTTGCACTACGATGTCGCCTCTGAGGCGACAACATGACGACCAGTTCTTTTGCTTCCCTGTTCTTTAAAATAAACAAGAACAGCATGATCTTGTGTTTAGAACAAACTTGTTCTCTTGCAAATACAAAACAGATTAGGATCAAATCAATATCGGTAATAATTTTAACCCTTTGCACTACGATGTCGCCTCTGAGGCGACAACATGACGACCAGTTCTTTTGCTTCCCTGTTCTTTAAAATAAACAAGAACAGCATGATCTTGTGTTTAGAACAAACTTGTTCTCTTGCAAATACAAAACAGATTAGTATTTTTCTCCCTTTATGAGTATAAAAAATCTGTGGAAAAGAACGTAAAGAGGAATTGCTGTTCCATAGAAACAACACAAATCGCAAAGTTTTCTTGGAGTGTAAAGGGTTAAAAAACCCTGGTGGGTCAATACATTAACCCAACCATAGAGTTGTTTTCTTTGATGGAGAGTTTAAATGATATGAGTGAATTTATTTAAAATTTGATAAGAAAACTCTTGGGTTCTTAAAGTGTTGGCTTTAAATTTATACCTCAATAAAAAATATTGGAAAATAAAGCATTTTTATGAATTTCAATATGGGATGTCTGGTCTGCGTTGTTATGTACCCCTGGCGAGAAATTTGAGTGACCTCCTCCGGTACTCGAACCCGCGATCAATTTTTCCGCTTGCTACCAACTACGCTTCAAAGGCATGCTCTAGCTAGACCTTGAAAATATTTTTTAATGTTTCTTTGTACATAGTACATGATTTCTTTGTAATGGCTATTTGGATTCAATATATATCGGAATTCCGGAAGTAAAAATTTCATTTTTGTAATTTTATATTTGACTAATAATCGATTTGACGATTAATCAATTTTACGATTAGTCAAAAATACACTCAAAAAAACGTTCGAGATTCTCGGGACAAAAGTGGCAAAATATCTATAATTTTAAAAATAAAGAGGAAAACCAAATTGTACTAGTCCTTTATTTGAAAACAAAAAGTCCAGTAGAAATCAAATAAGTTTAAGTTATACATCTTTGTGATTTTTATTGTTATTATACTTTTAAACTCATAAAATATCGATATATCAGAAATATCGTTTTTCCAACAATAAGTTTATATAAAAAATATCGTTATATTAGAATGTAGTTTAAGCAGAAATATCCATTGATCAAAAATATCGTTAACCAGAAAATAACGATTAATCAAAAAATATAGATTAATCGAAATAAAACAATTAATCGAAAAAATTTGATTAATCGAAAAATATCGTTTAATCGAAAAATATCGATTAATAAGAAAAAATCAACTAATTGAAAAATAGCGATCAATCAGAAAATACCGCTTACTGTTTTACGATTAATCGCGATAGCAAAACTTCACCAAGCTTACTGATTTCAAATATATAGCGTTCCATTCGTGTTAGTAACGTTTTTACTAGCACTGATTACATTGCCCGGTTCTTCTATCCTGATTCTCCCATTACTACGCAATCAAAATTGCAAAATATTTGTAATTAAAATGTTTAGGGAAAGAACGACGATGGTCGATGTGTGCAGTTTCGTATGCATGCTGATCAACTGTTAACGTTTTTTGATTGGATATCTTCGTAGCTTGACATCTTGGTACACTGAAAGGAAAGCTATGTAGCTAACAAGAGATGTTGCGATCTCCTTTTCAAAAACCTGAACCACCATCGTTTTTCCCATAACCTTCGCTTAATTCACTTTATGTACTCAACCATAAATATGTGTATTTGCTATCTTTCGAATGTACGTACTTGAAGTTGTTACACAGTGAAACAACTTAAACAAATTACATTGTGTCCATTACTAAACACATATTTTCACAGTGCAGTGACTTCAATTCTATTAATAGGTAATAAGAGAGTATTGACCTCATATACTTCTGAAGCTCTTATTAACAACTCCAATATTTAACAATAACATGTCCTAACTTACAGCATCAATTTCGTAAATTAGCCTTCCCTTCAAAGAACAAGCAAAAAAAATCCGGAACCAAATCGGACAATTCCCCACCAAAAACCCAGAAATAATCCCATTCCTGTTCATAACTAAGCCGATGACCAAATATTAAATTATTCATGCACATTTGGCGAGCCGGTCTTGTTCGCCAAACACAGTAGCAAACCTGAAATCAAGCATGGCGTCCTGAACACCGTTTCATGCATAATCGACGGGGAAGAAAAGCAACGGACGAACCGATGACGTCATTTGTCATCGCTAAGCCTAACCCGAATTCCTGGCGTAACTAATTGAAAGTAGTGGTCCAAACTTATGTAGATTTATTATCCGTAATTATCCAAGAATATAATCAGGGCCGCTGGTGCGCGAAGCCGGGGGGGGCTCCTTTAAATATGCATGATCTCAAAGTAAGATACAAGTTGTTCTTACTTCACACTGCTAATTAGGAATATGGATTTTCAGGAAGTAAATTGCCCCGTGTTTGTTTCGTTTACACTTGGAGAGAGAAACAAATTGAGATGTTTATTTTTATGGGTTTGATAAATGGCGTCGGGAAGTTTGAGGACGCAATTATTTTTGATTATATTTCAAGATTTTTTTTTTTTGTAGATATTATTTTTTAATATGCATGACAAGATTTAACTTGATATTGAGAAATGAAGTTGGGTTGTATTTACTAACAAGAATATGGAGGATTTTTAATTGAAATTTATATTTTTAATTTTCGAATGGGCCCAAATAATTTCTGAAACAGTAGTAACAGTTTCTTTAAATTCCCCCATCAAACTATATTATTAGATATAATTGATTATTATACAGTGTGTTTAAGAATTGTCTTTGCAACTTTGACACACAATAAAACATAAAAGAAAATACAGCGAATTTAAGTTGCTTATACATGTAATAGCAACACATAAAGTTTTATTTATACGCATTTTTTCCAAGAACACTAACTAACCATAAAACATTAAAGTAATAAGCTTTTTCTTGAGGATAGGTGTATGGAAATTATCTTTACATCGTAGACACGCAATAAAACCATAGCAAACACAAAAATCAAGTATGTTGATTGTATATGTAACAGCAACACATAAAGTTTTTATTTATAAGCACAAAAAAATTAACTGCGTACAAATCACCATATGTCGCTATTATATGTACAAGCAACGTAACATAACTTAACTAATTATTTGTTTTATGTTTTTATTGTGTGTCAAATTTGTAAAGATAATTCTTAAACACTTTATATTTTTATATTATAAAGTATATATATTTATATTTATATATAATATATATATATATTTTTATATATATATATTATATAATTAAATTTACTAGTTACTACTTTTATTTATCGTTGACCTTTCAGTATTTCGTCCGTTTTTTATTCATTCACAACCAAACACGTTTTTCTATTTTCTTCAAATTTAGCATGAATGCTCCTTGAAGTCATTATAAAAGATGCATATGTTTTTTTAAGATTTTTTTTTTGGTCGCGAGGTTTACAGTTCCCAGACTTACTATTAATTCTAGGAACAGTAGATCTCGATACCAGAAAAAAATCTTTAAAAAAACATATATGTCGTTTTTAATGACTAATGACTTCAAGGACCATTCGTGTAAAATTTGAAGAAAATCGAACAACGCGTTTGATCATGACTGAATAACAAACAGACAAAATGCCGAAAAGTCGTGTTAAAACATGACCTCGCTAACGCACGGGCAACTAATGAAATAAAAGTTTATTTAATTAAACAAATTAATATCAAATATAATAACCAATTAATAAAACTTCATAGAAATGACTCCTTTAAATTCAACTGAATAATTATTTTAATTGAATTTTAATAAAGTCAATTATCAAACATTACATTTACGTTGATAAAACGATTATTAGGTAACAAAAGCTTATTAATCATTTCACATCTCTTTTTGTTTATTTATAAGTAATCAAATTACAAAAGAACGTCAAAATGGTGAGTATTTACAGTTGGAATTGTTTAATTACAAATTGAAAATTTAAAAAAAAAACATCCCAAACCATTTATTTTCATAAATAATAATAGGTCCACTCAATAAATGAAATAAATGATAAATGCTTATAAGTAAATTATTAAACTGGTGCGAAAAATAATACCCAAATGTACTGTCCTTGTAATCAGTCCGAATTATTATTTTCCAAGTAAACCGTTCGAGCGCTGACAGCCCATTTATTTTTAATTTCAACTTTTAATTAAACAAACAACGCTTTAAATGAAATTTAATTATAATCTTAGATTGAATTATGAAGATTAATTGTTGAAGAAAATAGTGGGAAAAAGAGAATTATTCTTCAACTGAAGTGTCTAGTTACGGTGGATTCACCTTAGGAAATGTTTCAACTTTTTTAGAAAATATTCAATTTAATCTATTCGGGTTAGCCACACATTGTTGGACTTGTATTGTTTGGTTGATTAACTACACATAATAAATAATTCTTTTTGCTATTATTTAACTGTTCTGTTTCTTACTACTAAAGCTTAGCAACTTCTGTAAAATATAGCAAAGTAGCTGAGCAGAAATAATCTTTTATTATGTCAATTTGATACAGACAAATAAAGATAATCGACAGTTTTGTGACCACTCTTTGTATTGAACAATGGAGCGTTCGCCATAAATATTCTTTAATAGCCTTAAGGATTTCTTTCGTCATTTTTAAAATAACACACAGTTGTATCACTGTTCTGTCCAGTATAGGTTGTATGTTTACATCGTTTCTTTTATAAATCAACTTAAATACTTAAAGGATTTTAAAAGGATTTAGTTTAGATAATCGGTTTAAATTTATGGTATGCAAATATTAGCAATTCTTACTTATCTGTTTTATTAAATTAATATATTTTAATTGAAATTAATTTTATTTAAACTTATTTAACTTATAAAACTTTCGAATTTTATTTATTTATATATAGTTTATTTTATTCATATGTTTTTAATGATTTATAACTAAACTTTTACAATTTCTATTTTATTTATATTTAGAATAAATAATGATTCAACTATTTGGCAGTAAAAAATATATTTAATTTTTTTATTATTTGCTTTGAAAAGGGGCTTATGTAAAGCTTTTTAAAAGATTCCCTTCAAGCAGGCGATACATAAGCTCGCATTTTCACGCTCACAAAGCTGAGCATTTTAAGCTATTTAAAACCTGTAAATATAGTGTTCTAGTAAATATCTTTAACTTATAACCTAATCAACTGAGTTGTCATTTAAGAAAAACCAACACCAACACATTCATATAAGCCGCCGCTACAAGCTTATATTATATTCTTATATTGTTGAAAATTGCATTCACACACGAAAATCGATCATTAATCGGAAGTCGGAGAAATTTAAAGAGAATTAAAATCTACAGAATGTTAAACCGAACGTCTTCTTAATCCATTATCCTTTGATGTTTTTTAATATTATAAATTAATACATTACATATGAATCTAGTAATATCTGTAACACTCAAAATAAAAATTAAAAAAAAATAATAGCAGTCCAAAACCAATCGGCGAGTATTGTTTACTTTAAATTATATGGTCTATTGTAAAACTGATTCATTTTAAAACATCGTGGTCCAAATGTGCGCGACATCAAATGAACGCGATATCAAAGTTAAAAGAACATAACAACAGCTGAAATTGTGTATTTGTCGAATAAAAATGTATCAAATTTACGAGGTACACTGCTAAAAATTTCAGTTCAACGATGTACCATATCTTGGTGAAAATAGAGGTGTGCACCATATTATGGTGAAATCTATGTTGAACCGAAAACCCTTTATCGGAAAAAAAAAAGCGGAGATTTCACCGATAATTTGTTCAACCTCTTTAACTGCAACCGAAATTTTCTCTGTCACTACATCAACAAGCCGATAATCACCTCCAAGAAAGACAACGACAAACGAGGGCCTCCGTGGCCCAGTGGACAAAGGCGTTCAGCTGTGAGTGAGAGGATTCCTGGTTCGAGCCCGATGGGTGACAAGTTGTCATCTTGCGATGGAAGGGTTACCAGCTTCGCTAGAAATATACTACTACTAAATTACTAAGAAAATTAGAATTTTAAGTTTTATGCAACGTTATGGTTGGTTGTATGAGGTTTAATGGCACAAAGGCTAAATATGACTAGGAAGAGACATACTCTAGGTGATTCAAACCAACATTAAAAATCTAAAAGATACACATAAACAAAACTAAATTTCAAAGCAAGGGTAAACATCCTGTGTAATTTAAAAAGATAAATAGTGATGGATGAGGTGGGGTGGGTGATTTAATAAATACGGTAAAGTGGGAGATGATGTATTAAAAAATCGATTGTATAAAAGTCTAAGACGAGGACAAGAAGTTAAAATATGATGAATAGTGATAAGTTGTTGGCAATGCTGACACAGTGGGGTGGTTTCACTTCGTAATGCAACGATATGAGTTTTGGTGCAACGTTTCATCACTAAACCATACTTGGTAGCACCGTAAAAAGTTGAAACTAAGTACCAACTGATGGTTGCAGCTAAATGGGTACCAAAGTTTGATGAAATGTCGTAATCATTTTTAACAGTGTAGTGTTCCCGGGATATCCCTTTCAAGATCCCAAATCGTCACCAATATCCCATTGTTAACTCTCAAAAGACATTGACTATACCTACCAAGCATACATGCATAGAATCGTAACATATAAGCATTGTATTCATATCTAGGAACAGTGTGTAATATGCCATTCTTCTGATCGCATCGTAGATAGTATCTCTATTGTGATACAAGTTTACGAATCAATAATTTGAGCAATGGTTTGTAGTCTGAAACTACAAAATTACACTGTTAAACATTTCAGTTCAATGTTACACCATATCTTGGTGTACTGCTCCAACTTACACCATTTTATGATGCATTCTAGGTTCAACCAAAAATCCTTAATCGAGAATAGCACTGTTTTTCCCCACAAAATGGTGCAATCTCCTAAACTGCAACCAAACCTTCGCTGAATCTGCAAACCGGATAATCCCCTCAATCCTCTTGCATTATGGGCCCGGTTGCCCAATGGATAAAGGCGTTTAGCTTCTAATCAGAGGATTGCTAGTTCGAACCCATGCGGTGGACTTGACAAAAAAAGTAAAAAAAGTAGTAATCTTGCGTTTGGAGGGTTGCCAGCTTCCCTACAAAAATACTATAAAATCGTCCAGAACATCTAACAAATTATAACGGTATTTTACCGTAATATGGGATAACAAAAATGCGAATGTTGGTTCAACGTTTTACCATACAATGGTGAAGCAAAAATATAAGTTTTGGTGCAACGTTTCACTACTAAACAGTATCCGTGTTAGCACCATAAAATGTTGAAACTGAGCACCAAATAATGGTTGCAGCTAAATGGGTACAAAATTTTGGTGCAAGGTCGTACACAATTTTTAATTGCGTAAAACTTTTTTATCAAATTGTCCAACTTAAATATAACACTAAACCTTAAGTAACCATTGAAATCCCGACATAGACCGAAACCTCCAACTCTGCAATCAGACGAACCCTCTAATCCCCATTGCTTTTGAAATTCATATTCCCTTCAAAACGTCTCCAATTAAGCCCCTCCCCCTTGCGAGGAGCCGAATCTTTTAACAGAATGAACAGAGCCGTGGATGCGAGCAAAAGATAAATTCCAGGTGCTCTTGCACATCCCCATCCCCCCCCCCTCACAGGATAAGAAGGAGCAAATCTATTTTAGGAAATTCATCTCCATCCTTTCCTATCCCTCGACTCTCTGTGGTTCTCGCGAAAGACGGTAAGGACACGAGATTCTCGGGGATATGTATATGTAAGACCGGATAAGTATGCATTTGTAGTGTATATGTGTATGTTGAACAAGGGTATGTATGCACGGGGTGTGTATATGTGTGCTCTGGTGAGGTGGCTGTAAGGTTGAGATTTGGAAATGGGATGATTTGCCCTAGATGTGATTATCTGGGGGAATGGGTTAATGTAATGGGTTTTAAGGGTGGGAAGGGTGGTGGATGGATGAGGTCAGTCGGGAGCAGATGTAGTTTCCACTTATTAGTTTTAAAGGGATTTATTAGGGAATGGAAATACTAGAGGGGATTTAGTATGTGAAGCCTCAGCTATATTTTGGTACATAAATTGTCGTCAAATAACTTATAAATCAATATATATACCCAGATATTGATCTATGACAAAATTATTACCGTATTAATTCATAATTTGAGGACTACATGTAATTGATTGTCAAAAGCAAGTCCCCCCCCCCCCCCCTGCCCGCCCCTTAACACTGTGGGCTGTTACAAAAAGGGTAAAATAGTAAATTTGTTTTCGTTGCAAAATGGTTTACTTATTAAGTTAATGCATGCTTATTGTATATAATATATATATTTTAATAATTGTTATTTTAATAGATATAGCTTCCAGAAAACAATGGATGGTGATCCAATGGATTTGATTTGACAAATATTTCAACATTGAATATTTTTATGAATTTAACCCTTTGATTCTCATGAATTTAATATCACTCCAGAGACCTTCAATTTTTCCGTCAATGCATTCAGTTTTTAAACTCATTAAAATATTCAATTTTTTAATGTTTTCCAAAATGGTTTACTTATTATTTTAATGCATGTATGTTGTATATTATATATATATATATATATATATATAATATTTATTATTTTAATCGATATAGCTTCCAGGAAACACCCCCAATGGATTTGATTTGAAAAGTATTTCAACATCGAATATTTTTATGCATTTAACTCTCTGATTCTCATGAACGGGATATTACGTCCAGAGATCTTCAATTTTTTCAGCAATGCATTCAGTTTTTAAACTCATAAAAAGACTCCATTTTTAATGGTTTCCAAAATGATTTACTTATTATATTAAAGCATGATTATTGTATATTATATATATTTTTTAATATTTATTATTTTAATAGATATAGCTTCCAGTAAACACCCTAATGGATTTGATTTGAAAAATATTTCAACATCGAATATTTTTATGCATTTAACTCCCTGATTCTAACGAACGGGATATCACGTCCAGATATCTTCAGTTTTTCCCATCAAAGCATTCAGTTGTTAAACTCATAAAAATACTCCATTTTACAATATTTTAAAATCTATTTTTTAGGAATAACTTAAAAGCTATCACTTGATAATGAATTAAAATTTCGGCAAAATATTAAGGTATACATGCCTAGGGAAAAAAATTAAGACATCCAAAAAGTGAAAACAACTAAACAATAGCTGAAATTGCCGGAGCGTTAGTAGGTTAAAGTGTATGTGTATTACTCGGAAAACTGGAAGTCCATGGACGACTTAAATCATTCAACTCCGTCAGAGGATTAAAAGTGTTTTAGTAATAAAATCAACATATTCATTTTTTTTTATCCAAATAACTTGTTTGGGGAATATTTGGGATTTTGGGTTCATAATTTATATAATTTAAACTTGTCTAAACAACTAGCTTTGGTTTAATGCCTCTATATTAAAATCAAACAAATTATGCATTAAAAAATCTATTGCATATATTTGATTAATTATTGTAGCAAAATACTATTAATCATATTATTTTCTCATGTTTTTATTTTTCACCGTTGAAATTATCCTATTACTTTTTTCTCTAATCTGTAAAAGTTTTCATTACTTTCACTAAGATATATAAACAATTAAAGTGTAATTTCTAAAAATATTTCAAATCAGTTTAACATATGCTCTTAACATATGCTGAATATGGACAAAAAAAGGCTGCAAGAATCATATGTATTTGAAAATGTTATTCTTTGAAACGTATCTTTATATCGATCCACACATTTCAATAGTGTGTCCATATTCAATCGAAATTATTGACAGCCAAATATCTCAAATTTGTTAACGATTCAATCTATTTATATATAAAAAAATATTTCTTACCATACACTCTTCCAAAATATTTTTATTCAAATAAAATTATTCGTATTCCCTTTGCTATTGGGCTATCTATTGTCTAACAAAAAAAAGAGCTGAAAAGTAATGGAAGGGCTCTGGGCTATGCCACTGAGTGTCTGACAGTGAAGTAGCTCTGAAACGATGGAATTCTGATGAGAATTTTAGGAAATATATTTCACTATCTCCACTTGCCTTTTGGGTATGGTGCACTCTATTTTATTCTGACATTTTATAAGTTGTTTTATATAAGAGAGAATTGTAGGTTGTTTTATGTGTATGAGGTACAAAATAGTAAAACTATAAAATGAAACTTAAAAAACTGGAATGTTTTGGACTTTACACTACAGTTTTATAAATATTATTTAGGCTCTGAGAGGACACAAAATTATAACCCAAACAAACTTAATTGTGTTCTTTACACATAACAATTGAAAATTAAGCTCCCAAATTATTCTGGAAACAATTTATAATTAATGCCTTATTTATTTTAAATTAAATTAATTAAGCTGTACAGCGATTGACACTTATTAATGTTATAATAGTTCTTTTACTTCAAAATATTTTTGTTTTGAAGATTTGATTGCATTTCATACTCTTAAGTAACCTTTTAAAAGTATATGTTATGAACTGAAACCGTAATTTATTTGAAGTTTATATTGTATTAATCGTATATTCTTATATTATCTTTATTGTATATTATCCTTATTTTTCTGTATTAATCGGCTCTAGCTTGGGAATTATGTTTTGAAATCAACTATTTCTGACTTTATTCATGCTTATAAGGTAATTTGGATTATTAATAAACAGGTGTTCAAAATATATGTCTATAATTTTTAAATTAAGCACGTAAATATATAAAATACATATAAAATACATAAATAATAAAATATACGGTATTTTTTTAAGTAGCCGATTAAAACTAAAAAATAATGTAAATGGCAGCCTAATATAAAAAGAAAATATAGAAAAAGTATAGACAGTTCAGTAAAAAAATATAAAGAAAAAAACATGGAATACAAATTGTACAATTCGTGTAGAGAAGAAAATTAGAAATATAAGTTTATTTTTGGATATATTATATAGAAATTGGAATTATTTCTAGTTGTAGGGGAAAAATTATATTTCCAATCGTACCATGTACCGTGAAAGTGCGAGTCCTAAAAAATTAAAAGTAAGTTTTGTTCTATTGTTGTAATTGGAAACTGAAAGAGAGGGCAACAAACTACAGCTTGACAGTTTTCGGTAACTTTGACAAATCATAAAACTGCCTTCGACATGAAAAATGATTCCAAATTCCATAAGGAAGTTACTGGTTTTTTTCTCCCCTTTCCAACATTCCCAATCCTGATTGAAAAAAATAGGTAAAAAATAAGAAGAATGACACTTGAGATGTTCTGAAGTAAGAGTACCTTCCAATTATGAGTTATTTGATTCCTGCGGGAAATATAGAATTTTCTGTGAAATGTAAGAACAATACAAAGAGTACTTTTTGAGAACCAATTACAGATGATTTAAAGATAGTTTTTAACCGGAAACTGCCACAAAGTTATTTTTGTGTTACTTTTTATTTAAAAAAATATAACATGAAAATGGGTGAAATATTTTGTTAAAATAGTTTTAAGGGGACTCGGTACCCCAAATTCGATGAAAATGGCAAAAAAGTTTTTATTGGTTTAAAATAACGCTTCAACTTTCTAGCATGTTTTCCCAAAGTTTCAAAACGATTGAATAAATATTAATCATATTATGAACGTTTTCTTCACTCCTTATGCAATGTGTTACATAGAGAAAGTCGTAAACCGAATGTAAAAATGGGTACATTTAGTCAAAATAATATCAATGTATCAAAGGATTGCTTCTACAGGACTGTTATAAAGATGTGTTACCTGCCAAACGCAAAATGCCAATGAAATTGTGCACATCATCATCTAGTTCAGGTATCCCATAGATACATTTGTAAAGAAAACGCGCGTCAGTGTTTTTTTTGTCAAATTTTGTATGTGAATACAACTAAGAATTATACATACTATGTAAAAGTCTTCAAAATCTTTAGGGTCAGACGGGAAATTAATTTGCTGAAACTCTGTGTGTGAATTGATTTGCCCAAAAGACAATAGAGGAAAATGCGGTGTACTGCAAAATCTCTTATTTTGCAATACGCCGCCTTATCAGGGATTTTGCACTCAAACTTGTAAATATTGCAATGCATAAAGAGAAAAAGTAATTTAAGAATAAATAAGGAGTAACTTATGCTGTAGGGTGCTTTAATTTTACAGTGAGTGTCATGTATAAAACCACTAAAAAATTTTCAGTTTTCTCTGCATTACACTCAAAATTAAAGCAAATTATATAAATATCTGCAGTCAATTTTTGTTTCATAATGTTCAGTAGTCAGTGGTTTGCCAAAAATGTATTACAAGAATAAAAATTTGCTTGACAGTGAGTGATTTTATTGTGTTTTTAGAAATTTTACCTGCATTGAATACTGAAAGTGACATTTTTATTTAAAGTTGGAGCGAAACAAAATAATTATTATTTGTCATTAATTTTACATAATTTGTAGGATATATATACGTTATTTATGTGAAAAAATATTTGAGTGAATTGGAACATTTTTAATAAATTATTTTCAATAATGAAATCTTTAAATGCATTTATCTCAGCTTGCTTTTTTTGTGAACATACACCTACTTAAAATACTAAAACTCAAGCAAATATGTATGAATTATTGTGAAGATTTTTTAAACTGTACACAACAGTATATTGAATAGAATTAGGGATGGAATAAGAAAAATATTAAAAACAATTTATTTAAAAAAATAAAATGTTTAAGAATTAGAGTTTTTTGGAAAAAAATAGCCGATTTTTCACTAATTATTTTTTTACTCCTAAACTAAAACACTTATGCCAAATCCGATCCCTAAAGTTATTAAGCATAAATCAATACAGCTTACAAAAAAAATTCGAGGTAAAAAAATGAAATCTGAAGGAGAAGAAGCATTTTGAAAAATGCCTTAAATCTTCGAAAAATTTAACAAAAATTTAATTTTTGAAAAAGTTTGAAGAAATTTCAAATTTTTTTTCTTCTAAATCTTCTTTCCTGAATAGTTTACATGTAGTCATCACAAAAATATTTAATTTTGTATCAAATTATAGAAAATAATTTTTGGGGTACCAAGTCCCCTTGCATATACTTACTACAATAGTTAATCTATATGTATGTTTATTTATGTATAAATTATATGGAGTAATTAATATATGAAGTAGCACTTGCGTTATTATTAATCAACATTTTTATTTCTGGTTTTCACAGTTTCTGCCGATTTTAAAGTTACCCGATTTTTTTTAATTATTTCTGCTTATGTGGTAGTAAATACCTCAAAAGCGCATAATAATTCAATTTTTTTTTAATAAATGCATTTATGTGACGTGACATTAATATCCAGCATTAAGAAGATTAAATAATTTGATTTATTTAATTTTATTTTTTTTTATTATGCAATTGATAACAAACCGATAATGATAGCAATAATTTTGAAGTTAAAACACATGAGCAGAGTAAACAAATTCCATTAACTTAAAAAAAATATATTATACTTTCACTCTTAAAAGTCTTTTTTTTATTCAAATTTATCTTTATGGAATATATTGTAGGCCGGAGAAAACATGTTTACATACTGAGTGACTAAAATTGTCCAAGCAAAATGCCAAACATTTAACGCAGATCTCCAAAAGAGGAAAACAGAAAACCCGTTTTGTAGATGCATGAGTTTGTATGAACCTCAGGGCTATTTCAGTTTTAAAATAAAAACGGTATTTTACGAATTATTAAAAATTTTTGCAAACACGAATAGAGGTCATTCATCCATTGTTACAAAATGCAATGCTTTTCACTTTTTTTTATATGTTTAGTTTTGCATGAGCGGTTCTGTTATAAAAATTAATTATCATAGATATGTAAATTATTGAAACAAATTCTATTTAATCCTGTTTTTTCCGTGTCACATAAGGCACCTATTTTTAGACTTCGCGTTCTAGCAGTTTCTAAAATTTACTATAAAAAATTATTAAAAAGTGTCAACTTTGATAATTCTTAGTATCGTCATTTACTACTCAAAGAAATATGAAAATATCTATTTGACACACCAACAAAGAAAATTATTTATCAGCCTTTATTTCGAAAATTTAAAATTTACAACATCATTCATGCCAAGCAGATATCCATTCTTGGTTTTTATAAAAAATCAACCATCTTTACCATCGTCATTTACTACTCAAAGAAATATGAAAATATCTATTTGACACACCAACAAAGGAAATTATTTATCAGCCTTTATTTCGAAAATTTAAAATTTACAACATCATTCATGCCAAGCAGATATTCATTCTTGGTTTTTATAAAAAATCAACCATCTTTTAAATAAGGAATATATGGTTTTTTTTAGACATCTGCATAAATTTGACTTCGATTAATTACTAGAACATTTTATGCAGTTTTTAATGCAGTGAATTCTGCAAGATTTTTTAAGAATTTTAACAGCATATTTAATATAATGAAGATGTATTTCTAACTTCGAACCTTTTGACCAATTATATGCAAATTTCCATCATATTAATGTAAGGACCACTTAAAAATAATTTCGAACAAAATAGCCATTTTCAAGCAGTTCGTAAACTCTCAAAAATAATACTCGCATTTGTTAGCGTTATGCGATCGTCAAGGGCAATTTTCGTCAATTTCGGTAATTGCTTCGTCATTGAATCCCATGACTTTTGACGAAATAAGAATCCTTAAATTTTTAAAGTACGTACAGTAGAACTCCAGTATCCGGATCAAATAAAGCGAATCGCTTTCAGAAAAAAAAATCCGAACAAAATCTTCTTTTTACAAGTTTGAAATTGGTGAATGATATTGTTTTTAGATAAGAATTTAATTACCTCCAATCTATTTCCAAAATTAAATATTTGTTATTTTTTGTTGTTGAAGATTTAATGTATTTCTTTTCTTTTCGTTCTACGTTTCTTTTTCTTAATCATTGTTTTTTCATCAATATTTTTTAAAGTAGTATTGATTTAGGGTAAATAACTTTTATAGATGTTTTAATTCAGGAGAGAAAACAATAATCGATAACCCAACCATTTTTTCCCAAGATTACTAATTCTCACACATTTTAATGGTTAAAACGAATTGTTTTTAATATTTTCCTAACTCCACATCTAGTTCTATTCCATATACATTAATGTTCATGTAAAAAAATGTCATGCTGAATCATAAATATTTGTTTGAGTTTTAGTATTTTAGTCATTAAATTGCATTACTTACTAAGGCAAAATCTTTGTGTGTTTTCTAAGAAATATTTTTTTTCGTGAATTAT
This sequence comes from Troglohyphantes excavatus, assembly GCA_963932185.1. Taxonomy (NCBI): domain Eukaryota; kingdom Metazoa; phylum Arthropoda; class Arachnida; order Araneae; family Linyphiidae; genus Troglohyphantes; species Troglohyphantes excavatus. The sequence goes on along the minus strand of OZ010666.1, from coordinate 35,355,868 downwards.
ACGTATATTCAATTATCCGGATGAGATCTGGACCCAGTTATTCCGTATAATTGGAGTTCTACAGTAATTCATATCGATTCATTTTGAGTGATATCTGCTAATTCGGTTCTAATTTAGGTTATTACATGTATAAGGCCGCAATCAAGAACGACCTATTCTAAACTAGGCCGATAGCGCACGCGATTGCGGATTAAGAGAGATCGAAAAAAACGACGAAATAAATGTCCTTAGTTTGACGAAATATTTCATCAAAACATTTCGCCGACAACTCTTTCTTCGAAAATTACGAAATTTTCTTCGAAAATGAGCATCCATTTTTAACATTTAAAAAGCCGAAACTTGTACATGTTCAGTTTTTATTTTCAAAAGTACATTTCATCTTGCTGTCACAATCCATGAACATCAATAACTTTGGAATGAAATTTGATTATCACAGTAATAGTGGATTCGCGGACACTAACATGTAAGAAAAAAAGAGTAAAAGAATAACTATTTGGAAATAAAGTATCTCCCCGCTCTTTACTGTTTTTAAGTTTTTTTAAATACAGATTGAGATTATCTCGATGGAGAATTTCTTAAATGAAAGTTTTAGAAAAGTTACTATGGCTTTGAGGAACAACGGTTACAAAACCGTTGTAAGTTTAAAGACTTGGACATCTAAGTTGACTTGGTACCCCAAAAATTATTTCTATAATTTGAAAAAAGTTAATAATTTTGTGATGGTTACCTGTAAATTATTTAGGAAAGAACATCTAGAAAAAAAATTTGAAATACCTTCAACCTTTTTCAAAATTAATATTTTTGTGAAAATTTTTTGAAGATTTAAGGTATTTTTTTTAAAAACATTTCTTCTTAATCATAGTTTTTTTCATCGATATTTTTTTCAAAGTAGTATTGATTTTCGTTAAATAACTTTAAGGATCAGATTTTTTATAGGTGTTTCAGTTCAGGAGAAAAAAAAATAATAATCGAAAGCCCAAACATTTTTTTCCCAAAATTACTAATTTTTTACAAATTTTAATGGTTAAAACGAATTGTTTTTAATATTTTCATAACTCCACATCTAATTCTATTCCATACACATTGTTTATGTAAGAAATTTTTACGCTGATTCATAAATATTTGTTTGAGTTTTTGTATTTTAAGTAGGTGTACGTTCATAAAAACTGAAACCTGAAAAAAAATGATTTAAAGGTTTCAGTAGTAATGAATGTGGAGCATATGATAAACACAAAAAAATAATTATAATATGACTAATATTTATCCAATCGTTTTAAAACTTTAGGAAAACATGCAATGAGGTTCAAACGTTATTTTAAAACGATATATTTTTTTTAACATTTTCATCGCTTTTGGGATACCGAGTCACATTAAATTTAAATTATATATTCCTAAATTAATTATGCAATTTAGAATTAGCAAATTAACTTAGTAGAACAGTTTTATTCAAGCACTTAATCCTAATTTGTTATTGATGAAAAAGATAAATCTGCAAAGCTTTTCTTTTATTACAAAATAAGACTCAATAAAATATTCACGTTAAATAGTACCAAAAAAAGTATAAAAAATGTATGCGTCAAAATTACAATTCGTTTATTAGGTACTCTTTTGGTATAGTTAATAATTTATCAATAAACATTAAAAAATGTAATTCCTATCATTTTCATTTACCGTTACTAATGGCAATGCAATTTATTCCATCAAAAAAATTTAAACTTTAACAAACATATTATTAAACTTACTTTAGATTATAGAATAAAAATACTTTAATAATGTATCTATGATGTAAATTGGAGGTAGCCACACCTTATTTAACAAATATAGCACTTTGTTAGAAAAGGCAGTGATAAAATAAAAAGTAAAGGAGAAAGTGTCTAAATATTTATTAATTATTTTGCCTAATATAGTAATATTTTCAACTGCCCTTAAAGTAAAATGTAATAAACATATTACTGAATGAATTTACAAAAACGCTTTAGTAGCAATAGAGTTCCGTTATGTTTGCACACAAACATATATATATTGAAAAATTGAGTTACTAATTCATAAACATTGAAAATAAGTATTTTATTGTTTAGACTCTAGTCTCAATTTTCAGAAATAACTCTAAAATAACATAAATTTTTACCATTACGCAAAGGTTTGCCTTTTGAGGCACATCATAAATGAAATGCATTGGAGGTTAAAGTCCTCATACCTTATTTCTTTTAAACAGTAAACTTTTAGTGTGTTGGCCTACGTGGTAGAAATATACAACATAATTTAGAGATAGTGTTACAAATTTTAATTGTACGATTTAATGTAACAGGCGTTTGAATATTACTATTAACTACAAAAGTTTTAAAGATTTTTGTAGACAAAAATTTATGATATTCTATGATCCATACATATACAAAGTATTACACTATTTTAATTAAACTAAAATGTTTAAGTAAAAAAAAAATTTTAAAAATTGAAAGAATAAAATAAAGTAGCGTTTCCACAAATAAAATATTTTCTCTCTAAACGTTATAAAAGTTTAACAGACCGTGAACACATCGTCGTAATTTTATTGAAGTCGCTTATTACTTTGATATGATGGTTAGTATATATAACATTTAAAAATTCAGTTATTACCTGGTCATAATTAAGTAAATCTTAATGAAAACAGGCCCAGTGGAATTATAAAAAGATAATGCATAAACGGGATTATTAATGAAAACATACATTATTTATATTCAAATTTACGCATTACACCATTTGTATACCGGTTGATTTTCAAAATTAAAAATAACTTCCTCTAACTCTCGCAAAATTCATATATTAAAGCTAAGGATGAATGAATGGATTAGTATTTTGTATGCCAAACTGAAATAAAATCTTCAATTGTTCTTTGATTTTTGCTTTAATTCGAAACAAACTTACTACTTAATTTTATTGATGACTTGTAATATTTTTGGTATGTAATTTTGACTTTAAAGCCGGTCCCGGTAGCTCATTTGCAGAGACTTCGCAACTTAAAAAAGTGTCGATATTTCAAAGGCCCATAACTCTAAAGAGATTCAGAGGATAGGAATAAATGACCTACCATCATGTAGAGGAAACTCTGCCCTGTCTAACAGATTGTTAATTAATTCACTACTTTTTACTTTTGTGTACGGCGTGGAAAAGATAATTAATCAAAGTACGCTGGCCTGTTTGACCACTGTAACTTCAGCTCTAATCGAGTGCGTGCTTAAACAGAAAAAAACAAACGATGAATTATTTAATTCCATTTGACTAGTTAACAGTTTAAACCATCAAGACAAACAAAATACACCAAGAAGTCTGAGCATATGAACAATGAGGAGAGACCAGGAACTTAACGATGACCCAAAAAAAGGAGCTGACCAATCAGGCGCGCGTACGAAACTGCAAAGTAGGGACGGTCTGTGCCTACCCGATTTTTTATTAGAATTAGCAAAAATCAATTCACGTGAGGGAAAACTTTTCATAATATTTGACTACAATTTACTTCAATATGAAAAGCAATAGAGCATACGTTGACATACTAACAAAATCAACCAATCTTGCTTTCGATTAATATCCAAAACTCAAACAGCAGGTACATTTTGCGTATCCGGAAATTCAACCTCATCTTTAGTGTTGCATATACCAATACAACTACAAGGTGATGTACTGACACAAATTGTAGTATGAATACAGTATGAATTGTAGAATAAATTGCTTTTCAGTACTAATGAAATTATTTACTCACAGACAAACGCAGGCATTTTTGAAAACCACTTTTTTGACTTAAGAAATCACTAAACGCATTGAAGCAAAAAGAACTCTAACTAATATTTTTAACTAAAATAAACTTATAGGTGGTTAATTATTATATTTATAAATAAAATAATCAAATTCAATAAAGGTATTAACATGAAAAAATATTCTATTTAAAAGCTATAATGAAAATTAATCTAAATTTTACAAAATAACTACAATTTTAAGTTTATTGCAAGGAATGCATTTTATTAGAAGAAATATTAATATACACTTTTTAATATATCATTTCGCATTTATTATCTTTGAATTATTTCATAAGTATTATTAACTAATTAGTAGCATGCTGGAATTTGTGTTTTATACTGCACTATATTACATAAGGTGAAACGTCATAGCAAACTAAGAAAATTTTGGACATAATTTATTATTATTGATAGTATTTAATTTCAAAAATGCACTAATTTGATTAGTAAATTAATTTAAATTTTATTGACTAAATAACATTCATTTACATCAAATTCACCCTTCCAGGAATTAAAAATTATTTGCGCACTCATTTTAAAATATTAAAAATAGCTTACTATAAATAGCTCTTTACTTAAAAGGCTACCCAAACTATTAAAAGCAATACCAAACTGAAACCCCACTCACCTTTAAACAGGCAGCTGATAAAAAAGAACACTTGAACAATGTAGATCCAGCACATCTTGGTGATGAATCCTGAGCTTTTCCCTTTAACGAGTATACTCAAAACAGAGACAAGAAGAAGAAGACGAAGAAGATGAAGAAGAAGAAACTAGAGAGGCAGTTCTTGAGCAAAATAAACGATCCGATCGAGCAGCTAGCATCCGACCCGCGACGCGACTGTCCAGATCCGTCCGCATCGATAGTTCCTCAGAGTCGAGACCACTCGGCTGCAGCTCCGCGACCTCCTGTCAGAATCCATCCTCTCCGGCAATCACCATCCAGAAGAATCAACAAGGATGGATGTTCGACGAGCTGGCCATCGCCGTAGCTTCCTGCGATACTATAAATAGCCCCCTTCGAGCATAAATAGCGAGAAGGTGCTTCCCCGAGAGCTGCTTCCAGCCGACAATTGCCCCCCTCAATGGCTGCTGCAGGATCGCGGCCACTGCAGCATGATGACCTGGACCCGCTCCGTGCTTCAACCTTCCCCTGGACGGAGGTTAACTTCGGATCTTCTTGGTGGAAGAGGGTCCTTCTCAGCAGTAGTAGAAGGATTGGGTGTAACTTAGTATCTGTCCATCGGTGTGACCGACTACAGCATCGGTAGATATCGGGGACACGGTCTCCACTGCTGTAGCGGAGTCGATCGTTGGTCTGCCCTCGATCAATGATCTGGCATTTGCGCAGTCGTCATCGGCGGCGCTGCTGCCTTCGGTACCATGTAACACGTTAACGTTATTTTTTCTTCATTTGCCCCAATCTCCCGAGCCCCCCTTCTTTTTCGGGGTTCTTTTCTTCTTCATTTCCGAATATGGGAGACAATTTATCACGTGGAACTCCTTTCTATTTCCTTTTACCGGGGTGCAACCCGTTCTGTTTTCCCTCTGTGGGCTGTTTGGCCGGTTTTTTACGGGGAAGAGTGTTGGAATTACCTCCGATTTTTATGAGTGCCGCAGTGGCGGGAAGGTAGCGGGCGGGCGATGAAGTAACGTGAATGTATCGGGGGGGGGGGACCTCGATTGGGCCGTGATGTGAAACTGTGTAGTATCAGAATTCAGCTATGTCATCCGTGTGTCTGATAAATAAAAAACATACATTTTACATGCTCTTGAACATTTATTTATAAAAATCATTAACTATTAATGATAATTGTTTTAAATAATTTTTAACTAATTAATATAAATACTTAAATAAATGTAACATAATTTCAGAAATAAAATAATCGTTGAAAAACACAATATAGTGCATAATCTTTTTTTATATAAAATAATATATTTCTATAATTAATTTTAAAAAAAGTGAACATGATTTTGTCAGAGCAGTCAACACTCAAATGTAATTTAATATCAAGTACAATAAATTGTAATGTATTAAAAGAAACTAAACAAATAAATACCCATAGATGGTTAAAAAGATTAATTATTATTTTTCAGTTTTTTCATCAACCTAATCAAGAGTATTAAAAATTATACTTATTTTTATTTGTATATAAAATATGATACACAACACATGTTATGATTTAATATTTTTATTATAGAAGGAAGTACACCAAATACAAATATAATAGCTCAATGTATTCTTTTCATTATATCTTGTCCTCGTAATGTTTCAGTCAAATAAAATATTTTTTAATCATAATCACAAAAAAAAACGCAAAATATACCAACAGACAAACAAGAAAATTAACAATTCACTTTTTTTAACTTAAATGAAGTGCTATGTGAACTAAATCCTAACTTATAGAAAGCTAATGAAATGCTTTCTTTTTTCTAAACCTTGCACCTTTGTGTAAGATGTACTTTTTACAATGCATGTATATAAAAAAACGGAATTAGGTTAGAAGATTCTGCACGTATAATAGCTCCTGCCAATTGAATGTGAATTGTTTTCAAAGACATACTTAATCTTAAATATGCACAACAAAAATACATCAAAAGGATACCGAAATGGAAACAGAATAAACTTAACGCAGCTGATCAATAGATAGAGCCCGAAGAGTTTGAATAGGAATTTGGATTACAGAGTTTGAAATGATAATATAATAATAGATAAAGTTGGGCGTAAATTAATCAAACTATACTTTCTTAGTCTTATATTACAAAAAAAATGCAAAATTAGTCTCCAGAGGAACCGAAATACCGGTACCTACAACCATTAATATTCATTTACTCTCTCTACGGTGTCATTCATCAAATATCGCGATAACCTTTAATGCCAATCTTTTATATTTAGGTTTCTGATACGATCAATATTCTAATACTAGAATCAAAATGAATTAAATTATAGGAATAAAACTATTTTCGAGTTTGTGATCCATGGCTCGCACATTCAAATTGAAACACTGACTTAAAAAAAAATTAAGTAACTTCTAGTTGCAATACCACAGTGGGTATTTGAGTATCTTATATCAAGAAAATCAAAAACTATATTGAGTATCTTATATCGATATATCAAAAAAATAATCGTTATCAAATACAAGATTCTACATACATTTAAAACTATCGATTATTGTTTTGTACAAAAAGCTTAGATTAAAATTTTACACATTGATGTGTTAGTGCAAGGATATGCTAAAGGAAAATTAACTAATTATTTAGGACAACTGTTAAAAAAAATTATTTAGATTATGCGGATTACATCGTTGAAAGGGAGTTTATAACGATTAAAAGAAAAGTCTCACATACATTTTTTTTACTTTATAGATATTCGATCTCTTAATCGCCTCGTATATATTCACAAAGAATACACTTAACACATGTTTGCTCTACGAGATTGATATATAAAAGTTGAAAACGATGACAAAAACTAAGGTAGGTATTTCAAGCAACATCGTAAACCTATCGAAAGGGTGTATGGCCTATAACTTATTTTAAGCTGACATATAATGCCTCGTAAAGCAGAATATGACAAGCAAAGTTCATAAGTTCATAAATGTTTCCTCGCACTACATTTACAATTTATACCGAATAGTAAAATTTTGGAAACTCCTTGGATAAATCTATTTCTTTGTAGTATAAAATTGAGTACAAATTAAAATAAACTGCCTGAAATATTTAAACAAATTTTAGTATAGAATGTTAAATAGCGTATGAGTAATAAATAAAACGTAATTGTTATTCTATTTTGAAACTTATTCATGTCATAAATGTACTTGCAATAATTTTAATATTTGTTATAAAATTGTTTAATAACGGAAATAATATTTTTTAGAAACAATATTAAAATCAAAAGTTTCATTCCAAAACTCATTTAGTACCTGATTGCACATATATTTATCACTAATTGATTGCGTTTCCTAGATAAAGACAGAAATATGTATGGCTTGTCTTTAAATTTAATTAAATATTTTAATAGAAATAAATAATTTCCTTAAACCTATTATAACAAATACATCGAAACTGGAATATGTTTCCTAATTAAGTTTAATATTTTTGATTGGGGACAATTTAAAGAATTATATTGAAAAAGTTTAGATTTGTTAGCTAAAAGTTATTTTTAAAACCATTTGTAAAAATACATTTCCAGTATTTTTTTATGAATTTCAACAAACATATTTTATATTCATTGTGGACATAATCAACTTAATTTACGGTAGCCGAAATACTTTTACGCTTCCATTTGCCTTATATTGAAAGTTTCGTTGTTTAAAATTCCTAGTGAATAGGGACTTGTAGTTCCTTTTTTTCTCATTTTAAGGATATTGCTAGGTAAGATATTAGTTTAATATACTTTTCTTTCTTTACATTTTAATAATAATTTGTCAAAGAAGTTTTCAATAGACCCTATTTTTGCCCAAAAAGGGGTAATATGTGTCTTTATCTTATGCTTGATGCACTATTTTCGAATTATAAATCAATGTTACTTCAAATAAATGATTAAACGTCACAGACAAGAATTGCACATAAACGATAAATAATACTCAGATAGTTTCAAATATTGAAGTACTCTGCCATTTTTCTATAAACATAATTTCAAAAGGAAAGTATATTTTCAGAATCAAAATATTGAATAATAAACCGGGATGTATTGATGAACCAAATTATTGAAACATCCAACCGGGTAAACCTCCCTATCATCAACCAGTTGGAAATTGAATCCAGGTTTCCTCAAGGAAAAACGCCCCAAAAATGTATCACCTGTCACAGGAAACAGATAAGTTTGCACATCTGTGTCGTTTGCATTATTCAAGAAAGTGATTCAATATCCCACTTTAGGCGTGGCTCTTGATATTATCCCTTCAGTCTCTCCTTCACTTTCAACATGTATACAAAGTAATTTAAACACTAAAGGAATTATTTTCTCTATGCAATGGCTATCCAAGCATTTTTCTATCATCATAAAATCAAGGCATACATGTTATCCATGCTTTATCGAAAGTTAAATTTAATTCGGTTACAAAAAATATTTAGTATATATGATTAAAACAAAGTGACTCCCATTAAAATAAATTAAAAAGTATGGGATATTAAATCATGAATTATTAATCGGTAATTATCATTGTTTGGCTGTGGATCACATTTATCTATATAGACATATTAAAACATTTTAAAACACTGTTAAAAATGAAAACATTTTAATACACTGTTAAACATTGAAAATATTTTAATACACTGTTAACATTTTAAAACACTGGTAAAAATGAAAACATTTTAATACACTGTTAAACACTGAAAACATTTTAATACAATGTAAACATTTTAAAACACTGTTAAAAATTTCAGTTCAACGTTACACCATATTTTGATGCTCTGCAAGCAAATTACACCATATTATGGTGGAATCTTTGTTGAACCAAAAATACTTTATCGGAAGAAATCAGAGGTTTCACCGATAATTGGTTCAACCTCTTTAACTGCAACCGAAATTTTCGCTGTCGCTACATAAAACAACCACCGAATTCCCTCCAAGAAAGACAACAACGAACAAGGGCTTCCGGTGTCCAAATGGATAAAGGCGTTCAGCTATGAATCAGAGGATTCATAGTTCGAACCCGATAGATGACATTTACAAAGAAAAGTAAAAAGTTGTGATCTTGTTCCGATCGGTGGGTTGCAATACTCGCTACAAGAATAGTAATACTAAAAAAAATGCGAATTTTGAGTTTTATGCAAGTTTATGAGTTTTTGTGCAACGTTACACCGCAAAACAGTGAAACCAAGCACCAAATGTTGGTTGCAGCTAAATGGGTACCAAATTTTGGTGTAAATAATTTTGAACATTGCACTTTCCTTTTATTTAAAAAAACAAATCACTCAGGTTTAGCGACTTGTTTAACCTTTACGTGTGAGCCGAGACTACATGTGTCCCATAGACTGCACAGGTCTATCAAGGGGCTTGGGACAATTTTGACCACGCAGGGGGAAAATGTTTTGAAACATATGAAGTCTGAAGTATGCTGTACGCATGACTAATGGTTTCTATATAGCGTCTTCAGCTGGGCTTTTCAGTTTTTCAACCCTCAAGTGACCCAAACCCCATCAACGAATCTACCTGCTGTAAGGAAGAATTGTTGACGACACGTCCGTCAAACAAGTGCAAGCCTCCTATTGTAAAGCAAGTCGTCATTCCACAAAGCTTTCAGAACTCTCTGCCCTGCCTCCTAAAGCGACATTTTCACCCCCTATTTAAGAATTGGCCCACAAGCAGGAAAACTTTTCTTTAACTGAGCCCATGTGAAAAGATAAAAATATAAGGAAGCAATGAGGTAGAAAAAACAATGGTTTGTTAAGTGTAGTTAAACAAAACCATCAAGCAACAAATTGGGTCCACCCAGTGCAATTATTACTTTTTCAATAATAAAATTTAAATTATAAAATATTTTTATAAATATCCTAGTAGTCTATAAATGAAATGTAGGGGAACAAATAAAAATTCAAAGCGTAAACACTTAAAATAAATCTTAACTTTTTTTTGCACAAAGAATGTCTTATAAAGGAAAAACAACATTTACAGATACTCTAATAAATCGGAAACAAATATTTTTTTGGGAAAATTGTAAATATTTTTTTTTTAAGATAGGAGATGTTTTTGAAAGGATTATTTCGAAAGAAAAAAATTAGTTTTATTTGATTTTCTATGGAAGATATTATAGAAGAATCATTAAATTTTTTTAACTCCCGGGTGGTTTTCGCACCATTTTCCTAAAAGGGTGCATTGGTTAAAAAAAAATTATAAATTTATTAAGCTTTGCATACATGATAAAATGTTGACCTCCCCTCAAAAAAAAAAAATTACAAAAATTTAAAAATTCTTAAAAGTTCAGAAGATAAATATTTTATTCAGTATTTGGAACAATTTGCCGGTTTTAGAGAAGTTTAAAGCGGAAATGTTCAGCATTGAATTTCTTGAAGGGAAAATGCAAGATTTTTAAAGGTTTCATACAGCCAAATAAAAAACATATAGGTTCCATGAATGTTTTATCAAGGTTTTAATACATTTTTGTGGTGATTTTTTTCGCCGGCATATTACAATGCAGTATTACAAAACACGTTAACTAATATTTAAAATATGCTTAAACCAATTACAAATAAAAGTTTCAAGGTTTATATATAAACGCTTTACGTTAGCTACAGGGCTATAACGCATTACTAAATTTTGCATAAGTCAGAAGAATGACAGCCAACCAATATCCTTTAAACATCAAAACTTTGTGCATCGTCGGTTTAACTTACAAGCCGCGTAACTTCATTCCACGGATGCAGTAGCTGTAGCGAAAACTGCTTGGCGACGAAATGCAATATTTCGTGTCGCTTTAAGCCAATCCAACAACTACAATCGAAGCTTAGGTGTTCCCATCATCTCTTGTTTTTTAACAATTCAATATTTAGAAATTTTAACGCTTGAATTTCGTCGTCAAGCAGCTTTCGCTACGGAGTCCGTGATCATAGTGGTTTGTAAATTAAGCCGCCAGTACACTGTTAAAATAGATACCAAAAATATATAAAATTTACTCATGTTTGATTACATTCGATGCTTATCATAACTCCAAATACATAAGTTTCATATTTGAAAAAGACGTGAACTCAAAAATGAGTACAATAAGTAAAAAAAAGCAGTTGTTTGCCTACATAGGAGCCTTCATAAATCACTTTCAATAAATATCAACAATTTCAACTAAAATTTATCGGGAATAGAACCCATATTCTTAGGCACCGCATCTCATTGCCTTATCCGTTTTACTACCAGAGCGACGTGAAGAAGTTATAAAAATAAGAAATGTTTAAAATGTGTACCAAAAGAATTGAAATTAAAATAATTGAGTTGAAATAATTCCATTTAAGCAATCGACATCAAATAATGTGGAAAACCATCTTCTTAACAACTATTTTAAGTTTGTCAGGTCCCTTTGTTAAGATGACTTCAAAAGAAGCTGAGATTAGCAATATTAAATCAAGCTTCTCATTTTTGAGAAAGTACGATTGATTAACTTTGAGAACGTCATCACTCATTTGCAATGCAATTGTACTCAAAGAAAAACGAGTACGTTCCAGTACTCATTTTTAAGTACCTTTTCTTACTATATATACTTGACTTGTGTCGCCAATAGCCCATTGTGCAGCTCTAGTGCGACGTTGATTAATCAAACCAAACCTATATGTTCTTGAAACTTAATATTTCAATTTCAGCACAATCGAAATGGATTAACTGTTATCGGTCATCTCCTGGACCTCCTCCTAGACTTTCCATTTAAAAAAAATTATTTAATCAACAATTACAAGCATAAAGTTGAAATCCCGGTATTTATGTATTTATCAATTCACCTCCATCTGCGTACGTGATGGAGAGAATGGCCCTCTCCTTTTGACAGCTGCGAACTTTCACGCGGCGTAAACCTGCATCGATTCGCGTGCCTCTGCACCGACAAAAAGGAACCTTTAGCCTTTTAGGGAAGAAAAAAGTTATTGCTCCGAAACCCCGTTTCTTTTGTGCCAGTTAATCTTTGCGCGTCTGCATGAAAACATTTTTTTCTCTCTCTCTTTCTTTTTGTTTCGTTCTCGCCTTCTACTTAATGTTCCGAACATTTTTGTTTGAATCTCTGGAGAGAAATAAACTGCTTAACATTTCTTCGTGGACTTTGGTTTTTCTTTTCTTTTCTATTATTTTTGTGTGAAATTTGCCGGCAAGATTGTCTTTGTGAATATTTTTGGTTAAATATAAAAAAAGGCGACATTTTAGATTCAGAATAAAAGTAAATTCTGAATAAGTTAGCTGTTAAGTTTATATAAAATTTTTAATGTAAATTTTCTAAATATACACACATATATATATATATATATATATATATATATATATATATATATATATATATATACATATGCATATACACATATGCACATACATATACACATATACATATACATATACACATATACATATACACATACAAGGGCGGATCCGGAGATTATTGTTAGGAGGGGTAATACAGTATATTGTTATCGTGAATACCAAATTTGACGCCCTCCAAGCTACTTGATAATCGAAAGTTTTTCCGTTGCTTGAAAAACTAAATTAAAATTTAAAATTTTTGAAATGATTACTTGAACTTTTTTTCATTCCCTTTTCATTAAATTTTCTCTATAGAAATTAAAATAAGCATACTTTGAGTAACTCTGTCTACGGGAGGTGGGGGGGGGGTATTGGGAAGGTTTAAAAAGCGTTAAACAATGCATATAAATCACGATTCGCAAAAAAAAATCTCATGTTGAAAATGTTCATTGCCTAGGTGACTTTTTAAAATATAATCTAAGATGTTAGGGGGAGGGGGGGTAATTTCCCCTTTACCCCCCACCTGGATCCGCGCTTGTACACATATACATATACACATATACATATACACATATACATATACACATATACATATACATATACACATATACATATACACATATACATATACACATATACATATACATATACACATATACATATACACATATACATATACACATTTACATATACACATATACACATGTACATATACACATATACATATACACGTATACATATACACGTATACATATACAAATATATACACGATCGATCCCTAGTCAGCGTTGTTATAAGCATTGATTACTCCGGTTTAACGCAGCCTTCGAATAAATATTTGTGGCGCCATCTCCATTCGACCAACAACAGCTTCAACTTTCAGAACATCAACCATTGTCTACGTGATCAACACATCATGGGCACTTGGACTGGAAGCCACACGTTACATACCATCACGCGATTCGTCACAGATGAAACCTCCAAATGGCAACACATTGATGGGTATCACGCCCGGACGGGATGTGCATTTTTGCCTCTGACCGATTCACTGCGAAGGGAATGTGCGGTGGTATGCCCTTAAATAGCAGATCCAAATACATGATCATCACGATCGTTTCGGCCGCGCTATATTACGCGTTCTAATATGGATAAAAAAAAGCTTCCTCGGTCAAATCACAGTCAGCGTTCTTCTATGCAGGGTCATTATATTGAGGGTATACTATACATGATTAAAGTTGAGCAGAAGTCGATATTTTTAATATCCGCCTAGTGATGATGACTCTCAAACTATGATTACTTTCTATAACGGTTTGATTTTTTTTACTATAGGGAGTAATACAGGTTCGATTATAAATTTACCGAAAGGTTGTAGTAAAAATAAAATATAAACGTGATCCCTAACAAAGTATATTGAAGTCAATGTTTATAAAAATAAGCATTAATTATGAAGTATGAATGAACAAGGAGGAAAAAGAAAAATATATATTCGATGGCAATTAGATATAAAATAGTTTGCTAAACATATAGGTGATTGTTGTTATATGTATTTTAATGCTGCTTCAAATACATCAAAACAAAAAATCTTTAAACAAAATCATATTTAATAATAAATCAATAAATATCAATAACTTATATTTTTTAAATTTAATACTATTTGTAATTATTTAAATTAAATGTAATAATAATTATGGCTATGAATTTAAAAATGCATAATATTCGTTTGAAAATCCGGTAATACACTCAAAACCGTTTCATTTATAATCCTTTAACAAGGATACCAAATACAAAAAGTTATTAAGTATATTTTCACTGCAATAGTAATTTATTTTATTTTTTTTAAATAAAAAACTATTTTAATAAAGAAGTCTTAAAAAATGTTAAATGAAGGCTAAAATGTTTTACTGTCGAGATATTTTTATGATTTTAAAAAATATATGTATTATAATGAGAAAACAAGCGCTATACGTCGTTATCCTACAAAAAGTTAAAATATTCTAAAAGATAGTGCCTCATTATAGAAGCTTAGTACAAAAATTACTTGAATGTATATCTGTAAAATAAAATGTATATTAGTGAGTAGATATTAAAACAAAATTAAATATTTGTAACTATAAACAAATTCGAGATTTTTTAAGTAATTGGAGATTAAATAACGTTAATGAATTTTCATATGAATAAGCAAAGAGATTTTTTCTTAAACTCAAATTATAAAATCTAGTAAACATTCAAAATGTGGTGTTTTTTGCGTTTTTCTAAGAATAAAATTTTAATTAGGTATGTTAATTATATCTTAATTATTGAATTTTAGTCTTAAAAATGAAGCAAAACAAATAAATTTCAAGAATTTTATTTTATTCAAAGCATAATACAGACAAAATACTTTTTAGTTAAACGATAGTGAAAAACTAGTTTTAATTTATTTTTTAAAACAGTTTATATCCAGTAAATGATGTCTATAAATTGTTGTTCATTATCGTAAGATAATAATAAATTTCCAATTCAGAAACTGTCAAACATTTTAAATTACTCATGGTTTCATATAAAAAATATAATTTTAGAAAGACCTAGTTAATTTTTAAAGATAAAATATATAATTTATTTTCTTTCCAATAATAGTCACTTTTTTTTGTATAATTTGAAATATAAAATAAGCAGAATCTGTATTGTTTTACTAGTTAAAATATTGAAGCCGATTTAAACTTGTCGATAACCAAATGTTCCCACGCGAGTCGTAGTATCGATAATCGGGTGGGAAGCTCAAGTGTTACCCTCGTCATCTGATTACGGATTATAATTACGCGGCAGTTTTCTCAGATCTCCCCTTTCGAATTGCTCCCAAACTGTAACCAATAGTCTATACAAGTAGCCATCATAGTTAGTTGTCAATTTGCACCAACCTAAAAGTTCATATTAAAAAATTATATTTTTCTTATCAAAAAGAAGATACGGTAGTTAAAACACCTACCTACCTCTTTAAAACAATGAAACATATACGCTCATCCCTAAACAAATTATTATTTATGTTATTGCAAAAATAAAAACGGTTCTACCTCATGTGACCAATGTTACGTATACCTCATCACTAAATACATTAGAATTTCCTTAATCAAAGAGAATAAACGTATCTACCTCTTGTAACGAACTATATATACGCTCGTTACTAAATAAATTATAATTTCCTTTATCGAAAAGAAAAACGTCTACCACTTGTGAGCAACGATACATATACGTTCATCAGTAAACAGATTATAATTTCCTTTATCGCAAAGAAGAAACGTCTGTACATTTTGTGAGCAACTATACATATAAACTCATCACTAAACAAATTATAATTTCTTGTATAGAATAGAAGAAACGTCTCTCTACCACTTGTGGGCAACGATACATATACGTTCATCACTAAACAAATTATAATTTTCTGTATAGAATAGAAGAAACGTCTCTCTACCACTTGTGGGCAACGATACATATACGTTCATCACTAAACAAATTATAATTTTCTGTATAGAATAGAAGAAACGTCTCTCTACCACTTGTGGGCAACGATACATATACGTTCATCACTAAACAAATTATAATTTTCTGTATAGAATAGAAGAAACGTCTCTCTAACACTTGTGGGCAACCATAGATATACGCTCATCACTAAACAAATTATAATTTTCTGTATAGAATTGAAGAAACGTCTCTCTACCACTTGTGGGCAACGATACATATACGTTCATCACTAAACAAATTATAATTTTCTGTATAGAATAGAAGAAACGTCTCTCTAACACTTGTGGGCAACGATACATATACGTTCATCACTAAACAAATTATAATTTTCTGTATAGAATAGAAGAAACGTCTCTCTAACACTTGTGGGCAACGATACATATACGTTCATCACTAAACAAATTATAATTTCTTGTATAGAATAGAAGAAACGTCTCTCTACCACTTGTGGGCAACGATACATATACGTTCATCACTAAACAAATTATAATTTTCTGTATAGAATAGAAGAAACGTCTCTCTAACACTTGTGGGCAACCATAGATATACGCTCATCACTAAACAAATTATAATTTTCTGTATAGAATTGAAGAAACGTCTCTCTACCACTTGTGGGCAACGATACATATACGTTCATCACTAAACAAATTATAATTTTCTGTATAGAATAGAAGAAACGTCTCTCTAACACTTGTGGGCAACCATAGATATACGCTCATCACTAAATAAATTATAATTTCCTTTATCAAGAAAAAAAATGTCTCTACCACTTGTGACCAACGATACATATGAACTAATAAATAAACAAATTAGAATTTCCTTTATCGAAAAGAAAAACGTCTACAACTTGTGAGAAACTATACATATTAGCTCATCACTAAACAAATTATAATTTCTTTTATCGAGAAGAATAAAATGTATCTACCTCTTGTGACCAACGATACATATAAACTAATTACTAAATAAATTATAATTACCTTTATCGAAAAGAAGAAATGTCTTTAATTCTTGTGAGCACCTATACATATACGTTCATCACTAAACAAATAAACAAATTCTAAATTCCTTAACCGAAAAGAAGAAACGTCCCTACCTCTTGTGCCGAATGATACATATACGCTCATTACTAAACAAATTATAATTCTCTTGATGGAAAAAATGAAACGACTCTACCTCTTGTGACCAACGACACAAATACGCTCATCACTAAACAAATTATGATTTCCTTAATCGAAAAGAATAAACGTCCCTACCTTTTGTGACGAACGATACATATACGCTCAACACTAAACATATTATAATTTCCTTTATCGAGAAGAATAAAATGTCTCTACCTCTTGTGACCAACGATACATATAAACTAATTACTAAATAAATTATAATTTCCTTTATCGAAAAGAGAAAACGTCTACCACTTGTGAGCAACTATACATATACGCTCATCACACAAAAAAATTATGATTTCCTTAATCGAAAAGAATAGACGTCTCTACCTCTTGTGAGCACCGATGCATATACGCTAAAAAATATTTATAAAAACACTTTATTGTCACTTATTTACTGATAAGGGGGACGTCAGTTTATCGAACAATCATTCCTCAGCAGATTCGGAACGCAATATAAACAACAGATGGAGTTTTTATTGTTGGGCTTCTCAGAGCCCTTTATCTGCCCTACTGGGTATCGTTCCGAATTGGCGCGATACGCTGAATGCAGGGTGGGTTGCCTTGAAAAATGATACCCCCCGTTCCTGACACATTCGTCAAATCATTTACAGACGATTTACTTCGACCAAAAAGTCAGCGGCTCATCGATTCCGTGGCATTAAGAACGATTTCTATCGAATTGGACTGGGAGCCAATGGTTATATGTAGTTTGGAATGTGCCCTTATGTTCAAGGTCATGAAGTATAAAGTGTGGATAGGTTATAGAGGGAATTGTTATTTGGTTAAAATAATTATCATCGAGGAAATAAAAATCAGTTCTAAATTAAGATTCGATTTTGCAAATTGATCGTCATTTTGTTGCCCAAATATTAAAGCTGTTACATCCAAAGCAGTTATCTCCACAACTTTCTTAAATTATATTATGGTATTTCTGTATGTGCAATTTGAAGTTCATATAAAACACCTATAAGGCAATTTTCCAAAATTTTAAATAGAAGATGTTTGCAATCTATAAATGAATCGCAATTTCAAAACAATAGTTTTATTTGTTAATTTCAAGTAATGATTGCATTATATAAAATTGTCAGTTAATTATAAACAATGTATAGCAATAAGATAGAAAAAAAAATTACCATATGGCTACTTATTATATAAACTAATAAACGCAAATATCGTGCTTTTTATTAATCGCATGTGGTATAAAGAGGGACTTGAAATTACACACTTGTCATCTGCGTTTCAAATATATTATATATTTTAACCATATAGTAGATTCTTCACTTACAAATTGACATACAACAGGGCTGTAAGTATCATTAGACTTTGAGACATCTCAAAACATTTTTAAACTTCAAAAAATATTTGTTCGTCAATTTTAATCACAAAAATACGGTTTTCAATAATTGGTACAGGAATTTTTAACTAAAAATTCAATAATTATCTATTTTTACTAATTTAGGGTTCATCACGTACCAAATTATGCATAAACTATAAAAAATAACTTTAAATGAATTTTTTTATCTTTGAATATCGATTTTGAAAAATATGTTTAATATAAATTTTTACTGGTATCTTGAAATGCTACATTAACAAAATGTCATAGAATAGACTTGCACACTACTAAAAATAGGTACTCAAAAATAAGAAAAGTGTACTCATTTTTTATTACATTCGATGCTTATCATGGCTCTGAATATATGAGTCTCAATTTTGAAATAGACAAGTACCCAAAAATAAAGACAAAGAATAAAAAGAGTAGATGTTGGCCTACATAGGTTGCCCTTATAAATCCCTTTCAATAAATTTCAAAAATTACAACCAAGATTTACCGGGAATCGAACCTAGATCCGAAGGCACAGCAGTCCAGTTCCCTTATCCGTTGTACTACCAGGGAGACGTGAGGAAGTTATAAACAGAAGACTTGTTTAAAAGGTGTGTGAAATGAATAGAAAGTAAGATAATTGAGATTTAATAACTTAGTTTCTATTTTAGCAATAGACATCAAATAACGTGGAAAACTATTTTCTGGACAATTATTTTAAGTTTGTTACGTCGGTTTGTTAAGATGGTTTGAACAGAAGCTTATATTATCAATATTAAATCACACTGCTCATTTTAGAGAAAGTACTGTTTCTTAAATTTGAGTATGTCATCGCTCATTAAGATGCAATTACACTCAAAGAAAAACGAGTAGATTCAGGAACTCATTTTTAAGTACCTTTTTTTACAGTGCAAGCTGATGGGGGGGGGGGGGTAATCAAAAGTTTATTAGAATCAATTTTATGCATGCAAACAAATAAAGGGTGGTCCCTTGTGCGATGGTCATTGTTTATTTAACTACTCGTAATTATTTTTCTATACTTTAACTACTTTATTTATTGATACTAAAACTAAGCGACATGTTTAAATTTAAACGAAGCTATTGGGCAAAAATATGTTTTAATTATGCTTATACTGCTAAATGTGATACAGTCAAACAACGACATAAAATTCATGACCACCACATATATTGTTACATATACATTGTTGCAAATACATTGTTATATATGCTGGACTTCATTCACGCATTTTAACAAAAGGCGTGTTCAATGTAAATGTGCATGCATGAAAAGGAAGTGAACTTTTTTCGTCCAGATGTTTCGTGACCTGAACAATTTATGATATAAAAATGTTTACATCCCCTAACGTGCAAGAAATGTTCCCTTTTTGGATAAGCAAGCGTTTCTATAACTTTTTGAATCTAATATCATGTGATTGCGATTATTTTGCTTTTTCATAAAAGCAAATTGGTTGCGTAATTAATGTAAGAGCACTGTAAATATTTGCATTTACAAACAAAAAGAAAAGTGAAAGAGGTCAATAAAAGCGATGCAATTGTTTGGCAAATTAGATATTTTTATAGATTGAGCATAAAAATCTTGCATGTTTATTCACAGTAAAGGAAGTATAATAAAAAGATCAATTTCGCTATTACAAAACATTTTTGGGCTTAAACTATATTCTTAAGTTTCGTGCATTATATTTCTTTATAGTAACGTGCAACACTGTGCAAAAAAGGCACTTCAAATTGAGTACCTGAACCTACTCGTTTTTCTCTGAGTACAATTGCATCGTATATGAGTGATGATGTACTCAAATAAATTTAAGTAACCGTACTTTCTCACAAAGGAGCAGTGTGATTTAATATTACTAATCTCAGCTTCTGTTTAAGCCATCTTAACAAAGCGACATGACAAATTTCAAATAGCTGTTCAGAAAATGGTTTTCTAAATTATTTGATGACGTTTCCTTATATAGAAACTGAGTTATGTAACTTAATTATCTTATTTCCCATTCTTTTGTCACACCATTTTAACATTTCCTCTATTTATAACTTCTTCAAGTCACCATGGTAGTATAACGAATAAAGCACTGAGCTGATGTGTTTAAGGATCAGTGATCGATTCCCGGTAAGTTTTGATTGCAATTGTTGATATTTATTGAAAGTGATGTATGAAAGCAGTCTATGTAAGCAAGCATCTGCTCTTTTTATTAATTTTTACTCGTACTAATTTTTGAGTACGTCTTTTTCAAAATTTATGTATTCGAAGCCAAAAAAATCATCGAATGTTCTAAAAAATGAGTATATTTTGCTCATTATTTTCAAGCACCTATTTTTAAGAACTATTAATTTTTTTTCTATGTGTAGTGTTCTTTAATTCTTACGAATTTATTAAACTAACTAAACACATGCATATAAACAGTTAATTGCATTAGGGCTGTAATATTTGTGCGCTCATAATATTAGTACATTATGAGGTGTACACTATATTGTATACTTCGATTTCTAGATGAAAATTAACGAAAATGTTCTCTAGTCTTACATTCTAAATTCAATTATTTTTCCAGTTTAAAAATATGTGTATTTTTTTATTACATAAAATAATAAAAAAATGAATTACATTATAGTAATAATTAGTTTCAAGGCACTATTAATATAGTAAATTGTATTGTAATTGTTAAATCTAAAACTAATTGTTAAGAGCTAAAAATAGACTATCTCGCTTAAAAGACTTATTCCTCATCTTCTGATGGAAGGGTCGGAGATCTAAATGTATCAGAGATGTCTTATCGTTAACTATATAATAACTATTAATTGTTAATTTAAGCAATCTGAACTTACCATTCTCACACCAGACATCTTATCTCAGATGTCTGGTGTGAGTCTATTCTGAACATTGTTCTCTCGTATAACAGATAGTAAGCCATATTTAATCTATTTAGTAATTTAAATGTATTTATACACTGAGTAATATATGTATTTGGCAACAGCAGATACACTGTTAAAAATAAGTACTCAAAATAAGTAAAATGTACTCATTTTTGAATATATTCGATACTTATCATGGCACAAAATATACGAGTTTAATTTTGAAAAAGACATGTACTCAAAAATAAGTACTAGAATGAATAAAAAAGAGCATAAGCTTGCCTACGTAGGCTGCCTTCAAAAATCACTTTCAATAAATATCAACAATTATAACTAAGAGTTATCGGGAATCGAACCCAGATCTGCAAGCACCGCTAACCAGAGTTTTATCTCTTAAGCTACCAGGGCGACGTAAAAAAGTTATAAATCGAAGTAATGTTAAAAAGGTGTGCCAAACGAATGGGATGTAAGATAATTGAATTGTAATAAATCAGTTTCTATTTAAGCAATCGACATCAAATAATGTGAAAAACCATCTTCTGAACAGCTATTTTAAGTTTGTCAAATCGCATGTGTTATAAAGGATTAAACAGAGCTGAGATTAGCAACATTAAATCGCACTGATCATTTTTGAGAACGTACTGTTACATAAATTTGTGTACGTAATCGCTCATTTACGATGCAATTGTAAAGAAAAACGAGTAGGTTGAAGTACTCATTTTTAAGTATCTTGTTTTTACTGTGTAGCCCCACATGTAACCGAACATTCCTGATTTAAAAATACTTAAGTTCACTACAGTGTTAATAATTGCAGTTCAACAATATACCATATATTGGAGCAAAACAGAAGGTCTGTATCAAATTACACCATATTTTGGTGGAATCTAGTTTGCACCAAAAATCCGTTATCAGAAAAAAAGCGGAGGTTTCACCGATAATTGGTTCAACCTCTTTAACTGCAACCGAAATTTTTGCTGTCGCTACATCAACAAGCCGAGGAATCCCATCTAAGAAATACAAAGACGAGCAAGGGCCTCCGTGGCCGAGTAGGTAAAGGCGTTCAGCTGTGAATCAGAGGATTCCTAGTTCTATCCTGATTGGTGGACTTGACAAAGAAAAATAATAAAAGTTGTGATCTAGGGTGGCCAGCTTCGCTGCAAAAATACTACTACTAAAATACTAAAAAAAAAAAAAAAACAGTTATATGCAACGTTATGAGTTTTGTGATCTAAGATATCCAGCTTTGCTACAAAAATACTAAGAAAACTCGAATTTTAAGTTTTATGCAACGTTATGCGTTGTGGTGTAACGTTTCACCACTAAATGGTGAGCACTGTTAAATGGTGAAACTAAGCAAAGCACCTAAATAGGTACCAAATTTTGGTGCAAGGTCGTAATAACTTTTAACAGTGTATAAGAATATTTTTTTCAGTTATATGCAACGTTATGAGTTTTGGTGTAACGTTTTTCCACTAAATGATATCCGAGGGACACCGTTAAATGGTGAAACTATGCACCTAAATGGGTACCAAAATTTGGTGCAAGGTCGCAATAATTTTTAACAGTGTATCAGAATATTTAGGTTGTTGATATTAAACGTTTTAGCGTGTATATTATTACACCATTTTCAGCAGTGTTCGGATAATTTCACATCCCACAGAGGAGGCCTCCGTGGCCGAGCGGTTAAAGGCATCAGCTGTGAAACCGAAGATTCGTGGCTCGATGCCAGGCGATGGACCTGACAAAGAAAACTAAAAAGTAGCGATCTTGTGATTGGAGGGTTGCCAGCTTCGCTACAAAATACTAGAAAAGTCGTCCAGAACATCCGCAAAAATTAACGACGTGTATACGGGACTGGTGCACGATAAATCTGATCGGGGTCCAAAGTCCCGACGTCAATTAAAGGCGTTGGGTGCCAGTTCAGGTGTTTCCTCGTCATCTGACCATGGTTCTAAAATAACGAGGATGCCTCCGTGGCCGAGTGGATTAGGCGTCAGCTGAGAATCCAAGGGTCCCCGGTTCAAAACCTTGCGATGGGCTAGACTAAAGAATAGTAAAAAGTAGCGATATTGCGATCGGAGGGTTGCCAACTTCGCTACTAAAATACTAGAATGTCGTCCAGAACATCCACAAAAAATAACGGCGTGTATACGGGACTGGTGCACGATACGTCTGATCGGGGTCCAAAGTCCCGACGTCTATTGAAGGCGTTGGGTGCCAGCTCAGGTGTTGTCCTCGTCATCTGACCATGGTTCAAAAATACGAGGCATCGTTCCCGGGTCTTTCCTTCGAGATAGGCCCCGAACCGTCGCCAATAGCACACTGTGCAGCTCTAGTGCGACGTTAATTAACCAAACTAAACCAACTAAAATAATGAGGTGCATGTATGAATGTGATGTGTTCCCGGGTCTCTCCTTCGAGATAGACCCCGAACCGTCGCCAATAGCACACTGTGCAGCTCTAGTGCGACGTTAATTAATCAAACCAAACCAACATTCCCACAGAGAGTAAATAACTCTCCTGCGCGTACCTCCCTCTACATGGAAAACAAACTCATATTTATCGTTTATTTCCTTACGACTCAAGATTCTTCGGGGAGCCGCGTCCCGACGACTTTTCTCTGTGCCGTGAGCGTCACTCAGTCCCTTGACATTGATCACTGCATGGCAGTTTTTAGTGATAAAGAAGAGAACGCGCAAATTATGGCGTGATATATCACCGTACGTCAACTCGCATGCCTCCCCTCTTCGGAAGTTCGTAATTTGAGAACCGATTTTTCCACCGTTTTGAAGCGACATTCCGCCCCATTATCGCATGCGCTCACGAAAATAAAATGAAGTGAATAGAGGAGGGACAGAGATTTTTTGACGCGGTCGTCCATCAACGCTGAACTGAGGCGAATAACAAATAAAAATCTCTTCAGGGGGGAAATCACTAGTTTGACGTTCAAATATTTATATGAATGAGCCATGGAACGATAGCTGTCCAGTATTTTGGGGGCGTATAAATGTTGTCTAAACTTTTTATTGCTAATAACAAATTTATTCTTAAGGTTTTTATAGCGATATAAACGATCTTTTTTTTAAAAAGGTATGAATATTTCTAAGAGTATTGAAAAATATATTTATGAGGCCAACCTGAACATGATACAAATAATAACCCGGCAAAAAAAGTCAGCATGAATCCTTCATAAAAATTGTCAAATTGAAGATTTTTTGAGGGTTTTATAAAGTTTTCTCTTTTTGGGGGTTTTATATTGAAACAAAAAACTGCAGTTTTTTTTTTAAGTTTTTAATTTTCCTGCATAAAACCTTTAAAATATCTGCATTTTCCCTTCGTGATTAAAAATTGAAGGTTTTTTGCAGGTTTTTATTATTTTTTTCTATTTTTTATGAAGGATTTTGAAACAAAAATCTTTAATTTTATAGATCTTCAAAATAACTGCAGTTTTCCTGCATAAAACCGTCAATTTTAATAAAGGTTTTATGCTGTCTTTTTTGCTGGGAACTGGATATCGTAAGAAAATGTATGTAACTGATAAATTATAATACAAGTTTGATCACAAATTATTTAGTGATGGTTATTGTTCGGCTGTTTAACTATATATAATAAACCATTCTTTTTAATTACTTTACTTTGACTGTTGCTACTAATGCTGAAAGAATTGATCAAACTGTAATCGAAGTATTTGGGAAAAAGTAATGTTTTAGTATTATAGGAAAGTTGTCGGTCAAAATATTAATTGGGTTTAGTTGTGTTTGTTGGTAAGTGAAAATAATAATGCATGGGGCAATAATTAAAGACACATAAAATATATCTAAAAGGGATTTACTACAAAAGATACACTCGAAAAAAAAGGTATCTTAAAAATGAGTACTTGAAACAACTTGTTTTTTTGTTAGTATAATTGCATCACAAATGAGCAAACAAGTACTCACATTAAAGTAACCGTACTTTCTCAAAAATGAGTAGTGTGATTTATTATTGCCAATCTTAGCTTCTGTTCAAGCCTGCTTAACAAAACGACCTGACAAACTTAAAATAGTTGTTCAGAAGATGGTTTTCCATATAATTTGATGTTGATTACTTAAATGGAAAGAGTTAATACGAATAAATTATCTTACTTCCCATTCTTTTGCCACGATTTTTTAACATTGCCCCTTTTTAACATTTTCGAATTATACTGTTGGGGGTAATAATTATAGATATATAAAATATAACTGAAGGTGCTT
This sequence comes from Troglohyphantes excavatus, assembly GCA_963932185.1. Taxonomy (NCBI): domain Eukaryota; kingdom Metazoa; phylum Arthropoda; class Arachnida; order Araneae; family Linyphiidae; genus Troglohyphantes; species Troglohyphantes excavatus. Next base: position 35,330,084 of record OZ010666.1, on the reverse strand, counting down.
TATTACAAAAGATACACTTGAAAATAAAAGGTATATAAATATAAGTACCGAACCTACTCGTTTTCCTTTGAATACAATTGCATCTCAAATGAACGATGACGTACACAAATTTAAGTAACCGTACTTTCTCAAAAATGAGAATGTGATTTAATATTTCTAATATCAGCTTATCTGTTCAAGAAATTTTAGCAAAGCGACCTGACAAACTTAAAATAGTTGTTCAGTAGATGACATTCCACATTATTTGATGTCGATTGCATAAATAGACACTGAGTTATTTCAACTCAATTATCTTACTTCCCTTTCTTTTGGCACACATTTTTAACATTTCTTCTGTTTATAACTTCTTCAAAACACCCTGGTAGTTTAACTGATAAGGCTCTGGACTGCATTGCCTGAGTTCTATTTCCGGTAGATCTTGGTTGTAATTGTTGATATTTATTGAAAGTTATTTATGAAGGTAGCCTACGTAGGTGAGCAACTGCTGTTTTTACTCATTTTTGAATACATGTTTTTTTCAAAAAATGAAACTTACGTATTCGGAGCTCTGATAAGCATAAAATGAACTCAAAATGGAGTACATTTGACTTATTTTGAATACCTATTTGTAATAGTGTACACATGAATTTATTAATGTGTATCCTCACATATTAACGTCATCTTATATTTGTATTTGTTATCAATTATATGAATCCAAATAAATGTATTATCACATAAAATGCAGAACCGAAAATGCAAAACCGAACATGGTTCTAAAAAGTAAAACTCTGTGAAATTTATTTTAATTTCTAAAAAATAAGACGGTTAAAAGTCTGAGAACATCAGTTGTATGCTTAATATAAAAACCAAAACGCAATTTTTTTTGCGAAATATATCTATCTCACTTTTTTCTCATTAACAAGAGTTGCAAAAACAATGTTTATTGCATATTTGATTTTGAAAACTCTTTAATAAAAATGCGATACCAGTGCCGACAGAACCAACTTTTCTATTGTCCAAGGAACTTCCACAATCAAATATAAAACTTTGAAAGAATTCCTGAAAAGTGTTCCCTTTCGTTTTACGGACCTCTGCACAGACTTAGTTTTCGAAATGCGACAAATTCTTCCTGGCGTTTGATGTAGTATTGATCTTCCAATGGGGGCCGAACTTTTACGCTGAATTTCTCCACAAACATTGAAGTCTCCTTGTATGGGTTTGGTTGTACATGAAGCAAAAAAAGCAAAAGTTTTTTTTAAAAATCATTTTACGAAATCGTTTGTGTAAACAACATTTTTTTAAACTTTTTTATATAACGTTATATTTGAGTAAAAAGATGGTATTTGTTTATTTTTATTATACATAATATACTTTCCATAATCATTTGTACAAACAATTTGCTTCAACAGATTGGTAGATGTCATTTTGATAGAAATAATTTTAGGGAGTGCATATAATCCATTTATATATGTCTAATTATATGAACCATTTTGTCAGCTGAACATTAAATTATATAATTTTTTTCTAAAATTATTATATTTAGAAACGCAAGTATTTTTTTTTAATTATATTTTACGTAGAACTTGTTTGTTGTGAGTGTATTATAACTTTAACGAAGATGATCGTTCAAGAGTAAAAATAACTCATTAGAAAATTAAACTAATGGTAAAATTACGTTAATATAAACGTCATTTCAATCATAAATATATACATATAATGTATTAGTATTGTATATCAAAAGTTACTTGTTAAAAAGCAATGGTTGAATCTCTATACTTAATTGAGCTTAAAGTGAAGGTTATGATCTGTAAATAGACTTAATTTATATAAGCTCAATTCAAGTTGTCCCCGAATATAATTCTTTTAAATCAAAATAAACACGCAAACACTTTTTTAAATAATATATAATAATAAAAAAGTGCGTGTGTGTGTCACGCAGAACGATATATTTTTTTACACTACTCGGACATATCTAAAAATTTATATATATAAACTATGCAACTAATTGTGCACCTGAAGTTGGAATTTTAAAATTACGTTTAGTTTTTTAATTTATAACCGTCTAACGGTTTTAAAAGCTAATATTTTAATCTCTAATTTTAAAAAAAATTCATATCTACATTATTATGAAAATGCATTCAAATAAAATCGTAAGATATTCGTAACAATGATATACTTTAAAATAAATTAATATCAAGGAATTAATTACGTTTTAAACAATTAAAGGTTGGCGACCAAAAATTGCATTGGCGAAATAACTATTTCTAACAATTACACTGTAAAAAAAGCACTTAAAATGAGTATTTAAACCTACTCGTTTTTCTTTGAGTTCAATTGCATCACAAATGATGATGACGTATTCAAATTTAAGTAACCGTACTTTCTCAAAAATGAGCAGTGTGATTTAATATTTCTAATCTTAGCTTATCTGTTCAAGCCACCTTAACAAAGCGACCTGACAAACTTAAAATATTTGCTCATGAAAAGGTTTCTACATTATTTGATGTCGATTGCTTAAATGGAATTTGTGTTATTAAAACTTAATTGTATTACTTCCTATTCTTTTGACACCTTCTCGACATTTCTTTCGTTTATAACTTCTTCAAGCACCCTGGTAGTTAAACGGATAAGGCACTGGACTGCGATGCCTGAAGATCTGGGTTCGATTCCCGATATGTCTTTGTTGTGATTATTGATATTTATTGAAACTGGTTTACTGATTTACGAAGGCAAGCTATGTAGACATGCAACTCCTATTTTTATTAATTGTACCCATTTTTTGATTACATGTATTTCTCAAACATGAAACTTATGCATTCGGAACCGTGATGAGCATCGAATGTCATGAATAATGAGTAAATTTTACTTACTTTTGAGTACCTATTTTTAAAAGTGTATGCTTAACTGGAAAAAACTAACGGGAATGCTAACATTCGGAGATGTACCCGAAGATGTCGGAACAGTTATTTTGCCTTCGAGAAAATAAAAGATAAGGAATAAACAATGATAAACCATTAGGGTAAAAAAAAATTACACGTGTAAAACCGCGGGTTTCAGCGGGTGTGAAACACGTGAAAAAACGTGGGTTTACAACAGCCATAACTTATATGTATATGCTGCAACGGGTTCCCCAGCAACGGAGAGCCAAACAGCTAGTTTATAATAAATTTTAATGTATGACTTTTTTTTTAGATTTCGTAACTTGTTTTCTATATTTAAAATAGTGTAGGAAAATTTTGTAACCATATAAGTTCATAATAATTTTAAAAACATAGATATTTTTATTCAAAATAAATATTCATTCAAAAATGAATATTTATTTTGAATAGAAATATCTACATCAACTCTCTACGAAATAATTTTGAAATTGCTTTACAAATATTAAATTATCTCAGTGGCATACAAAAAGGCATTTTGTACACAAATACATCGTCATTCTTTCTAAAAAGATATTTATTGTAAATTATATAAATATATATATATAAAAGAATCTTCAAAAAATCTTCACACTACTTAAAAAATCCCTTTGTTATTTAATTTGTTAACTAAAAAGCATAAACTAAATATTGTATAAATAATTATGTTATCATTAAGTTAACTTGAAAAGTCACATTGATCCATATAATAATCTAGCCTAAAACTTTTAAATAAGATCACATACTTTAAATCCGCGCGAATCAATGAAAGTCAAAGAAGCCAGCCAAAGAAATTTTAAATAGTAAGCCGTTTTTATTTTTTTTTAATTAACTATGTCACTTTCAGCAAGAAATCTCCAAAAAGATCCTAAGGCATCTAAAAGAAATGCTCGCAAAAAATATATTCTTAATTATATTTTTTTAACTGAACGAACAGCCTCTAGACAAGTACAGAAAAGACAATTCGGATAGATAGTATCAAAATATTTGTAGCAAACAAAAATGTGTCTGTTGTATTTGTTTCTAGTTCTTATCAAGAACTTCTGTAATTAATTTTTAGTAAAACAACTTTTATTTGTTTTATTGTTCATGAACATGGACAACTATTTGCACAAATACGTTTAAACGAAATATTATGAATTTAAAATTAAGCAAACATCAATGAACCTATTTCAATTAATGGCGTCAACATAAAGAAACTACTGGAACAAAGCTTAGTATCAAATAATGAAGAATTCTATAAAAATAAATCATCAGTACCGTCAACCGGGATGAGAATGTGCTTCTATTTGAGGTTTCTTTTAATATTAAAAGGATGAAGAATGCGCCACTCCTTTTTTACTCTCTCTTTAAAAAAATGGAAAAGAAAAACTTGTAAATCTTCAAATATCGGACAGTAAGTGCTACAAACTGTTGCTTGTACAACATGTGCCAGCACTAACGGTTTACGGTGCCTCAGACATTATCGATGTTCCAGTCACGGTGGATCATTACTGAATCATTGGTGATCGGTGATCCAGTTTAACACATATACACTGTGAACATTGGTGTATCGTCAGTATTGTACTAATACTTATGGACTCTCATACAGACAATACCAATACGTGAACATTGATCTAAATGATGTACAGTCTCGTGCTCACGCTGACAAGTTTGATTGGTTTTTAAGTTTAATTAATTTATGTGGTGTTTTAGCAAAGAAAGGAATACAAGAAGGTAGACATGACATTATTGAAATATATTTTAACTTTAGGTTCAAGCTAAGATAATATTTAAAAATAGGAACATTTAATTGGGTGCCTACGAGATTGACCCACTGGAACGACACAGGACTGATCGCATAAAGATTTTTAACATGGATGATAGGGTGTTGCCACCACTGTTACAAGTTTATATGCATGGATTGTTCTATTACAAACAAGCAGGGGTGATGGAAAAATTGGCAATGATATCCTACAATTTCTTTAAGTTTTTTTTTATGTACATTAACAGATGGTTGGGGAAACCACCCTATATAGTGTTCTTGATATAATGCACAAATATTTCATGTTGTAATTCATTGAGCGAGTAGTTCCAAATCATACTATTTGTTAGAAGTATAGTGATCATCATGTATAATATTTCTAATATATGTCATGGCAACTAATACCCGTATAACTCAAGGGAGAGGTCGGGTTAAATAAATATATATTGTTACTCTCTCTTTAAAAACAATAAAACAAATCCGATTGAAGAAAATTTTTATGATACAGAATTTGATTCTACATATATCCTATCTCAAACTACCAAAAATAATAGTTGGGAAAAAGGGTAATAACGAAAGAGTTTTTTTAAATGTTAGGAAAAAAACTCGACAAAAATAAAAAAATAAAAACTTTAATTTTGAAACCATTTATTACAAATTTGAAGAAAGTGAGGGTTTTTAAATATTTTAACTAAAAAAGAAAAGGCAAAAAGTGCGAATAAATTCTGAAAAAGTAAAACGGTGAGTCTGGTAAATCGATGAATCAGCCTTGAACATTGCGCCAAGCTCCATTTTGAAAGAAAATAGTTTCAAAGGAACTATAATTGGCTCAAATATCAAACAACAAAGTGTACGAAGTTTTCTTGAGAATTTAAATGTGTAAAATAAGAAAAATTCCATCACCAGTTCATTTGCAACTTGTTCTTGATGATTTCAGTCAGTGGCAAAATCTTTTTTTTAATTTACAACAAGTGAAAACAACCTCAAATTTATCAAAATACAACAGAAAATATTTATTAAAGTATTACTTCCTTTTCAACCAACAAAACGTGGGACTTTATTATCCCTCAAAGTTTCCTTTTTGTACTTACCACGCAATAAATCGTAAACAAAAATTACGTATAAAAACGATCATTGTATTTAACATCTCTGATAAATTAGAAATCAATAACATAACTAATACTAATATTATTAAGTCTGTTGGGTGAGTACGCTTCCAAGACAAGACTCGGTTTTATTTTAGCAAATATTGAAAATATGCATTTCCACAGAAAGAGTAGTACCATCTACACTAATTATACAGGAAGAACAACATCCACTTGCTGATTTTCCTTAACATCTCCGCTACCTAGGTACACTTTTGTTTAGTCATTATAGTGCGTTTAATATCACACTGTTAAAAATTATTACGACCTTGCACCAAACTTTGGTACCCATTTAGCTGAAACCAACATTTTATGCTTAGTGTCACCACTTCACGGTGCTACCACAGATGGTTTAGTGGTGAAACGTTGTACAAAAACTCATAACGTTGCATAAAACTCAATTTATTTTAGTATTTTGTACTGAAGCTGGCAACCCTACGTTAGCAAGATGACAATTCATCAATGACCAGGCTCGAACTAGGAATCCTCTGATTCATAGCTGAACGCTTTTATCCACTGGGCCACGGAGGCCCATGTTCGTCGTTGTCATTCTTGGAGGTGCTTGTTGATGTCGTGACAGCGAAAATGTCTGTTGCAGTTAAAGAGGTTGAACCAATTATCCGTGAAACCTTCGCTTTTTCGGATAAAGGATTTTTGGTTTAACCTAGATTCCGCCATAATAGGGTGTAGACCTCTGTTTTGCACCAAGATCTGATACATCGTTGAACTGAAATTTTTAACAGCGCACTTAGAAAGAACGTTTTTGTTCAAAATACGTCAGTTGCGTTTTCATTGCATTTCTCCGTTTGATGGTACTTATTATATGTAAAAAATATACAAATATCAATTAAGTAACCATAAAATATTTCAAACAACAACTATCATCAAATTATTTGCCAATACTAGTTATTACTAGTTATATAACATACATACATATTTATTAGCAGAAATTTATCCAGATTAGAGTTAGTATATTGTTTTGTTCAATTTATTATTACTTCAAAAAAATTAACTACTAAAATTTAAATATTAAAATGGCAATAATGCACAAATACTTAGGTTGGTTGGTTAAACAACCTCACACTAGAGCTGCACAGAGAGCTATTGACGACGTTTCGGGAAGTAAAGACCCGGAAACACTGCCTCATTTTTTTAACCATGATCAGATGACAGGAACAACACCTGAGCTGGAACCCAACGCAATCTCAATGGGTATTAGAACACTGGACCACGACGGATTTAACGTAAACCAGACCCATATACACGACGGTGGTAATTAGTTTTTGGTTAGGTTTGGTTAATTTTCACGTCACACTGGAGCTGCACAGTGGGTTAAGGTTCGGGGCCTATTTCGAAGGAAAGACCCGCGGTGGTAATAAAGAAAAATTGCAGGTGAAGTAAACTTTTAACTTATGAGTACAATATAAACCAATAAGGATTTACAGCACAAAACCATAAAATAACAAAATGTAATTGGATCAGCATATTAATAAGAACTTATAATATATTAATAACACTTATAATTGGATCAGACCTATGTTGAGCATAGACGTCCCATTTAAAATAGCATACTATAAAAGAATGATAAAGAAGGGAAATTTACCATTGCACTCAATTGACTTTCCCCTCACATTTCCTTTTGAAACAGACCTTAATCCACATGAATAGAGCTATTGGAATTGAAAAGCACCACCCTTTGTTTGAAGTGGCTGTGACATGTATTATTCATGTCCTTTCTGTTTTGCATGGTTAACTGCAAAAGAAACGTCGAAACATGTGTTTTCTGCATTAAACCTTGGTATCCTTAAGTAAATTCATAGTTTTCGCTCGTGCACATGTGTCTTTTCTTTTTATTCATTTTTCTTTAACTTTTAATCTTCCAAAAAATATATTGTAAGGTGCACTAAGAATAAAAAGCTGAAAAACTTCTCTATGACAGTTTTGGGTACTTAAAAAAGGTCTATCTCTATTAACATAATTGTATCAAGTATGGTACAATACAAAAAATTAGTTCTTAGAAAGTGGTAAAATTAATGTGAAAACTGAATCACAATGACCAAAATTAATGATAATTCTGAATCAATAAATTATGAATCATAATGACCATTTATCCCTACCTAAGACCTAAAGCATCAACATTGGCATGTATCATAACATTTAAGTGAAAATAATTTAAATATTGTATTCGTACTATACAATTTAAATATATGTATTTCCACAAACTCTACAATATTTTATTTGTATTAGAAAGATGGATGGATGGAGAGAGAAACAAATAGGCAGACAGACAGATATAATTTACTTTTCAAATCAAATTAATCAAATCAAAACTGCTAAGTATAAGTCTTACAGACATTTTTGTTATGTTCAATAATGCAGGCGCAAAAGGGAATACGCTAAAGATCCCGACTGCAGTATTTGTGTACACAGGAGCATTAATAATGTGGTTGACATGGCGCTTAATTAGAGAGTCCAGAGCTTCGAGCATGAATGGACTGCAGTAGAGCGAATATGACGTCATCATCGTGATGCAAACATCTCAGACCTGATGGCACCACCAGACACGTGACTTCCATTCAAAATTTATGAATGAAAAAACGTTCGCGATTGACTTGTGATTTGGGAATAATAGTAAATGTGTAACTTCATAAAGTACAGTATATTTTTATGAATTAACTAGAAACAAATTATGAATGGATGACGTAGTAAACCACGTATCTGAGGCCATGCATGTTGGCCTCACTTTGATGTTAGCGAGATTACAACCTTATGATTCCTCTACTATGAGGGTTCCATGCTCGAAGGTCCAGTGTATGAGATCAGTCGCCCACTAAATCACTGTGTAGAGAGAACTAGGGTATGCTAAATCTGACATTGCTCAAATACCGTTTTTTTTATCGAGAAATGTCCTCTCAGGTACTGTCATCGTGATATAAATGCTGTTCATATTTACTATCCTTTACTGTTTTTTCATAAATACAGAACCATCGAAAATAGCATATTGTGTAGTTCTAGTGCGACGTTACAGACAATAAATCTGAATTTATAAAAAAAAATATTATTAATATTTTAATACTCTCAGGTCTAATCCCTAGCGGCATTCGGAGTCTGATTTTTAATCAAACGACCAAAAATCTGCATCGGGATCAACTTCTATTTGTTGCCAGTTAAATTAATATTGATTATATTAACTTACAGTTTTCACATAAATTATGTTATGACCCTTTTACTTTCAATAAGAATGAATAGTCTGCGAAAATTTAAATGGCACCACCATAATGTAACCTATTTTCTTAACTCAAAGAATTTCAAACTCTTTTCATACAAAAGTCATTTTCACCTAATTTCTATATCGTTGTAAAATGATCTGCATGGTTTACTTTAAATTTGTGTACGTTTCTATGCGGAATAACAAATAATTGTATTTTGAAAATAATTTTTTTTATGGTAGAAATTTTCGTTATGCAAAACCTTTACTTATTTAATGATTTATCTTTAATTATTTTATTTTAGCGCAGGTACATAAGAGAAAATAAAAATATTTAAAATTTATAACAAAATGAATTTTATTAAAATAAACTTATTTAATTTTTTTAAAAGTATGAAAAACGAAGTCCAGGAGGACCACTACAGTTGAAATAGCTCTGTGTGAAAAATCACAAATGTGTTTAAAAGCTGAAAAATGTCACTCTTCAATTACTTTCAACGTTATATTCAAATAACATAAAGCATTCACCTGAAGAAATGTTTTGTTAATGTTAAACAAACGCATCACCATCAAACGCTATTCAAAAACTCATACATAAACCACCATTTATTTTACTCAGTTTATGAGGCATAATATCAACGGTGCCGAAAACCCCTCTTTCAATCCCCACAACTTAACAAATTGAGCTCCGTTCCCATCTCCATCCTGAAAGGGTTTGAGGGAGATGTTGCTCTTGAGCTTCCTTCATACACGTTACCCGGAGAATAAAACTCTTTCCCGATTACAACGAGATAAAATGAAGTTTTCACATTCTTTATTATCTCAGAGATGGAGTTTTCATTACGTACGTCATACCTCAGTGGATTGACTCAAGAAAAGGATCCCATTCGACGTTTTTTATAAGTCGGTTTCTAATACCAATTCACAATGAATATTAAACTAGTCCGAAGCCGAGATAATCAGAAAGTTGTTTTCAGAGAAAGATAATGAAGTTTGGAAGGAGTTTTTTTTTTTAAAAAGCGGATTGAAAATTTAATTTGCTAGTAGAATAGAAGTTTCTTGTGGATAATGAAAGAGGTAAAAATCCGTTGTTTAGGAATATTTCTAATTTGTGAAATGAGAAAACTTTAAATTAAAAAAAATATGTGATGTTTGTACGTCGAATTAAAAAGTATTTTCTGTTACATCCGGTGGTTTGTTTAATTAGTGAGAGACTAACTAAATATATTAGGTTATTGCAAACGATTCAGTATTTATTCCAAGAGAAAGGCCGTTTCTTCGTAATTTTAAGGAAATGTCATATAACGAGGAATCCTCACCATCTTCCACCGTTCTCAAACTACCATACCTCGACCAACATAAATACATTTGAGTTCTCACACACTGTTAAAAAGAGGTATTCAAAAATAAGTAAAATGTAATCATTTTTAGTACATTCGATGTTTATCATAGCTCCGAATACATAAGTTTAATTTTTGATGTACTTGTAATGTACTCAAAATTGAGTAAAATGAGTAAATATTAATAAAAAGAGCAGTTGCTTGCCTACGTAAGCTGCCTTCATAAATCACTTTAAAAAAATATCAACAATTATAAACAAGACTTCGTTGAAATTCCAGGGTGCCGTGAAGAAGTTATAAGCAGAAGAAATGTTAAAGAGTTGTCATAACTTAGTTCCATTTAAGCAATCGCCATCAAATGATGTGAAAAACCATCTTCTGAACAACTATTTTAAGTTTGTCTGGCCGCTTTGCTAATATAGATTGAACAGAATCTGAGATTAGCAATATTAAATAACTTTACTCCTTTTTCAGAAAGTACGATTACTTAAATTTGAATTCGTCATCGCACATTTACGATTCAATTGCACTCAAAGAAAAACGAGTACGTTCACGTACTCAATTTAAGTATATTTTTAATTACAGTTCATATATAACGAAAACTCTATACTCATATTACAGGTTTGACTCTCTAAAGCAGCGGTTATCAACCTGTGGTACGCATACCCCTGGGGGGGTACGTGGAGGTCCGGTCGGGGGTACGCATTCATAATATTATTAATGGAGTGAAACACTTAAAATAAAATATATAAAGTTAATAAGTGAAAAAAATATAAATGTGTGTGTTATTAATTAGAGTTGTGATTAATTTTCCAGATAGTCTTGAACATTTCTGCCTAACAAAAAAAAACTGTTGTTTGCATAGAGGGATGGGTGTGAAGGGTTATGAGAGAAGAGGGTACTCACAAATGAAAGTTTAATCATGAGGTACGTGATAGCAACAAAAGTTGATAACCACTGCTCTAAAGCATGTGTATTTGGTAATCAAATGGTTATCAAATTTGATTCTTTCGCGACCAAAAAATATTCACCGTGTATAAGACACTAATGCACGTAAAATCTTATCATAGTAAAATGTCCTGACGCCTGTTGAAGTTGCGCAGGATGCCAACTCCTCGTCATCTGACCATGGTCCAAAAATGTTCTATCAGTGTTCTAGGGTATTTCCTTCAAGATAAACCCTGGACAGCCTCCAATAACCTACTGTAAAGGCGTAACGTTAATTCCATTGACCCACTCTCTAAAGATAGTTAGATTTACCGTGAATATAACTTTACATCTCGTAAGTTCATTGTCTGGTGGATTTTATGTATAACTAGAGATTTAAAGAGATATTGGTAGTGAATAAAATAGCCAAAGAAAAGGTCTAGAATACTGTCTCGAAATTATTAATCATGGTCAGATGACGTAGACTACTTTTGAACTGGTATTGCGTCCTCCAAAATTGTCACACTACAAACAACGTGAATACATTTGAACCCCAAAAGATATAACAATGAACCAATTTTCTGTATGTTGTAACGGGAATTAAAATTCGAGACTAGCAAATCTCGAACTCTACTATACTATTATGGTCTAGATCTCATAAAAAATAATATATACTTAACTAAAATCTCAGAATAATAAAATTTTAAACAAATTAACTCCCATGTATTTTTTATATTACAAAATACAGATATCCGATATATTTTGAATTACCATCAACATTTATTTTTAAAAAATAAATAATATTTAGTGGAAATATTTTAACATTTATTATATCAATACACAACTAAATTTTATATAAAAAAAAAAACTTTAAGAAATATAAACCAATATTTTTAATGTTAGTCAATAATTCCAAAAACAGTATAAATCTTACAAGACTTAAACAAAACAAAAGATAATCTCAACATCCACACTTTCACAGGTTGAGTCTTCAAAAGAACTAGACAATGCTTATTAAACTAAATCACTATTAAAAGAGCAAAATTTAAAAAGCAACTTGATTTCATGCATACTCAATTTCTGCTTTGAAGTAAAGAATTTCCTACGTAATTTACTTAGCAAACTCCCATGCTCTAACAATGAACAATCTAAATAACACACAATTCCGCGTTTATTTTCAATACTTTTCTGGGAAATTTTTAGATAGCTTAATATTAATCCCAAAATCCTATCGTCCATTGTAATCATTTTCTTTTTTCCTTAAATTAGATTTCATCGCTTTATACTTGGTAATCCTGTCTATTTTAGTCAAGTCGCAAATGACTGGTTTTAGAAAAGTCTTTGTGATTCGAGATAAATTTGCATACATAAATAAAATTTTCATTTTCTTATATCCGTAGATTCATTTATTCATTAATATTAATAACTTTTGTTAATGAATTAAAATATTTTCAAATATATATATATATATATTTAAACAATAAATAATGTAAACTAATAAACACGATAAATTCATATCAAAGAATCTACACCTTTGTTTTCGATTATATCGTTTAACATAGGAAAAATTTAATTTATAATTTTAATGACTGTTACTTTTTATTTCGTATATAACAAAATAGAGATATAATCTATGTATTTTACCTCTAGAAAAGTTGTATATTAAATTAAATGTGAAGTTTAAAAAAAACAATTTTTATATTATAAAAATATTTTAAAACATAAAGTAAAATGTTACTTCAAATTCCGTATGGTTTATGCAGATCCCAAAATTAGTATGCAATTTCTGAGACATTACTATTTAGATTTTAATCCCTTATATTTTCTTTGTAATCAGTAAATCATTTTGTATTTATTTTGTTCACATCCATGTAGTTTCATATAATCAAATTTAGTAATCAAAATTGGTTAGATTTACAAATATTTTAAGATTTTTTAATGTGAATGTAGATGTTATTAGTGCAGATTGATCTTACATAAGAAAAACTAACATTGTTTGTTTTCTTTTTTACATTTCTTTTTTACGCCAAAAAATTTACGTTTATTTATGCTTATTAGTACAAATTGTAGAGATAATTTTCTTTTTAAATCTTCTTTAAGTTTTAATTTAAAATACTTGATTCACTACATAGTTTTCGATAATTATCTAAAAAACTTCGTCAAGTGTTCCACAAGCATTTAAACTTCATTCATACATAATTCTCTAAACTTAGTTCCTCCCAGTTACCTTGAAGATAAAAAATTCATCTTCCTAATAGATAAATGTTCCAAATTTAAACTTTGACATGGCAAAACTTCTACTGAAATCTGATTTTTCATAACAATAATTATACCAAATAGCGGCATTTTTTACTGCGAGACAAATGCTATCATATTTAACGGTGGAAAAAATTGAAAAATCTAAATAAAAACACAATTTATCAAAAACAATTTAATAGCATTACTAAATTTTAAAACTATTTATGATAAATTAAAAATTAAAATTTAATTTAAACTAATCCTTACATTATTTTTTAATTTACAAAATAATTTTGTTAAAAAAAGGAATTAACAGGCTAACTTTTATATAAAAAATATGCATTTTATTAATAAATCAATACTTTTTTTTTAATAATAACTTGTTTTTCATTTATTACCAAAACTTTTTAAAGGGACTCGGTACCCCAAAATCGATGAAAATGGCAAAAAAGTTTTTATTGGTTTAAAATAACGCTTCAACTTTCTAGCATGTTTTCCCAAAGTTTCAAAACGATTGAATAAATATTAATCATATTATGAACGTTTTCTTCATTCCTTATGCAATGTGTTACATAGAGAAAGTCATAAACCGAATGTAAAAATGGGTACATTTAATCAAAATATTATCAATGTATCAAAGGATTGCTCCTACAGGACTGTTATAAAGATGTGTTACCTGCCAAACGCAAAATGCCAATGAAATTGTACACATCATCAACTAGTTCAGGTATCCCAAAGGTACATTTGTAAACAAAAAGCGAGTCAGTGTTTTTTTGTCAAATTTTGTATGTAAATACAACTAAGAATTATACATACTATAAAAAAGTCTTCAAAATCTTTAGGGTCAGACGGGAAATTAATTTACTGAAACTCTGTGTGTGAATTGATTTGCCTAAAAGACAATAGAGGAAAATGCGGCGTACTGCAAAATATCTTATTTTGCAATACGCCGCCTTATCAGGGATTTTGCACTCAAACTTGTAAATATTGCAATGCATAAAGAGAAAAAGAAATTCAAGAATAAATTAGGAGTAACTTATGCTGTAGGGTGCTTTAATTTTACAGTGAGTGTCATGTATAAAACCACTAAAAAATATTCAGTTTTCTCTGCATTACACTCAAAATTAAAGCAAATTATATAAATATATGCAGTCAATTTTTGTTTCATAATGTTCAGTAGTCAGTGGTTTGCCAAAAATGTATTACAAGAATAAAAATTTGCTTGACAGTGAGTGATTTTATTGTGTTTTTAGAAATTTTACATGCATTGAATACTGAAAGTGACATTTTTATTTAAAGTTGGAGCGAAACAAAATAATTATTATTTGTCATTAATTTTGCATAATTTGTAGGATATATATACGTTATTTATGTGAAAAAATATTTGAGTTCATTGGGACATTTATAATAAAATATTTTCAATACTGAAATCTTTAAATGCATTTATCTCAGCTTGCTGTTTTTGTGAACATACACATACTTAAAATACTAAAACTCAAGCAAATATGTATGAATCATTGTGAATTTTTTTTTAACCTGTACACAAGAGTATATTGAATAGAATTAGGGATGGAATAAGAAAAATATTAAAAACAATTTATTTAAAAAAATAAAATGTTTAAGAATTAGAGTTTTTTGAAAAAAAATAGCCGATTTTTCACTAATTAATTTTTTTCTCCTAAACTAAAAAACTTATGCCAAATCCGATCCCTAAAGTTATTAAGCATAAATCAATACAGCTTACAAAAAAAATTCGATGCAAAAAAATGAAATCTAAAGGAGAAGAAGCATTTTGAAGAATGACTTAAATCTTCGAAAAATTTAACAAAAATTTAATTTTTGAAAAAGTTTGAAGAAATTTCAAAGTTTTTTTCTTCTAAATCTTCTTTCCTGAATAGTTTACATGTAGTCATCACAAAAATATTTAATTTTGTATCAAATTATAGAAAATAATTTTTGGGGTACCAAGTCCTCTTAAATAAAAATAGCTTTCAGGGAAAAAAACAATTATCCGTTTTCTGAATCAATAAAACCAAGTAAACTCTATAGCTACATATACGTGGCTGTAAGAATTAGCTATATTTTTAAATATTTGATATCTTACTTATTTTGTTTTTTAACCAAATTGCAAACATTTAATTTAAATTTTAATTATAGATTTCTTTTATTAAGTTATATATTGACTAGTTTTGCTTTAATTCTTGTGTTAAACTTTCAGTAAATCAAATAAATGGTTATTGCACTATTTTTTTAAAATTACAAATCATTATTAGAAATTTATAGAAATTTCCCAATACATTTGAATTTTCTAAACTTTTTTACAACTTTCATATACATGGCATACTAAATTTAAATACAAAATTTATCGCATATCATTATTAGGATTTCAAATCATGCCCATACTCGATTTAAATTTTTTTCAATTTTTTACACCACTATAAAAAATATACACTGTTAAAAATACATATTAAAAAATAAGTAAAATATACTCATTATGCATTAGCTGCTTATCATGGCTCCGAATACATAAGTTTCAAATTTGAAAAAGACGTGTACTTAAAAATGAGTAAAAAGAGCAGTTGCTTGCTTTCACAGGCTGTATTCATAAATCACTTTCAATAAATATCGACAATTACAACCAAGACTTAACGGAAATCGAACCCAGATCTGCCAGCCCAACTTTTTTCAGTTAAGCTACCAAGGTGACGTGAAGAAATTATAAACAGAAGTTATGTTAAAACAGTGTACCAAACGAATGGGAAGTAAGATAATTGAATTGTAATAACTCAGTTTTCATTGAAGAAATCGACATCAAATAATGTGGAAAACCCTCTTCCGAACAACTATTTTAAACTTGCCAAGTCGCTTTGTCAAGATGGCTTGAACAGAAGCTGAGATTATCAATATCAAATCCCACCGCGAAAGTACGTTTACTTAAATTTAAAAACGTCATCGCTCATTTACGACGTAATTGTACAAAACAAAAACGAGTACGTCCATGTACTCATTTTTAATCACATTTCTTTTTACGGTGTAGATACATATATTCAAGCAATTCAGACAAAACAATCGAACTCAAAAACCAAAGATGTGGAATACCAACGTCATTTAAAGTTCATTTGCGGCTTACAGTCTGCCCAAATTGAAATATTTCCATTTCAGCTCGAGTTGACGTTTAAATTGTTAGCGCGTGGATGCCGTCTGACAAGTAAATTACACATCAAGGGACGACCGGTTCCCTATTGCCGCTATATGTTGATTGGGAAATTTGCTTAAGAATGGCTTCTGACGGTTCCTCGTTAGGCGAAATGGACGTTTCGGCACCTCTATTCGAAGATGTTAGAATACAATATTGAATGGAAAGACCAACGGTATTCAATCTTCCCCGAACTTAATGAATACAATGTCTGTAGCATAGAATAACCCCTTTAAAGGATACTTTCTTCAAAAATAATGGCGTTGAAAATGCATTGTTATTATATGGAAATGTTAACTTCGTGATAGTTACCATAAAAATATTTTTAAATTATACTTATTAACAATAAAAGTATTATTAAAGTACAAATGCACATTTATTCAAAAATGTTAGAATACAATATTGAATGGAAAGACCAACGGTATTCAATCTTCCCCAAACTTAATGAATACAACGCCTATAGTATAGAATAACCCCTTTAAAGCGTACTTTCTTCGAAAAGAATGGCGTAAAAATGCATTGTTATTATAAGAAAATTTTAATTTCGTGATTGTTGCCATAAAAATATTTTTCAATTGTACTCCTTAACAATAAAAGTATTAGTAAAATACAATTACACATCTATTCGAAGATGTTAGAATACAATATTGAATGGAAAGACCAACGGTATTCAATCTTCCCCAAACTTAATGAATACAACGTATGTAGTATAGAATAAATCCTTTAAAGCGTACTTTCTTCGAAAAGAGTGCCGTAAAAATGCATTGTTATTATAAAGAAATTTTCACTTCGTGATTGTTGCCATAAAAATATTTTTCAATTGTACTCATTAACAATAAAAGTATTAGTAAAATACAAATGCACATCTATTCGAAGATGTTAGAATATAATATTGATGGAAAGACCAACGGTATTCAATCTTCCCCAAACTTAATTAATGCAACGCCTGTAGTATAGAATAACACCTTTAAAGCGTACTTTCTTCGAAAAGAGTGCCGTAAAAATGCATTGTTATTATAAGGAAATTTTCACTTCGTGATTGTTGCCATAAAAATATTTTTCAATTGTACTCATTAACAATAAAAGTATTAGTAAAATACAAATGCACATCTATTCGAAGATGTTAGAATACAATATTGAAAAGAAAGACCAACGGTATTCAATCTTCGCCAAACTGAATGAATACAACGTATGTAGTATAGAATAAATCCTTTAAAGCGTACTTTCTTCGAAAAGAATGGCTTATAAATACATTGTTATTGTAAGGAAATTTTCACTTCATAATTGTTGCCATAAAAATATGTTTTAATTGTACTGATTAACAATAAAAGTATTAGTAAAATACAAATGCACATCTATTCGAAGATGTTAGAATATAATATTGATGGAAAGACCAACGGTATTCAATCTTCCCCAAACTTAATTAATGCAACGCCTGTAGTATAGAATAACACCTTTAAAGCGTACTTTCTTCGAAAAGAGTGCCGTAAAAATGCATTGTTATTATAAGGAAATTTTCACTTCGTGATTGTTGCCATAAAAATATTTTTCAATTGTACTCATTAACAATAAAAGTATTAGTAAAATACAAATGCACATCTATTCGAAGATGTTATAATACAATATTGAAAAGAAAGACCAACGGTATTCAATCTTCGCCAAACTGAATGAATACAACGTATGTAGTATAGAATAAATCTTTTAAAGCGTACTTTCTTCGAAAAGAATGGCGTATAAATACATTGTTATTGTAAGGAAATTTTAACTTCGTGATTGTTGTCATAAAAATATTTTTCAATTATACTTATTAACAATAAAAGTATTATTAAAATACAAATGCAACGTTCAAACTACGCATTAAAAATACATGAAATCTATATTTATTTAGATTTCTTGTATTTTTATTGAGTAGTTTTAACGTTGTATTTGTATTTTAATATTCTTAACGCAATGCTCAATAAAACGAGTTTTTATCTAATAAAAATATTGGTTATTTAGTAGAATTATCGAAAATAGAATATGAACATAGTTAGCTGTATACTGTTTGAAACACAATGTAATGTGTTTTTAGTTTTTAATTGCAATTAAACAATATAAGGAAACTTCTTCGTGAGTCATTCTTAAATTTTTAATTTTTGGTTTCCTTTAGAAGACAAATACATATTGTATAACAGAATATGGTACTAAAAAATCAATGAAAAATTTGTTTGACTTAGATTTAAAACTTTTATATTTTTTTCGTCTAACTACAAATTTTAAATATATATTAATATGAGCTTTTTTTGCTAACGAAGAGTTGAATCTTAAATTACAGTTTAAAAAAATAAGTTTAAAAACGACATATACTCAAAGCTATGAATAGTCCAGATGCAAAACCAGCCATATGCACTTTGAAAATTATGAAAATCGTCAGACGAAATAATTTTTTTAATGCTATGGAAGTTTTTTGTTGAATTTTTTATAAGTAGGTTACTTTTTTTATCCGTTAATGTAAGATAGAAATTGAAGCTTTAAGGGATAAAGTAGCATATCAATCTAAAATAATATTTTTCGAATTTTTGAAAATAACTACTCTTAAATCTGGGTAACTTGTAAATCGATCATTTATTTAAAAATAGTTAAATAAAAAAAATTCCCGCATTTTAAATAAAGGCGCATAACGTAATGTGAATTACATAGTAAAATAAAGAATAAACAAAAGAAAAATTCAGTATTAAATAAATATATCTCCTTCTCTATTCCTCTCTCTATCTCTATCTCTATCTCTATCTCTCTTTTATAGACATGCTGTCTAAACAAAACAATTGTATATATTTATTTACATATTATTCTACTTTATTCAAAATCTACCGGCACCAGTTTCTAGGAGTTAGAAAGACGTCTAATGTCATAAAAATTGTGCTTGAAAATATTTTTATTGTGAAGCACAAGTTAGACAAATATTTTATTCCTTAGATAATTCATGTAGCCATCTAAACTCCTGAAGAGATAATATTGACAATGTCTTTCTTTGTTTCACTTATCCTTATATGGGTAATAACGACACTGGTCAGTCACGTCTTATCATAAAAATAACAGTAAAACGTTCGCTATAATCTCGTTTATCCGTTTACGGCCATCAGGGAAATGCCATAACAATAATTTCTCTTATGTCATAAGATAGCGATACGTGGATAAAAGGGAAGATGAAATTTGAGATCACGAAGCAAGGAGTTAGAATGTCATTGTTTTTGGAAAAAGATGATAGGTAATTTAATTGAGCAGCTTTTAAATGTGTAATGCAAATTGATAATAACGTTATATGCAAGCTAGCAAGGTTTCCAATATTGCTATATATGAATCGGATCGCAAAATATTTTTATATTATTTTATATTTTTACTCACAGTCTATTTTGAGGTGTCAATTGTTTCTTATGAAGTTTGTTTCAATTGTTTCTTATATATATATATATATATATATATATATATATATATATATATATATATATATATATATATATATATATATATATATATATATATATATATATATATATATATATATATATATATATATATATATATATATATATATATATATATATATATATATATATATATATATATATATACTTCTTGTTTTTAAAAAGGCACTTTAAAAAAAAAGTTTGGCGTAGGAGTGACCACCCGTTGACACATCGGACCCGTGTCCAAATAAAAAATAAGTTCCGATTTGTGGGTTGACATTGCGGTAGAGCTGCATATTGGGCTATTGTTGACGGTTCGGGGCCTCGAAGGAAAGACCCGTTCAAAATTGTTGTCTCTTTATGAAGATATTACTTAAAATCCAAACTTTGACATTCAATAATTAATGTTTTCTCTAAAAACCAAATCTGTAAGTATCCCTAATCAGGCCCCTTACAAAACTGATGAAAAGTCTACATAAATCCAAAATTTGGTAATAAAATGCCTGATCTTGCAACTTTGCCCCAAACTATTTTCTCTTTGAAAAAAAACTTAGCATTTCATATGCGGGCACGGCAACCAATAGGTTTCGTGGAATCATCGTGATTGCATAAGTCGCGTAGTTAAAAAGGAGTTTGCTTTTCTACTGTCATTCACTTAATTCCAATTTAAACAATTTTTTTTAATCGATGCCTTTTTTGAAGACAGCTAAGGAAGCAAGGATACTTGTGCTTGACTGAAAAGGGCAATAGGAACGGAATTTTTTCTAAAGAGGGCGGCAGTTTTGAAAAAAGGGCATGAGGGCGCTACCGAGATGAAAAAAGGGCGGACCGCTTTTCAAAAAATGCCTAGAGGGAATACTGTATATATATATATATATATATATATATATATATATATATATATATATATATATATATATATATATATATATATATATATATATATATATATATATATATATATATATATATATATATATATAGTTCCAGTGAATCAAATACACATTATTGTAACTAACAGATTATTTCAAATAATAATTAGTCAAATCTACTAAATACTAAAGATCATCTAAATAACCTTTTAGTTACACGCAGCAGTTAAATGTTAATATGTTAGCTTTAAACACTCAAGGATGCGTTATATGTCAGTTCGCTAACAGAAACATAAACGAAATTCCTTGCGCGGAATAAAATCAAATTCAGATTCTGCTTATATTTGAATACAAATGCATTTGTGTTCTACATAGCTAAAGAGACTGTTATAAGATAAAGTAATAGGCGTCTTAGCTAGTAGTTTGGACTAAACAGCTTTTCGCAATTAAAATATTTATTAAATAAAAAATGTAATTACAAATTTCGTTCATAGATGGCTCTTTTCCTTAAAAACGTTAGATAACAGCGTCAAAGATTAAACCCAATTGGTAACAACAAAAGTATTTTGTCACAAACAGTTACAAATAATTTATTTTATGCAATCCGCTACTATTTATCAAAGTGTGCGCCATTTCATTCCACTTGTTTGTAGTGTTTTAATGTATTAAAGTCCAGCGCTATCTATGGGCAAAATTTGAAACTAAATTTTTTATTTGCTTAGGCAAAAGTTTTCATTTCAAAAAAGCATTTTAGATTTGGAACATTAATTGATTTTAAATTAAATTTTAAAATACATCAAGAACTTTTGGGCCACCAGGAATTATATTATTTGTATGAATGTAGGGAATTTCATCTTTGAACATACATATATGTATTGAATGATATAGTAAATTCCAATATAAAAAGTTAGCAATCTTCGTTTTAACTCAAATCTTTTTGAAGTCCATGCAAATGCAACTGAAAGCAAATGCACATTGATGAAAACTAATGACCCCAAGCAAACAATGGCATGCGACGTCTTCCAATTATCCTAACAAGATTTTAAAAATTAATGAAAGCTTGGAATTCGAAATTCTCTTCAGAGGAAGTTCTTTATTTTAAAAGTAAATACTCACCGCTTCCAGCATTGATCGAGTTTTCTAAAGGAGAGGTTCATTTGAAAAAAGTAACGCGAAGATGACCCAGTTTTGATATTAATTTCTTTACTTCATAATGACTGCCCAGATAAAGATTTCATGTGAATAGAATTTCTCGTCATTATAAATACAGAGAAGTGATCTGGCATTATGTAAGTTATCTGTTTATTATTTATTTTTTTAATATTTTCATAGGGTATTCATTATTTTAGAATATTTCAGTACCCTGAACAGATTTTTTTATATTTTTGTTTCACTATGTTTTACTGTGCTTTATAGTATAAAAATTCTTAATACAATTTATTTAAATGTGCAGTTATTATTCTCAATAATGAAAACTGTCTCAAATCATGACACTAAATTTTATATTTATATATATAAACCATGGAACAAACATACAGAATAAATCATACATATTCCTGCGAAGCGCTTAAAACTGCATTAACCCAAGGAACTGCAATATTTATTTAAATCAAATAAGAGTGAAAAGTCGTCCAGCCGGGAGTCGAACACGGAACCAACCCTTTGTTTAGCACTTGTGCGCTAAACAAGTGCTAAACAAAGGGTTGGTTCCGTGCGCTTGTGCGCTAAACAAGACTCTTGAAGGATTTTGAATTGTTTTGAATGTTTGGAACGTTAAATTAATGTCGACCTGGCGTTACACAATAAATTCTTTGCAATCTAACCATAAAGAAGGTTTGGTTTGGTTTGATTTAGTTAATTAACGTCGTACTAGAGCTGCACAGTGGGCTATTGGCGACGGTTTGGGGTCTATCTCACATCTGTTTTCACATCTGTTTTCACATCTGTCACACACACACATTCACACACGCACACATTCATACCTGCACCTCGTTATTTTTGGAACCATGGTCAGATGACGAGGAAACACCTGAACTGGCACCCAACGCCTTCAATAGACGTCGGGACTTTGGACCCCGATCAGATTGATCGTGCATCAGTCCAGTATACACGCCGTTAATTTTTGCGGATATTATGGACGACTTTTCTAGTATTTTGTAGAGAAGCTGGCAACACTCCGATCACAAGATCACTACTTTTTACTTTTCTTTGTCAAGTCCATGACCTGGCATCGAACCGGGATCCTTCGTATTCCTAGCTGATGCCTTTAACCGCTCGGCCACGGAGTCCTCCATAAAAAAGGAAGCTCAGAAACACCGAATAATAATTTTGAACTACTATTAGAGGTCGAGGGTAAGAACCAATCAGGGACCTCATTATACAAACTTCCATACCACAACAAAAGCAAGAACATTGAAGCCAATACAAATTAAAATATACCAACTTTCTATTCGGACACTGGATCTCGGAACCTAGCGATCTCAAGTCCCGTTCTAAAATCAACTAGACTATCAGAGTTGTGTCCCTTTTTTCGTTTAAATTTACTAATATTAATAGACTACTCAATCTCCAATCAATACATATAAAATATCCTTCAGGTTTTTTTTATATAAATTTAAAAAGGCAAAAAAAAAAACGAAAACGATTAGCATCAGGGATGAAAGTTTACTTTTAGATAGATTACTAGGTCAACTACCATCCTAAATTAAATATTTCAATTTCAAAAAATAACTCTGAATGTGTTATAAGAACTGAAAACGCGTCTTTCAAAAAAGACACATAGTAAGACATCTCAAATATGAAAAGTAACTAATTTTTATTATACATTTTTGTTGATTAATAGACTTACACCGTAATGTATCTTTAAAAATGTATAACCGTTGATAAATAAATGTACAAATGCGGACCGTTGACCGGTGATCCACTCAACATTTACTCTGCATTACGAATTCTTTAGCTCCTGTCACTTAAACTTTTCTTGTAATCTTTTTACAAAGACATACAACGCGCGGTGATGCCTGAAAGAAAGGATTATCCAAAGCCCCAGCGGCAGAAGAATTAGATTCGAGGCGGGTGCCAAATTGCTTGAGCCATGAAGAATGGAAGAAAATCACCGAGGTAAGTTTATTAGATCCAAAGTAACTAGAGGTATGGACGTCAGTTAATCCTATGTCAGAAATTGGTTGTAGGAGTAGACAAAGCCAACGTTTTTTTATCGTCGTTTTTATACCATGGATTAGGTTAGGGAAGAATGCGAATAGAACTCACTAAAAATGTTTTTAAAAAATAACATTTCAAGTTCGCGCATCAATTAGAAGTCGGATCGGCTTGGTTAAATAACGTTGTACAACACTGGGCTATTGGCGACGGTTCAGGGCCTATCTTGAAAGAAATTCCCGGGAACGATGCCTCGTATTTTTGAGCCATGGTCAGATGACGAGGACAACACTTGATCTGGCATCCAACACAACCTCAATAGGCGTTAGGACATTGGACCACGATCAGATTTATCGTGAATCAATCCCGATTCACGGTTCGAACCTGTGCGAGGACTAGACTAAATAATAGTAAAAAAGTAGTGATATTGCGATCGAAGGGTTGCCAACTTCGCTACCAAAATACTAGAATGTCGTCCAGAACATCCATAAAAATTATCGGCGTGTATACGGGACTGGTGCACGATAAATTTAATCGGGGTCCAAAGTCCCTACGTCTATTGAAGGCGTTGGGTGCCAGTTCAGGTGTTTCCTCGTCATCTGACCATGGTTCTAAAATAACGAGACATCGTTCCGGGGCTTTCCTTCGAGTTAGGTCCGAACCGTCGCCAATAGCCCACTGTGCAGCTCTAGTGTGACGTTAATTAACCAACCAACCAACTGAACGCCTTTATCTACTGGGCAATTGGTACCCTTAGAAGTTAAAAGGTGGTATCAAAATATAAGCTATCTAACTTTCAAATTAATTTTTTTTTATTCTTCAAAATTTTAAATAATGTTTTAAGTTGTAATGAATTATAACTTATATATAACATATGAGCATCGTAACCTTTTAATTGCCTGTAAATAACTCATTTTAAGCTATATCATATTTATTATTTCAGTAGTAAAAATCCTTTTTACGGGGCTCACACGCAGCGGATATTAACATGAGAAATATAAAAAAAGGAATTTTCCCGGAGAAATAACGAATCATACTTTTGTCTCATGAATATTAACAAGTTTCTTTAAATGCGTTTAAAAATAATTAGTTTCCGAATAGTTTTTAAACGAGCCGTTGGTAGTAGTGCCATCTATGGGTAGAATTCTTTGAACGGAGTTCCATCTATGGGTAGTTACAACGAATGTGTGTAGAGGTGAGGGTTGATCATGTGATAATTATGGCGCGGGCATGCTATTAATATTTTATTCAACATAATATATATTTATAATACATTTTTATAATAATTTATTAGTATTATAATTAATAACTTTAACTTGAATAATTTAATATGCGAAATAAAAACTAATAATGCTGCAATTAATTTTAATGCAAAAATAAATCAAACAAACATGCTAAATATTTAACTGTTATTGTATTTTAAAAGTGCATGTATTTTTTACAAAATGCGTTCTTAAAATACTTTCAAAACGAAATAATACAATTCAAAGCAGTTGTGATAAGTCCCATGTATCAGTATGTTATAGTAAGTTTTATTACCAATTGAAATTATATTTCTAATCAATACTTAAAAACTGAAATTTATTTAATTTACAATTATTCTGTATTAATTAAATTTTGCAAAAATCAGATATTTTAGCTTTTCAAACTTTTAAAATGTACCGGATTTTGAAAATAAAATGAGTTACATATGCTCCTTTTATTTTCCTACTCCTAAAAATTCATCATGGCGGTGGATATATATTTCAGAATATTTACAATTTTTCTTTAGAACCTCAATAATAATATACAATCAATAAAGAAGATACATTTTCTTCATGCTCAACACTTCAGGTAATAATAGAATGTGTATTGTGCATTTATCAACTTTAGTGTTTTTCAACATTAGTTTTTCAGGCATTAAGTAAAATGAGCTATTATAAACTTAAAAGAGTAAACAGGAACTATTACATTTTCCTCATTTCAAAGTAGCCGTTTATTAATACTTGACAAGCTTCATTTTATCCGTCTAGTTTCAAAACCAGACAGTTAAACATTTGTCCAACTCGTTTTTTTGTTTAAATATTTCGCATAATATTTCAATGCATTGAAAAACCGGTATTGACCAAACGTCTGAGTCCAGTCTCAAAACTTGTCTGAGTCCAGTCTAAAAATACATTCAAAATCATGGATTTATAGATCCAAAAGTACATGGCTTCTAATCGGTTTCGGTTTCTCTTGTAAAATTTATGAAAATAAATCTATCTAGTTTTGAAACTAAACTTTTAAGGCATAAAAGTTTTTTAAGTACTGACGTAATTTATATCCTTTATATTCAACACACCCATTAACTTATATGTATTATAAACAACACAACATTAACTTATATTTATTATATCGGATACAAACATTAATTTACATTCAGTTCACTTATATTGATTTTTTTATTAATACTTTAAGAAACTTTGTAAACTAAGAATACAACAATACTGTAAACAAACGCATAGACAGCTCAAACATATATAAACATTCGGCAGATGCTAAATTAGTAAATATTCTAAATGTAAGCAAATTAAACACAGATGGGTTCGCGGTAGCCATATAGTCAAACATTAATATCGTATGCCATATCTCAAGCTCTATTATCCGCACTGACGCTCTGGTCAACTATGGGAATAACCGTACAACAGGATCCTGGGAAACTTATTAGACATTTCAAGCGCAGTATTCACCGAACAGCAATCCAGATTTCTACTAGCCACTTTATATTTCTCGTTTAATAAGAAACTTATTTTTTTAATATTCAACATTAAATTTTGATTCCATGTAAAAGATTTAACTTTGCTTTTTTTTTAACTTTTAAATTGATTCTAATCACAAATTAAAATGAGAGCAATTTGTTTTTCAATTGCAGCATGATCACTCAAAATTTTATAAACGGAGAAAACTATGTTTTTTATATATATTTGTATTTCTAGAACAATTTGTTTACTTTTTTGGGGAGGTTAAGCTTGGATAATACAGTAATGGAATAATAATTTTTTCTTAGATAATGTGTCTGCAACTGAATTAAATATGAAGCAAAATGCAGTTGTTAAGAACACATATAAAAAAAAAAAAATGCGCATGTATAGAATTTTTTGTCTTGAAATACCGATCTCTTTTCAACAAAATTTTTTCTTAAACCTTAATTTTACTCTAAATAATGAACTTCGAAATATTCCATTTGACTTGATGAGTTTTTAATGTAAATACCACTTAACTTAATGAACTTTTTCGGTTTCACTCTTCAGCCATTTTCAATTTTCTAACACATACCATTACCATTTTAGATTCAGAATAGAAATACACGAAAACAATAATTCTCAATAAAAACAGAAGTCGAACAGAATACAAACAAAAATATAACGCTCTTGCTATTAAACAGAAATAATATGTATGCAGGCGTTTGGAGATAAAAAGTCTACTTCAAAGCACTTTAAAGATTTTATTTTGAAGTCTCCCTTCGAAAAATTACCCATATTTCTATTGAAAATTCAAATTTCTCGAGTGCTTGTATTAGCCACTTTAATCCAAAACGCTGGGCTTTTACTTTTGTTTATATCTGTATCGGCGTTACTTCGCAGGCATTCCCTTCATTGAGACACTTTAACGAGAGAAGGATCGTAAAATATTTATGTCTCTAAGATACACTTGACGATTTGGTGGACGGGAGAAAATAGAATATTTGGTTCTTTAGCCGAGGAAAAAGAGGCCCCTAAAACGACTTTATTTGGTTGGGGCTGTAAATATGAAATGTTGAAAATTGCTTCAGCGCCGCCCGCAGATTTTCAAGCTACATTAATGCTCCCTATGTAAATTGCACTTCGTCTAGGATATTTAAGTATCCATATGCAACATGAGCCGAATAAATATGAAGAGGGGAGTGGATTTCAAGTGAAATAGATATTTAATAAGATTCGTCCATTTCGGAATTGCAACTGGGGAGGAAATTTAATATGAGATTAAATTTATTGCTACCTTACTAATGTTTTTTTATATTTCTTAAAGTTAAAATGTCAAAGGTCACTTTTTGTGGAAACCAGAAGTTGCTTATTTCTTTTTATAAAGTCTTCATTTTTCGTTCTTTTAAATTTACCTACGATAAAAAAAATATTTATTATTAATTGAGGATTCCATAAAAAGTTTAATGCTCAAGCAGTGCCTAAACAAAATAATTACTGAATGATTGGAATATAAGCCAATATATAAATTGCTATTTCACATTGATTTTAGGATAACAATTTCCCGAACGTAAGTTTGCGGCGATATAGACCACGTAATTTCGAATAATTGTTCTATAGCAAATTGTTGCAAAACATCTTGGGTCTTTTAACATCGTGTTTTCATTCCAGAAAATATTCCGAATCGTCGTCATTTATATTTGTAGTGCGAAATTAACCCTACCTGGAGAAGAAATTTATATAAGATTACATTTATTGCTACAATAAAACGCGTGATTTTTTTTTATATATTTCTTACAGTTGAAATGTCAAAAGGTCACTTTTAAAGGAACCAGAAGTCGCTTATTTTTTTTATAAAGTCTTTGTTTTTCGTTCTTTAAACATTACCAACGATAAAAAAAAAACATTATTTATTATTAATTGAAGATACCATCGTAGCATAAAAAGTTTAATGCTCAAGCAATGCCTAAAAAAATTATTATTGATTGTATAAAAGCCAATATAAGTTGATTTTTCACATTTTTTTTTAGGATAACAAATTCACGAGCATTAGTTTGTGGCGATACAGAGCCACGAAATTCCAAATCGTTGTTTGTTGTCAAAATTTGTTATGTCTGCTTCTTCATAGCTTCATGTTTTCGTTTCCTTTTCAGAAAATATTTCGAATCGTCGTCAATAACAAAAACAAATCACGGCTAGAATGTCGTTATTTCGTTTGTGCTGAGAAATTATTATGGAAGAGTAAAATGTCGACTTGGGTCGAAATTGTCTACCATGATTAGATTATAAGTTAATGCGTATTCTCAAATCCCGGTTGAAAATTTCATAAAAAATGCAAACTTGTATTTCAATACCTTTAATCCTAAGCTTTTTATACGTTTATAGACGTCCATTAATCTCCAGTTCTTCCAGAAATACACATAAACTTTAAGTTCATAAAAATATTCTGTGTTGAAATATTTTCCAAATCCAAAGCATTGAGAAGTTTTTTCTTCAAAGCTCTATATCAAAATAGGCCCAAAATAGGCTAAAATAATAACATTGAATCCAATCATTCAACATTTTATGGAGCTAAAGAAACTAACTGCTAGGGTAAAAAATATTATTTGTTAACAATTTCATGAGGTGGGCACAGCCAATAAAAAATATGTTTCAAATAAAGTACCGCGACATATTTTCTAAGTAATTATAACCAAAATATTTGGTTATAATTATTAATAACACGTATTGGAAGTACATAAAGTAAACTATTTTGATGAGAAAACTATTTTAAAATGTCATCATGTTCCACTGAGAAGGCAATAAAGTTCTGAGCC
The DNA here is from genome assembly GCA_963932185.1 of Troglohyphantes excavatus. Classification (NCBI taxonomy): domain Eukaryota; kingdom Metazoa; phylum Arthropoda; class Arachnida; order Araneae; family Linyphiidae; genus Troglohyphantes; species Troglohyphantes excavatus. Next base: position 35,300,400 of record OZ010666.1, on the reverse strand, counting down.
CGCCATTCCAAAAATTTAAAAATATGAAACAATTATTCATCTTCAATGTAAAATTTAGTCAACTAAAACGCACAATTTAAATAGTGACCCATTAAATATCCCCTTAATAAGATATTCTTTTAAATGACGCTTTTCCACAAGCAAACGTGGACAAAGTATTGAAAATTTCAAAATTGAAGTTATTTAAATTTTCAATTTAAAATGCCTCATCATTAATTATTTTAGTACAATCATGATGAATTCGTATAAATTCTATCGCATTGTCTTTTGGAATTAAGTAAATATGTAGAGTTTCACTTTTTGATGACGTTTGAAAAGAACTAAATTAAGTGGCAATAATTGATAATATATAACGATAACAGTTTAGTTTATGTATAAGTACACTGTATCTAATAAAAAGGGTATCTAAATGAGTACCTGAATACACTCGTTTTTTTAGTACAATTAAATCGTAAATTATCGATGATGTGCTCAAATATAAGCAACCGCACTTCCTAAAAAATGAGCAGTGGGATTTAATATTGCTATTCTCAGCTTCTGTTCAAGCCATCTTATCAACGCGACCTGACTAACTTAAAATAATTGTTCAGAAGATGGTTTTCAACATTATTTGAGGTCGATTGCTTAAATGGAAACTGAGTTATTACAATTCAATTATCTTACTTCCCGTTCATTTGGCACAGCTTTGTAACATTTATTCTATTTATAACTTCTTCGCGTCGCCCTGATAGTACAACGGATAAGGCACCGGACTGCTGTACCTGAGGATATGTGTTCAATTCCTGTTAAGTCTTGGTTTAATTGTCGATATTTATTAAAAGTGATTTACGAAGGCAGCCAATGTAGGCAACCTACTGCTCTCGTTATTCCTTTTTACTCATTTTTGAGTATATATCTTTTTTTTTAAATGAAACTTGTATATTTGAAGCTATGATGAGCATAGAATAAAATCAAAAATGAGTACATTTACTTATTTTTGAGTTCCTATTTTTAACAGTGTAGTATTTCCTAAATTCTTACAGCAGGGGTGTGTGTGAAAGCTTAAACAATTAAAATCATACATTTAAATTTTAACGGAAAAGTGCGTAGAATTTTAATTTAAAAGAGGTGTAGATGCAATTGACAAATTCAATATCTTTAATTTTCTGCAAATTAATATTTGTCTTGCTGAGTAACTTTTTGTGTTGATTGTCGAATATGAAAATTATTATCATCAAACATGAAACTCAATTAAAATTGCTTAATAGAAACACAAATACGTAATTGCGTCTTTTTGGAAACTTAAGGTGATCTACATACTTATATGCATCTTGGAAACGACACATTCTGTTGAGCCACATAGTGATACATGGGCATATATGCATAAAAAAACAATTTCTATTATAATAAGTAAACTTCAAAGAAACAATTAATATATCAAAATAGATTGTGAGTTACATACGAGTAAAAATATAATATATAAAAATATTTTGCGATCCGATTCAAATATAGCAATATTTGAAAAAATTATGTAATCGGAGTTATGATAATCATCGAATGTAATCAAAAATTAGTACATTTTACTTTTTTGAGTATCTATTTTTAACAGTGTACGCGTAATAATGAAAATTGTCTGTTGCACGTGCAAAAACAAACTTTTTTATGGGTTTATTATTTTATAAATTAACTCTGAGTCAATCCATGAAAGTTTTTTTACCAGTAATCGGAGCTATGATAAGCATCGAATGTAATTAAAAGTTAGTACATTTTACTTTTTTAATATCTATTTTTTTAAAGTGTACGCGTAATAATGAAAATTGTCTGTTGCACGTGCAAAAACAAACTTTTTTATGGGTTTATTATTTTATAAATTAACTCTGAGTCAATCCATGAAAGTTTTTTTACCAGTAATCGGAGCTATGATAAGCATCGAATGTAATTAAAAGTTAGTACATTTTACTTTTTTAATATCTATTTTTTTAAAGTGTACGCGTAATAATGAAAATTGGCTGTTGCACGTGCTAAAACAAACTTTTTTATGGGTTTATTATTTTATAAATTAACTCTGAGTCAATCCATGAAAGTTTTTTTACCAGTAATCGGAGCTATGATGAGCGTCAATGTAATTAAAAGTTAGTACATTTTACTTTTTTAATATCTATTTTTTTAAAGTGTACGCGTAATAATGAAAATTGTCTGTTGCACGTGCAAAAACAAACTTTTTTATGGGTTTATTATTTTATAAATTAACTATGAGTCAATCCATGAAAGTTTTTTTACCAGTAATCGGAGCTATGATAAGCATCGAATGTAATTAAAAGTTAGTACATTTTACTTTTTTAATATCTATTTTTTTAAAGTGTACGCGTAATAATGAAAATTGGCTGTTGCACGTGCTAAAACAAACTTTTTTATGGGTTTATTATTTTATAAATTAACTCTGAGTCAATCCATGAAAGTTTTTTTACCAGTAATCGGAGCTATGATAAGCATCGAATGTAATTAAAAGTTAGTACATTTTACTTTTTTAATATCTATTTTTTTAAAGTGTACGCGTAATAATGAAAATTGGCTGTTGCACGTGCTAAAACAAACTTTTTTATGGGTTTATTATTTTATAAATTAACTCTGAGTCAATCCATGAAAGTTTTTTTACCAGTAATCGGAGCTATGATGAGCGTCAATGTAATTAAAAATTTGTACATTTTACTTTTTTGAGTATCTATTTTTAACAGTGTACGCGTAATAATGAAAATTGTCTGTTGCACGTGCAAAAACAAACTTTTTTATGGGTTTATTATTTTATAAATTAACTCTGAGTCAATCCATGAAAGTTTTTTTACCAGTAATCGGAGCTATGATAAGCATCGAATGTAATTAAAAGTTAGTACATTTTACTTTTTTAATATCTATTTTTTTAAAGTGTACGCGTAATAATGAAAATTGGCTGTTGCACGTGCTAAAACAAACTTTTTTATGGGTTTATTATTTTATAAATTAACTCTGAGTCAATCCATGAAAGTTTTTTTACCAGTAATCGGAGCTATGATAAGCATCGAATGTAATTAAAAGTTAGTACATTTTACTTTTTTAATATCTATTTTTTTAAAGTGTACGCGTAATAATGAAAATTGTCTGTTGCACGTGCAAAAACAAACTTTTTTATGGGTTTATTATTTTATAAATTAACTCTGAGTCAATCCATGAAAGTTTTTTTACCAGTAATCGGAGCTATGATAAGCATCGAATGTAATTAAAAGTTAGTACATTTTACTTTTTTAATATCTATTTTTTTAAAGTGTACGCGTAATAATGAAAATTGTCTGTTGCACGTGCAAAAACAAACTTTGCATGGGTTTATTATTTTATAAATTAACTCTGAGTCAATCCATGAAAGTTTTTTTACCAGTAATCGGAGCTATGATAAGCATCGAATGTAATTAAAAGTTAGTACATTTTACTTTTTTAATATCTATTTTTTTAAAGTGTACGCGTAATAATGAAAATTGGCTGTTGCACGTGCTAAAACAAACTTTTTTATGGGTTTATTATTTTATAAATTAACTCTGAGTCAATCCATGAAAGTTTTTTTACCAGTAATCGGAGCTATGATAAGCATCGAATGTAATTAAAAGTTAGTACATTTTACTTTTTTAATATCTATTTTTTTAAAGTGTACGCGTAATAATGAAAATTGTCTGTTGCACGTGCAAAAACAAACTTTTTTATGGGTTTATTATTTTATAAATTAACTCTGAGTCAATCCATGAAAGTTTTTTTACCAGTAATCGGAGCTATGATAAGCATCGAATGTAATTAAAAGTTAGTACATTTTACTTTTTTAATATCTATTTTTTTAAAGTGTACGCGTAATAATGAAAATTGTCTGTTGCACGTGCAAAAACAAACTTTGCATGGGTTTTTTCTTTCATAAATTAACTCTGAATCAATCCATGAAGGTTTTTTTACCAGTAATTGGAGCTATGATAAGCATCGAATGTAATTAAAAATTCTTGCATTTTACTCTTTTTGAGAGTCTATTTTTAACAGCGTACGTGTAATAATGAAAATTGGCTGTTGCACGTGCAAAAACAAACTTTTTTATGGGTTTATTCTTTTATAAATTAACTCTGAGTCAATCCATGAAAGTTTTTTTACCAGTAATCGGAGCTATGATAAGCATCGAATGTAATTAAAAATTAGTACATTTGACTTTTTTGAGTATCTATTTTTAACAGCGTACGTGTAATAATGCAAATTGGCTGCAAAAACAAACTTTTCACGGGTATATTCTTTTGTAAATTAACTCTGAATCAATCCATGAAGGTTTTTTTTTTACCAGATTTTGTTTATTTTAGTCCGCAGTACAATGACGTCCTTCCGTGTAGGGTGTAGGGTAAGAGGGACCATCATTTGAAGGGGGGAGACAGCGACATTGTCCTTGTTCAACAAACCCCACTCCAAAGAAAACCAACCCAAAAGTCATCTCTCGGATCCTTTCAAAAGAAGACCCCCCCCCCCCCCCCCCCCCGATCGATCCGAGACAGAATCCAAGACTTGATCTTAAACCTTTCACGCACTGACCATAAGGGAGTTATCTTTGTCAGCTGCCAAACTATCTCCGAGAAATATTTTGTCTTTCTATCCCTTTCAGTGGCCTCCCTACGTGAGAACAGAATAGACCTCGAATAACTGCAAAGAAAAGAGAAAACTCTACCAATGGGGGAAAAAAAGAGAACGGGATAAAAAAAAACAGGAGAATTGTTGGGAGGACGTGGCTAGGGATAGTAGAAAATTCTACTACTGCTTTTCCAGGTTGTGAATAGGGCCCCTTTAATGACCATGTATTTCTAGTTTTCTGAAATCTATTTTCGTACATGTGTCTTTCTCGTATAAAGTAGGTCGTCCTTAGTTCTCCGTGTTTTGTTGTGTGGTTTTTTTTCCGGAGAAGTGTTTTTCGGGCTATTAAAGCAAATCGAAATGGCCTGCTGACGAGGTGCAAGATAAAAAGGGGGGGTTGGAGAATCGTGAAGAAGTGAAGTGAAAAAACGCGAGGAGTGTTGTTTTCGTTTTGTCGTAGATTTGAGAGGAAGAGTTGTTTTTTTCTGAACCAGTTGTTTTTGAACGTTTATTTGAAATGTTTGGAACTATACATCCACTTCACTTTATTTAACCTTGAAAAGATTTTTTTTTATAAAAGTTACTTACTCAGAATTAAATAGTTTAGTTTGACATTTTTATTAACCAGTCATATGCGCATCTACACAGTTAAAAATAGGTACTCAAAAATAAGTAACATGTACTCATTTTTGATTACATTCGATGCTTATTATACCTCTGAATACAGAAGTTTCATTTTTGAAAAAGACATGTACTCTAAAATTAGTACAATAAATAAAAAGTGCAGATGCTAGTCTACATAGGCTGCCTACATAAATTGCTTTCAATAAATATCGACAATTACATCCAAGACTTACCGGAAATCGAACCCATATTTGCAAGCACCACTGTCCATTGTCTTATCCGTTAAGCTACCAGGACGACGTGAAGAAGTTATAAACAGAAGAAATGTTAAAAAGGGGTGCCAAAAGAAAGAGAAGTAAGACAATTAAGTTGTAATAACTCAGTTTCCATTTAAGCAATCGACGTCAAATATTATGGAAAACCGTCTTCTTAACAACTATTTTAAGTTTCTCAGATCGCTTTGTTAACATGGCTTGAACAGAAGCTGAGATTAGCGATTATTAAATCCCGCTGATTATTTTTGATAAAGTAAACTGCTTAAATTTGAGTACATCATCGCTCATTTACGATGCAATTGTACAAAAATAAAAACAAGCATGTTCAGGAACTTATTTTTAAATAACTTTTGTTTTACAGTGTACATATAAAAACAAACATCGTTTGCTACATCTTTTTGTTGCAATCACTAATTTTTAAAAAATGATAATTAGATTTTAGACACCGGTTTCTTTAACATATTATAAAAAAATATAAATTATCATTCATAACTGAATTTTTTACATTTTTATTAAAATTTAGATACGTGTTCGTTTTTATTAAATTAAACATTTTAATTTATGTTAACATATATATACAAACAAAATACTTTTCAATTTCCTGTAAAATTAACTAAGTGTACACAAAAAATCTGTTATTTTCATTTATGTTTTGTTAAATGATTTCTAAATATAAATACACTTTTGAAAACAATTTCACGATACCCTAACATGAATTTTTTAACCCAACTAAATGCATGCTTTACAAACAACATCATAAGCACTTTTAATGTATGTTAACACCGAATGAATAAAAATAGCAGATGCTAGCCTACATAGGCTGCCTTCGTAATTCACTTTGAATAAATATTGACAATTACAACCAAGGCTAACTGGGATTCGAACCCATATCCTCAGGCACCGCTGTCCAGAGTCTTATTCTTTAAACTACTAGGGCGACATGAATATGTTATAAACAGAAGTAATGTTAAATAGATATGCCAAAAGAATGGGAAGTAATATAATTGCATTGTAATAACTCAGTTTCCATTTACGCGATCGACATCAAATAATGTGGGTAAACATCTTCTGAACAACTATTTTAAGTTTGTCAGATCGTTTTGTCAAGATGGCTTGAACAGAAGCTGAGATTAGCAATATTAAATGACACTGCTCATTTTTGTGAAAGTACAATAGCTGAAATTTGAGTACGTCATCGCTAATTTACGGTGCAATTGTACTCAAAGAAAAACGAGTAGATTCCCGTACTCATTGTTTTCAAATACTTTTTTACAGTGAATAGAAAAACGAGTAGATTCACGTACTCATTGTTTTTAAGTACTTTTTTACAGTGAATAGAAAAACGAGTAGATTCACATACTCATTGTTTTTAAGTACTTTTTTACAGTGAATAGAAAAACGAGTAGATTCACGTACTCATTGTTTTTAAGTACTTTTTTACAGTGAATAGAAAAACGAGTAGATTCACGTACTCATTGTTTTTAAGTACTTTTTTACAGTGAATAGAAAAACGAGTAGATTCACATACTCATTGTTTTTAAGTACTTTTTTACAGTGAATAGAAAAACGAGTAGATTCACGTACTCATTGTTTTTAAGTACTTTTTTTTACAGTGAATAGAAAAATATCAGTTACCACATCATTCCAATATCCTCCAACAGCTTAAAAGAATAAAAAAAACAATAACTATTATCCCTAAAAATAAACTATTTACCAAATTCTATTCATTTCGGAAAACTTGAGCAAGCTGAACACTTCGAGAAAATTAGTTTAGCAACGCAAATTTTAGAGAAACCCATTTCTTCAAATTTATGTGTTAAATCCGTGTTCTCTAAATGGTAACGGAAAACTAACTCAAACTTTCTAAGGAGAAAGTTCACGCGAGACGAGCAAACATAAAGAAGTGTTCTTTTAGTTTGTTTCGTCTTATTTTCTTCTAAGCAAACACGACTTTTATTCCCGAACAATTGCTGTTAGCTTCCAGCGTAACTGAGACTCGGATTCACTTCAACAAATGCCAATAAAAACAAACTTTGTTTGTTCGGGTTATTATCGAATAATCTTAAAATAAATATTTACTTGATATATAAATGAGTCATCAATTATTGAAATATGCTATAAATTTACTATGTTAATTAAGTAATATTAGATGATTCTACCATTTCACTTGATTCTATTACAAAATCAAAAACCTTATCAATTAATTGTACGCAGTTTGCTTTACAACTATTGCAATAGATGTGATTTAAATTTCATATTAAGATGGGGATTTTCATTTAATGTGGTAACACAGACGAATTTAAAAAATCTTAAGTATGCTGTACAGGTTTAGTCACCTGTACAGCATACTTAAGAATGTTGGAATGTTGGGGTACATCAGGAAAAGTGTTTCATCAAAATCTAAGGATATTATCTTGCCATTGTACAGAGGTTTAGTAAGGCCACATCTTGAGTATGCTGTACAGTTCTGGTCACCATATCTTAAAAAAGACATTGCATTGTTAGAGAAAATTCAGCGCAGGGCTACTAAAATGGTTCAAGGGTTCTCAGGCATGAATTATGAAGATAGATTAAGAAATTTGAATATGTATACTCTGGAAGAAAGAAGGGTTAGGGGAGATTTGATTCAACTATTCAAATTTATCAAACAAGGAGATGTGGAGGGTTTAGATTTTAATATGAGGGATAGAACGAGAGGTCATGGGTTTAAGTTAAACAAATCCCATTTTAATCGGGAAGGGAGAAAACACTATTTCTATAATAGGGTAATAGACAAATGGAACAACTTGCCAGTGAATATTGTTAATTGTAAAGGAGTAACGGATTTTAAGAAGAAGTTAGATATGCATTGGGGGATAGTTAAGAGGTACTAGATGGACCAACCTTGTTGGGCCTTGAGCCTGTTGTTGGTCGTCAATATTTGTATTTGTATTTGTATATCTTTAAAAAGGCATTGATTTGTTAGAGAAGATTCAGCCCAGGGCTAATAAAATGGCTCAAAGGTTTTCAGGCATGAATTATGAAGATGGATTAAGAAATTTGAATATGCATACTCTAACAAATGCCAAGAATGTATACTTAAAATAAATAGAAAAGGATTAGGGGAGATTTGATTCAACTGTTCAGATTTATTTAACAAGGGGATGTGGAGGGTTTAGATTTTAATATGAGTGATAGAACGAGAGGTCATAGGTTTAAATTAAACAAATCCCATTTTAATCGGGAAGAGAGAAAACACTATTTCTATAACAGGGAAACAGACAAATGTAACAACTTGACAGTGAATATTGTTAATTGTACACGAGTAAAGGATTTTAAGAAGAAGTTAGATATGCATTGGGGGATAGTTAGGAGGAACTAGATGGACCAACCTTGTTGGGCCTTGAGCCTGTTGTTGGTCTTCAATATTACATAACAAATAGCACGATTAACATAAATTTAGTTTCGTAAGATAGGAAGTTTGGCTACACTACCCAACAAACCTCGAAATAAAGCAAAGGAAAATAGCAACTACCGATGTTAAACGTAAATTTTTACGTATCTTCCTTCTATTGAAGAGGTTTATAAATGTTGGCGACAATTAACATTTCTCTCTTTAATCTGCTGAAATGGCGGTTCACGCAAAATCCTTTTGGAAGTGCTCCAACACAGCCATATCCGATTTTATTAGAGAGGGATGATTTCGTTTCTAGATCAACAAACTTTAACTTATTGGAATAAAAATACCCAACATACTGGAGAAGGATGTAAAAAAAGTATTCATCTGACTTTAAAAAATGTGCCCTGCAAAACATTAGTTACTTATTTAACAAAATTTTATTACTACAACTTATTGCCAACCAACTACACAGAACTCGATAGTATCAGCAATATTGTTATTTCCATCAATGCCTCATAAGTAATTAAGATTATGCCCTGACTATAGTATCCTATAAGACTATAGTATCATATAGCGAATGTAGTATATATAGCAGCTATATTATCATATAGCGACTATAGTATTATATAGCGAATGTAGTATCATAGTACAACTATATTATCATATAGCGACTATAGTATCATAGTACAACTATATTATCATATAGCGACTATAGTATTATATAGCGACTATGGTATCATAGCGACTATGGTATCACCACTATATAGCAGCTATATTATCATATAGCGACTATAGTATCATATAGCGACTCTAGTATCATATAGCGACTCTAGTATCATATAGCGACTCTAGTATAATATAGCGACTATAATATCATTTAACGACTTTAGTATCATATAGCGACTATAGTATCATATAGCGACTATAGTATCATATAGCGACTATAGTATCATTTAACGATTATAGTATAATATAGCGGCCATAGTATATATTGCTAATATATTATCATATAGCGACCATAGTATAATATAGCGACTATAGTATCATATAGCGACCATAGTATAATATAGCGACTATAGTATCATATAGCGATTATAGTATCACTTAACGAATATAGTATTATATAGCGACTATAGTGTCGTATAGTGACTATAGTGTCGTATAGTGACTATGGTATCATATAGCGACTATAGTATCATATAGCGATTATAGTATCACTTAACGAATATAGTATTATATAGCGACTATAGTGTCGTATAGTGACTATGATATCATATAGCGACTATAGTATCATATAGCGATTATAGTATCACTTAACGAATATAGTATTATATAGCGACTATAGTGTCGTATAGTGACTATGGTATCATATTGCGACTATAGTATCATATAGCGATTATAGTATCACTTAACGAATATAGTATTATATAGCGACTATAGTGTCGTATAGTGACTATGGTATCATATAGCGACTATAGTATCATATAGCGATTATAGTATCACTTAACGAATATAGTATTATATAGCGACTATAGTGTCGTATAGTGACTATGGTATCATATAGCGACTATAGTATCATATAGCGATTATAGTATCACTTAACGAATATAGTATTATATAGCGACTATAGTGTCGTATAGTGACTATGGTATCATATAGCGACTATAGTATCATATAACGATTATAGTATCACTTAACGAATATAGTATTATATAGCGACTATAGTGTCGTATAGTGACTATGGTATCATATAGCGACTATAGTATCATATAGCGATTATAGTATCACTTAACGAATATAGTATTATATAGCGACTATAGTGTCGTATAGTGACTATGGTATCATATAGCGACTATAGTATCATATTTCCCGATCAGATATTCATTAAACTCTAGTTAAAGGAAAATTGCTAAAGACGAAACCATTTTAACAACTTCTTCATATTTAATAACGTTATTTAGATTTCAAAACAAATATCTAAAGCAATAAATGAAAAAAATAAAAAATTTAGACATCGTCTACATTTATGACCAACTCCAGGAAGTCTATAAATCTTCTAAAATACAGGTATAAAAACAGAAAACATGCCATGGTATAATAAATATTTTAAGGAATAAATATATCTTGTTACATTGCATGTTTTTCAAGTACTACTAGTATCAATCGATGGTTCATGCTCGTTGTGTTTTTATGGGGTCACTTGTGTACAGATCCCTCTCATAAAAATAATAAAATTGTTGTAATAAAAAGACCGCTGTGCTTAAAAAGAAAAAAAATCGAGTTTGTACAAGTCGTACTGTACAGTAAGGTTTGGTTCGTGAATTCTTTTGGACACATGCGTTACAAGTGTCAGGGGGAGTGAATGAATGACCAAACTGTTTGACGCATCACACCTTCCTCTAAACGATGGTAGATCACTTTTCCCCAAATATTGATTCACCGTGGAGTTATATGTATATGAAAAATAACGTTTTTTATGTTACAACTCCTTGTGCCAATGTACCAGTACCGGTATTTTATATATGTATTTACGTAAAAAAGTATTATTGTCGTCCAATATGTTGGTGGGAAAATTTAGTTTAATTTTTTATTAAATGTGATGCCACCAATAATATCAAATAATATAATATTTTTGATAACATTTCTGTTCACATTTTGATTGGTACATGGTAAGGTGAGGAAAAGTGAGTAGCGAGTGAAAATGGGTTTTTCTCTTAAAAGTATTATTGTGCAATATTACATAGCAAAAAAATACTATTTACCGTTATTAAATATTCAAAATAAAAATGTTTTTTATAAATTACATGAATCAAATAGTAGAATGTAATATTTATAGAAAAGAAAGGGAAATTTTTCAAACGCATTGGTTAATTAACACCAATCACTGGGTGTTCTGTCTAACAAAATGAAATCAAAGAATCTAAACATTAGGAGTGAATGGAAATGTCTGGGACAGTGCAAGGGGGTGGGACGGCAGAGTTTTCCTAAATAGAACAATAAGATTTATTTTCGACGATAATGCTAAATAGGTAACAATAAGACACATTTTTATAGCTTCGGCTTATAGAACGTTACAAGAATATTCATATTTAATTATTTTCATATTAAATAAAAATTTTTACTAATTTTTTATTGATATTTTCAAATACATCATTTAAAAAATTTAATTCCATTTATAAACAGTAGTTAATTATAGTTTAAAATTATGTGAGTAATGAACTAAGTTATTGAAGTAATATATCAGGGGACAAATTGAACAGTGGTGTAATGAGTAAGAAATGGAACATGTCCCAAAATTGAACAATTTTTTTCCTAGTTAAATTCCGAACGCAGAAGTCAACACATTGTTATATGAAGAGAAAATAAGAACAAAAATAATTCAGCTGGTCCCATACCTCGCATTCTAATTTCTTATTGTTTCCTCACATGTGGAAGGAATAGAACAATATTTTTAGAATTTTTTTAATACCAGTTATAACATATATCGATATTATTTGTATTTTGTTTACATTTTTTTTAATATTTTAGAACATTTAGAATTATCCAATTATCCGGATATTTGATTATCCAGTTTCACTTTTGGATAAGTGTAAGATATTTTGATCTAAGTGAATTTGTAAACATTTTACTATATCTTCCTGTTATCTCCTATTTAAATAAAAATATCATCTACACTTCACAGTAGAACTCCAATTATCTGAACTTCAGTTATCCGGTTCAAACAAAGCGGATCTCCAATTATCCGGATCGCTTTTAAAAAAGGAAATCAGCAAAATCCACATTTTAAAAGTATGTATTATCGGTTAATGATATTGTTTTCAGTAGTCATTAAAATACATTTAAAATACATTTACAATTTTAATAAATACATTGTCATATTAAATACATTTACATAAAATACATTATTTAAAATACATTTTTTCATTAAAATTCATTAAATTACATTAAATTACATTAATTTATATACATTAATTACACTAGAGCAAAATTCGTCTTTTTACTAAGAAATAACAATTTTAGTGAATTATTCAATTATCCGGATATTTGATTATCCGGATGGAATCTGGTCCCCATTGATCCGTATAATTGGATAAAAATTTTCGAAGATATTTTGCAAAAATGTTATTATATCTTCCTGTTCTCTCCTATTAAAAAAAATACCATGTACACTGTACAGTAGAACTAGAATTATCGGATTTTCAGTTATCCAGATCAAACAAAGCGGATCGCCAATTATCCGGATCGCTTTTTTAAAAATTAAATCAGCAAAATCCGTATTTTAAAAGTGTTTTTTATCGGTGAATGATATTGTTTTCAGTTGTCATTAAAATACATTTCGTACTAAAGCAAAATTCGTTTTTTTACTAATAAATAACAATTTTAGTGAATTATCCAATTATCCAGATATTTGATTATCCGGATAGAATCTGGTCCCCATTGATCCATGTAATTGGAATTATACTGTACTATCAATACTAAACAACTGTCAAAATATTTAATTTAGATAAAAAAAATCATACAAGTAATGGGCAAAAATAACATTAAAAATTTGCTGGAAAAATTATAAAGAAAATTTGCTTAAGGTAGATTTATATTAATATCATTTTAATATATAATATACAACTCAAATGGAAACGTTCGATTAATAAATCACGATAAAAATTCCGATATAAATTCATCCTAAATCTGCCTATTTACTTGAACAAACACAATTTTTAGAAACTTTATTACATCAAATCTCCTTCCACATTCCACAATCGCTTTATTCCTCGAAATCTTCCCATGAATTATTCAGCGGACGGTAACCCCTCTAATCCCCGAACACACTGTGATTAATGACAGTCCAGTCCGCTGTATCGATTAAACAGATCCCACATCGATACACCATCGGGGCTTCCGGCTGCATCGATAAATATGTGGATTTCCATTCAAAGACAGGACATGCCACACACGACCGGCCAGACCAAATCTTTCCCACAAATAAATAGCTTATTACGGGATCTTGCTTGACATCTAAACGAATCCGTGGAAGGTTGCCGCGGATGTCTGTAATCCTGGGATATGTAGACGCTCCAATTTAAAGGAATTTTGGAACGGAATTTGAGATTGAAAATTATGGAATGTTCGTGTTGTTGGAAAGTGTAAGGAAATCGGATTAATGTGTTGTTTAAGCGGAAGGATGGTTAGTTTCAGGAGTAAGGGTGGATTTTCGTTTTGATATCTTGAATTTTGAATCTATATGCAGATTATGACTGGGAGATGGTGTAGTTGTAGTAATTATTACAAATTTGAAACTGGTGTTTGAGAGTTGAATCGTTTGTTTCAGTTAAACTCATTCGTATGCTTTCGGTTTGAAAGTTTAAAATGAGTTTTTATTAATATATTTAGATATATATAATATGACTAATTTAACGAAAGTAACATTGTGGTGTTATTTTCTTTCATTTCAAATATATTGTAAATTATTTTTTTAAAAATTAGCAAAATTTATAAAAGAATAAAAATTATTAAAGAAAAAATTAATAAAAGTATAAAAATTATTAAAGAAAAAATTAATAAAAGTATAAATTAATAAATAAAAATATATTAAAAACAAATCAAATAAAATAATATAAAAATGTAAAATAAAATAAAGGAATTAATGAATGAATATGAATTAAAATAAATTTATATTTTGTGAAATATGAGTTATATAAATACATTATGTAATAATTTTATGCAATATGTTTTATAATAATAAGGGTTATGTAATGTAATTCACTTAAAGAACTAATAATTAAAACAAATTTTAAAATAAACTTTAAAAAAAAATTTTAAAAATACCAATCTATGAAAATTATTAAATAATGTCCAGTTATTTCAGATTTCTTGGGGACTAAATAAACGATAACGGGACATATACATGCTATCTCGAATGAAGACATTACTTGTCAAATAAACATTATCAAAATAATCGGAATAAAAATACAACTTTTGCACATATAAATATGAAGTTTTACACCAAACAAGTTGAAATGATACCTCCAGTAGGGCTCTTTACTGGTAAACGAATTAAAAATATTAACTTTTACGTGTGGGCTGGGACGATGCGTGTTATTTTACTATTTACAGATCTAGCGATTGGCTTTGGGCTATTTTGATCACGGAGGGGGGGGGGGAGAGAATTTTTAAAACAGGTCTGAAGTATGCAGTTTGCGGCAGAACAGGAGAACAGGTAGTTACATAGTTTCGGACATGTGACGCTTGACTAATGGTTGCTGCATATCATCTTCAGCTGGGCTTTTCAGTTTTTCAACCCATCAAACACTCTACCCCCATCTGCGAATCTACCTGCTTTGAGGAAGAATTGTTGACGATCCGTCCGTCATACAGTTACAAGCCTCTTATTGTAAGTCAAATCTACCTTCCACAATGCTTTGAGAACTCTTTTTCCTGCCTTCCAAAGCGACATTCTCTCCCACCGTTTAGGAATTAGCCCACAGGCAGAGCAACTTTTATTTAACTGAGCCCATGCGAAAAGGTTAACGCACGAAAGAAAATATACAAGAATTTTTATTCAATAATACTTTTAATGAAAAAGGAGACAAAATGCACATTGAATGGGAGACTTTTTTTAAGCTTCCAAAATATCTTTATGATGCAATTTTGCTCTCTTAAAGCTTTTAAAAATACTACTTATCAAATATAACAGCGCTGACAGAACTACCGTAAAGAGTTCAAAGAAAAACGTTCCCCTCGATTCTTTCTGGAATAAAATAGGAAAGAATTTGTTTGCTCTCTGTTTTTATCATCATATACCTAAAATCCTGCTTTTAAATCTTGGCAGATCTGTCTCCTATTTTCTATCTCCAAAGAGTGCGACACTTTCAGGCTGATGCCGAAAAAGCCAGTAAGTGCACTTAAGGTTTCAGCTCACTCCGCTGAAACTTTTTGCCTGCTATAAATATCCAGGATGCACTTGTTTTTTTTTTACTCTCACACATCGAGAAATCTCATGTATTGTTTTTATTTTAGTATGAATTATAAGCATAGTAAAAAAGAGAATAAATATTGAAGAGAAAAGAAATATTTTTAATAAATAGAGATGCTAGGAAATTAACGGAATTGTGAAGTTGTTTTATCTGTAAGAAGGTTTCATTCATTCATTCATTCATTCATTCATTCATTCATTCATTCATTCATTCATTCATTCATTCATTCATTCATTCATTCATTCATTTTTCGTTTTTTTTTATAAATATATTCGAAAAAATATTGTACTAGAACATTTGTTTAATTTATAGAGGGAGTGTATTGTTGGAAAATCGGGTCCAAAGGTGGAATTTTCAGGGTCAACCGGCAAATATTACTTGATTTTCTTGAAAATGGAGTTTTAGGATTGCTAAAAAGTATAAATGCATTAAGCAATAATTATTTAAAAATGTTATCGATCTGTAAAATTTTATTTTCGACGTATTTTACCCTAATCTTTACCCTTTAAATCTATTATTGAATATCCAAATTTGGTAATTTTTTCCTTTAAATATAATATGCCACTAAGAATATTCTTATGTTATTGTAATTACTACAACCATAAGAAAATTTATATTGATAACGAAAATTGCATTGTTAAAAATGTCATTTTAATGATATTCCAGATCATGATGCAAAACACAGGTCTGTAGCAAATTGCACCATCTTGAGTTGGAATCTGGGATAAACCAAAATCCTTTATCGGAAAAAAGCAGAGGTTTCACCGGTAATTAGTTCAACGTCTTTAACTGTAACCTAAATATTCGCTGTCGCTACATCAACAAGCCGAGGAATCCCCTCCAAAAATGACTAGGGCCACCGTGGCCCAGTGGATAAAGGCGTTCAGCTATGAATAAGAGGATTCCTAGTTCGATCCCGATCGGTGAACTTGACAAAGAAAAGTAGAAAAGTTGTGATCTAGGATTGCCAGCTTCGCTACAAAAATACTACTACTAAAATACTAAGAAAACTCGAATTTTGAGTTTTATGCAACGTTACGAGTTTTGGTGCAACATTTTACCACTAAATGGTATCCGTGGTAGCACCGTAAAATAGTGAAACTAAGCACAAAATGTTGGTTGCAGCTAAATGGGTTCCAAATTTTGGTGCAAGGTCGTAATAATTTTTAACAGTGTACAGAAAAATTTAAGTTCACCAAAATATGATCAGAGTAAAGATACCAGATTTCTACTTATATCATGACAACTATTAAACTACAATATCCCATAAAAAATCTTTATATCGGGAAAGATTTTTCTCCGTTTTCATTGGGCAACCGGAATCGATACCCATCCCCTGTCTTCAAGAAACGCAGAGACATTTTCGTGTAAATAAAACTTTTATTTCCACAGAACCATTTTTCAGAAAATTTCCTTCGTTTCCCCCTCAAGCGCAACTCTTACAGGATACCCATCCGATCTATAGAAACTTATGAAAACAGATACGGTTTCGCGGCTCGGACACACAAACGAATAGTGTTCGAACTTTTATATTCTTGGCCGTTTCTTTTTTTTCCTGTGTGGACATTCCTTTGTGCAGTCCGATCGACCGTGTGTGGGCATGTAGCCAAATCTCTCTGTGGTTGCGTGGGGGGGGGGGGGGGTTGTGGGGGGTGTACGGCCCTGGCAAGCCTTGACGAGACATTGAAATAGGTTCTCTTCTTGAGCGTTGTTTTCTTTATGTTGTTCTCTTTTCTACGTCTTGATACGACCTTGAGGATTCGATGTGAAAGGAGTAAAGACGAGGGGGTAGTATAAATAATTTTATTTGGAAGCTTCCCCATTATGTTGGAGCGGAAATTTGGGATTTTTTTGTTTGTTTGTGAATGAATGGCGTGGTTAGGGCACTCAGTTGGAATTGACGCGTTTTTTTGGAATGTATTCTGTATTTTCAATTGCGATTATTGGGCAGTGCATATTTACTTAACTGAATTATTATATTTTTCTGGCAATACGTTAACAAAAATATACGAAGAAAGAGGGTGTTTCTTGTATTAAAATGTACTGGTGTTTGGGATAGTTTAAATGAGTTGACCTTGAATATTTAAGGGAGATCCGAGCACTAAATCCTAATTTTTTTTATTAATGAATTCAAAAATATTATTTTTTTGCATTGTTAGAATATCTTTTTCTGAACAATAATCAAAAAAAAATTGTTTTTTTTAAATTGTTTTTTTTTTATTGTTTTTTTTGCGTTTTTAAAGCTTAAATAGTCTTTTTTAAAAACACTGCTCCACCTTCAGTTTTTAATGTTTTAAAAAAAATTAAAGTGATTAAATAGCACCAAAGTATATATTACAGTCGTATGAGTAGACTTTTGCGTTTTGATTGTTTTCAAAAACTTATTTGAAGTTCACAACCTAAAAAATATACAATTTGTATGTTTATTAATTCGTAAAAAAATCATTTATAACTTAATTTAAAAAAGATATTAAAAAAGATTTATAAAACAAATATTAAAGCTCCAAAAGCTATTAACAGGTTAGTTTTAAGTTAATTTTTTACAAAGCCTTAGTATTTTAAACGTGACAAAATTTTCAAAAAATATGTTGAGTAACTGACGAATGTTGCAGACAAAATGTAGGTTGAAAGATGATAAATGGTACATAATCATCTACACAAACATATGTTTTCTTTCTTTTACTGCTTTGAGATTTTGTACATATCTTCTTAGCTATGTATAGCAACGTTTTATAAAACAAACTAGTAATTTTTTTAGGAATTTGGGGCTAGGGTCTCCCTTAACGAACAAAGTAAAGGACTGTATAAATAATTTATTTGTAAGGTTATTTTGAGAATCGGAATGAAAGCGTACGCAAAGCATTTACTTAGAATTGAAACGGTATTTTTGAAAGGCATTATGTATGTACAATTTTGAATGTCGTGAAAACCGTATAATTTAATTAATAAATGTTATATTTATCTGACAATGCGGTTACGAAAATATATGATGACAAAATCCTACATTTCTGATTTGCATCGAAACATACTGAGAAACTCAGAATTGTTTAAATGGATTGATATTGAATATTCATTGAAATAATTAACGATTTGGAAGCTCGCCATTATGGAAATCAAAGACTTGTTAATTTTTTATTATTCCGAATTCAGTTACAATCTGAAGGTTGGTAGAATTCATGATTCATTTAGAATTCTTGTGAAACGCATATAGTTTACTTAAACGCATTATTGTAGTTTTATGACAATAATTGTTAGAAAATTAGTATATATGTAATATATTTCTCATAAATTACAATATTTTAATTTTTCTAAAAACAATAATTGAGTCACAATAACTCAGTTTCCATTTAAGCAATCGACATCAAATAATATGGAAAACCATTTTCTGAACAACTACTTTAATTTTGTCAGGTCACTTTGTTAAGATGGCTTGAACAGAAGCTGATAACAGTAATTTTAAACCATACTGCTCATTTTTGCGAAATTACGATTACTTTAATATGAATTCGTCATCGCTCATTTACGATGCAATTGTGCTCAAAGAAACACGAGTATGTTCAGGTACTCAGTTTTAAGTATTTGTTTCCAGTGCTTAAAAATCTATTGGGAGTGCTCCAACACAGTCATATCCGATTTTATTAAAAAGGGAATAGGGATTATATCTTTTCCAAATAAACAAACTCTCACGTTTTGGAACTGTCACTTCTTAAGATGGCTTGAACAGAAGCTGATAATAGCAATATTAAACCATACTGCTCATTTTTGCAAAATTACGATTACTTTAATTTGAATTCGGCATCGCTCATTTACGATGCAATTATGCTCAAAGAAAAACGAGTATGTTCTGGTACTCAGTTTTAAGTATTTTTTTTCCAGTGCTTAAACATTTTTGGAAGTTCTCCAACACAGTCATATCCGATTTTATTAGAAAAGAAATAGGGATTATTTTGTTTCCAGATCAACAAACTGTCACTTCTTGAAATGTCACTTCTTAAGATGGCTGTAACAGAAGCTGATATTAGCAATATTAAACCACAACGCTCATTTTTGCGAAAGTACGATTACTTTAATTTAAGTAAGTCGTTACTCATTTACGATGCAATTGTACTCAAAGAAAAACAAATACATCCATATTCTCATTTTTAAGCACATTTTTTTTTACAGTGTCCAAACTAAATTCCCCCTCACCCAATCCCAAACATTTTAACCAACACAACCCCAACATCAACTATTCCATCTCAATCCGGCCCCCTTCAAACCACCGCAAACACCACCTCTCTCTTCTCCCATAGCTTATGATTTCCACAAATTACTTCTTGCACAAACTCAAACCCGGATCAATGCAATAAAAAGATCGACGCCGGGCTCAGTGGGAGCAAAAGGCGTCTATTTCGGGCAACAAGCTTTGTACAGCCATTTACCCCGAGAGCCATTTAACATGAGGAGTGTCTCCTGTTGAGATGGGCAGGAGCCATCCTCATGATGGATGGCTCCTGGAAAGAGTGTAGATGTAGGTGTCATCTCCTTTTGGGGAAGGCAATTTTCCCTATTAATTTGGCTCGGAGGAAGGGAATTTGCGTAATGACCGATGGAGGTGTAAATAATCTCTTGTAATGTATTTCAAAAGTAACGAACCGTGAGGGGAGGCGCAAATTATGTGATTTAATGGATGTATTCGCAAAAGTTGGGGTGTTTTCGGAATTTTATTTATTATTATTTTATCTTATTTTTTTCGTGTCTTTGATTATGAGTTCAAGTGCTGGTGAAGGGTTTGGGGAAAGTGGAAATTGGGGTTCGAAATATTATGCAGTTAGTGTTTAAATATATTGGAAGTGTTTTTAATTTAATTATATTTTAAATATATAGTTAAAGAGTATTTTATATTTAACTATGAAGCACAATAAATTGCAAAAAAATCTCAATGTCCAAAATGTTTATCAAATATAACATACAGACATTATTAAAAGAAAAATACTTAATGATGTCTGCTAAAGAAGTATTATTATATAACTATAAAAAAGACGATAGTGTATTTAAAAAATATGCTTTAAATATTTTCCTCTAATTTACTTTTTAAATATTTTAAAATTGGTATACATTTAAATCCTTTATTTAGGAGTGATAACAGTTTTAAATACCATAGCTTTTACAATTCATGCAAATCTGTCAAAGAACTAAAGACAGAGTTGAGACAACTAGGGTGATATTTACTAACAACTGGAAAGCCATTTGAAACCCTAATTACTAAACCAAATCTGTAGAACGTTCTTCATAGCAAGGTAACTCACTCAGCACAAAAACGACTCTCAGAGGATTAGCAATGATGTTAAGGACCGATAAACAGAAAGTCAGTTTTCAAAAGCGAAATAAAATCTCTTCAAATTTATAAACCCTCACAGCAGACAGATAGTGTCGCCTCATTTGTTTTGAATAATTGCAAGAATATTGAGATATTTTCACTTTACATATTTTTCTCTAATTTACATTTCAATTACTTTGAAATTAATATACCTATAGATCCTTTATTTCGGAGTAACAACAGTTTTAATTACAATAGCTTTTACAATTCATGCAAATCTGTCAAAGAACTAAAGACAGAGTTGAGACAACTAGGGGGGTATTTAGAAACATCTGGGAAGCCATTTGAAACCCTAATTACTAAACCAAATCTGTAGAACGTTCTTCATAGCAAGGTAACTCACTCAGCACAAAAACGACTCTCAGAGGATTAGCAATGATGTTAAGGACCGATAAACAGAAAGTCAGTTTTCAAAAGCGAAATAAAATCTCTTCAAATTTATAAACCCTCACAGCAGACAGATAGTGTCGCCTCATTTGTTTTGAATAATTGCAAGAATATTGAGATATTTTCACTTTACATATTTTTCTCTAATTTACATTTCAATTACTTTGAAATTAATATACCTATAGATCCTTTATTTCGGAGTAACAACAGTTTTAATTACAATAGCTTTTACAATTCATGCAAATCTGTCAAAGAACTAAAGACAGAGTTGAGACAACTAGGGGGGTATTTAGAAACATCTGGGAAGCCATTTGAAACCCTAATTACTAAACCAAATCTGTAGAACGTTCTTCATAGCAAGGTAACTCACTCAGCACAAAAACGACTCTCAGAGGATTAGCAATGATGTTAAGGACCGATAAACAGAAAGTCAGTTTTCAAAAGCGAAATAAAATCTCTTCAAATTTATAAACCCTCACAGCAGACAGATAGTGTCGCCTCATTTGTTTTGAATAATTGCAAGAATATTGAGATATTTTCACTTTACATATTTTTCTCTAATTTACATTTCAATTACTTTGAAATTAATATACCTATAGATCCTTTATTTCGGAGTAACAACAGTTTTAATTACAATAGCTTTTACAATTCATGCAAATCTGTAAAACCCCAATAAAGACAAAGTTGAGACAACTAGGGGGGTATTTAGAAACATCTGGGAAGCCATTTCACCCCTTACTTCCTAAACTGTATCCTCTATTGAAATACATGATAAAATATATAATCCGAATATATGCAGTTCAAAATTAATAAGCGCTTTCACTAAGTAAAAAAATCTGTAGAACGTTCTTCATAACAAGGTAACACACTCAGCACAAAGCCAACTAGCAAGGACTGAGCAATGAAGTTAGGGACCGAGAAAACAGAAAGTCAGTTTTCAAAAGGAAAATAAAATCCCATCAAATTTATAAACCCTCACAGCAGACAGATAGTGTCGCCTCATTTTTTTGTTGAAAAACTACAAGAGTATTGAGATAAGAATATATATGGTTTTCCGACATTTTTGACATTTTTTTTAAAAAAAGTATGGAATATCGAACTCGACGATATATATATATATAATATTGTATTGACATTTTATGAATAACACTTCATATTCTAAAATAGTAATTTCATTTTTTTTTATTATTATTAACTTGTTTGTTTTGATGATTTTGCAATTTTAAGTATGAATAAAATTGTTAATATTTAAATTGTAGTTTTTTTTTTTTTGCTTGCATGAAAAGTTAGTGAAGAAAATGTAAACAACTTTCAACTAAATTAAAAAATGTATTAAAATATATTTTTTAATGATATTTCTTTTAGAAACAACCTCTCACAGTATTTTTCACTCGTTTCGATGCTTGTATAAATTAATGAAAAAAATCAATGAACGAAAATTAATTTTTGTTACAATATAATACTAGAAAGGAAAAATACTTTTTTATTTTATTAATTATAAATAATTGCAAATGAGTACATTATACGAACGAAGATACATATAATTTATCATAAAAACAAATTTAAAAAAAATTTAATGTAAAATAACTTTAAGAATATTAGAGATATATTTACTGACGAAAGTTTGATAATTCAAAAAGTAATCTTACACATACAACACGAAATCAGAGGGTAAGAAATCGGCTCATTTTGAATCAGCACAAACAAAAATCAACTATCAGGATTGCAAACTGAAGTGAGTATTTCCTTAAAACATTCAAGCAATATACATAAAAAATCATAAGTTTCACAACTTAGCACTGGACAATTCAAATTATCTCAGCTTCTTTTTAAAATATAGCTAATTTCTAGCAACGACCTGAACACATTAAGCATTAATTTCTCGCATTCTAATTATCATTTTCTATTTGTTCTTCCTTTATCAGCAAACGATTCGAACAATTCAGCGATAATTTAATCACTGTAAATATATAAAAGCAAATAAACAATATCGTCTTCAAAGGAAGCAGCACTTTGGAAAACTATATTTACGCTGCTTGATAAACTTTCTGTTATTTCTTAAAACTTAACTGAAATCACTTCAAGTTTTGCGAGTTTCCAATATGTGTACCTTTTGAGAAGCGGCATACATCAATACATATAAAATGAAGTTCTTGTCCTACTTGTCTCAACATATCAGGATCAATACCATTAAGAGCTTTCCAATAATCTTCTCCCAGAATTATGTTAAATCCTTTCTGTTCACTCCTTCGGGCTTTTATACTTTCAGAAATAACTCTTTTTTGGTAATCTAAGCTCGTCATGGCGGTTTTTGTCAATTTTGACATCTAGTGGCATTTCACAAAACAAGAATCTTCAAATTTAACGAAAGAAATTTAATCCGAATCCTTTCAGATGATATCAGCTCATTTGGCTCTAAATTTGGTTCTTGAATGTATATTGCTACAATCCAGATTTTTTAGATCGACCAATAAAACGTACGACACCGATTTTTAATCGAAATCGTCCTCATTTCTGACGAAATTAATTTCGTGAAAAATACGACTAAATGAATTACGACGACTGTCAGGTCAGACAACTGTTTCGCCAAAAATGAAGAATATTACTTCAAAAAATGAGCAACTATGTTTAGCAGTATACAATAATTGCTGCCATATAGCGAATTCCACAATTAAAACCTTTAAGTAAATATTTATATAATGATATCAAACTTTTTGTTGTATTCATTTAGATTTTTAACAACAAGGTGGCCCCAAAATAAATTTCACTTTCTAGAGGCCTCTGTTTTTAAAACTAATGAAAGAATATACACCAAATTTCATATTAAGAATATGGAAAGTATAGGTAAAAGATTTCCGTAAGAAATTATTTAATTCAAAAAATTCTATTTTGGCAAAACGGATATAATATATGTAAAAAAAATTACGAAAGTCAAAAACAAATTAATTTACGAATTAAACTCAAAAGAAATAATTCTGTATTCGTCAGAATTAGGGTCTCAAGAGCCACATAGACTATTTTTAATGTGCTCAGTTTTCTTATATGCAACAAATAGCATCCAATGCGCGTCCTGATTTCGAAGAATAAATAATTATTTCCTTTGAATTTAAATCCTAAATTAATTTGTGTGTATATCTCAACTATTTTTACATATGCTGTATTCGGCTCGGACAGCGCCTAAATTCCCCCAATCGGTGATATTTGGAACAAAAAATTATTTTTATGGGAAATTTTCTCTCCACGCCTTCAATATGCTTAATAAGAAATTTGGTGTAAATCCATTCATTCGTTTCCACTACAGATGTCTCTAAAGAGGGAAACTTTATTTATAGCCACTCTGTATATCCCTCCCAAACTCCGGAGGGGGAATTATAAAACACCCTGTAATACACTGTAAAAATATGCTTAAAAATGAGTACGTGGGTATATTCGTTTTTCTTTGAGTACAATTGCATCGTAAATGACCGATGACGTACTGAAATTTAAGTAATCGTACTTTTGCAAAAATGAGCAGTATGGTTTAATATTGCTAATATCAGCTTTTGTTCAAGCCATCTTAACAAAGCGACCTGGCACACTTAAAATATTTGTTCAGAAGATGGTTTTCCACATTATTTGATATCGATTGTTCAAATGGAAACTGCGTTATTACAACTCAATTATCTTACTTTCCATTGTTTTGCCACGCCTTTTTAACATCTTCTGTTTATAACTTCTTCACATCGCTGTGGTGGTACAACGGATATGACCCTGGACTTAAGTACGGACGACATCAGATAGACGGGTTGGGTTCAACTCCTGGAAAGCCCTGGTTGTAATTGTTGAAAGTGATTTATGAAGGCAAGCGACTGCTTTTTTTATTAATTTTACTCATTTTTGAGTACATCTGTGTATCAAAAATGAAACTTGTGTATTAGTAAAGTAATCAAAAACGAGTACTTTTTACTTATTTTTAAGTACCTATTTTTAACGGTGTAATGTAGCAAATCCGCCCTCAAACCGACAAAACCATCAAACGGATAATGAAATATTCATATCCCCAAAGCGCCAACAAACGCTGATTCCGTGAGGTACTACCAGAAAACCCGATCCTTCCCCATTAACCAGAGACCATCCCTTTCATATAAGAAGAAACGTGAACGGACTGCAACGCTGCCCTTATTCCACGCCAAAGTCTCCCAAAAGGTCACTTGGCCCATTTCTTACTCGGGACGCTATCTCGGACGATTATTCTCATCTCTTCTCCGACCCATCTCTCACAGGTAAACGGTAACTTCGACGGTATTGAGATTCAGCAAAAAAGAAAAAGAAAGGAATGTGTGTTTAAAAGAGGGAAGATTGGGTTGTTGAACTACCCGCAGAGTGAAGTTAATCAGTGTTCTTATGTCGGAGGAGAGAGGGCTTTCCGGCGAGGCGGTTTGGACCTCCCCTTTTTCCTGGGGCTGCCGCTGTTTTATTCGGTTAGCATCGATTTTAAGGCTTCGTCGGGTGAAAGGGTCCATCCACTCATCACTAAAAATAATAACCAGGAAAGAATTCATAGAAACATACGGAGTCTACTGATTCTCGTATATATATATATATATATATATATATATATATATATATATATATATATATATATATATATATATATATATATATATATATATATATATATATATATATATATATATATATATATATATATATATATATATATATATATATATATATATATATATATATATATATATATATATATATATATATATATATATATATATATATATATATATAATATATATATATATATATATATATATATATATATATATATATATATAATATATATATATATATATATATATATGATATATATAAATATATATATATATATAGAGAGAGAGAGAGAGAGAGAGAGAGAATATATATATATATATATATAGAGAGAGAGAGAGAGAGAGAGAGAGAGAGAGAGTATATATATATATATATATATATAGAGAGAGAGAGAGAGAGAATATATATAGATGTAACCAGCGTTATTCATTTATGTTATTATCTTATATGTTTGTCCTATTATCATGTCCCCGTCACCTGTATATATTTTCATGTTCCCGTTACGTGTCTATATATTGTTCCCGTTATTACAATTGTAACGCCCTCTACATATGTTATGTCTTTCCCGCTGCGCAGGAAAGCTTCAGTTATGTAACTGCCTCTTACGGTGATGCGTATAAGGTTTCGTTCCTCCCCGAGATTATTGTAATGTTAGGCATATGTGATTAAAGATGTTTATGTTCTATCCTTGAATAGTTATTTAGTCAATACGCCTTATAAATGGCTACCCAACGTGGCGCAACACTGTAAGAACAGCAATTGCATGGCTCGCTTTTTAGGTTTTCGTTCCGATTGATGAAAATGGCGAGGGCCGCCATTTTGAAGTTCGTTTCTAAACGAACTATATTTCTGTTCTTCAAGCAAGAAGGAATATCATCGGATGTTTAAGATAAGTGTTATTTTGTTTTCTGTTCAGTGTTATAATTTTTTTAATTTGTAGGCTAGGTTAAAGTTTTGAAACGCAAAGTTTCAGTTTCGAAACGCAAAGTTTCGTTTTTCAGTATACATCCTGTTTACTGTGAGGAGATAATTTGCATAACACGTATGCTGTGTCTCGTTTGGAGTGTTATCTCTATTGATTTAAATTTAACTAGTCTTTTAAAATTTAACCGCAATGGTTTGCTGTGTTTTGGCACTGAATTTCAAACTAAGAACCACCTTGGTTCTGTAAATACTGATTGTGCGAATCGTATTTGGTAGCATTACGAATTCAAAATTCGTACACACGGAGATAAAAAGAAAAGCAATTTTTCCCCCTCCTCTCCACATAACTGAGAGTGTTTTATTTCTGTTCTCTTTTATTTGAAATTATTGCTGGCCTTGAAAATTCTGATTGTGGGTTTTATTTATTTTATTTTGTTCTTTTTCGGGAAAAATAAAAGAATGTGGTTTGACATGCAAACATAAGAAATAAATGTGTTCTTGAGAGTGATTCAGATTAGTAGATATTTTTATTGGCAGGAAGTTTTATTTGTGATAGTGCTTATTTAATTTAAATAGTGGCATTAACTAATTATTAGTTATTTAATGTTGTTTTTAAAATTTATTTTGAAAGAACACTTGAATTGATTCCTCATTAAATGGAAATTGTTAATGCTATTGTTTTGATTTTATATTTAAGTACTTCATAGATTTCTAAATAATTTAAACAAAAGTGATTCTTCTTATAAGTTTGTTCAATCATGTTAAAATATATTTTGGTATTCTGGTAATCTAATATTGAAATGGTACCATAGAAATAGTGCATTTTAACTAGAGATCGGGTGTTATACAGTGTCATCTACACTTGAAAAGATTTAATACTGCATAGTGTTATTTGCTTGAATAAATGAATAGTTGGAATGATTTTATAATGGTTTACAATAAATTTATAATAGTTTAAATGATTTAATATTATTTTAACTGATATTAATTGGTTTTCTGAAAAAATAATTATAGACGATTTGAGTGCTAATATTTCATGGTAGGGTAATTGTAGTGAGTTTAAGTGCATTGAACTGTGAAATAGCTCTAGGACTTTGAGGTAATTATTTTGTGTGCCTGTTATCTACTGCCATATTCTGAACTCACAAAGAACTAGACTGAAATCCCACGATGGCTTTTCTCGCACGAGGAAAGAAGATTGACCTGGTCCGGCTGGCAATTGAACTGGACTTGGATGGTGTTGATAATCTCAAAGTTATTCAACTGAAGACGAGAATTCAAGAGAGTGAAGCATATAAGGACGATTTAGAGTTTGTCCAAGCAAGGTTTGAAGGGATAATCGCTGAAAGAATAAAAGAGGAAGACCTTGAAATTCAAGATAAGAAAAGGAAAGAAGACTTTGAAGCTGAAGAAAGAAAAAGAAGACTGGAACTGGAGTACGAAGAGCGGAAAAGAAAAGACGATTACGAATTCCAACTTCAGAAGCTGAAACTCCAGGATGAGGCAACACGATCCCAAGTTCCTCTTACCCAGAACGATGGTTTTCAAGCAGCCAAACCAAGATTGGACTTGCAGACGCTGATCCAGAGATTCGATCCAGTAACGAATGACATCAGCTTATACCTCGTTCTCTTCGAGCGACAAGCTCACAGAGCTGAGATTCCAAGGACTTTCTGTGCCTCTCATCTGATTGGTCTGCTGCCATATGATATTGCTCAGATCATTGCAAGAGAAGTCGAAGAAGTTGCACAAGATTATGAAAAAGTGAAACAGCTGCTTCTAAAGCGCTATAAGCTCACTCCAGAAAAATTTCGTCAATTGTTCACAAAACATTCGAAATGTCAAGAAGGCACTTGGACAGATTTCGCCTACGAACTTAGGAATTACTTTCAAGGTTGGATTACAGGTCTCGAGATAACAACTTTTGAAGAATTGTCTGATCTGATGGTTACAGACCAGATTAAACGCCGTGTTCCACAAGAAGTCAAAGAGCACTTCATCGATGACTGGACACAAATAAAGACGACTACAGATCTAGTACAAAAGCTAGATGACTACGAGACGGTTCGTCCAAACAACAGAAATGACTCTACGTCGAATACCAAGAAGTGGTCCAGTCCAAGATTTAATACTGGAAACTTCAGAAAAGTGGCGCAGAATCCAAAGCCAAGGCAAAATGAAAGAAATCCTAATCCAGAGAACAAGCCTGCCATATACTGCTATGGATGTTCCAGACCTGGTTTCATAAAGGCAAAGTGTCCGACATGCTCTCCAACGGCGAGAAATGAGAATTTCCCTGCAAATTCACTTACCATGTACACTTGCCATTCCAAGATGTCCCCTATTGCACTGATTGATGTGTGCATTTCCGGTGTACGAGCCAGAGTTTGTGCAGACACAGGTGCCAGCAGATCAGTCCCTGGTGAGATCCTCTACAACCTGCTGAAGAGAAAAGGAGTGGAGTTCCAGGAGACTTCAGTAACCATGACTTTGGCAAACGGTTACCAAACTACTGAAGAGGCTTGCACAGCCACGGTGTCCATTGAGATTGAAAACAAAACAATCATTCTGGATCTCCTTGCCCTTCCAAATGCAAAAGGAAATCGAACTCTCTTAGGAACAGACTTCCTAGAAAAGTCGGAAATTGTTCTCGACATAAGAAACAAAAGGTGGAACTTTTGTGACAACCCTCGCCGAAAGGTTTATTTTGGGAATGACCTCACATTGACGTCTCAGCAACCTGTCGAAACTCTTCCATCAACAGCTGTAATCTCCGTGAAGAAGAAGGCGAGAGCTTGAACATCGAGCAAAGGCTCCAGGTCAATAATTTGCTTCAGGATTTCGAGGAAAGCTTCAAACCAGGGGGAGAGAGCACGACTTTCATAGAGCACCGCATTAATACAGGAACGCATGCTCCAGTCGCTTATTCACCATACAGAGTTTCTCCTGCGAAGAAGGAAATATTGAAGAAAGAACTGGATGACCTCTTGCAAAAAGAAAAAATCGAAGAATGTGAGTCGCCCTATGCTACTCCACCATATGCTCCAGGTGATAAAGTGTATGTGACCCTGCATCCCGTCAGCAAGGCTGCCACTGGACAATCCCAAAAGTTTATGCCCAGACGAAATTGTCCCTATGTCATCCGTACACAAAGATCACCATCCACAATCGAAATTGCCAGCCTGGACAATCCCCAAGGGCCCCTGGGCGTGTACCACACTTCTGCCCCGAAAGCCTACACCCAGGACCCCATCGAACGTCCTTGCAATCCGTTTCGAAAGAGAGGACGGCCACCAAACTTACCCAAAAGAACTGGTGCTGGCCCCTCGTCGGGACTACGTCGGAGCCAGAGGGGGAGGATGTAACCAGCGTTATTCATTTATGTTATTATCTTATATGTTTGTCCTATTATCATGTCCCCGTCACCTGTATATATTTTCATGTTCCCGTTACGTGTCTATATATTGTTCCCGTTATTACAATTGTAACGCCCTCTACATATGTTATGTCTTTCCCGCTGCGCAGGAAAGCTTCAGTCATGTAACTGCCTCTTACGGTGATGCGTATAAGGTTTCGTTCCTCCCCGAGATTATTGTAATGTTAGGCATATGTGATTAAAGATGTTTATGTTCTATCCTTGAATAGTTATTTAGTCAATACGCCTTATATATATATATAAATATATATATATATATATATATCAGTTTGCAAGCTACAAGCAAGTGCAACTTACAAGTTCTTTCCTTCTATAATAATAAAATAATGAGTATGTTGGATCGCAAAACATCTACTTCCCCCTGCGTATAATAAGTCGACATTTTGTATATTAGTACTATTTATACTCAAGATATGCACCTGTAGCTGGGTTTTTATTTAGAAAATGGTATTTAGTTACTTGTAGTTAGTTGTTTAAATTATTTTAATACTTTCCTTAGTAGATTAGTTGGTTGAGAACGGGATTTCGGAACAATCGGTCGGGGGTTCGAGGCTCTACAAAACCACAACTCACGTTTTTTTTTGCCTTAACGTGTTCTTCAGCAACGTGGGGCCAAACAGCTAGTTTAAATATCAACAAAACACGTGTAGAAAAATTATTTAATCTCCCAAAAAATGAAAACAACTTTCAAAGGGCATTAATAATTAAAAAGATTATTGACTTCTTGTATGTTTATGACATCCTCATTTGTTCAAGAGTCAAAAAAAAATATAATATGATTAATATTTATCCAGTCGTTTTAAAACTTTGATAAATATGTTTAGGGGGTTCAAATATTATTACTATTGAAAATAATTGACATTTTTTCGGTTAGATTGCTATTCGATTTTATTGCTATATTGGGGCACTGAATCTCTTTAGCTTTTGCTGCGGTTAATATTCAACTTAGAATATTGAAAGCTCTCCTTTAAGCTGTGTGACACTATGCTATGTACATCAATAGACAAAAAATACTTGAAGATAAATGAAGTCAGCGGAGTGGGTATAAGTGGAGGGAAAGGACAAATCCTCTAAATAAAAACAATATTAGCTGTTTTTCTATAGTGAAGCCTTGCACACTTAGAAAATATTTTTTATTACTATTTTACAAATTTAGGCATTTGAACTACCTACAAGAAAACTTTTAATTTAAATGTGCTCAGTGTTTCTTACACGATTGACTAACAAAGAGATATAAATCTTTATCTCAGCTTCTAAGTATTGTTTTTAATACAAAATTTCCGAAACAAACTTTGAACGGACACATCCTCTATTATCTACACTGTTAAAAGTAGGTACTCAAAAGTAAAATTTACTCATTTTTGAGTACATTCGATACTTATCATAGCTCCGATTACATAAGTTTCATTTTTAAAAAAGACATATAATAAATATGAGTACAATGGCAGTTCCTTGCCTACATAGGCTGCCTTCATATATCCCTTTCAATAAATATCAACAATTACAACCAAGACTTATCGGGAATCGAACCCATATCCTTAGGCACCGCAGTCCAGTGCCTTATCTGTTGTACTACCAGGAGGACGTGTCGAAGTTATAAATAGAAGAAATGTTTAAAAGGTTTGTCAAAGAATGGGAAGTAAGATAATTGAGTTGTAATAACTCAGTCTCTATTTAAGCAATCGACATCAAATGATGTGGAAAACCATCTTCTGAACACCTATTTTAATTTTATCAGGCCAATCTGTTTAGAAGCTGAGATGAGCAATTTTAAATCACGCTGCTCAAGTACCTTTTTTTTGTAGCGTTTCATATTTGAGTGAATAATTGTAAATCCTTGCGACCGGTACAGCTATGAAAATGCATTCATATCCGAGAAAACAGTAATATATTATAAATATATATTACCAGCAGAGGTAAATTTTTTTTCTTATTTTTAGGTAAGTTGTGTTTTATCTACTATCAATTTATTAGCTATAAAATACTCAAAAATTTTTTTAGTTGAAAATTAATCTCAAATATAAGAAATCTTAAAATAAAAATAATCAATTCACATACGGTCCCCATTCTTCAATAATAGAGGTGAGATAGAAAAGTGGAACCATTTTTTATAGCCTGATAACATGATAATTTTTTGACAAGAAAAGTTTTTTTTATTTAAATTGCGTGATTGCTGATTGTCATTTTTTTATTTAATATTTTGAAATAGAGGGGGCTGCGTAAAAATTTATATTTTTTTGTGAAAATAGTTTATAAGAACTTTTAATTGGAAATACAAGGATTTTAACATTATTCTAAGAATCTTTATAATAGAAATTGCGTACCAATTTTTAATTATTTCCGAAAAAAATAAAGAAATAAAGCAAACGTTATGTTGTGGTTTAAAACAATTTAAGAGTAAGATAAAAAAAAAAATGAGGTTTCTTTAGTAATCAAACCTATTATTACACGAACATATTTCTCCTTAGATAAAACTAAGACAAAACTAATAATAACTGAACAATGGATATCGATATCCACGATTGTTTTTATATTTCCAAACGATCAATTAAAAGGGAGAGTATAAGAAGGGCTTAATTAACATTTTTGAAAAACAAATCTAATCTTGATGTAAATAAAAGCTTTAAATACATATGCGTCTTCAAAATTCCATGCTCTGCTTGATTTATTTAGGCATATACAGAACAGTAAAAAGTGACATATAATGGTTCGATTTCATTAAGCTAATTTAAATGCCAAATATGCGTAAATGTGCCAATTTTGTTAACCTACCCAGCAAAAAAAAGTCAGCATAAAACCTTCATCAAAATTTTGAAATTGAAGGTTTTATGCAGGAAAACTGCAGTTTTTTTGAAGATCTATAAAATTAAAGGTTTTTGTTTCAATGTCCTTCATAAAAACTGCAAAAAACCTTCAATTTTTAATCACGAAGGGAAAATGCAGATATTTGAAAGGCTTTATGCAGGAAAATTAAAAACTTTAAAAAAACCTGCAGTTTCTTGTTTCAATATCCTTTATAAAACCTTCAAAAAACCTTAAATTTGACAAATTTGATGAAGGTTTCATGCTGACATTTTTTGCTGGGTACCCCCATTAATCACGTTCACGATCGATGAATAGGAAAAAGCATCGTGCCAATTATTTCCTTGGCGACAACTAGCGGATGATCAACGGAAAGCGACCCTTTTCTTCAAGATTGTTGTCAGTGAAAAAGCTGTTTATATTCGAAAGTGATTTTTGTCAGTTAACCCTTTCTACCCCTTGCCCTTTCAATTGTGAAAATGGTTATTAAAATAGGGTTAAATTACCTTTATACACCATATAAAAGGCGTTCACATATTGTGGGACGATTATCATTGTTTGGCTGTTTAACTAAATATAATAAAACATTTTGTGCAGTAATTTAACTACTTTGCTACTAAAGCTAAGCGACTTTTTCTAAATATAAGAGAAATAGTTAGGCAAAAATAATGGTATATTATGTCAATACAGCTAAATGTGATACAGCCAAACAATGACCATCGCCAAGTATTTGTGACAACCCTATATACCTTAAAGTGTAATGAAAATATTGTTTCCAAGTCAAAAATTCGATTTTCCATTAATTTTCACCAGTAAGATCAGAAGATATCTTGAAGCATGTAGACCAAACTTTAAAAAAAAAACTTAAAATTAAGACTTGTGCGTGGTTTTTTTCTGCAAACAAGATACTTCAGAAACTATAAATATTACAATAATCAAATTTGGTATGCAACTATTAATGGTATTTTAGTATGCAACTAAAACGTTTTAAAAAACACTGTAGCAGTTTTGGAGTAGTTTTTTTAAATAGACCTGAACTTATATGAATTTAAACTTAACCAAACATGAAAAAAAGTCATTACTGAGAAAAATGAGTTCAAAATTACGTTTTAAGACAATTTTGTACAAAGCTAAATATTCATTCGAAATAATAGGGAGTTGTACTTAACATAGAAATATAATTTTGGTGTCGTTTGATTAAAAATAAAACGAACTATTTTTTTAAAGCAATAAAATAATAATTATTCGTTAATTTGAATCTTAGAAAATAAAAAGAAATATTACACTGTCCTAAGTAGCACAGATAAAAAGAAGTTGCAGCAATATTGCACGATAAGTACGTAATTTATAAACACATTTTGAAAAAGACTCTTTCCTGTGCAACAACCTTTCTCCTGTTTACGTACTATTCCCAATTAGCATGAAAATGTTGCACAACCGTCTTTTCATTGCAAATGATTCACTTTATTATATTTGAAAACGCTCATATGCATAGCAGTAGTCCCCAAACGATTGCAAATTTCGTAGCAAAATGAGTGTGCGTTGCTGCAACGTTTTTTTAATTTCAGTTCGATAATAAAAAACGCTTACGTTGCTGAAAAAGGCCCTCAAATAAAGAAAATAATATTAACAGTATTTCTAACTAGATGCTTGTTAAAACTTCCACTGTCAACTATTACAAAGCATATGAAAGTCCGCGTTGCCTGGTTAAAAGAGCAACGGGGTCTTATTCAGAAGGTTGCGCGTTCGATCCTCATCACCCAACCAAAGAACGTCGTGCAGAGTAGGATGGTGCACATTAAATTCTAAAATTGTCCAAATGTCCTCACGTTAGTTTTTATGTGAAAGTTAGATAGTGGGGTTCCAGTTATTTATTAGCAGGATTAGCTGAATAAATTATCTCAGAATATCCGAACAAACACGCCGAACATTTTTTCCGGAGGCGATTTTATTATCGCAAAGCATTATAACGTTCGAGTTTTTCCAAGGTCACAGCAATTGGATAATATTTTTGGCGATAAGAATCGCTTCCAACAATTATCTGGATGCGAAAAAATTGCCCTAAAATCAGACGTTAATATTATATATAATAATAAAAGACAGTGTCTTGTATCTGTGTGTCTGTGTCAAGCAAAACACATACTTCACTTTCTAAAACTTTATTCATATATAATATTCAACCTGTAATTGTGCACCTGAAGCTTCGAATTTTAAAATTCCGTTTAGTTTGTCCATTTGTAACAGTTTTAGAAGCAATTTTTTTTAATCGCCAATAGAAAAAAAATAGTATCTACAATGTTATAAAATCGCAAAATCTTGACAACAATGACATACTTTAAAATAAAACAATATAATTAATATAATAATACATAAATAAATTATTTAATTGCTTTAAACAATTGAAAGTTGGCGATCAAAAATCAATTTAACGAAATAGCTCTTTCCGACAAATACGTTCCAATGGGACAACTAACGGAGATGTCTAAGCAATAGACCAGTCATTGTCCTACCAGAAAATAAAAGAGAAGGAATAAACAAAGAAAATGACCAATGGGGTAACATTTTTTTAACACGGGTGAAATCGCGGGTTACAGTTAATATACAATAAGGCTTTCGGAAGCCAACCCGCTTCCATATGTCTTCCCAAAAGAAACCTAACGTATCCGACCAATGGCTAAGCGGCTAATGTAATGCTTCGTTAAATACAGGGAAATCAAGCGTCACAGGAGCTACTCGCGGATAACATTTATCTATTGTCGGAATTATGATACCACTCGGCAATCCAATTAAGTTGGCTGCTGAAAGGTTATCCAGGGGTAAGTTTGTGTGATGCGCAGGTTCTCAGGAGACATCCCCTCAGCATTCCATGTGAATAAGCGTAGACGCCATGAGTTGTATGCAGCATAACATAACGAAAATTATTATTAAGGACTCAGTTGCATTAGGTATCAGAACACTATGTAACGCTTTTAGGTTAATCCATTCCATCTCATAGCTCCATAACATAATGAAAATTATTATTAAGGACTCAGTTGCATTAGGTATCAGAACACTATGTAACGCTTTTAGGTTAATCCATTCCATCTCATAGATCCATAACGTAACGAAAATTATTATTAAATACTTAGTTGCATGAGGTATCAAGACTGAAACACTATGTAATGCTTTTGGTATAATCCATTCCGTTCCATAGCTCCATAAAATAACAAAAATTATTATTAAGGACTCAGTTGCATGAGGTATCAGAACACTATGTAACGCTATTAGGTTAATCCATTTCATCTCATAGCTCTATAACGTAAATAAAATTATTATTAAATACTTAGTTGCATGAGGTATCAAGACTGAAACACTATGTAATGCTTTTGGTATAATCCATTCCGTTCCATAGCTCCATAAAATAACAAAAATTATTATTAAGGACTCAGTTGCATGAGGTATCAGGACACTATGTAAAGTTTTTAGGTTAATCCATTCTATCTCATAGCTCCATAACATAATGAAAATTATTATTAAGGACTCAGTTGCATGAGGTATCAGGACACTATGTAACGCTTTTAGGTTAATCCATTCCATCTCATATCTAGAATAACATAATGAAAATTATTATTAAGGACTCAGTTGCATGAGGTATCAGAACACTATGTAACGCTTTTAGGTTAATCCATTCCATCTCATAGCTACATAACATAATGAAAATTATTATTAAGGACTCACTTGCATGAGGTATCAGAACACTATGTAACGCTATTAGGTTAATCCATTCCATCTCATAGCTCTATAACATAAATAAAATTATTATTAAGGCCTCAGTTGCATGAGGTATCAGAACACTATGTAACGCTTTTAGGTTAATCCATTCCATCTCATAGCTCCATAACATAACGAAAATTATTATTAAATACTTAGTTGCATGAGGTATCAAGACAGAAACACTATGTAACGCTTTTGGTATAATCCATTCCGTTCCATAGCTCCATAACATAACGAAAATTATTATTAAATACTTAGTTGCATGAGTTATCAAGACAGAAACACTAAGTAATGCTTTTGGTATAATCCATTCCGTTCCATAGCTCCATAACATAACGAAAATTATTATTAAGGACTCAGTTGCATGAGGTATCAGGACACTATGTAACGCTTTTAGGTTAATCCATTCCATATGGGATTATTAACATCCATATATGATTAACTATGACTTTAAAAATTACAATTTTAAGAACTCTAATTATAAATTATATTCTATTGATATTTAATTTTTGATCTGGCAAACTTGGGCGGAACAACAAATACAACGTCGAACCACTATTTTTCAATCATTCCTTTATTCGGCCCAACTAAATTTAAATTATCATTACCACATTACAAGTAGCAACTAAATTGTAAAACTTATAGCATATTTTCCCCGTTGCGTAACATAGAATGTCCACCACGCAACAAAGCCAAATGTATGATGAGTGGCGCCAAAAAGAATTAAAATTGATCCGCGTGTAAACTCATTCTCTTTTGATCTAATATAATTAATATTTAACTTTCAGCTTAAGAACTCGAATTATAATTAATATTCTATTGTTATTAATTTCTGTTCTTTCAAACTAGGACGTAACAATAAATGCAATGCCGAACCACTTTTTTCCAGCCATACCTTTATTCGGCCTAACTAAATATAAATTATCATTACCGCATTACAAATAGCAACTAAATTGTAAATCTTAGAGCATTTTTTCCCGTTGCATGACATAGAACGTCCACCATATAGAAGCAACACAGCCAAATCTATGACTATTGGCGCCAAAATGAAATAAAATTGATCGGCGTGTAAACTTATTCTATTTCGATCTAATATAATATTTTTAACTTTCAGCTTAAGAACTCTAATTATAATTTCTATTCTATTAAAATTTCATTTTCGTTCTGGCAAACTGGGGCGGAATAACAAATGCAATATCGAATCACTATTTTACGAGCATTTCTTTATTCGGCTCAACTAAATTTAAATTATCATTACCACATTACAAATAGCAACAAAAGTGTAAATCTTAAAGAATTTTTTCCCATTACATGACATAGAACATACACCATATATAAGCAACAAAACCAAATGTATGACGAGCGGTGCCAAAAATAATTCAAATTGATCGGCATGTAAACTTATTCTATTTCGATCCATTTAACTTTCAGTTTAAGAACTCTAATTATAATTTCTATTCTATTAATATTTCATTTTCGTAATGCAATATCGAATCACTATTTTACGATCATTTCTTTATTCGGCTCAACTAAATTTAAATTATCATTACCACATTACAAGTAGCAACAAAAGTGTAAATCTTAAAGAATTTTTCCCAATTGCATGACATAGAACATACACCATATATAAGCAACAAAACCAAATGTATGACGAGTGGCGCGAAAAATAATTAAAATTGATCGGCGTGTAAACTTATTCTCTTTTGATCTAATACAATTAATATTTAACTTTGAGCTTAAGAACTCTAATTATAATTTCTATTCTACTGATATTTAATTTTTCGCTCTGAGAAACTAGAGCAGAACATAACTAATGCAATATGGAACACTATTTAGTTATCATTCTTTTTTTCAAATAATTTAAATTATCATTACCACATTACAAATAGCAACTAAATTGTAAATCTTACAGCATTTTTTCCCCATTACAAGACATAGAACAAACACCATATATCAGCAACAAAACCAAATGTATGACGATCGGTGCCAAAAAGAATTAAAATTGATCGGCGTGTAAACTTATTCTCTTTTGATCTAATACAATTACTGCACATCCTATTATTTTCCAATTTTTCTATTTAGTTCAAAGAAAATGTTGTTCTTGGAAATGCCCCACCCCTTAACGTCAGCTAAACATGAAACTCCACTTACATTTTCTGATAAAAATCTTCAATTACCGTGTGCCTTTCGTGCGTCTATATCTTTCCTGGGGGCTAATTTAAAAACTCTCTGTATTCTGCCTTTATTTAACAATTACGAGCGAAAAGTGGGTCAACTTGTACAGAAGCAAAGATTACGAAGAAAATTAAATCTAATGGTGTGTTGCCCAAGACAACCCACGCAAATGAAAGAAGGATTTACTCGAGGAAAAAATTAAATTACTCAATTCTACTATTAAAAAGGATTAATTACTATTTCTCTGGGGTTTTTTTTATTGGCTTAATTAAAAAATTTCTCCCTTTGCATCCTTTCCTGTTTTCGCCTGATTAATGCATTTTTTTTTTCGGAAGAAAAAAAAGAATGAATTAAAAAATAGAATGAAATGAAATGGAACAATTCAGGCTTGTTTCCAAGACGTAGAAAATTATATTCAGTTGAGATGTAAATTAATCTAGCTTTTAAATATTTAATTTAATAAAAAAAACTATATTTTAGATTTTTTTTTCTTGTAATCAATATATATTATCAGTGTTTGAAAAAAAAAATATTCTATTCTAGTGATCTTTTATTGCTAAATTAGAGGGGGGAAACAATAGGGAACGCAACAATAGGTTCCATTTAGAAAATTCAGAGCTATAAATAGGATTTGCTTCATCTTCAGGTTTCCTAAGCTTGCCGACCCCGGTTTGGTTGGCTGAATTAAATTTCTGAAAGTGTAACAACAAAGAGATTATTTTGTTTATTTTAAAGTTTTACCTTGATAAAGTGTGTATAAATTACCTTTTTTTTCTGCCACCCAGTTAACGTGAAAACAAAATAGAAAACTG
Organism: Troglohyphantes excavatus; assembly: GCA_963932185.1. Lineage (NCBI taxonomy): Eukaryota > Metazoa > Arthropoda > Arachnida > Araneae > Linyphiidae > Troglohyphantes > Troglohyphantes excavatus. The sequence goes on along the minus strand of OZ010666.1, from coordinate 35,260,302 downwards.
ATCCACTATCGTAGGGTTTCATGCTGAAAAGTGGATAACCGAACATTTCACGTAAAAGATTATTACTGAATATTTTTTGGTGACTGAAAGAACAAAAAAAAATCATTGGGTTGTTTAAATTTACAAAAAATAGATTTACGGAGAATTTTCAGTTGAACAATGAGCGAATTCGCAACTAACAGATTGTTTTAAAGTATTCATTATGTAATGACGTACTAGCGATATAATACCCCCCCCCCCCTCCAAAAAAAAATCCGTGCACTCTACTAATACTCGATACTTTCCCTCGAGCTTGAGTAATTACTTTAGCCCGACGCTTAAGGTATTGGCGCATGCACAACATCCCGGGTTCGATTCCGGGTTACTGCCAAACGTATCGCACTACATACCTTGGAATCGGGTGAATAGAGTAGTGGTTCTGAACTTTACAGTCTTATTAAGCCTTTTCCTTGTAGTTTGTACACTTAAAATTACGTGTAATACCTTAAATGTTTTGTGGCGACCTGTACTAAAAACCCTCATGGACAAAAAAAAAATATTTTTTGCCTTTGAGGGATAAAAAATTTAATTTATGTACTACTTCGAAGCACCATTGTGGATAGACGCAGGCGTCGTTTTTTCATTGCTTCGATTCTGAAATCTCGCTAGGTGATTTTTTCGAATGTGATTATTTACTTTTTAAACAACCTTTTTAATGTTTCAACAAAAAAAAGTAAGTAGATACTTTCAAAATGTTATAAAGTTGGTAACAATAAAAATACCAAATGACGAGTCATGATCGCACAATTTCTCCTCTGAGAAAGAATAAGTAAATTGACGTTTCATTCATTTATTAATACATTTTCATCTAAAAAATTTTTTAACAAGAAACAACGTTAGAACAAGTGTGAATGCCTGATTGAGAAATTGGTAAATTCCTAGTGTACGGTGTCTCCTTGATTCTGAAAATTGGCGCCAGAGCATTGGCAAACAACGTGAAACGGTGCGAGGGAAAAAAAAAGTAGGGTTGCCGTACATCATGATATGTTAGGAACGTCATAAAATAGTGTTGCCAAATATAAAATTTATCGACCGCCAATTGTCGCCAAATCACATTTGGCGGGGGGGCACCGTACACTAGGAATCAACCGAGAAATTTTTAGAGTGTTTGCAACTTTTGGCATCTTAAAAAAGGTACCTAACTTAAATACAAACAATGTTTCTAATTCACACGAAAAAATTACTAAATTTAAATAAAAATTCATAATAAATTAACGGAAAATTATGAATATATATATATGTACTTACATATTAATTAGGTGAGGTCGAGCAAAAATTTCTAGAAACGTATATTGAAACAAGTATTGTAAATGCGGTCCTCTAATCAGTGATGCCAGAAAGACACTTTATCAGCTGTGCATATAAACAATCTCTGACGTCAAAGTTTGCGCCATTTTTAGTCCAATAGTGAATTGATTTTATCTTTAAATGACAGAGATTAAAGAGTATTTTTTTTCTCGTGATTTTTGCATTCAACAGGGCAAGTCTAGCAACTACAAGCCACAACAACTTTTTCTGGAAAGTTGCTGCTATTCACCCGATTCTACGGTACATACTATATCGATGCCTTAGTGCACGGACAAATGTGATGATTGTTTTGGTTTGGTTAAATAACATCGCACTAGAGCTGCACAGTGGACTGTTGTCGACGGTTCGGGGATTATCACAAAGGAAAGTTTTGGTTTGGGCTAATTAACGTCGCACTAGAGCTGCACAGTGGACTGTTGTCGACGGTTTGGGGCCTATCACAAAGGAAAGTTTTGGTTTGGGTTAATTAACGTCGCATTAGAGATGCATATTGGGCTATTGGCGACGGTTCGGGACCTATATCAAATGAAAGTTTTGGTTTTGATTAATTAACGTTGCACTAGAGCTGCACAGTGAGCTATTGGCGACAGTTCGGAGCCTATCTCGAAAGAAAGACCCGAGAACAATGCCTCGTAATTTTGAACCATGGTCAAATGACGAGGACAACACCTGAGCTGGCACCAAACGCCTTCAATAGACATCGGGACTTTGGACCCCGATCAGATTTATCGTGCACTATTTCCATATACACGCCAGTATAATTTGTTGGATGTTCTGGAAGACTTTCTAGTATTTTTGTAGCGAAACTGGCAACCCTCCGATTGCAAGATCACTACTTTTTTACTTTTCTTTGTCAAGTCCATCGCACGGGCTCGAACTAGCAATCCTCTGATTACCAGTTGATCAGGGTCCAATATCCTGACGCCTATTGAGGTTGCGTCGAGTGCCAAGCTCAGGTGTTGTCCTTGTCATTTGACCATGGTTCAAAAATACGAGGCATCGTTCCCGGGTCTTTCCTTCGAGATAGGCCCCAACCGTCGCCAATAGCCCACTGTGCGGCTCTAGTGCGACGTTAATTAACCAAACCGAAAACCAACTGATTACCAGCTGTACGCCTTTATCCACTGGGCAACTGGAGGCCCCCGTACAGATGTGATAAATACGTTTTTCGTGAATTTGTGGTTAAGAACTCATTTATGACCTCAAATTGTAATGTATGTAGTATCTACCTTCGAGCATGGATCCTTCATAGTAAAGAAAACATAATGTTATAATCTCGGTAACGAGCCCCAGTTGTTCAGTGGATAAGGCGTTCAGCTACTAATCAGAGGACTGGTGGTTCGAATCCGTGCGATGTACTTGACAAAGAAAAGTAAAAAAGTAGTGATCTTGCGATCGGACGGTTGCCAGCTTCGCTACAAAAATACTAGAAAGTCGTCCAGAACATCCAGCAAATTATACTGGCGTGTATACGGGACTGGTGCACAATAAATCTGATCGGGGTCCAATGTCCTGACGCTTATTGAGGTTGCGTCGGGTGCCAGCTCAGGTGTTGTCCTCGTCATCTGACCATAGTTCAAAAATACGAGGCATCGTTCCCGGGTCTCTCCTTCGAGAGAGGCCCCGAAACCGTCGCCAATAGCTCACTGTGCAGCTCTAGTACGACGTTAATTAAACAAACCAATCTCGCTAACATCAAAGTGAGGCCAACATATATGGCCTGAGACACGTGGTTAATTAAGTCAATCCATTCGTAATTTTTCTCTGTTACACATTTTCCAATTCATCAGCCAATCGCGAGTGTTTTTTAATTCATAATTTTGAAAAGAAGTCACGTGCCTGAGGCAATTCGGTCTGAGATGTTGGATTCACGATTAAGACGTGATATTTGCTCTACTACAGTCCATTCATGCTCGAAGGTATCTACCTAATTGTGATTGGTAGAAAAACAATTATTTTAATTGGCAGAGACCAAAGATTGTTCTTCTCCAATCCTAATAACAAATCCACATAAATGTTCAGAAAAATAAATGAATTGTCACTTATTTTTCTGTATTTTCACTTATTCTTACCACATCTATGCACTGAAGGCATCGATTTAAAAACCCAGACCAAGCTAGGAATCCCATTAGTCCATAAAAAGCTCTTAAAAACTTATTAGAAGCCAAAAGAATATTTATTCTTTATTAAACTAATACATCACGATAAAAGAACAATTAAACCAAGAAAAATTAGTAAATGAAGAAACTTGCCATGCCCTTTTCGCTTCCTCCAAGTGAAAAAAAAAGAACTTTTTCAACAAAAAAAGGCAATTATTTCCGCAAACATGGAAAGCAATTAAAACTTTTTCCTCCGATAAGAATTGGGTTTTAATTTCGATCCATCTAGCCGGTAGCATACCTCTTTGATTTTCATCAGGTAAATTGTTTTAAAATAAAGAAAATTGGGCTAGCGTTTATTAACCGGATTCCCGGGAATTTCTTATTGCCTTACTAAGTGAATTTCAGATGAGAAAGAATTTCTCAACTATTTGCTCAAGGGCCGTGGAATGTGTGTTCTCTTTTAATGAGAAATGGCGTCGGTGTTTCTACTTTGAATATTTACCTATTACTATACTCCAAACAGAAAAGAAATTACTTTATAAAGGAAGATATGGTATGAAGGAAATAAGCAACTTCGAACGATGTTTGATGAAATCACTATATTGCACACTTTAATGTTATGTTTCGATACAAAATTTAAATAAATATGCTTTGAATATTTGCCTGTCACTATATTCCAAACAGAAAAGAAATTACTTTATAAAGAATATATGGAATGAAGGAAATAAGCAACTTCGAACGATGTTTGATGAAATCACTATATTGCACACTTTAATGTTATGTTTCGATACAAAATTTAAATAAATATACTTTGAATATTTGCCTGTCACTATATTCCAAACAGAAAAAAAATTACTTTATAAAGAATATATGGAATGAAGGAAATAAGCAACTTCGAACGATGTTTGATGAAATCCCTATATTGCACACTTTAATGTTATGTTTCGATACAAAATTTAAATAAATATACTTTGAATATTTGCCTGTCACTATATTCCAAACAGAAAAAAAATTACTTTATAAAGAATATATGGTAGGAGTGAAATGAGCAACTTCGAAAGATGTTTGAAAAACATCACTATATTACATACTTTAATGTTATGCTTCAATACAAAATTAAAATAAATATACTGTTTTATAATTTTAAACGAAAATTAATCTCTGTTTAAAATTAAAATGAATGTTTTATATCCACATTCAATTGCAACTAAAATATTTAGTCGCATGCGACTGAAAAACTCAAATCGTATCTGCTCACTGAACAACTTTTAATTGTACAAAATATCCTTTCGCAAGCTACCGCACTAAAAGCTTTAGCTAACAATTGACAATTTTGTAATTCGGTTAAGTGAATTCTCACCTTCACTTTAGCGATTGAGAAATATATGACCTGGCAGCCCCGTGTTGGATGCAATTGAAAATCAGAATCAGTTGGTGTGTTTCTTATTTGCTTAGTTAATTTAAAGTTGCAGTACAATTGTTACTAGTGCGCGGCTAGCCTAAATCACCAATTTGTAGCGATGTGCGCTGGGTTATGTTTGAACTCGTGATCTTTCGTTCCATAGCCAGATACTCTACCCCTCTAATAAAACAATCGCTAAAATCGAAGTATCGTATCGACAAATCTTTACATCAGGCGCCTTTGCGCAGAGGAAAATTATAAAGGTATTCAGAAAGGAGTGGCAAGTATTGTGCCCCCCTTCGTCAAACAGGGGATAAAATGTCTTTGGTTGGTTTAAATAACGTCGCACTAGAGCTGCACAGTGGTCTATTGGCAACGGTTCGGGGCTTATCTCGAAGGAAAGACCCGGGAACGATGCCTCGTACTTTTGAACCATGTTCAGATGATGAGGGCAACACCTGAGCTAGAACCCAAGCCTTCAATAGACGTCGGGACTATTGGATCACTATCAGATTTATCGTGCACCAGTCCCATATACACGCCGATAATTTTTGTGTATGTTCTGGAGGACTTTTCTAGTATTTTGTAGCGAAGTTGGCAACCCTCCGATCACAAGATCACCACTTTTTTTTTCTTACTTTTCCTTGTCAAGTACGTCGCACTGGATCGAACCAGGAATCATCCGATTCTCAGCCTTTATCTACTGGGCCCTGGAGGCCCCTAAAATGTCTTATTATCATATTAAACAGTCCAGCGACCTTGCAAGAAAGCCATATGAGGGAACATTGCTAAAATCTGCAGAATCGAAACTCATAGCACCACGGAATTTGTGCGTGTTTAACCAACACCACCGTAACTGACTGAGTCACAGTTAAGGTGGTATTGGTTTAACGCATGAGTATTGCATTGACCAAATACATGTTTGACTATTATAGTTGAACTCTTATAGACCCTGCATACGTCATCATTAAAAACTCTCAGCAAGGGATGATATTGAAAACTACCTTATACACAATGCTTACGACTATAAAAAATCTTATCTGAAGCTTATATAACGATTCACACAAGATCAATAACCACATCCATGAATAAATGGAACTCTGCTATTGTTAAATTTTCTTAAATTTATTGAAGTATTATGCTTAGTATAGTAAATATTGTAGATTAAACAAGAAATTGTTTTCGTTAGCAAATTAACAGTAGTTAAATTCTATCCATATCAGCTTTGTTATTGCTGTTAAAGAAAGTGAAGAAAAAAACAATAATTGCTACTTATTCAAAAGATGATTATCTGAACATACATGAATGCTGAAATACTTTAAAGCATGCTCTGTGTAAAACCTTATTGATAACAATAAGTGTGTGTGTGAATTTCACAGCCACATTGCTAACACACAAACACACACATACATACATGTTCAGATATTCAGAAATTTTCAAAAATATCACATTGAACATTTTTCTTTGGTAGTTTCAATCTACTATTTACTGTTTAAAGATTCCCCAAATTTACAATTCAAAGATACTCACTTAACCTTTTCAACTATTATTTAAATAGTCGTAGATATTCGAGTAAAATACATATATGCTAATTGAACAAAATTCAGTTATTAATTTAATGAAAGGACTAAAAATTTACTCTGAAACTTAAGATTTCAAATTTATTTTAAAAGTAGGGGAGAGACGGAAGGTATGAGCAGAATTAGCAAAATTACTTATATCTAAATATTTTGTCCTTGTACAAGAGTGGAACTGGTAATATTATATTCTTACATATGCGAAAATATTTTTAAAAAATACAAATAAAGTCTATATAGTATTATCAATATATTATATAATCGACATACGAAAATACTGTGCCACTCCTACCATATGTGACTGGATAAGTGAACACAGGATTTTTTTTTAATTTAAAGTGAATTTTATTCTTTGCCATTTCTAAATCAGTCCCCCTATATAAAAAAAGTGCTAATTTATATGTATGGAATTTTACTGAAAAATTATCTTCAATCCTGGGTCACATCCCATTCGTCACCTAATAATATATTACTTCAATAACATAGCTCACTACCTAAATCCTGTTAATTTCAGACTTAATTTAACTACTGGTTTTTAAACACCATATCTATTTGGTTAGTTTACTAACATGAATGATAAAAAATTATATATTTGAAAATATCAATCAAAGAATAAAATTTAGCATATATTTCAGAAGTATAAAAATAAAAATATCAAACAAAAATTAATTTAGTGTTGTAAAGGCTGGAACTACCAAAAGCAAACTTGTGTCTTATAATTTCAAAAGCACTAGGACTGGAAATACATTGCATTTTCTTTTTGGGGGGAGGGGAACACAATTGTCCCACTACTCACACTTCCCAAGCATCCCCACTCTCCCCTATAAAAACACTAAGAGGACAAATATAAATACCATGGTTCATACAGATTTTTAAAAGCAAAAAGTAAGTAGTTCTTAAGGACCTCTCGATAATTTTTAAGGACTTCTTATATTTTTTGGCGTCGTTGGCGGAGAATTGTAATTTATTGGTGCAAAATTGGCACAGAATCCCATGTAAATGTGGTTTCGTAGCAAGTTGGCGTAGGATACCAGTTCCGGCAAACTCTAGCACAGAAATGTTAAAGATGCTACATTCTTGTGAATGTCGCCGATTTTCTAGAATGAGTATCGATTCTTCACAAAACGACAAACGAGCTGAGATTTTCTAACGAAGTGTCGTGTATGATAATGAAATACCATTGACTAAAAAATCGGACAACTTTTTTACTGATCCGTCCAATCACTAAATCTGTCTACTAACGCCTTTATCGCCTTGCCAATTTACACTTGCATATAACGGTCAAAAGTGTGGACACTATCAAAGTAAAATCCGGAATTCTACATTCCGATATTTTAAGGCACCCAGAATTCTGGGCTCCGAAAATTTAAAAAAACTTTATCATCCATTTGAATTAGTAAAAAAAAACCTCATATTTGACAAAAATTAAGGACCTTAGTTGAAAATTAAGGACTTTAAGAGCCCTTAATTAAGTACCTATCTAAATTAAGTAGTTCTTAAGGACTTTACGAACCATGAATACTAAAAATCCAATTTGACCAAATAAAAAAACTTAAAAACTGTTGAAAAAAGTCATGTGTATACAAAGCCAGTATTTTACATGTTGAAAATGTACCCCGTCTCTAAGATTCGTTTTTTCTCCCTCTTGTTAGATAGTTAGCAATTGTTATATAGTTATATTAGTTATTGGTATATAGCAATTGTTAGATAGCAAGTCATGATGAAACAAGAAATAATATTTATTTATATTAAACATAAAATATTAATTTATCAGATGCAAAAGGATTTAAAGCATTTTAACAAAGATTGCAGCAGACCGTGTTAAGTTAATGTCTACAATTTTAGAGTTTTCATGAACAAAAAATAATTCTTTAAACTGCTCCATTTTACATTCGCCAGATGCAACGCAAGACATTTAACCAACAACAGGGCTCGCAACACTTTTTCCATTTGTCCCTAGGGAAAAAGGGACCACATATCTTAAAAAAAGGGACAAAAAGGGACCTACAAAATTTAAGCCTGCGTTAAATTTTCGTTAACTATCACGATTATAAATACCCCACCGTAAAACTATTAATATTATTGAAACAATTTATTAAATCTCATGAATATTTTAAACCTTATGTTGACAAAATTATAGAAACAAAGCAACGGAGTAAAAAGAGTTGTAAATTAAAAAAAAATTCTATCCGTTTGAAAGAAAGCTCGAAATGGTACGTTTCATATATGTAAGCTACTTCTCAACACTATACCAGTTTTTGACTTTATCGTCTATGCTTTCGTTTAGGGTCGGAGTCGCAACCAAAAAAATGACATGTGTAAAATCAATATAACTTCACTTAGTACTTAGTTAGTAGAGCCTACGGGGATAAATAATGTACGATCGTGTGCAGGAAAGTTACTTTTCGAACCAGTGTATTTTTAATCTATTCCTCCCTCCGACCTTTGCACCGCGTTGGTAAGGAGTGTTGTACGTAATTGTTGCAATATACAATTCAACCCCCATAACTCCATGTGCAATCAACTTATGTGCATAAATGACATACCTCCGTGTAGAGGAAGGTCGACCAGGGCGATTGTTAACTTATTCCTTCCTTTGTACCGCGTGGGATCTATCTAGGATGCAGTATATACATCAGCCACAATTACTCCACGGAAAATCGACCTTTGAGGTATAAATTATCCACCATCGTGTAGAGGAAGGTACGCCACACCAACCAAGTTGGCTATTTACCCACTCCCTTTCTGAAATATGTACCGCGTGAGGCCTAAATGTTTTCACGAATAAAAAGAGAATGAATAGGGGGGGGGGGAGAACCATAGAAAACCGACAACCATTTTTTACGTGTGCGTTTTGTTGCAGCAACAAAACTATTTGTAAGAACATACATTGAATCGTTTCGACTTTATTTCACTCTTTTTTTCTAGTACCAGTAAAATGTGAAAAAATAATTTAATTAAGTTTTTTTTTTAACTGCATAGCATTCTACTATTTCAAGCATTATTCCAACCAAATTTGAAGAACATCGGAGTATTATTAAAAAAGTTAGTAAATTTCTGCGAAAATATTTTTTAAAAATTCATTTTGTAATAATTATTGTAACTTTTTAGTTAACTGTAAGTTTTTAAATTTTGGCCAAATTTCATGAAATTTAGCAGGGATGCTACTTACTACAGGAAAAGTCTATTTTTCGAATCAAAAATAAATCAAACAGTATTTGCTTAATTAGAATATGAGGTACTGGGAAATCGTGTAATTCCAATTTACACTTTCACCTGCATCATTTACATTTGTTTTTGATGGGATAAACAAGATCCAGTGGTCCTGTGAGAACAGTTTACACTGAGGCCCACATTCCACACTAATGTGATTAATTTCATTTTCAAACACAAAACAGCGAGGCTTTTTCTGGTTTAATGATATTCGAGAGTTGCAACACCCTAGCAGCAGATTCCACACATATACGAATATGATTGTAATGACCATTACATAATAAAAAAAATGGTTAAATAAGGAGGAGAAAGTGCCAGAAATGCGTTATTATAGTCCATAAAGGGTGAAAAAAAATATTTTTACTAAAATAAGGGAAAAAGGGACCATATTCTGAAAAAAGGGACCATATTCTGAAAAAAAGGACTTTTAAGTACCTCAAGTAACAAAAAGGACTTTTAGGGGAAAAAGGGACCTGTTGCGAGGCCTGACCAACAACTTTCGAATGAATTATCTCGTTTGAAAAAAATCGTAAATAATTATACAAAACAAAGTGATATTTTCGAATGATGATACGTCTTATGATAATAAAATGCCTTTGTCTAAACAATTGAACATAAGGAATTAAGGCCCTATTTTCTGATGTGAAATCATTCCATTCACGCCTTTCTCTCCATCTCGTATTGGATGCTTATACTTCCGTACAAGGGACAAAAGAGCCTCAGCAATTCATAACTTATATTTCTACAAATACTATTTAAAACTTTAGAAAATATGCTTAAAATTTCTCTCCATTTCCTCTTTATATGGCTGTGCTAACTTCGTTTAGCACCAGACAAACATACACCAAGACTTGGCACGTGGGAGCTCGATTGGTGTAAGTGTTTAACGATTTAAAACAAAATTGGCTCAGAATTGCATATAAATGTGGGTTTGTAGCAAATTGGCGCAGAATACCACTTTTGGTGTTCTCGAGACAGAATTCCAATCTCTAAATTTACTGTCAAAATTCCCAAACTTTTAAAGAAGGTTTCCAAAAAATTCCGCACTGAGAAATGCAATAAAAAATAACAGATTTTTTCAATCATAATTAAGTGCCTGCAAATAAAAATCAAAGTAAAAAAAATCAGGAAATTATCATTTTTTTTTAAAGTTTATATTGTTATACAAACATAATATTACAATACTGAAGTTGAAAGGAATTTTTCAAGGCACATTCATTTGAAATTTTGGGGGAAAATTAATAAATGGAAAAAAATGTACATTTTGCTTGACAATTCTGAATTTTCCAGATGACTGGCAACTGTGTTCATTGGACAACTTCATCAATTACTTCCTGGACATCTATTTGATTTAAAAATGCATCCTCATATCAAATTTGAAAAAAAAATTAGTCATTTTTGAACAACCTATATAAAAAATGAGTCCAATTTTTAAAAAGAACAATTTTGACATTGTCACTCATGTATTTCCACAAACATTAGTAATGTGTATACCAAATTTGATAATCATAAAAAAAAAGTAGTGTTCACATACAGACCAATGTCTAAAACCAAAACTACTTATTGGGACAAGAGGGACTTTGAAATGTATAGAAACAACAAAGACTGACATCTGAATTTCCACTGATAAGCAATTAATACTCTATATAGAATAATAGAAAATTATAATCTAAAGTAAAAATCGAATCCAAATTATTAAATTATACTGAAGAGGAAACATTTATCAGACGTAACGCAAATAAACAATTAGATTAAGTAGTATTTTAATATTAAATTAATAAATTAAATAAAATCCTATTTTTTTTTTCAATAAAAATTTATTAGTTAGTCATGAACAGAAAGCAATAAACATATAATAAAGACCAAGTTACAAACATCCTATTTATAAAACTCGTGTTCGGATTCATCTTTCTTTATGTTATTTTTGTAACCCTTTTCAAAGTCCTTAGCCAGAACAACATATCGATTCTCTCTAACAGCGTGCATACCAGCCTGAAAAATATTCATAAAGTTACAATAAAGATAATTGTCATTAACGAACAATTACTTAAAATAAATTATTAAACACATTAATAATAAGATACTAAATAAACCATTTTTGTTTCTGCACTAAATATTTATTTCAGCATTATTTTTAACAATTTTTGTCTCACTTAAAAATGTATGGAAACTTCACTTTCTCAATGAGAAAAGCGGATTTATAAAAATCAAAATACCAAAAATGACATATATGTCAAAAGATCATTCATATTGCTATGTGGAAACTTTGCGAATATGCACAAATGAATACTTGAAATTCAATTTATGAATAGAATAAAATTCATATACTACTGCATGGTGACCCTTAATAAAAAAAGTATATAGATAATAAAAGAACCATTAGATCTTCCTTTATCACCAACCAGACAAAAGTGCTCTCAAAGGCATAAAAGTCTATTCTTATTAAAGACTAATTGCCAAATGTAGCACATTGAAGCTCTCCAAAAGTAAACAAAATTGTAATTTTATTTAGTTTTCAAAAGTGATTTCAATGTAATTAACCTCAATTATACTGACTACATGGACATTTTGTAAAAAGTAACTACTCTACTTCATTTAATACACAATAAAAGTTTTATAATATTTATTTATAAACAAGATTTCAGATGCAAGTATAGCATATAACATATAAGGGATTTTGTTCCCTTTATGATCCGACCTTAAGACACAAAACTTAAAAATGACTTAATATTAATTTATACAGAGAATTACAGAACAAGTGTCATTTTTTTAAATTATGATGAAAAAATGTGGAAAGAATATGTAAGAGATAAAAACAGTATGCTTTAAAACTGACAAAAAATACCTCCAAAAGTAACAAAATCAGCAAGAATTTGAGTAACGAAATCCATTTAAAATGGCAAAAGTTTAAATTATAATACATACGACGTGCACACTTAAGGTTTTAATTAAGTTACCAAATCATTTTCCTTGACTATCACTAAATAAATTTTTAAATTTCACTGACTATACAGGAAAAACTGGAACATTCTTAGAACTAAATACCTTTAGCATACTTTAGTATACAAGAGTTGCTGCATTATCTATAATACAATTTGATAGACAATCAAAAAAAATTATCATATTTGTAAAACAGGTCACTAAAATTCTATTAAAATTTTGGTAAAAAACAAATTAAATAACTTTCAATAGTTTAAAAATATTTAGTAATCATCTTAGCTGACAATCAAAATATTTTAAAACTTAACAATTAACTTTTATATAACTTTTTTTAAAAACTATACTACTAGAATGAACAACCATTCCCATTACTAAAATAATAATGAAAGCAATTACTACTAGACATCAGTAATTTTATTAAAATGCGAATTTTGATATGTGATTTCGTAGGTGAATAACTTCAAGACCATATTACTTTAGAAAATACTAACACATTTGGATATTTGGATATTGTTTGTTTATTTCAATTGTTCTGAGAAAATCCCACACTTTCCTTGAGTAATAAACTTTCTGAAAATAAATCCCCTAACTACTCAAGATTTTTATAATTCTGTGTGATCTAAAAAAGGATAAAAATACAAGTTATTGAACATTACCTCCTGACAAATGGCGTTGATATCAGCACCAGATATTCTGTCGGGTCGAGCAACGTAATCTTCCAAATCTACTTCATCGCTCAAGTTCATGGTGGTGGTAATGGTGGAAAAGATGAGACGTTTCTGTCGACGATCAGGTAATGGGAACTCAATCTTACGATCTAACCTACCTGGTCGCAACAGAGCAGGATCTAGAGTGTCGGCTCGATTTGTAGCCATTATGACCTTTAAAAATAATATTAAGTTTAAATTATACAAATTGTAAAAAAAATTTTACTTACAGCATATTAATTCAAAGCAATTTATAATAAAGTGATTCGAGTAATCAATCATTTCAAACATATTTAATTTACAAGAATACAGCACAAGAAAAAATAAATTAATGTCTAGTTTTTCTAAAAGATTCATGCAACCTTTTCAATGTACACAGTTTTGGCATATTGTTATAATACAGCTGCTTTGTGGACCTAAATTTTTTTAATTACAAAAAAGTCTTTAGTTTAGACAGAACACCTAACTGATAAAAACAATGATGTACACAATTTTGGTAAAAGTTTATAATACTATGTGGTTGCATGTCGAACAGAATGATCTTGTAACTAGCTAAATTAGCTGGTGCACCATGCACAAGAATGTTTTACAGTGCAAATAAGTTTTTAATTTAGATGCACACAGGACACATAACGGTAAAGAACTATTTTATTGTAATTCATAAAAAAAAGTTAAATTCACACAATTTCCAACTTTCCTAATAAAAAAACCTTATCCTTATGCTGACAAGGGAAAATGTAAATTTATTCAAAATACAAGGTAGTAGAAAAAACAGCAGTTAATGTGTTTTTTCTATCACTTGTGAAGGATTATACTGCAACTAGCACTTTTAAATAAATATGAAAGAGAATATCCCAAATTTTTAAAAAGGTAGCAAATAAAGTTTTACGGTCTAGAACATAAAATTAATAAGTGGCAGCTATTTTTTTTTAGTATAGATACAACTCTTATTTGTTGCAAATCCCTAAAAATATTTTCTAATGCATAACAATTGACAAACATGCGATTGGTCAAATAAATAATTCGATGACATTTTAATATCATGGTGTCTAATAAGAGCCATTATTTAGCTTATGTCATTCAATCAAATGAGATTCACAGAAAATTTGCATATCTGCATTAGTGATTTAAGCTGATTTGTGCATAGTGTCAAAATATTGTTTACTCCAAACTAAAATGAAAAAGAACTTGAATTGTTTCATTCATATTTCTCCTACAAACCGTTTTTAACAATAAATATATAAGAAGTCTGTTATATGCATGTCAGGTTTAGGTTCATTACAAAATGTTGGTGTCAACTTAAGGTGCATTTCTAGGGTATAAAAAAATTAATGTTTGCATGGAAATAGCTTTTATGATCGTTTCTGGCATTATAATAGTTGTTTATAAACTTACAAACCACACTATATAACCAGACTCGGATATATCAGGTTAAAAACCACTTAATTGAATATTATTCCTTTACTTTCTGAGCGGTTAGAAAAAGATCAAAATTGCAAAATTGTTTTCTCTGCAAAATAGTTTACTTTATATTTCTATTTGCATGTATGTTATACATATATATATTTTTTTAGTTTTTATTCAGGGTGGCAACAACATTCTGGAAAAACTTTTCCCTGATTTCCATGATGGTGTCACAAAAAATTCCCCGATTTTATAATTACATTAAGAAATGTTGCAATACATGCTTTGTATAGAAACAAAGTATCCACGATACAATAATCCACTAAATATATTGCATTATAAATGAAAATACTTATTGACAGTTAAAATAATAATTTAATTAATCAATAAATCCCATATTCATTAGCCCCTCACATGTTGCTTACAAATTCAAGGTCCAATGCACTTTGCTTTTGCTTCTCCCTCCTGCCGTGGTTCACGTTTTTACAAAAATAAAACTGGAAATATGAAAATGCGCATAACCATGCTTTTTTAATTCTTATTCAGAACTAAATGGAAATATTGACAATTAAATTACCCAGAATGGAAAGCATAACATACAATACTTGCCGTTTCAATGATCCAAATTTGAAAAATTCCCCAATTTTTCCAGAATTAAAAATTTTCCTGATAATTCCCTCTTTTCCCAGTTTTCTAGGTTATGTTGCCACCCTGTTATTATTTTAATAGATATAGCTTCCCAAGAAACACCACAATACCTTAAATTTGAAAAATATTTCAACATTGAATATTTTCATGAATTTATAAAGTTTGTGTATATTGCCAGACAAACTGGAAATCCGTGGATGACTTAAGTTGTTCAACACTGTCAGAGGGTTAAAGTATCAGGTTTTGTTTCACTTACTTTTGTGCACAGAATTTAGTTAAAAGAAAAGGGAAAATTAGATATTTCCAGAACATTTTATGTTAAATCAATCCAAGTTTTTCATTAGTTGATTTTATAATTATTTATTTTAATATATTATTATAATTAATGTATTAATCTAACAATCCTGAATAAACTCAATAAAATTCATCTTATTTTATAGACAGACAAAATATATCAGGAAGCATCAAAACGTTATAAATAAGAATGTTAACTTTTACAATTAAATGGATATATTTGCAATCAATAATTATTTGAATCATGTATGATTCGAATGAATAAAAACACAACCACACATTCACTTTATAAGTAATCTACAAACATACCTTCACATTTGTTGTTTGGTCAAAACCATCCATCTGGTTCAAAAGCTCCAACAGAATTCTCTGCACTTCTCTGTCAGCTACAAATAAAATGCACTACATTTAAAAAAACAATTTTTACAACAAATGATAACCATGCTTAAAAAATAAAAAAAATTGAGTAATAATTGCAAGTTAATAGTCGCGATTTCCAAAATTCGAAAATTATGGGGGGAAACATTCACGATTGCAAATAATGTAAAGTACATGTAATACTTTCATAAAATATGGCAAAGCATATAAAAGTGCCAATAAAATTCTCTATCACAAAAAAAGATTGTACTCTATAGAAGAGTTTCTCAGCCTGTGGTATGTATACCCCCTAGGGGTACGTAGCGGTTTGGTTGGGGTACACGAAAATATTAGTAATGGTGGAATACACTTACAATAAAAAATAATGTAAGTAAAATGAAAAACCAAAGCCTGTAAATGTCATCAATTTGAGTCGTTTGATAAATTTTCCCAACTAATACAAGAGCATTACCAAACAGTTTTCATGTGTAGGTAGATGAGCGAGAAGAGGGTACTCATAAATAAAATGTTTTTTTTAAAGGGTACATAAAAATAAAAAGGTTGAAAACTGCATAAACATGTGACAATAATCTATAACCATAAATGCCCAACTGTAGAAAAGGCATATATGTAACATCAACCAGGATTAAATATTTTAACCAGGTACAAAGCAATATCCAGTAAACAAGGGTTACAATATACAGTTAGATAAATGAATGTACATTGTTTAACATAACTGTATGTTTTACCTTGGCATTAACAAATACATTACGCAAACACAGCAAATAATAAAGTATAACTTTTATGAAAACTTTTCAGTTTCCTTTAATTTATGTTTTTAACTTTACAATTTGAAGAAGCTTAACTTGACATCTAAAACATCATTAAAGTTTTTAATTAACATTTGATGTTCAATTAATTTTCCTTGTCAGTCAATGGGGCCTCAAAAATTGCATTTTTTATAAAATGTACTTTCAAAGCAAAGCTTAACAAGACAGTCATTCCGACACCAAAACCGATATCCACTTTAAAATTAGGATATATATTTATCAAACATATAACTAGATATTATGATGTTAGTATTCACTCATAAGCAAAGAAAAATATAATTAGCAATTCTGAATTTTTAACAAAGTATGCATCTACTTCTGTATTTTTAATTTAAATCAGACACAAAAAGTAGCAATAAACTCCTCATTTGACTGCTTTATTTTTTATTTACTCATACAATATTCATGTGTTCTTAACAAAAAAATCATACTAGACTACCAAAAATTACAGTACATCCTCCCCTTAAAAAAAAAAGCTTATCCAAAACATAAAAACCCACCTTTTTCTCAAAAAGAACATTATAATTGATCTTAGGGGACCTAAGGTATATAGTAAACTTTTGTAGATTAACATATGATAGTTAAGCAAAATATCAGTGTTTTAGAAGCCCAATAATGAATAATGTATTGATGAACACTTTTCTAATAGTCCAATAGTTTCCTAAAAGGGCATTTCCAGCTTAACATCAAAACATAGAAATTTGCAAAAATTAAGGATAAATGAAATACTATCATGTGAAAAGTAGGCGGGCTTTCAAAAGCAACATAAAAATCACTCAAATACAAACTTTCAAAAATCATTCGAATCAAATCAAAATTTCAACATACACAACATTAGAAAAAAAATCATTACAGTGACCCCCAAAGTGAAGTGCAGACGAAATTTGTTGGATAATAATTTTAAAATGTAAATCACTTCGTAAAAACTTCTGAAAACTATGAGCATTTTAAACTAATTGAAAACAGACTATTTTTGAATGGAGAATACTACTTCAAAGACAGAAAGTAACAGAAGAGCAAAAATAATCAAAGCTACTTTTTTTTAATTAATGAAAGAATTAGTACAAAGCCCAGCAAAAAAAAAGAAAATCTATTACAAAGGGTTAGCCATCACTAAATACTGTTATGTGTTGTATGTAGATGTAACAACAAAGAATTTTCAAATCTTTCACAGCATAATCCGCAATTTCTGTATAAATCAAATTTTCCAGTGTTAAATCTAATTTTCAAGTATTTTACATAATTTGTAGTGTTTACTCTAGGCGTTTTTTGAACGGCTGTCCGCCCTGTCTGCCCCTTTTGCTTCTTAATAGCACCCTCATACCCCTTTTTTCAAAAATGCCGGCCACTTTTGAAAACATTCCGCCCCCCTTGCCCTTTTCAGGCAAGCACAAGTGTCCTTGCTTCCCTAGATGTATTTAAAAAAGGCATTGATTAAAAAAAATGTGTGTAAATTGGAATTAAGTGAATTATGACAGTAGAAAAACCAACTCCTTTTAACTACTCGTATTGTACAATCGCGATGATTCGGTGGTTATTTCGAGCACAGGGCTTAAACATGGCATATGAAATGCTATGTTTTTTTTTTTTAAGTGAAGTTGGTTTGTGTGTGCTTACAATATTAAGCCTTTTATATTACCAAATTTTAGATTTAAGTAGCCTTTTTATCAGTTTTGTAAGGGGTCTGATTAGGGCTACTTACAGATTTGGATTTTAGCTAAAACATTAATTTTTAAGTGTCAAATTTTGGATTTTAAGTAGTATCCTTGTAGAGGGACATCAATTTTGTACAGGTCTTTCTTTCAAAATAAGCCCCGAATCGTCACTAATAGTACAATATCAATCAACAAATCAGAACTTTTTCTGTTTGGTCATGGGTCCGATATATCAACGGGTGGTCACGCCCATCTCACTTTTTTTTTTAAAAAGTGCCCTTTTAAAAACAAGAACTGCCTTTTCAAAAAGGGGGTGCCCTTTTACAGCCAACAGCACCCTGCCCTTTTTAATTTCTAGAATGAACACTGTAATTTGCATTTGTCCCCTACTTTTAAATAGACATTTCCATACCTCCAGTTTGGGCATCAAATCGCTTTGTAGCAATGGCATCAATCTCGTCAATGAAAATGATGGCAGGGGCGTTCTCTCGAGCAAGTCTAAAAACATCTCGGACCATCCTAGGACCTTCCCCTAGGTATTTCTGGACAAATTCTGAACCAACAACTCTGATGAAGGCAGCTGCAAAGGAAGATATACAATTGCAGATAAACTTACATAAAAAAAATCCCATAATATATCCTTAAAAGAGATGTGTGGTCTGTAAAAAAAAAGCTAGATGTAAAAGTTAGATTAAACATATGTAAAGCAAAAAGTTAAATTTTTTAAATTATTACATATTTACATAAAATGTACACATATTTATTAGTTAATCGAAATAAACACAATTGCGCTGAGCAAATGAATGTCTAAAGCAGTGAACATAACTAATAAAAGTTTTTGAGCCAGAATATGCTTTATGCAGTTAATTGGAGACAACAGGTATTTAAATTAAATTAACAATAATATATAAGAAATTAAAATAAACTATGATTACTGCCAAGTTTAAAAAAATACATACAATTTTACTTAAAGTCAATATAAACTCAAAGAACAAACGTAAAATACATTATCTTTTGCAGAAAAGCACGTCAATTTTATAATGTTCACTTTGAAATGGTTTTTCGTTATGCTGATTTCTTGGCTAGAATATTTAAAATGATATTAACCTGAACAAATTACCCAGAACTACCTACCAACAGTTTGATTTTTTATTTAAAAAATAGTAATTTTAATGCAAATGTTTTTTTTTAATACAACAGAATGAAATAACAAATTTTTTTTTCTTCCTTTTCCTCAAAAGGGTTGATAATTATATGATAAAATCATTTATTCTATAAGCAGATGAATTCATTCCATAATGTAACATATCTATTTTCAGCAATATTGTGCACAATCTTAAAATGCAGCATCCTCAAAATTCTCCGTCTCTACTACCAGTATTAATTATATAACTGAGCTAACTATACTTATTTCCCAGCAAACAAGAGACAATTTTTTTTATCTTGCTGGATGGGAACTGCAAAATACTTATTTTGATCAAATTTCAACCAGAACTCTAAAGCAATTTGTTCAATTTAAATCTTCAGATAGCTTTAATGAATGGAAAAAACTAGATATTTTAATTTTTTAATGTAATTTAGAAATGTATTTTTAAAAAATTTAACTCCTTGCAGTCAACAAGCTAAATAACTATGTTTGACCCACCTAAACAAAAAAATTAATACATGATTTGTATATGTCATATATTGCTTTTGTAGTTACTAATTTCCACAAAACATATAATTCAGCCTTTTTTTTTGTAATCAAGATAATATTCAGGTTTATGAATAATAGTGTGATGAATTATTGAAATAATAATACAACCATAAACACTTATTTTCTGTTTATATATTATTACAATAAAGGAAGTTTAAACACGGCCAAGTGGAGCTCATACGAGTGTAAAGGTGAAAATTAAGAAAATTTGACAGCGGCCAGTGGCCACTAGACTTGAAAAATGCAGTGGCCACTTTACGTTACATGACGACATTACCAAGTTCATGCGGTACAAATTTACTAAAGTTTTCCAAAATTTCTAGTAAGACTAGCGTTAATATCTTTCCATAATATTATCAAAAATTAAAGCCTTCATTGTAGAAAAAAAAAATTATTACTTATTTCAAATAAGTTAGAAAACAATTTGACTTCAAAATGTTGCGTCGTTCGCTACCTACGATGTTTGTAAAAAAGTCTCAAGTCTTCCATCCAAAATTTTGTTAAAGCCATGTTACTATCTTCATAGATTATAAACCAATAAATTATTCATTAAAAAAACCCTGGATTTTATTTAGTTATTTTTATATGGTTGCGAAATAACGTCAATTTTTGGTTGCGACACGATGTGTAGCAAGCTTATGGCGACCTCAGATTTGGAAAATCGGTGATCGGCGCGATTAAAGTTGCTCGAGTCCGACCTTACCTATCTTTATATTTTAGAGAATTTTATAACCTACAGTAGCAGGGAGGCATAAAGAGGCAAATTCGTGCCATCTATTCCCAAAGTTGTTAAATTTCTGAGAAAAAGTTGAAATCCGCGGTGGCGACCACAACAAAAAATTTCGATCGCCACTTTTAAAAAGTTAGTCGCCACTTGGCGAGTGGCGACTGTGAATTTTCACCTTTATACGAGTGGTGCTAAAAATTGCTTACAATATTGAGGAGAATGGGGTAAATTACTCTCATTTTGTTCTTTGATACAGCATTTCTTTATACATACATTTCAGTGACTTACAATAAGCTTTTGTTTAAAACTCTTACTTTGATAAACAAATACTAGTAGTTCAGGGAACATGTTTGGCTGTAAATGTGTAACAAACAAATTTTCAGGCAGACAAATTGCAGAAAGGTCGTTTTAAAACATGGACGTCGCTAACACTCGTCAATTATTTTTTAAGATCAAATTTGATTTTCTAAAAAATTATTTTTTTGAATTAAATTGATATAAAAAATAAACATTTTTTTACTAGCTTAAATGCAGATACAGCAATTAGCAAGTTATGGTCAATAATCTAATTGATATTACTTGCACATAAATCCAAGATTATTGGATTGTGTCATTTGTTTGTCATTTGTTAAACGTATAAGCAGTATAAAGTATAAACAGTTTTTATTATTATTGGCTTTCAAACAGTCATATTCTGATTGTAAGACAACCTTTACATTGAGTGCAGTAAAAAAAATACATAGCTGGATACGTATATATATTTATTTATTTTAGAAAATTTGGCACAATTGATTGGCTGTCAGATTCAGAGAATATTGATCAAAACCACAGTTATTGACAGTGAAGCCTAGTTTAAATTAAAAAACGAAAAAACACTTCCCGAGCAGAGCAGTTGGCATCTCTATGCTATAACTAAAATTTCATAATTTATCAATATAAATTATTAGAACTAATATGTAATCAGACTTCAAGATTAGTACAAACATATAAAAATGTAACTTTTTAGTTTCTATTAAAATTAGATCTATATACACATAAATATCTGTATTTTTGAAAACAACTAAAATTATATATTTGAGACAAAGATTACATACGTCCACTTTACTTTACCAATAGTTTTCCCCTCCTGTGTATACACACAAATAACAACTTTACGAAATTAAATCAATTATTATCTAGTGGGAAACCTGTTACTTATGTAACTCATTCATTGTATAAAAATTATGATAAAACCTCTTGCAATATATTACCAGTAGTGTGATGTGCAACAGCTTTAGCCAACATCGTTTTTCCACATCCAGGTGGCCCGTACATGAGAACACCACGAGGAGGGTCGATGCCAATCTGCTTGTACAGTTCAAAGTGGGTGAGGGGGAGTTCAACGGCTTCTCGGATCTCCTGCTTCTGGATGTCCAGCCCTCCGATGTCAGCATACTTGACATCTGGCTTTTCATCTGGAAGAGTGTTTAATTAGCTATTGATCTAAATTTAATTTGTTCCTGTAGATAAGTCAGTGTTCACTCTAGGTGTTTTTTGAAGGGCGGTCCGCCCTGCCCGCCCTTTTTTCATCTCGATAGCACCCTCATGCCCCTTTTTTCAAAAATGCCGCCCTCTTTTGAAAAACTTCCGCCCTTCTTGCCTTTTTCAGTCAAGCACAAGCATCATTGCTTCCCTAGTTGTCTTTAATAAAGGCATCGATTAAAAAAAATTGTGTGTAAATTTGCAATTAAGTGAATTATGACAGTAGAAAAATAAACTCCTTTATAACTACGTGTGTTGTGAAATCGCGATCATTCCGCGGTAATTTCGAGCACGGGGCATTCCACAGATCCTATTGGTTACCTGTGCCTGCATATGAAATACTAAGTATTTTTTTCTGTGTTTTTTTAAAAGAGAATATGGTTTGGGATTAGGTAGGGATTGGTTTGCAAGACTAGGCATTTTATTACCAAATTTTGGATTTAAGTAACCTTTTTATCAGTTTTGTAAGGTATCTGATTCCTATTTACAGAATTGGTTTTTAGGGAAAACAATTTTAAAATGTCAAATTTTAGATTTCAAATAATATTTTCATAAAGAGACATCAATTTTGTACGGGTCTTTAAAAAATACGAGGCATCGTGCCCGAGTCTTTCCTTCGAGATAGGCCCTGAACCGTTAACAATAGCCCAATATGCAGCTTTGGCGAAATGTCAACCGACAAATCGGAACTTTTTTTTTGTTTCGTCACGGGTCCAATGTGTGGCCACGCCACACAAATTTTTTTTTTTAAAGGGCCCTTTTAAAAACAAGAAGTGCCTTTTCAAAAATGGGGTGCCCTTTTACTGCCCACAGCGCCCTGCCCCTTTTTATTTCTAGAGTGAACACTGGATAAGTTATTAGAAATGTCTAATATTCTTAATAACTATATTGGAAATCTGAATATTTGTGATGTGTATAGTCATCGCTCTTTAAATTTTCAAAAATATCTGAAAATTAAATTAGTGCATAAACGTCTTGAAACAAAATTAGAGCATACAAAAAATTATAATTTTGTTACTACAAGACTACATACGGTGTTTTTTTAAATGGTGGCTCAATCTACAATTACAATACATCCAAATACAGATAGTATATTAGTTGCAACATATTCAAAATCATATTCTATCCAACAACAGCCCTTTCTACAAGCTTTCTAACATTTTATGCATGTTAATAACTTTTCAAATCAATGAGTTATCTTAGATAAAAACTGAATACACATTTATAAATTTCAAAAATCTTGTCATGTGTAAATTAATAAAAGAGAAAATAAACTGTACTAGCACATTTTAAGAATATGATTCTTAATCTTGTGTTAAAAATGAAGAAGAATACTTCAAAAGCCAGCAAGTAATATAAACTTTTTAAGAACAGTAACAACAAAAAACGAACCCAAACGCCTGGAATTGTTAACCCTAAAATTATGTATAATACCTGCTCGCAGCATTGAAATGCTACTGTCAGCTTCTGGAGGCAAGACATCGACCAAAGCATTACTGTGTTTATGCAAGGCAACACTGGAGCTGGGCTTCAAGAGTTCTCTGTCAATGGTAGATAGAATGCGGACATAATAATTTGAACCTGGAAAAATTACAAAAGTTAATACCAAAGTTATCAAACTGAAAATATAAATAAAGAAATTATGCCATACATTGGTTACTTAATAACTTTAGAAGAAAAAATAATAGTACTAAAACAGGGTTTCTATACATTTCCCAAAAATAAGAAGTTTTCAAGGACCCTAAAAACCAATGTATAAGGGCCTTATTTTTAAAGAAACTTACGCATATAGATTTATAATGAAAAGTTAAGACTTCAAGTCATTAATAGGCTTCTTAATTGCTTTTTAAAAAGTTATGTAAAAGAAGAAAATAGGTACAATCAGCAAAAAGCTATTGCATGCAAAAAAGCCATGGGGTTTTTACTCAGATACCAAGTTGTGTTAATTACATTAAGATCAAATCTTTTTAAAGAGGTAATAACATTATTTAAATATTAGTCGTTTCCATGACTTTTTAAGCTGCTTCTGTAAACTAAAACTTTCTAATGACCTTTTGAACAAAAATAAGGAGTTTCTAAGTACTTTATAAAGGGCCCATTTTGAAAATGAAACAAAAATAATTGGTTTTTAAGGCCAGTACGAACCCTGTAGTATTACAAAAATGTTTATAAAGGCAGCTAAATACAGATATTTTAGAGGAAAAATTAAAAGTTATTACTATTAAGAATGTAAATCAATGTTTGACATAGGAACATTTGAAGAGGGGTGTTTTATTCAAGTGACACAGAGCATTCCTACTCAAATTACAATAAAAAAATATTTTTTTTAAATTATACCAAAAATATATGCTTTCAATATGAATACATAGATCACAAAAATGTATATCTGGACCATTTTTGTTGTTTGACAGATTTCTTTCTTGTATAACAGATAGTGCAAAAAAAATTATTTTTCCTTAAAAAAAAACTAACAACGTGTTGATGTCAGTAACAACAAAAATGAGGAACCATAAAGGAGAAAAAAAAATTACGTTTACAAACATACAATTTTTTAATCGAAAAAAGACAAATTTGATTTGAATACATGTGGGAGTGGGAAATTATCTGTCCTTTTTAATTATGCTACTACACAGCTAGACAGTTTGAGAGATTTTTTTATGCATGACCATAATTTAAAATATATCGTAATTACAATAAATTCGAGTATTTTAATATTTCACACTGCCAAAAACTTTGCAAGTTCAAATAAACTTATTTTATTTTAACAGTAAATTAACATTTTAATTGTAAATAAAGCAATATATATGATTTTCCCCCAAAATATAGAAAAACATCAAAAGCATTCAAATTTATATAGATTTTTCAGTACTATAATTTTTTAGCAAACTTTCACCCATACAAACTCACAGTCTTTAAAATTTTATAGCAACAATGTCTAAAAGGTAGATGCATGGAAATCATCTCAATAGTAGCTAACTTGAATCCTCTAACTTGCATACATATATAAAGGCTTCCGATTTTAAAATATATATCAACAATATAAACTAACCATTTTTAATTTATTTACAAATTATTATAATACAGATACAAAGGGAACAGATGTAGTATAGGAAATTTGGCGAATTTTTTTATTTGTTTTTTTTTGGGGGGGGGGCGAAAAATTGCTGTTAAACATAGCATAGGGTTGCCAGATTGAAAGTCTCCACAAGAATCAGAAAATTACAACAATGTCAGGAGGGGTTGCCATACTATAAATTTATCGCTCTTATAAAACACACCAAAAAAAAAACTTTCGCACCAAATGTCCTATACTACATCTGTACCATACAAAGATTACATAAGATTAATATTTAATAAAAATTTCAGAATCTTTTTTTTTTTTTAAAGCTTTTTAGTAAACATATTTGACACTTTAGTGACAGATCCCAGAAAAGCTCAGAGTGTATACTGTACACAAGATTTCTTAGAGCACATCATCAATTTATTAATATCATATATAATGCAGACATACCTGTTGTTGATCCAACAATACCAGTGTTCGGATCCACAGCTTCAAGAAACTGTCCAATAACTAAAGGAACACTTTGGATTCTTTTCACTTCCTCCTGAGCATGCAAGTACTCTTTCTTCAAGTTCTTTTGCTCATCTTTGATATATTCTTCTTGCACCTCCAAGAATTCCAGCTGCCTTTGCAATTTCTAAAAACAAATGAACCAAAACTTTATATCGGGTAGAAGATTTAATTTAATTATTCACATCTCTAAAGCAATTTAGTGTTTCTGAAACAAATATATTGACATTGGGTTTGAAATTGTATTGAGGAATTCGGAATATTTTGGTTTTGGACATGCCTACTATTTTGCGAAAAGTATGTTTTTTACAAATGGAACTTTGTGAAAAGTTCGGAAATGGACCCAAAATTCTTCTGGAGGTGATCATTCAACACATTTAAAATTAAAATTCTACTATATAATTGAAAAAAATTAAATTTCGAAAAATATAAACTAATAACCACATAAGCAAAATAAACAGGGAACAGAAGCAATATAATGTCTTTTTGTCGCCGAATATAAAGCAGCAAAAATAAATTTCACATAATTTTAATCAACACATGAATCACAAGACAAAGCACTGTTCAACAAATCAAGAACAAAATGGAGTGGCATCTCACTAACAGTTTTAAGCGTACACAGTACCATGGGCTAATGTCTAGGACTGAAAACCTCGATTTATGGCCCCTAACAATTGTAGTCCCCGGCCTACAGCCAACAACTACTTAGGATTATAGTCAATAACGGTGCTTATATGTAAACCTTTGAGTAGTTGATTATGACACCTAGGGGTCATTCCATGTCAAATCAACACAAGAAAGTGCAATTTTTTCCCTCACCTTCACCGATTTTTATGAAATTTGGTGAACTTGTTATACCTACTAAGAATGTAAAGCATGCAAAATTTTAACCTCTTAGACCTATTTGTTTTTGAGTTATATGCATTTAAAAATGGTCGAAAACGTAAAATTTACCCTCCGATAGCTACATTTAAAGTACCATAATTCCTGTTCTAATTAACACAAAGAAACAATTTTGGTATTGTTTTAAAGCTCTTTAAAAGACCTTTAAAATTATACCAAACACTTAGAGTGTTTTGGATAAAAACATTTCAAGGTCATAATATTTGACCTTTGACCTTCAATTGCTAAAAAACGAATTTTTTTATTTTTAACTATATTTTTTCCCTGAATACTACAACATCTTAACTATATGTGTACCAAATTTCAAAATGGGACCTCCATGGGATCACTCACAAAAAAAATATTAAGAACAATAGAATACAATGGTACTTAAATATTGACATAACCCTTTTACAGGTTTTTTATTTAAATTAATTAATTAAAAAATTTCAGTAATGCTGCAGTTTTATGTACAACCTTAAATTAAATTTATGACTTTTTACCTTAATTTAAATGAAATAATTTTTCCACGAACACAATTTTGCATTTGCTGCCACAGTTTCCTTTTCAGTTATAGTGTAAACTCTTCCCGTCACTGTCAAGGGATCAACTATTGTTAATACATCTTGCACAGGTATCAAAAGTACATCAGGCTTATTTGGAAATTTGAATGATGGTGAAGGTCCAGATGGGTGGAGAAAACTTAATTTTGCATTTCTTCATCAGTATCAATTACACATGTCACCCACCATTTTTCATCATAAACAGCAGTCACAAATCCTTTGATGTCACTGATCGAAAGTTCACATCCTAATTTCGTAACTCGTTCAATTTTTGATATAGGTGAATCAGAATACACTTTAGTGCATATTGTATGTGCTGTTAAAGGAATAAACGAGTGAAGCTTCTGAGTCCCAGCAATTGTACATGATTGTTCAAATCGTTCTTTCAATTTCTTTTCTTCGATTAAGTAGTCATTTGTTGTGCTGTATTTGAATGCAATTAAAGGAAGGTTGTGAACTGCCCACTGAAACAACTGTCTAGGAGTCATAATCTGTTCATCATACGGTCGTTGTAGGCTGGCACGTGCAGCCAACCTTTTTACAGAACCTCCAACGCCATCACAAGCTCCTTTTCCGTGAGATGTTGCTGTAAAATGCCACTCAGCAGTTACAGCAAAATCCTCTTCATGATAGCAAAGATTTATGAAATTTTTTCTATTTTTGTAATGTGCTGCCGCACCATCAGAAAAGTAAATTATCTTTTTAATTATAGTTGGGTGCATTTTATCTTTAAGAAAGCTTACTAAGTATTTTTGAAATAAATGAACTGCAACAGTGTCATGAACCAGAGACTCTGAAATAATTACAAAACTAACATGTTGCAGTCTTCCTTCCTCATCAGTGAAATATATAACACACGGATGGATTGTTGCCTGAGAATTATTCCAATGAAATCCTTGTACTTCATCTTGAAGAACAAAAGAATAGTTTTCAGCAAAATCAAATATTACCAGATATTGGCCAGGATGCAGCTTTAATTTTAAATCGGCCTGAAACAATGATTGTTGTTTTGAAATAAATGAATGGCGAATAAGAATTTGTAACTTTTCGCAGAATAAATCAAGGAATTCATCAGAAGATTTGGTGACGGTTTCGAGTGTAGACCTGTCCACAGATAACCACTGTTTATATGTTATAGTATCAACCATGTTCTCATCCATCAAGCTTCTTAACCTCTCCAGTAAAATTGACATATGGTCAGCTTCTACACATTCTTTACAATCTCCTAAGTAACAAGCAGACTGAGGAGGATTACAAATCATTGCAGATATGCAATCATTATGAGTCTTCAAGGGAACATCGTCTTCAGATGTTAATTTATCAATTTTTCCACCTATCATCATTAATTTAAAATTTTGGTGGATAGTGCAAACACAAATAGAATGTGTTCCACTTGCACCTGCAAAAACACAACGTTTTGGACGTAGTTCTGCAAATTTTGAAAATCCAATTTTAATATGAGGGTAGTCTTCTTTAAATAATGCATAAACTTCCTTAAGATTGCTCAGGACAAGCCTTTTCTGTTTACATAGTCGTTTTTCATTTAATTGCTTTACAGATATGCAATCTTTTTTGCCTGGCATTATTCTGCTAACAATGTCAGATTCATAAAATTCTGTCACAGTATTAGCCACGTGTTCCTGTAATGACTTTCCAGGTTTCGGATTTGGTGATGATAAAATCCCTTTTTCGTTTACTAGTTGCTTTGCTTTCCTCACCATAAAATTAGAAGCTTTAAACTCTTTTTCAATTTTTCTTATGCTCCAAGTTTTTGGCAAAATAGTAAGAATTTGTACTTTTTCACTGCGGCTTGTAGATGCAAAAATTTTTTCT
This sequence comes from Troglohyphantes excavatus, assembly GCA_963932185.1. Classification (NCBI taxonomy): domain Eukaryota; kingdom Metazoa; phylum Arthropoda; class Arachnida; order Araneae; family Linyphiidae; genus Troglohyphantes; species Troglohyphantes excavatus. Next base: position 35,231,033 of record OZ010666.1, on the reverse strand, counting down.
TTTAATTGGCATATCATTTCACATTCCACATTTTTAATGTCCTCATCAGTCGTGTCTAATTCTAACAACTTTTGCATTGCAAGTCCTACCTTTTTAGACTTTTCTTTTTGATATTTAAGTTGTTTAAGTTTTTTCTTTTTCACCGGTGACTCTCCCATGATATTCAAACTGTGATTTAAAGAATCTAGTGCTTCTTCACGATCTAAATCCATTAGTTCCAAATTATCACTAACTTGCGGGACACTTAATCCAGGTAGGTCATCTGTTAATCTACATATTTTTTTCCTGCAGTAGTCACATATCATTTGTCCAATAAATTCAGGAAATTTTTTACAAATCGAAGTAGAAACAGGACGTACATTTTTTCTTATGCACGAATGTTTCACTTTTCCCAGAGGGTTGCAACATCTATTTAACCACTGACTGTTCATTATAATAAATTTTTCCTTACTGAAAAATTAAATTCTTACAAAAATATTATTTAAAAGCTTTATATGTGGTTTGACTTTTCAACTGGAAACTCAAACTGTAAATTAATATGAATCTCTAATACGAACTAAAACCCAAACTGCAAACCAAAACCATCTGAATCAACCAATCACCTCTAATTCAAACTGCAAACCAAAACCACTAGCTGAATCAACCAATCACTTCTAATTCAAACTAAAACCCAAACTGCAAACACAAAGTGGCACCAAATGGCCATTTGACTGATTTATAGCTAGGAAATTTAATTTTCAGCTATATTTGGCTATTTACGAAATCTAATTATTTTCGGTAGGCTATTATATTTGGAGAACTGTCAAATCAACCCAATAAATACTGAATCAAACAATATGCTTAATATTTAGTATATAGTCAAATTTGTAATAGTATAGTAAATTTATGCACAAAATCAGAAACTGCAGCATTAGCTTGTCAAAGGGTTATGTCAATATATTCAAGTATTGTATTTTATTGTTCCTAATTATTTTTTTTGTGGGTGATCCCATGGAGGTCCCATTCTGAAACTTGGTATACATATAGTTAAGATGTTGTATTATCCAGGAAAAAAATATAAGAAAAAATAAGAAATTCGTTTTTCAGCAATTCAAGGTCAAAGGTCAAATACTATGACCTTGAAATGTTTCCCTCCAAAATATCTCATGTGTTTGGTATCATATTAAAGGTCATTTAAAGAACTTTAAAACAATACTAAAAATTTTTATCTGTGTTAATTAGAACAGAAGCTACAGTAATTTAAATGTAGCCATCGGAAGCTAAATTTCTCATTTTCAGCCATCTTTAAATGCAAATAACTAAAAAACTAATAGGCCTAGGAGGTTAAAATTTTACATTTATTACATTCCTAGTAGGTACAACAAGTTCACCAAATTTCATAAAAATCGGAGATGGTGAGGAAAAAAATTGCACTTTCTTGTGTTGATTTGACATGGAATGACCCCTAGTTCAAATTGTGTCAACTCAACACCGTATGAAGTACCAGCTTATTCTTTAATTTTTTTATTAATTCTAGGATTCCATTGACTTGCCCATTGCACAGAGGAAGCATTAACTAAAATCAAAAGGAAGTTTCCAAAAAACAGGTAACAATTTTTTCATTGGCTGGATAATTTTATCATCAACAGTAATTTAAACACATTTTCCGTTTACCACATTTGACATAAATGTTTGTCAAACATCAGTGCCCATATAAAAATCATAAAAATATTCACAGAACACACAAAAATAAATTATATCAGAAAATGAAAAGTTAAGGGGGAAACTAAGCCAACATTCCTTGTTTACGCATTTTCCATATCCCTTCCAAATACTTTGCAACATTTCCCAAACAATACAAAATTTTACAATGACAACTTCAAAAGCCATATGCCTTAATCCTTATGAACTGCTAAATTATCGCCCCTAAATGCTTGCTACGTTCTGTAAACAATTCGGGTAACACTTTAATGTGTATGCATTCGGTGTTAACACGCATTTTCTTTATTAATCATTTCCAATATTTCATAAACACAATACGAAATTTAACATTGATATTTTCGACTACACATAACAACATTGCTTCGTATTTTCGTACCATCAGTGTCCCTAGGTCTTTCTTTCGAAATAAACTGTGAACCGTCGCCAATAACCCACTGTGCTAGTGCTATGTTATTCAACCAACCATATAACTTAAATCTTGCTGTGTTCCATCAACAATCCGGGTTACACTGAAATGAGGACATGTTCCGTGAAACAATGTTACATCAAGAAAATCGAACACAGGGATTCAGGTTTCCATTTTTTTTAAATTATCGCTACCCCCTCCACACATTTTTTAGGATATTGTTTATACTTGCTAAAAAATAATAATGTTTCGACATCGAAAGAAACTTGGTAAATTCCTAGTTACCGGTGCCCCCTTGGCGTGATTCTGAAAATTGGCGCTAAGGCCTTAGCAAAACAACGTAAAACGGTACGAGAAAAAAAAAGTAGGGTTGCCGTACATCATGATATTATTAGGATGTCCAAAATAGGGTTGCCACACTATAAAATTTATCGCCACCACATTTAGCGGGGGCACCGTACACTAGGAATTAACCAGAAGCTTTTCATGCAATTGTAGTAAAATTACATACCTTATATTTTGTGTAAAGATCATCGATGTCAAAGTCATCAGGTGAAGGTGCTGTAATATGTCCTGTGTGAAGTTTATCTCCAATAACATCTTCCTAAAAAATTTAATTAAACTACATATACAAGTTTTACCAAATACTTTACCATTTTTTTAAAACTAATTTAAATTTCTTTTAGAGTCGGAAAGTTTATAAAGGAACTTGAGGAATGTTAAGAACGTACGTGGTGTGGCAATTTTTAATAGGTTTTTTAATGAACAAAACTATTTAAAGACTACAACGTGCAAATACAGATATTTATTATAATATATTAACAAAACTAAAAACAAAATAGAATTTGAGATAACATCGAAACGATTAACTATGAGAGAGGAATGACACTGCGAAAACAAAGCTATTTTCGAATAGTCAGTCAACATCTAATTATATATTATAGTTGGAAACAAATAATGAAACTTCTGAAGCTAACCTTTTCAATAACTGTAATTCCGATTTCTTCCATTTTGGTATTTTAAAAATGAATTTAACCGGATTTTTTTAACAGTAAACACAAAACAAAATTATAACAACTTTTTGATGACTCACAGGGAAGTTGAGTAGTTTGATAGCTTCTGCATTAGAAATTCAATAGTTTCGCAGTTGTTGGTAGGTCAAAAATCTGGCACTAGAACTGCAAAGTAGATTATTCGCAGCGGCGGCCCGTGGGTATTGCCCGTGCTCGAAAATGTTAGTGCAGCCGAAATCATGTGAAGCCCCCCCCCACCCCCGGAGCCCCAGTTGCTCAGTTGGTAAGGCGTTCAGCTACTAATCAGAGGATTGGTGGTTCGAATCCGTGAAATGGACTTGACATAGAAAAGTAAAAAATTAGTGATCCTGTGATCGGAGGGTTGCCAGCTTCGCTACAAAAATACTAGAAAGTCGTTCAGAATATCCAACAAATTATACTGGCGTGTATACGGGACTGGTGCACGATAAATCTGATCGGGGTCCAAAGTCCCGACGTCTATTGAAGGCGTTGGGTGCCAGTTCAGGTGTTTCCTCGTCATCTGACCATGATTCTAAAATAACGAGGTGCATGTATGAATGTGTGTGTGAATGTGTATGTGTTCCCGGGTCTTTCCTTCGAGATAGACCCCGAACCATCGCCAATAGCCCACTTTTCAGCTCTAGTGCGACGTAATTAACAAAACCAAACCAACCCCCCCCCCCTTCCCCCCCTTATTATTTTCCCCAATCATACATGAATGGAAATTCTTTATTATTTACTACTCAAATCAAAGTTTCCTTTTAATTTTTTCGTAATGATAACATGCGAAAAAAATAGAAACAGTTATTTCGTATTTATTTTTTTGAAAATTAAAACAATCCTCCTTTTTTTTAAATATGCGAATCGGTCAGTTTTAATATTAACTTTTCGAACTTCACTTTTTTGCTGCAGTTTTGATTGAATGAAGTTTTTTTCCCCCTCCTGAATTGTGCATTACGGCAACAGGCTTGCTATTTATCGGAGATTTTGTTTACTACGGTAGACCTAATCTTCAATTCTAATCTTCAAGAAAATTAGTAAAATATATTATTTTAGTTTTAAAATACACAAATAAATTTAGGTGCAGCCCGGCTGTACTTGCTGTAGTCCACAAGCCGGTTTTGGTGTAGTTTTAATTACTTAAAGTCTCACTAGAGCTGAACATTGGGCTATTGGAGACGATTGGGGTATATCTCGAAGGAAAGACGGATCAAACATACGAGACATTATCATGCCTCGTATTTGAACTATGGTTGGATAACGAAAACATTCCTGATCTAGCACCCACCGCAATTTAAATAGGTGTAAGAAAATTGGACCGCCATCAGATTATAAATTAAATATTCATTAACGTTATATAATTTTTTTTAAAAGGAAAACTGACTATAAAAAGGCGCTAAAATGTAAAAAATATATATATATTTATTTTTACGAAAAAATTTGAATTATTTTATATTAATTTTATACTTATTACAACTTTTTGAAATCAGTGCCAAAATTTATGTAGGATTTGTGTAAATCAGCACCAACTTCAAAAAGTTGTAATAACTATAAAATTACTACGACATAATTAAATTTTTTCAACTTGTTTGTAAAATTAAAAATTACTTTTTAGCGCATTTTTCTTATATTCCTTTTTCCTTTTTAACCGACTACTGAAAAACGTGCCAACCCAAACCGCCAAAATAGAAAGGCTATCAATTCGAGTGTTATGTATTTTTTTAAAATATTATTTTATTTTTCTCTTTTTAGATTTTAATTTAGTAGAGGGTTATTCACCCTTACTATTCTTCGTCTGGAAAATCAAGTTGTTACTCACTTTAATTAATTTTGTTCTTTGCCCCCTGCGTATTTTTAGATTATCAGGTTTATTAAATGCCGGATGAACTAAATGACATTGTTGTACAATCTTTATCCAACAATGAAAATATTTTGAAATCGGAGCTTTCTGGATATATAACAGCCGGATAACATTGAACATAGAACGAGATGCCATATCTTTTAAATTAAACAATTTGATCGGAAAGGGGAAAAAAATCACTTTTTATAATGGGAAATAGACAAATAGCGAACAACTTGAAAGTGAATATTGTTAATTCTAAGGAAGTAATTAATTTTAAGATGAAATCGGATATATACATTGAGGAAAAGGACTGGACCAACCTTGTTATTCCTTGAGCCTGTTGTTGGTCGTCAATATTTGTATTTGCATATTCTTAAATGTTAACGTTTTCATAAAGTAGTCAATGAATAGAACACACTTGATATAACAGTTCAAAATCGCACAATAATAATATAAAATAAACGCATTATGCAATTATAAATCGATGTTTAATTTTTAAATAATTTTTTTTGAACCATATTCATATCCTTTATTTCTATCTCATTAAGCCGTCTACATTAATAAAGTGGTCTAAAAAAGTTATTAAAAGTTTTAATCTAAAACTCTGGAAAATTATTAATCTAGTAAAAAATTTCAAATCAATTTTGTTCTCTCAATAAATAATAAAACAGAACCTATATTAGATGCAGAACCATCAATGACAAAATATATTTACGAAATGAAAAAAATCAATAAAATGGCGGCTTAAATGAAGTTAAAAGACTATTGAGAATTTTGTTTCTTGTTAAACGCTGACATTTCACTGATTTTGAAAGAGTATTATTAATTTAATGGATAATTTATGTATTGTGGTGTTCAATTGTGAATCGGACATCAACATACAAATAACGCATTAAAAATTCTACTAACTCTTATGGAAATAAGATTAATTTTGGAGGACAATAACAACTCAAATTACTTTCCGCACGCAAATAGAATCTAAACAATTATAGACATTGGCATCCATTTTTGAACACTATTTTAACAGCATAAGCTTAAAAAAATTAATTTCTGCACAAAATAACGTTATAAGTAACATTATGAATAAGAATTTGTTGCGAAATATGTCAGTTGAGCTTTATAAAACTACTTAACTCTATGAATATGCAAATATTTAATTTTGAAACTTTTTCTATGTATAAAAATCAAACAAAATAATAAATTTCAAGGGAAAAAATAAGTTTGCTTAAAGAAATTATTTAAATTTAAACAAAAATTATATTTTTATAAATTTATTTTTAAGAAATTAATAATGAAAGTATAATTATTTTCTTATTTAAACGTGCGAACTGCGAACTGTATATTATTTTACGTTTTTAGTATTTTAGTTTTACAATATACATTGTTGAGACAATGTGTTTTTCTTATTCGACATTTATTAAACCTGCTCCGGGACGTGGAAAAATGTGGGCAACAAATTGAATTTCTTGGTGAATAATTCGGTGCGAAGCGCCTTGCTAAATTAAAAACTAAAAAGGGGAAATAAAATAATCTTTTTTAAAAAAAGAAAACCGACTCTAAGAAAAATGCGCAAAAAGTATAAAATAATTTTTAATTTAACGTACAAGTTTTGAAAAAATTGAATTATTTAATATTCATTTGACGCTTTTTACAATTTTTTTAAGTTGGTGCCAATTCACAAAAACCATATTTTGGCGCCGATTTCAAAACTTTGAAATAAGTATAAAATTAATATTAAATAATTAATTTTTTCAAATTGTATGAAAAATTACAAATTATTTTATACTTTTTAGTGCATTTTTCTTGGAGTCGGTTTTTCTTTTTTTTTATTATTTTTTTTTATTCAATAATCTCATTTTTAGTTTAGTGTTAAATTAATCCCGTGAAATTTTATATATTAATACTTGACAGCAAATAATACTTGACAGCGGTAATGATTCAATAGTCACTTTGTTAAACATATGATTCTGCTTGCCTTGAAGGACATTAAAAATATATTACTATAATTACTAAAATTTCTATAACTCTAAGAAAAAAATTGGGCATTGAAAAGAATACCAAATCAATTTATTAAAAAATCAATAGAATTAGCTGTATTTATCATCTTATAATACTAAACTTAGATAACTAATGTATTTTTGTCTAAATATGAAGGCAGTTAGTCCCCAAACTGTAAGTTAGACGTATAATGGACATTTACAAAGTTGTATCACAAAAAATCTTAGCTATTAAAATGAAATCTTGTTCAATAGAGTTTCCGGATTTTCTATATACTTTTTATTATTTTCCTTATTTTTTGTAAATTCTTTATCATAAATTTATAGTGCAAGATTCTGGACGTTACATAACTATGATTGATATTCATAACTTCGTATTGGTCTTGTATAAATATTAAATTCGTTATCTATTCTTGCTGAAGAAGTCTAATATATTCTTTTGATATCTATACTTATATATAAGAATGGAGTGTCTGTCTGTGGAATCGAACAAAACCCCTCATTTTGAGTTTTCTTCACGAATTAGGATACACTGATTCAGAAAATCACATTAAATTTTTTTTTTGTCTGCCTGTTTGTCCGGATTTAACTTAAAAACGACTAAACACATTTTTATGAAACTTGCGCCATTTTAACAATATTTTCTCAACTTAAAATCTGCACTTTGTTTCACGGGGATATCTGCAACCGTTCAAAAGTTATAGAAACTTTTCCGTTTTACCATACGTTATTCCTATTGGAAATTTACATGTAGATCTTCCCTTCATAATATGGCTGTTAAAAATCACTTTTAAAATATTTTTCGATGGTAGATATAAACGATGCATTTTGATTGGCTAATGAGTAAATATCGCCAAATGTTGCCAAACGAATTTAAAATATCGCCAAATGAATGAAAATATCGCCAAATAAATAAAAGATGTCGCCAAATAAATAAAAGATGTCGCCAAAAAAAATTATATGTCACCAAAAAATTTAAATGTTGCCAAATAAATAAAATGTTGCTAAATGAATAAAAATGTCGCCAAATGTGCTAAAATATGGTCCTATATTTGAAAATGTCAGCAATCTACAACCGTTCAAAAGTTATAGAACTTTTTCCATATTCTTATACGTTATTCCCATTGGAAATTTACATGTGGATTTTTAGTTCATAAAATTTTTGTTAAAAACCACGAATAGGAACAGTGCAATAGTGTCGAAATGGGCCACCCCAAAAGTTTAACTTAGGGTTTCTATATTTATACCTTCGTTTCGCTTATTGTAGAGGTTTCACTTCAAAAACTTTTATTGAAATTCAAAAATGAATACTGAAAATTAATTTTTAAAAGAAATATTGTTACTAAATTTTGACATATGGACATTTAAAATTATATTTTACAATTATCTGAAATTGCAGGGTGAATAGTTATAAAATTATTTTTCTTCAGAAATTATGTTCAAAGACGGGTATATGGACTTCGGTCGCCAATTGGTACAACATTTTGTTTTTGACGAATACGATAAATAATTTCCATTTAGAAGAATGCAATATTTTTTTCTTTGATGTATTATGGTATCGCAATTATTACAACTAATGAATGTGAAGTTTACTACATGCGGTTATTCTCACTGAAGGTTTAATTTTTATACAAAAAACGTGTAACTTTTAAAATAATATAAGTTTTCGACACCAATTGGCAGCATTGAAGCAACATCGCCAAGTGTTTTACATTATTTTTGCACAATACATTATTTTTATCGATATTATATTGCAAGAGTAGTATTCACAAAGGCTTTTTTAACCATTAGGAATTTTTATATAAAAAACATTTTACAAAAGTTTCAGTTTAATTAGTTGTCACAATATAATATAAAGTCGAAAACATAAAAATTAAAAAGTACTATGTTTAAATATCTCAAAAACTACTCAAATTAATTAAATAAATCTAGATTTTGATAAATATTTTTTTTTTCACATTGCACAGAGAATATGCGACTGGTTATGCTAACAAATAAAAAAAATCGTTCAGCTCTTACTTCGCAAATTGACCACGAGCAACGCCGGGCCACATTGCTAGTCTCATCTAAATTTCTTTGCTGTGGCCTAATATGGCTGAAGAGTAGTACTTTTCTAAAGACTAACCTTTCGTGCAGAAAATCAAAGTTATTGACTCACATTGTTTTACAACTTCTATCATACCTTCAAGAGACAAAATACAATAATTGCGAAATTATTTATGATTCCATAATTTCATAGTCAGTTTACTTCGGCTCAAATTATTCTACCTATTGAATATTTTAAGCAATTATAATAACATATTATTTTTTTTTAATCAATATGAGTCTGAAATCAAATTATTTACCAAAGGACTGTTGTCTAAAGTGTTTTTGGCTAGACAGGCATAAGTAAGTATATTAGAACATTTATCTGTCAATGTGATGTTTTAAAAACCTATTCATATTCTAGACTTGTTTTCATAAACATAGGTAAGTGTTATGCCATATACCATTTATGTTGAATTTTTGTTCTTATTATTATATTATTATTTAAACATTAATTAACGAAGACTGTTAATTAATGTATTCTATAATAGTAAATATTTTACTGTAATTGTATCTAAATAATAATAAACTTAAGGAATTGTATTTTTATTTTTATTTTAAACAGTGTTTAAAAAATGTTGAGTTTGAGACAACTTTATTCCATAATTTTTATTCTTATTATCAGATAGAGAAATTGTTAAAATAGTGGGAAAATGAGCAACCATTGCATAGTTTGAACTCTTCTTAAAAAGAAAAATATCAAAATACAGCATTTAAAGAGGTCGTTAATTTAAAGAAATGAGTTCATCATTAGTAATATAATAACTTTATTCACATAATCCAACTCGTTTAAGATTAAGTGAAAAATATATATTTATTGAAAATTAAGTAGCGTGTTTCAGTTTTTTAAAATGACTTTAAATCGTAAATTATAAGATGGATATAAAAAATTTAAACCATGTTAAGAAATACGTTGGCTGGAGCCAGCGTCGCCCTTAGGGGTGTGCGAGGCGTGCCACCGCACAGGCACTTATCAAAGAAAACGGGCAAAATAAGAATGTTACAGATAAAACTTATTTTTTTTACTCTTGACATGAAACGTCTTGAAAATCGGCTGCATGAAATATCAGGATAGAAACATCATGGTAATGGTAGAACGGACAATGTCCTTCAGGAAGGACGGAGAGTATTGCTGGTAGGATTCATCATTATTTTTTTACTCTTGACATGAAACGTCTTGAAAATCGGCTGCATGAAATATCAGGATAGAAACATCATGGTAATGGTAGAACGGACAATGTCCTTCAGGAAGGACGGAGAGTATTGCTGGTAGGATTCATCATTACGATCATATACTCGTTTTTTCTTCCTTCTGATAAGGCGTCCGTCTGATAAGGCGTATTACCCAGAGAGTTGTAATATTAAACAGAGAGCGCCTTCAATACCAGACTCTCATAAGGCCGCGGTGTCAACATTGAAAAGAAAAACTCACATCACGTGGTTATAGCGCTGCCACATTTGGCGTTCAGACCTCTGCAGGAGTTTCAAATTTGTCGTACTTTCTTCTCTTTTGGTGATAAGGAGTTCTGTCCGTATTCAACTTTTTAACACATATGTACGTATTTACTTATTTTCAAACAATATGCGCTAAATATTTCCTCTTCATTCAAACGAAAATATTTTATTTGTGTTCAATACTCGAAGAAGCGAAACTATTTACATTTCTCAGGTTTTATTGTTTATATTTTCTTATTGAAGTATACAAAATAACAATTGAAAGAACTTCGCTTATGGTAAATTTTTTACATAAAAACGTAATGCAATTATTTCAAAACTACAAAGTAAGAAAAATCTCCTTAATATATCTGATAAAATCCTTTAAATTGTGGCCCTCGTTCAAAAAAACGATATTTAAATACAAAATTAAACACAAAACCATATTACAATACTTCGATCTCGTTTAGTTCTTAAAGTCGCCAAGGCCTGCCAAGTAATATTGGCGAATTGGCATTTCCACATATCACGTGGTTTCAATGATGGACACACAGAAATCAGCATTTTTATTCCTCTACTAGCAATATGGCCCGGCGTTGCTCGTGGTCACTTTGCACAGTAAGAGCTGCGCGATTTTGTCTTGTCAGCGTAGCCATCGCATATCCCTCTCTGTGCACTGTGAAAAATAAACTTTATCCAAATCCAGATTTACTTTGAATATTACCCAGAATTACTTTGAGTATTTGAGATACCTAAATCTATTTTTATGTTCACGACTTTACATGCTATTGTGACTACTGTTTAAACTGATGTTTTTTGTAAAATGTTTATTTTTTTAAATAAAAATTCCTAAATTTTTTTTTAAATTGCATATTTTTTGTACAAAAATTAACCATTTAGTAACAATAAACCTTTGTAGAAAATTTTCACATTCATTAGTTTTAATATTGGCGACGCAATAATATATCAAAGAAAAAATATTGCATTGTCCCAAATCAAAATAATGTATCGTATTTAGTGAAGTTTTTTTTTTTTTTTTTTTTGTGCCAATTGGTGACCGGAGTCTATTTATCCGTCTTTCAACATAATTTCATAAGGGTCAATATTTACGGTCAATATTTCTTATAAAAATTAATTATCAAATATTCATTTTTGAATTCCAATAATATGTTTTTGAGGTAAAAATTTAAAAATAAGCTACATGGAGGTATAAATATAAAAAACCTTAAATTAAACTTTTAGGGTAGCCCATTTCAACACCATAGAAATATTCCACTCCGTAACAAAAAGCACTATTGTCATAAAAGTTAAGTTGTTCAGAACATGAATACACATTACGTCAGTCAAAAGATCTGGTTTATCTTCCTCCTTCGGTTGGCGAGGTTTTTGTTAACGACGTTAATTTTGTTATTTGGACACTAATTTCGGCATTGTGATGATATTTTTAAATATAGGACCTCTATTTTAGCTCATTTGGCAACATTCTTATTGATTTGGAGAAATTTTTAATTCATTTGGCGACATTTTTCATTGATTTGGCAATATTTGGCGACATTTTAATCCGTTTGGCGACATTTTAAATTAATTTTGCGACATTTATTATTCATTTGGCGACATTTAAAAAAATATTTTACAACATTTGGCGTTATTTATATTTTATTTGGCAATATTTGGCGACATTTTTAAATTCATTTGGAAACATTTGGTGGCATTTTTAATTCATTTGGCACTATTTGGCGACATTTTTAATTCATTTGGCGACGTTTTTAATTCATTTGGCGACATTTACTCATCAGCCAGTAAAAATAAATCGTATTGTCGAAAAATATTTTTGGTCGCCAAGGTGATTTTTAACAATAATGTTATGAGGGGAAGATCGAGATCTAAATTTCCCATAGGCGTAATGTTAGAGAAAATGGAAAAAGTTCTATAACTTTTGAATGGTTGCAGATATTCACATGAAACAAAGTGCAGATTTTAAACTAAGAAAAGTTTGTTCACATGGTGCAAGTTTCATAAAAATCCGTGCAGTAGTTTTTGAGTTAAATCCGGACAAACAGACAGACAGACAGACAGACAAAAAAAAATTTAATGTGATTTTCGGAATCAGTGTATCCCAATTCGTGGAGAAAACTCAAAATGAGGGGTTTTGTTCGATTCCACTGACAGACACTCCATTCTTATATATAAGTATTGATTTGTATCATTACTCTATGGTATTACCACCAGAACATTCAGAAAGTTCTCAGTTGGCGCAAGAAAACATTTTATAAATTCCAACTGTAAAAAAATTTATGTACAAAAGTGCTTCCGTAAAATTTTGCCTTTTCCTTCTATCATTAATATATTTAAATTTAATTAAACTTTGTTTTACAGTATTTATTGTTGACTAGGTATCTTTCCAAAGATTGTCATCTTTTCCATTCTGTTTTAAAGACATAGGTTAGATACGATGTCAAAATCAAAGTTTGAAAAACCTAGAAATACTAAAGGTTCGAAATCAAATGTGTCTGCGTTGACAATGACGACTTCTCAAATAAAGAATGTTGATTCTATAGGTAAGATTAAATAAATATTATTGTTTTAAAATTATGACTTAATAGAGTAATGCAACATCTTGATTTTCAATATTTTTTTCTTATTATTCATCTTATTATCTATTATTTATCTTGTTACCTAATTTTGGCGCTGTCTGAGCCGAAAGCGTATATAATACAAGTAAAAAATTTGCGATATACACACAAATTAATTTAGTAATTAAACTCAAACAAAATAATCCTTTTTTCGTCAGAATCTGGACGCACATTGGACGCAATTTGTTGCACACAAGAAATATGATCTATGAAACATTACATTAAGGCAAAACATGTAATACATTGTAAAATTCACAAGATTTTAAACTTTGGAACACAATATTGTGATTGACAAAAAACTCCTTTGAAATAGTTGCTTTCCCAGCTAAAAATATCATCATAAAGCCTTAATGAAAGTTGCGAAGTTGAAGGATTTATGCAGGTTTAATGCTTAAAAATCCAGCATTGAAATATTTGAAGGGAATCTGCAAGTTTATTTTTAAATGATTTATACAGTAAAATTAAATACTTTAAAAACCACAAATGTATTTAGAACAACATCGGGTTTCAGGATTTTTTTATACAGGATTTTAATAATTTTATGGTGATTTGTTTTTGCTGGATTTCAGTGACCAATCCTGCATGGGAGGAACAGTGGCATAATTCTATGACTGCATCCAGCACCGCTTTTGCAATGGCCCCGTACGCGTTCCACCTTACGCCCACTCCACTAATTGACAGCATCCGAAGAGGTTGCGTGTGGTACAGTCAACCCCTGACGCCAGGCCATCTTTCACTTCCCACCAGCAGCATTAAATGCACGTGCGACAGAAATATATCGTATGCCGGTGAGTAAATTTATTAGTTATGGTCTCGAACCGAGACTCAACAATTATTCGTTCAGCGTAGATACATATATAGACGTAGATACATATAATACATATATAGACGTAGATACATATCCCCCAAAAAAACTTTAGAAAAGTAAAAAACGCTAAGCCCCCCCCCCCCCCCCCAAACAAAAATCTTCGAAACTGTGGCTAAAAAAGTTGTGATATGAAAAACAAACAAGCCAAGAGCTCAAGCGTGCACACCCACTCACTAGCCTTTTCCCGGAAAAAAGCTGCGCTTTCTTTTCTTAGCTCGATTAAAATTTTATACACACATAAATTTAATTTTTAATCGAGCTAAGAAAAGAAAGCGCAGTTTTTTTCCGGGAAAAGGCTAGTGAGTGGGTGTGCACGCTTGAGCTCTTGGCTTGTTTGTTTTTCATATCACAACTTTTTTAGCCACAGTTTCGAAGATTTTTGTTTGGGGGGGGGGGGGGGGGCTTAGCGTTTTTTACTTTTCTAAAGTTTTTTTGGGGATATCAGTCCTTTTTTTCAACCCACCATTTGGAGGATGTCAGACCAATCACCATTTAAACTTTTTAAAAATTACTATTTGTTTTCCCATGTCATTAGTAAAATCCGATTATTCAAGGAATAATTAATCACACGCGAAGTATTAAAAGATAAATATGACCTCGCTTCCTCCTCCCCGAGCCCCACATGCACACTACTTCTTTCAGCTTGAAATGGTTACTGTTGAGATGTTTCACCCTTCTCCCGCGGAAGAACGATAGGGGAAATTTTTCAATGTTCTTATTTATTTCAAATGCTTCCATCTTCATTAATAATTGTCCAAGTTACATGACAATTGATCCATCGATTAAAAGGATTTTTAATCTATCGGGTGGTATAATTTTTATTTTGTAGAGCGTATTATTTAACGATAATTTTAACTTTTATTAAGCCGCTTTAAAACATAATCTTCTTTGGCGCCCGCCTAGTGAAGGGATTTCATATTTAGATAAAAATCGCCTGACGGCGTAAAAATTTGGCTTATATTATTTAATAACTTTTTTAGCTAATTAAACATATTAATAATTAATATTATAAAATAAAAGTAACATGTGACCTTAGTGATGCCATAAAGCTATCATATAAGCTATTAATCAGAAAAATCGGTTGAAAATTGTAGTGTCTAGGGCGTTTGACAAATTTGGGCTTCATAATTTGAAAAAGTGACAAATCGACTAATTTTACGCAAATTAAAAAACTCCGTATCTCCGTTAATTTACAATTAAAAAAAAATATTCTTGTATTAAATTAAAGGTTTTCCGACCGGGTCGCTTGATATAGACAAAATAATGATTTTTTTCGGTAAAATAATATGCAGGGTGATTACATGAGGGAGATTCATGTTTTCAAAAGTCTGAAATAAGTTTTATAATTTCTTTTAATGTTGCACAACCTTTAAAGAATATGGATACGAATTTAGCCAACAAATACATAGAAAAGATAACTTCACCGATCAGAAGTTTAATTACTTTTAGTCTCTAACTTGTGTACTTAACACTCATACATTCATGGAGATATTTTAATAGAAACTCATGTAAATATTCTTTTGTGTCCCCGCGGATCCTATAAGATCAATCCACGGATCCTCTCAGATCAACCCGAGGACCACCTTTTGAGAACCTCTGAACTAGGCACAATAGAAGTCTATATACTAGTGAAACTTTAAACTATGCACTGTAAACTTTAAATTATGCACTGTTTTAAACTTTTGACTCGAAGGTACAGAGTTTATACCAGAGTCTGTGCAATCAGTTCACACATTTATATATGTGTGACTTGTGTGTAGATGGGGGCTCCAGTTGGAGCAAGCACTGCGACCAGAGGTCTATTGTACTATGATATATATGATAAATATAATGGTAAATATAATAATACATTATATAAATATAATGGAATTATTATCTTTCTACCTTTTCTCTTACTCTCTATCTTTCTAAAAATGAATTTTATTCAAACGCCATTCCTATTTTTGAACGATCATTTTTTACGTTAAAGAATTATGTGTCAGCAAAACATAATAACTTTTCTCAGCATAAAAATAATAAAACCAAAGCCAAGTATTTCTTAAAATATATAGTGTAATGTGTACAAGTCCGTATAATTACCATTTAGTCTTACCCAAATGAAATCGTTGATTTATTATACCATATTGAAACATGCGGTACATGTCTAACTTTAGAAGCATTTTAAAAATATTCTCACGCCTGCAGACTTTGAGCCACAAAACATGGAATGTATCTATTTATACATGAATTAGCAGCAAATTGTCTTCTGACCTTTAGAAACCGGCCAGCATTAACAATCTAATTATGATAATTTTGCAAATTCTTCCCCCTTTTGTGGTCGCCATTCTACATTTAACTCATTACGGAAAGTGGGAAGTGAAACTTATTTTTACTTTCCCCCCCTGACATTTCCCGGTTCGCAAACTATAATCGATTCGAATCTCAGCCGAAGCTAAAAATACGATCTCCCTCAAATCGAACTGTGCGTTCCGGGTTTAGAACTCTCATTTATATCTGCCTAAATATAAATTTTTTTCGCCATATCTGACGATTAATTCAAAAAGCGCTCTATCACGTTGATGGCGGTTATTTTACTTCAAAGAGGGGTGATTTGTATTCTTTAAGCTATTGTGAGAAGTTCATCAGCTTTGCCAAAAGAATAATCAATAACAAAATGTATTCTATTAGAATATTACGGAGAATTATTCTGAAATTAATAATGTTACGAGTTAGCAAAGTTTATCTAGCAAAGTTTGGAATCTCTAAATCAGTCAATGTAGTAAGAAAAAGTGCACCTGTCTACTCATATGCACAGGGATAAAAGAATCCAAACAGATAATTTCAGTGAAATGCGAACAGATAATTTCAGTGAAATGGACAGAGTTAACATAAAATAAGAACACCACTGAATTTTTTTTTGTAATAAACAAAACAAAAATCTAATGTACCCGGGAATTAATCTGTTTTGGTTTAGAATAATGGAGTGCTGTTATTTAAAAGAAAAAGGTGATTTTTTATTATTCCGCGGTTTTATATACAGTAAAAACAGCTTATAACGATGTTCAAGGGACTGTCATAATTTGATCGTTATGTCAGGAAATCGTTATATCCGAATTACGAAAAATATCGCTTAATAAGAATGTATAATACCCAACATTCATGACATTTGAATATAGATTTATTTTATGAACTTTATAATTATTTTATCGACTACATATACTAGTTAGATAAAGTTAGTTATATAAACTACTATATTGATAAGGAATGGTCAGCAATTTTTGTTTGCCTAGATTTTACATTGTAATAGGAAATTTCCATAACATTTCCTATTCTTGCTAAAGTTGTAGAAGAACCGGGGATCTCTTCGCAAATTTCGGGCATTCTGGTTCACGTGCACTTGTTTATTGCGCAAATGGCCGTCCTACCCAAGGATAGTGAAGACTATATATATATATATATATAAGGTGTGCTCGTTCTCGCGCGGTGCAAGGCGGGGTTCAAGGCGGGGAAAGCAACTATTTGACGTCATAGTGACGCCTACCGTCGCCTTCTGTGGGCGTATCTAATGCTCTCGTTTTTACAGTCGTTTTAGGGTCTACAGAGCAAACTTAATTTAACAAGAATTCTTGTTTGTAACTAATCATGAATTTATATAAAAGAAAACAGTTAAAATTTGCTTCAAAAAACAATTTGAATCGATTTTCAGAGTAGTTTAGTTATTAAAATAGCTCGATGTTAATTGCAGCCAATTTCAATGGTTCGTGACGTGCTGCCATCTATTCATATTTTTCTGAACTATTTAAATATGATATTCACGCCCCACAGGTTGAGAATCGCTGGGTTACTGAACACTGGTTACTATGGAAATGCGTTTTCTGAGATGATGGTTTCACATAATATTCATAGAGTGAGAATTCATAGTGTGACTAAATTATACAAGAAATTTCTTGAATTAATGCAAAATCTCTAAATTGTCGTACAGTTTTAAATTTTAAAACGAATAGCGATTTCAAAAGTGTAAAACTACTTTTTTTTAAATTTTAGTTTACAAGTTGCGAATATATTGAAATATTTTATCAATTTTGCTAATTCTCGCCAGATGATTAGGGATATAAACTTTTAAAACTTTATGGAAAATTATTTTTTTTTATGTTTTTATTTTTTCATTCAATGACAAGAGTACAGTTTTTTCAATGTTCTCAAGCTTGAAAAAAAAATAAGCTATTGTTAGGTTTTAAAAAGAATGTAATGGGAAAAAAAATTGTTTCAACTTAAAAAACATCGTAATTTTCATAGTTCTTTCAAAAATCATAAAATCAATATTAATTTATAAAAAAAAAGAAACAAAATGAAGTCAAGCATAATATAAAAAAACGTGCCGGGGTAGTCAGAGAAAGGAAATAAAAAAGAACAGAAACATGACAGTTTGAGAGGTAGTCATGTTTCTATACTTCTCTTATATTTTTGTTTCCTTAATGAAAAATTGTTAAATGGATAAGATTTTTAAATGAAAATATTTATTTTACAGTTTTGTTTATCTCGAACATTTTAGAAAATATTCAAATCGACAAATATCAATTTAATTGTTTTAAATTAATGGTAATACTGATTAACAACTCAAGGAACAACTCCTGCTAAATAATTTAACATTCTAGGACATACAACTTTAAAACAATCAAACCACAATAAACGGATCTTACGTAGTAATCATACCCTGCAATTTTCATACGAGAGATAGGCTACGTTGCGCATTTTTTTGTTTAAAACGCATATTATATTTATTGAAAACAGTACTTTCTATGAATCAGAGTATAATACATAAGAATAACTATTTATATTATGTTGAATTAATTATTTTTTGCAACTGTCTTTAATACAACAAAAAACTATAAATTCAAAAAATTAATTTACTAATTTCCAAAAAAGAGTTAATAATTAAAGATGAACATAAGAAATACATATTACAATTTGTATGGACTTAATTATTGTATGACAGTTCTCAAATATAAATTTCCATTTTACGTTAAAATTCTATTCTCTTTAAATACGATGCACTTCTGTAAATTCTTGCTACTTACCAAGGAATCAAATTATTTCAAAAAACTGTTTTACTGCATCGTCTTTATTTAAAAAAGATAATGTAGAGCGAGGAATAGGTCCTAGTATATGCGCAGTAACGCATAAAAGAAGTCTTTAGCGCATTGCATCTTGGGATACTGCCAACAGTTTCGTTATGCGTAGAACTTGTAAACCGGTCGGAGTCATCAAAAAAATCCGTAGGCGGCCCAATGCACCTTGGGCTATAAACTCTTAGCAGAACTGGACTGCAACACTTCATATTCTGTCTCAAGTAAATAAACATCACTTCATATTCTGTCTCAAGTAAATAAACATCACTTCATATTCTGTCTCAAGTAAATAAACATCACTTCATATTCTGTCTCAAGTAAATAAACATGGGCGAAACTTATTAATTTGTGGATAGATAAATGGCATTCTTTGGAACTAGATCAAATAAATAACAAACAGACATATAAACCTACAGGCATATAAACCTTTAATAAGCTCTCCTATAAAATAGTAAAAATGGACATAGTGTTCTATACCAACGAGGAACAGGTATATTTAACGTTAAAAAAGTAATTTTCCAAAGCTTATATTCGGACTGCAAGTCAGATATTCATTCAAATTCTAGATATTTGAAGTCAATCACTGAATTTAATTTCGAAATCGTTATATACGTTTCTTTAGGAAATATTATTTTTTTAAATGTTCAAATTCTTAAACTGTATAATGAAACTTGCATTCAAGCCATGCATTTTCAAGAAGAATATATATTTAACATAAGAAAATCCCAGAATTTTGAATTGTGTGAAACACGTGAATGTGTTGGGTAGTACACAAATTGTTGGACGACTGTTATTGTTTGGCTGTTTAAATGCACATAGTAAACCATTCTTTTTGATATACTTTAACTACATTTTTGCTATTAAAGCTGAGCGACTTGATTAAAATATAAGTTAAGTAATGGAGTAAAAACATTTTTTAGTTTGACAATAGAGCTAAATGGGAGCTAATGAGATACGTTATGCATAATCACCGCCTAGCAATTTGTGATCCACCCAGTATAATTGAAAAGCTCTGTATTTTGACATATTTTTTTAGTTCCAACGCAGAGCATGAAATTTGAAAAACCACGATTCAGAAGATGTAGAACAGCGTTCACCAAGCGGCAGTTGGAAATCCTCGAAGAAGCGTTTTCGAACATGCATTATCCGCCCATTACAGTTCGAGAAAAGTTGGCATCGGAGACCCAGCTGACGGAAGCAAGGATCCAGGTGCGAAAACAAATAGTATCATCTGCATTCGTAAATAAATAATAGTGACTTTCTTTTAAAATTATTCCCCTTACATTTATTCACCGTCTAATGTCCATGATAGTGTATTTTCATCTATATAGTGAGTATTATTATTCAGCAAACAATATATGGTGCTTTTACATTATTATAGTATCAAATATACATTAACTATATGTTACCCGAGTTTTTACAAGCATTTAAATACTGTTATCTCATTGGTTCGTTCTCCCTATTTATTCCTTCCTTTTAATTTCTTGAAGGCTGCTAACTGGTCTATTGTTCAAACATCTCCGAATGTTAGCTTTTCTGTTATTTTTTTCCTGTTGAAGCCCAATTGTAAGAAAGAGTTATTTCACCAAAACAATTTTTCAATTGTTTTAAACAATAAATATATATTAATTTATTTTAAAGTATTTCACGGTTGTCAAAATTTATTATTTTATAACAATAAAGATATTATTTTTTAAAATGGCCACATAAAAAATAGCTTCTTAAACCGTTATAAACATAAAGTTTAGCGGAATTTTAAAATTTCAAACCTCAGATGCACAGAGGTTGAATAATGTTTATGAATACATTTTTAGACATGCGTGTGCAGTGGAAGATAGTGTTCTGTGTGCCACAGACACATACACACTCTTTATTTTATTATTATAGATTTGTTCACACACATATCGTGAGCTTAACTCGCAAAACACCGTAGCTTCAAATCGCGGATTCATCAGACGTAGCGAAAACTTCTTGGCGACGAAACTATGCTCAGGCATTCTGACCACTTATTGTTTTAAGACAATTCCACATTTAGAAGTGAATTGCTTGGACGTCGTCGACATGCAGCTGTCGCTACGGCTGATGAATCCCATAGAGTAATGATTACGGGGTTTTGTGAATTAAGCCGACGGTATTCTACAGTAGACCATAAAAATAGTGACCCCTCAAGGAACCAATATCGTCGTTATACAAAAAAGTTAATGTAGTCGCTTCGCAACGGCAATGTGATATTTAAAATATATTTCATACTGTACATCATCATTACTGTTTGTAATGATTATGTAAGCATTTATCAATGTAAAATAAATTCGTGTATTAAAACAAACTTCCCGATTTTACTTTAAACTAATAGACAAACATATAACAAACGCAAACAGTGCATTGCAATAAATACAGTGACTTCGGAATTCACCTATTCTCGTAGTGATCAAACCGCATGTAAAGGTTATGACCATCCCCACTTTATCATTTAGTGACGTATAGTCAGCATCACTGCAACTATCCTATGGATATATGAAGCATTCAGAGCTAAAGTCGATCAAACCCAAAAATATTCAAAAAAATTGTTTGTTGCGAATTAATACTTGTTAAGCTGTATATTTTCAGAGTCATAGTGAACCAAGTCCCTGCTATTGCTATTTTCTAACAGACGGCATTGTTATCCTCTAAATCACTTTAGGATTTAACTGGTTTTAATAAACTTTTACTTTCTTTGATTATCTCAAAACTGTAACTTATAGACTTGATCCACATTAGCTCTGAACACCTCATATTGCAATGTAATTTTACATAAAAGTCGCAATGTGATTGGGATGTTTGTGATATCACGTTGATGTCATAATTCACAATTAGCGATTTTTGTAGCAAAACATTTTACTGCAGAGACATAACTTTTGTTATGGAAATAATCTCATTTTAATATTATATATAATCAAAACAGATGCGTTCTGGAAAATATAGAACATCAATCAGGGGAATGAAAGTTTAATAGAGAGTGGTTAAAAAAGCACGGTTATTATTATCAAATAAATTTTTAGAACATAGATTAACAACTTTGTACAAAACTGCAAAATATTACATGTTAAGAAAAAACGATATGTTTACTGAAATAAGTATTTGTTTTCTTTTCCAACAGGTCTGGTTTTCTAACAGGCGCGCAAAATGGCGCAGGAAGAATCAAATCAAACCAGCAGCTCAAGAAAAGTCTTTGCTGATATCGCCAACTGTTTTCAAAAATGCATAATTCAAAGGAAAAATAACTTACTAAGCAATATTCTAAAATATTTTTAATTTATTTGTACTTGAATTATAAAAATAAACAACCTTCCTAAGTTAAAATATTGCTACAATCACTTTGTATAAATCATATTTGAATAATTCGCCTCTTTTTTTTTTATTCTGTTTGTTCGTCAATAAAGTGAAAAATACTGAACAAATTTGTATAGAATATTTGCCGGAAGGTAGCTTGAAATGTAACTTGAAAATGTAGGATAATCGCTGTAACCGTTTAATATAGGATTTTTCTAAATCTAGGGAAAATATTTCTGTGCTTTATTTGAATTTTGTGAAATGTTTATGACATAATAATAAAAATTAATTAAACATTTGCTTAAAATTAATTCTATATTCAGATTTTTGTATACCAATAACCTGAAACATTATATGCATAATACATTAAATTCTATAATACTTGGCATTGTGTTATTGTTTCAAAAATTGTAAATTTTTCTATTAATATAGGTCTATAGAATTGTTTCAAACTGAATTTATAATTGGGTTTTTCAACTACCAGGTCAAAGAGACTGGATTAAAGAGATTGACCATGTTATGCAGATTCACGTTGCATCATGTAACCATGATCATGTTGATTCCCTTGCATAATTTGTAACAATAAATCAAGTCCTTTAGGTAATACGCAAGGATAAAAAAAAACTCTCATGGACTCTGTAAAAAAAGTACTTAAAAATGAGTACCTGGACCTTCGTTTTTCTATGAGTACAATTACATATTAAATGAGTAATGACGTACTCAAATTTAAATAATCGTACTATCTCAAAAACGAGCAGTGTGATTTAATATTGCTTAACCTTGGCTTTTGTTCAAGCCATCTTAACAAAACGACCTGACAAACTTTAAATAGGTGTTCAGAAGATGGTTATTCACATCATTTGATGTCGATAGCTTAAATAGAAACTTTAATTATTGCAATTCAATTATCTTACTTCCCAATCTTTTGGCACACATTTTTAACATTTATTCTGCTTATAACTTCTTCATGTCGCCATGGTAATGCAACGAATAAGGAACTGCACTGTGGTGCCTTTGGATATGGGTTCGATTCCTGGTAAGACTTGGTTGTAATTGTCGATACTTATTGAAAGTTATTTATGAAAGCAGAATACGTTGGCAAACAACTGCTCTTTTAATTCATTTGTACTCATTTTTGAGTGCATGTCTTTTTCAAAAATTAAACTTACGTATTCGGAGCTATGATAAGCATTAAATGTACTCAAAAAATGAGTATATTTGACTTATTGAGTACCTATTTTTATAGTGCGTATTTATTTACATACCTTCATAGTGCATACATACAGACTTATATTAATAGTTAGATGCATGCTAAAGTCCCTAAACATCCCTCACTTTGCATGTTAATGGGTATTTTATTTGGGAGTCAGTAATTCAGTGATGTCAAATATATTTTATAGTGTAACTGTCAAAGCTGCCGAGCTGGTTTTATGCTTCGGTCAACCGTTCGGCATTGAGAAAATTATACACAACTCTACATGCATTACACAATGTATTTCATAATACGATTTTATGCCATCCCATTTCTTGTCATCAGCAAATTGAATTGGCATTACTTTGAAGAAAGGAAAAACGATATGAATATGATTGAAAAAAGAAAAGCGAAAAGTACACCCCGTGCAGATAGGTTGGAAACTTTCCAGTTCTGCCTATCTCACTGATTAAGGCACGTCTGCCCGTAACAACTTGAATTATAGATGCGCTGAAGCTATATTTGGGAAGATTCAGTGCCAAATTCACTCTAAAACGTTTCGTTGCATATAAGTTTAAACGGTAGCCAAATAAAACACGAACGAGAAATAGTTTTCTTGAGAAAACTCAAAAGAGAAAATATTCATGAGTTTAAATATTCCATTAGATAGCAGAATATAATAATGATTTAATTGTAGTATATATCCTTCTGTATGTTATTTGAAATAAGTAAATACCAGAAAAATTGTGGAAAAGGTGTAGTTTTTGGTCGATTTGTTTCATTCAATTCCATAAGAGACAATACATAAACAAAACAAATTAAAAACATATAGTTTTTTTTAATTTAAATATTTATTCTGATTTAGAAAATTCAGGACTATAGGCACAACATCATATGTATGATCTTTTCTCATAAAAACTCAAAATAAAGACCACTTGATTATTTTATTTAATGATAGACTTTTATTTAATTTAAATGTTTATAATAGCTCACTAATAAGACCTTAAATGGAAGCACTAAATAACATTTGTATCGAAAATAAGTTTCTGATTATATTCCATTTTTATCAATTTACATCTGCAAATGTACCTTAAAATAAAAAAAATCTCGCAGTATAGTTTCGGATGCTTAATGCAGTTTTGTAAATTATCAATTCAACCCAATTAAAAACTAATAAATAAGTAAATAAAATTACTAAACAATCTTATATAATTTTAAAATGTAACCATAATAAAACTAATGTA
This sequence comes from Troglohyphantes excavatus, assembly GCA_963932185.1. Lineage (NCBI taxonomy): Eukaryota > Metazoa > Arthropoda > Arachnida > Araneae > Linyphiidae > Troglohyphantes > Troglohyphantes excavatus. Next base: position 35,206,179 of record OZ010666.1, on the reverse strand, counting down.
AATGGAATTATGTTGGTAATACTAGGACGGTAAAAGGTCATAGAAAAAGAATAAAACCCAAACCTGCTATTCCAGTGATTTTGTTACGGCTAGAGTAAAAATAAACTTTTAGATTAAAATCACCTTCTGCAATAAAAAGCGAAATAAAACTTACCATGAGAAAAAACGCATTCCGGAGATATACTTTACATAGATTAGAAGTATTTAATATAAATTCCTTAATTTAAAGTTATAAGAATGTTTTATTATCAGTCGCTGTATATGCATCGTAGTCAATAAATAATAGCATATGATTTACTTCTTTGTAAAATAAAAATATAGCTAAATGTAAAACATAAAAAAATTGAGCGTCTAAGGTATTTACTAATAAGTAGTGCCTTTTATGGTAGTTTTTAATGTTATTTCATGTAATTCACACATTATACGAAATGTTAAATTGCGGAAATTAATCCACAAGTCGTATCATTTTTAAAAATCTCCATTGGAATATTCTAATTACTTAAAAGAGGTGTTTATTAATTAAATTAGGCTATTTTTTTGCTGTACCTTTGTGCACTCCACTCTCACCATGTCACGCACTGTCACGTTAGCGTCCCCCCCCCCTCTTTTCTCACGTCCCGTGACGGTATTTTTTTGCAGTTAAAAAATGATAATTAAAACTTTTATTCGGTGCATTTTTCCAAACATCCCACTATAAAGATAGTGATTGCTATAAAAAGTAATTTAAATCAAAGTTCGTAAAAAAAAAATTCCGATTTTTTTTTTCTTTAAAAGTTTCATTTTATCACGCAACCACTGACACCCCTACCCCTCCTCTATATCACAAGGCACGCATGATAGGCCCCTTACACCCAGAAGGTTCGCGACATAATAAATGAATGGCTCCGAAGAAAATCTTAAAAAAGCTTTTCCAAGATTTCATTCATTCAACCTAAACATAAAACCAATCACTTACAACTTATAAAAAAAAAACTTTTTTTTTAATTCGATTTTATGGTACATTACGAAGTAATATAGAAAGTATGCGAATAAGTCACGCACCATAACTTTTATTACGTAACCTTATCAAATCGCAATTTCACATACATACCACCAGGTGGCAGACCATAAGATACACAAAATGGAACTAACGTTATGAATATTGATTCGGATGAATGCTGTTTTTCTGTTGGACCTTAGCAACGGCTCGTCCGCCCGACGTTGTCAGGGACCAAATAAGTACACACAGCCCACCGTAAAAATAAAACCCCAATAAAAATAGAAGCAATAAAAGCTTCTAATAATCGTTTCTCTATTCTCATCATGACCACCAGGGGAGTTCTTGAACCCTGCGATAATTTTTCAGGAAAAGCTCTTTCTGTTATGGTTTTTACGGCTACTCGGTTCAAGGTTAAAAACATCATTCCGGCGTCGGGCGGCTCGTATGAACAGGTTGCGATCGAATTTCTCTGTCTTTCGAAACTTTAAAAAGCTTTTGACCGGTGGCCTTTTACGGGACGGTGTCTGGTGCAGTATAAATAGACTTCGACCAGTCAGGTTGGAAAGGGTTATCGAGACTTAACCTGCTCAGTACAGTTCCGGCAACTGATCCTTGAAGTTATTTAACTTTTGATGTCTGCTTAGAGTTTCGGGAAGAACCGTGAATATTTCCGAAGAAGATTCATTTAATCTTTGGTATTTGTGCTTTTTTATATTTCTGCGAACGAAGTTACACAGTTGTATTAATTAACTGAAATAACATTGCTGTGAATTTCATTTTAAGAACGAATTGAAACGCAGAGTTACTACAAGTTGACTTAGATATTTCGACCCAACTCTCCATTTATTGCGTCTTCTCCTGTATTAGCAAACAACTCAGTGTACATTGCTGTGTTTTAATTATTTTAACAAAAAACTGAAAGGCAAAATTATTAGACGTTTGCCAAAGAACATCAAGTTGACTTAAGACTTTGATCTAACTGTTTATTCAATACGCCTGCCATAATAGAAGAATATTGAATCTATAAACATCAAATTCCTTTCCATCGATTTACCTCAAGTTGTTGTAAAGTTATGTAACAATTTCCGATTCAAATTCCTCAGACATCCATGCATCCTTTCGGCGCGCACACGGTGACCATGAGCATCGAAGTGACCAGCCCCTCTGACAACGCCGCGGCGGACAGCGAGACGGAAAGCCTGGTCGTCCACTCGCACGGCGACTGCAGCGTCGACGACTTCCTCAGCGAGAACGAGTGCGAGACCGACGTCGAGATCGAGGCGAACGAGGGCCGCGTCAAGCCCGAGTACCTCAACAACCGCGGTTCCGACCCATCCCTCCTCAAAACGGAAGAAGCGACCAGAGCCAAGACCAGGCTCCTCTCCAGGTCACACTCGGCCAGTGACCTATCCACTCAACCGGACACACTCTCAGTGGCCAGCCTGCCCATCGAGCCGCCCAGAAGGAACTCCAGCGGGGAGTATCCGGGATTCGATGACAGCGATGGACCTCCCCTCAAGCCCTTAGCCAGCCTTCAAGACATCGAGTTGCCCAAGCATAAAGGCAATCCGCTCCAGAGACACAACCTGTCGCCCACTTCCAATCTGTCGTCCATCACCATGCATTACACCCCGCAGGCAGGTTGGAAGAACGTGCAAAATGTGCAGGACAGGGAGGACGATTTCACGTTGCTGCTGCAGACGACTGCTGAGAGGGTGCTGAATAAACTGAAGTCAAGGCAACAGGATCTCAGGTGTAATTTGGGGATGGGGCAGAAGTATCAGAGGAGACCTTCGCAAGGTTTGCAGCCACCTGTTCCGAGGAAGCTGCAGCCGATCTTGAGGGATGGGAATAAGACCCCCAGGTCAGAATGTGACATGAGAAGTGTTAATAGTGACGGTGAGTTAGGACCACTTTCTGCAGCATGAAGAATGCCCTTTTTGTTTGCTACAAGTTCAAATATATCTTGAAAATTGAAAGTGTGCCTAGAGTTAAAAATCTCCTGTATATAATCCATTTGAATATTCCCTGTCTTTTATATAATATTTTCATTGTTCAATTTAGTTTATCTGTAAAAATATAACTTTCATGAGCCATTGAACTCTGGCTGACTCCTTGAATGGTAAATACAAAAATAACTTCTACACGCGGAAGTGGATGACTGTAAATACATATTGTTTTCGAACTTGGTGAACGCATATATATCTAGAGCGTTAAATAGTATATCTTTTCATGAAAGATTATACTGAGCTTGAATGAAAATGTCTATATATTTTTTATTATGCAATATTCAGAGTGTTTACATAAACACATTAGTATTTTTTATCTTATATAAAGTTATTAAAGTATTAAAAATATTAATTGAATAAAGTTAATACTCTTCTTTTTTATTGTTTACACTTAATTGAAGTACTGCAGTAGTATGTATGCATATCAGCCCACCAGTTCTACAGCTAGATAACTACGAATCAGCTCTCTGTACAAATCACAAGCCCAAGTTATGCCATTTTCATAGTTATTTAGTTGTAGTACTGACGGGACGATATATTGATTTATTTTTAAAGTATCAGAATTCATAACATGTAGAAAAGAAAATCTCAAGAGGTGCAAAAAATATATTTCACGTTTTAAACAGGTTTGATGTACAAGTTGAAAAATAATGGCATAATATATAGTAATTAAAGTACAATATTTAACACTTTATAAATTTCGAACATGCTTTTATTACAATTTAAAAGTAATGAATAGTAAAATAGATGTTTTAAATATATTCTTAAAATTTATTGAATTATATTAGTCTTTTATTTAAATAAGTATTTTTACAGGAAAAATTAATTTGCAATATTTTTTTTCAAATATGCTTCCATTAAATAACGTGTTTAAAAATGAATAACGGCTATAATATAAATGTAATTATTTGTAAATTTTATTTACGCAAATACTATATTCGAAACTTAAAATGAAAGTATTTTTCTCAAGATTAAAATACAATATTTATTAGTACATTTTGACTAACATTTTTCGATCAACTTTTACTCAAAATTCCATAAAATTGCATTAGGTTTGTTAAAAATTGATAAACGTTTTTATATTAAAAATTGTCTCTAACATGGCTTAATAAAATCAAACATTTAAATTTTAAATTTGTTTACTCAAAATTTAAACTATAATTTTGATTACTCAAAATATTTGGAATATAAATTTGTTTTCTCAATATTTTAATTATATAATTGTTTGCTCCAAATTAAAATTATCTATTTGTTTACTCTAAATTAAAATTATCTATTTGTTTACTCTAAATTTAAATTATCTATTTGTTTACTCAAAATTAGAATTTTATATTTATTATTCCATATTCATCTACAGTTAACCACCCTCTGACGGAATTGAACATATTAAGTTGTCCATGGATTTCCAGTTTTTCTAGCAATATACATAAACTTTAAATTCATAAAAATATTCGATGTTCAAATAATTTGCAATTCTAAAGAATTGGGAATGTTGCTTGTAAGCAATATCTATTAAAATAATAATAATTAAAATATATAAATAGAATGTATATGCACTGGAAATATAAAGTAAATTATTTTGAATAGAAAACAACTTTACAATTTTGTCCTTTTCCTCACCGCTGCAAAGGTTGATTTGTTTTAGTAATCTCCTGCCACGCTTTTTTTTATTTAGTTTGCTCAATCATTGTTTAAAGTTAAAAATCATTTAACTATACAAAAGTTTTTTAAATCTATAATTTTATTTTTGGCTTCGTACCTAAAATATTTTAAGAAAACATAATTTTGGCTTTCAGAAGCATTTAGTTAATCTGAAAAGTTTTAATTGCAGTAATCGTACCATAATTATCCGCTTTATCTCACTTTTTAAAGACATTAAATTCATTAAAAAGATATCTGCTTATGAATTCAAAAAATAATTCAATTAAAAATAACATAGCAATCAAAATAGAATTTAAAAATAAAATAAATACAAATTTAAATTAAAATTTCTATTAAAATTTAATTATTTTAACACAAATGTATTAAAGCTAACTGACTATTGAATCTACTGGTTTTAGCCTTCTTTTCTCATAGATGATAACTTAAAATTCTATGTAACAAGGTAAGTAAAAACTTTCTTTTCATCAAGGAACCCAGTTGTCGCACACTTTAAACCTTAAAGTTTTTTTTACCGTGAAATGTGGAATGAAAGGAAAATGATAGCTATTTCAACAACTGTTTCCATTTACATATAGTATTAAAATAACGAAAATTTAAAAATGTCTTTAATATAAACACTGTTAAAACAACTAGATATTCGAAAATAAGTATAATGTAACTCATTTTTGAGTACATTCGATGCTTATCATAGCTCCAAGCACATAAGTTTCATTTTTGAAAAAGACATGTACTCAAAAAAAAGTACAATGAATAAAAATAGTAGAAGCTATTATACAAAGGCTGCATTCTTAAATTACTTTCAATAAATATCAGCACTTACAACCAAGACTTACCGTGAATCGTACCCATATTCCAATATGATTTAAAACTGATAATCTCAGCTTCTGTTCAATCGATTCTAATGAAAGCTGCCAAATTTAAAATAGTAGTTAAGAAAAGGTTTTTCAAGTTATTTGATGTCGATTACTTACATAGAAACGGAGTTATTACATCTCAATGATCTTACTGCGCATTCTTTTGGCATACCTTTTGTAACATTTATTCTGTTTATAAATTCTTAATGTCGCCCTGGTAGCTTAACGAATAAGACAAACTGAATTGCAGTGCTGATGATCTGGGTACGGTTCCCGGTAAGACTGGGTTGTAATTATCGATATTTATTGAAAGTGAATTATAAAGGCAGCATATGTAGGCAAGCATCTAATCATTGTACTCAATTTTGTGAACATGTTTTTTTTTCTTCAAAATTTGAACTCATGTATTCGGAGTAAGCATTGAATGTATTCAAATATAAGTAAATTTTAATTATTTACAAGTACCAATTTTTAGCAGTGTAGGCGGGATAAGAATGTACCACTAATTTTTTTCTCTTTAAAAAAATATACAAAACGCATTGTGAAAACTTTTCACGATACAGAAATAGATTCTACATATTTCGTATCTTTGAAGCTATCCTAAACATTTCATTTCATTCACATTCAGGTGAGGAGTGGTTATGTTGAACCAGTTTTCCTGAATTTTTCGAAAAATACTCAATAAAAAAGAAGAAATCATGTGTTTTTAAACCATTTATTCATATTTAAAAAAGTGAACGTCTTAATAATTTTTAAAAAATAAATATAAAAAAAGCAAAAGATGCCGACACTTTTTTATAAAAAACGGTGAGCCTTATGAATCAAAGGATCTCCAATTGATCAGCCTTAAACATTGCACCAAACTCCATTTTAAAGCAAAGTAATTTCCAAGAACTATAATTTTCTCAAATATCACAGAACAACGTTTAAGAAGTTTCTTTGAAAAGTTAAATTAGAAAAATGGTAAAACGTCATCACAAGTCCATTTGCAACTCGTCTCAGCTGATTTCAATCAGTCAAAGGCGCAATCTTCTTTTTAATTTTCAACATCGGGAAACAACTATATTCCATCCGAATACAACAGGAAGTATTGAAAAAAAATAAGGTATGGCTTTCTTTTAGACCAAAAGAATTTCACATATTTTTTTTTACTTACCATGCAATAAATCGTAAACAACCAAATATATAAAAAGGTTGGTTTGTATTTAACATTTCTGACAGAGTAGGAATCAATAACAAAACGTATATATTTAATTTTTCTGGAGGGGTGCTCTTTACAGATAAGACAAAGTCATAATTTTACAAACATTGAAAACGCGTATTTTCACAGAAACAGTGGTGCCACCTACACTAATTAGACACGAGGTACAGCAACCACGTGCCGATTTTCCTTAACATCTCCGCTACCGAGATACACTTTTATTTACTCAATATCTTAAGTTTGAAACCTATAGAGAGCGTTTTTAATTAAAAAACGTTCATGATTACATTCTTACACCACTTTCTCACACCCCGTTTGACGATATATATCTGTAAGAGCATCAACAATATTATCTGCAATACTTTTATGTTTTTTATTCGTAAAAATATTTTATATTGAAAAATTTAAAAATTTGGGGGACTTTTGAAAGACATTTCAGTTTTCAAAATTAAACAATTTTTTTTTAAAATTGATGAGTGTTGGAAATACAAAATAAACGATTTTGCAATGAAAAAACCAATTTCTAAATTCGATATTTTACTGATGATTTAGTCGTTAAATTATAGTGTCGTGGAATATTGTAATAATATGATGGCCCACTCATGTAACTAAGTTATGCATTCGATGCTATTTATACAGCGCATAATCACCTTATTTCAATATTACTAAATATTTGCTTCTCATTATATTTGCGGTAAATGGTTCAGACTGCATACATGATGGATAACCGAATAAATTAACCGATAACATAATTGAATAGCAAATTAAAGTGCCCTAGGGCATATTAGTAATATGGTAAACAAACGAGAAAATAACTCCTTGTGGTAAATGGACGGAAAACTCAAAGATTATCAGCGTAACAAACATTAACGGATAACCAGGTTACTTATATTCAAAACAAAAAATTTTACATGCTATGTTCACTAAATTCCTTTTATTATTATTATAAAATGTGCGTAACATATTTATTTAATATAGTTTAACTTAAAGTAAAGGGCCGTTCATTTATTACGTCACGCACCATTGGGTGGAAGGGGGACTATCATGCATGTCAGTAACGTGTTATGGGGAGATGTAACCCTGTGGTTGCGTTACGTAGTAAAACTTAAAAATTATAAAATTTGTTTTACAATAATACGAGTCCCTTTTTTAGAACTCGCCATGTTTATAATGGAATGTTTGATGAAATACATGGAACGGAAGTTTTAATGACTGTGGTTTAACTGCAGAAGTTTATCGTGACGTCACATTGGAAGGAAAGTGGTTAAGATCAACGTGATTGTGAAATATAAAAGTACAGCTTTTTTGAAATTCTAATATTTAAACATGAATTTCTAGAAGAATAGTGTAAATATATTTTTTGTATGAATATTTCTGTGCAACGAACCAGTATGTTTGTAAAGGCGTATTTTGATTTAAAACGTATATTAGAGATTTTTACAAAAAATCAATTCCGGTGTCATTTTTCCAAGATGGCAGCGCTAGCTGAAGATATAAAGTTGAAAAATTTATTATGTTCAGTAATAAACCTCAATAAAAAATTCTGCCAAATTTGAACAAATATTTTTTTGTTAAACCTCATCTAACTGACCTATATACAGCTCATTGAAATGTAAAAGGTCAATTCGTGAAAAAACTGGCCTTGACATTTTTAAGGTAAAAGAATGTAAATAGTGAAAATAAATATGACCTATAGTAATAAATACTAAAACAATTGCAGACGATCGAAGAACCTCACGTGACAAACAGGCATAAAAAAGGTTATACATTTTTCGCTACATAATACGCCACGCCTACGAACAATAAAAATCCAATGAAAGAACGCGAATGAATAACAATAAGAAACCCAGCTCTCCTCCCATATGAAACAAAATTACACGGATACTTTCAATCACTTAGAGGGAAAAGTAAATAAAAAGTGTTTCATATTCAAGAAAATAGTTGGTATTAGGGACTCGTTCCTTAGAAACGAGAACAACACAAGTCTCCTTCAGCATTCGATTTCCAATTATTTAACATTCCATTCGCTTCGATATTTCTAAAGAAGAAAAATTCTACATCCTACATCGTTACTTTTTGTAAGTTTCTTTTAGAAGGAACAGTTGGGAAAATATCTTCTGAATATTTCATGCGTTCGAAATATGAAGGTCACATTGTCCGCCATTTTCCATTCATGGAAGATGAAATAGAAGACAGGTGGAAACACAAAAGGAAAATGGAACGATAATATTTTTTTTATCCTCTTTGGAAAAGTCCAAATAATGTCCAATTTAAGAAGGGAAAGGCATTTGAGAAATGGTCGTTTTGAATTTATATATGTTATATTTTGGTTAGGTAGTGAAAAACACCATATAGCGTGTTAGAGAAGGACATCGTTATAAATTCTTTAAATTTGTTTTTATATTTTTTATACTGAAAATCTTTTCTAAACAAAAGTACAATTTGCTTTATATTTTTTCATATTAAAATCATATGTATATTTTCTGTGATTCAGATCCCTTTTACGTCTCATACACGCAACGAATCTAAATAAATGATGGCTCAAAAGAAAAAGAATTTTCAGGAGCAGTGAAGAACGCACTTTCATGTCATAAATATCAACGATTTGTTTGAAAAACGCAATTAGAAGAATTATTCATTAACAAAACATATTAAAAAATTATTTTCAAGTGCAATCTAATAGTATATGTATTGGCAGTTTGGTTGGAAACGCTTGGATGTTAAAAACTTTCAGTTTTAATGTGTTAGTAGCTGCATGGTCTCGCATTGCTTGTAGCCAATTGAAGTAAGAATACACATTCTGGAAAGTTATACTTGTCAGACCCGAGTTTAAGATACCCGAATTTTGGATATCTCAACTTAACTGTATACAAACTTAACTGCATATTTTCCAATGATGAATTCGCTTCTTTTTTTCGCAAAGTTTCATTCCGGCCAACATTTTTTTAAATAATTTTCCTATATAAAAAAAGGCAATATTGAACATCAATTAAGGGATAATTCGCTTTTTTGGTATGTATCTTCTTAAAAAAAGAGAAGAGCAATTTATAATTCCTCTTTCGTTTCAACGAGAAATTTGCACTTCTCTCATTTCACAGGTGAAACTGCTCTTTTGTTGTTCATTAACATTAAAACTCAAAAATATGTATTTATTATAATAATAATAATAATAATAAAATTAGAGATAATTCCTATGTAACTAATTTATCATATCCACATTCATTGGCTTCTTCGATGAACTTCTCCGTCTTCTTCTTGTTAGAGATAAAAGCAATTTCTCAGGACTCTTTTAACTGAAAATTTATGTTTCTCTATTTTAACCATTAAGCTACTCCCATGCTGTACATCAAAAATGGAAAATCAGTGTTACATATTTACAACAACAACTATTACAATATAGATAACTCAAATACAATACTCACATTCATTACTGCATGTGTTGACCCTCTTCATCTTGATATAGAGAAGAGCAATTTCTCATTGACTGCCACTTTCCAATGAGAAATTGCACTTCTCTCTCTTTAACCATGAAGCTGCTCTCTTGCTGTTAATCTGCAATTGAAAGTCAGTGGTACACATTTACAACAATAACTATAAACTCAAATAGAATACTCACATTCATTGATGCATTATTTTACCTTCCTATTCTTGATATAGAGAAGAGCAATTTCTCGTTGACTGCCACTTTCCAATGAGAAATTGCACTTCTCTCTCTTTAACCATGAAGCTGCTCTCTTGCTGTTAATATGCAATTGAAAGTCAGTGGTACACATTTACAACAATAACTATAAACTCAAATAGAATACTCACATTCATTGATACATTATTTTACCTTCCTCTTCTTGATATAGAGAAGAGCAATTTCTCGTTGACTGCCACTTTCCAATGAGAAATTGGACTTCTCTCTCTTTAACCATGAAGCTGCTCTCTTGCTGTTAATCTGCAATTGAAAGTCAGTGGTACACATTTACAACAATAACTATAAACTCAAATAGAATACTCACATTCATTGATGCATTATTTTACCTTCCTCTTCTTGATATAGAGAAGAGCAATTTCTCATTGACTGCCACTTTCCAATGAGAAATTGCACTTCTCTCTCTTTAACCGTGAAGCTGCTCCCTTGCTGTTAATCTGCAATTGAAAATCAGTGGTACATGTTTACAGCAATAACTATAAAATGATAGTTAACTCAAATAGAATACTCACATTCATTGATGTATTAGTTGACACTTTATTGATAAAGAGAAGAGCAATTTCTCATTGCCCGCCCCTTTTAATTAGAGAAATTGAATATCTCGCTTTTTTAACCATGAAATTGCTCTCTTGTTCTTTATCTAAAATACATTGTCAAAATAGATGTCAAAATAGACTAAAATAGATGTTACGTATATATAAATTTATTACTATATAATGATAGATAAATCGAAAATAAAGTCATGCAAATATATGAATGGATGGTCATTGAAAGACCGCCATTTTCTTTGCCTAGATGATCTTTTTTGAATTTTTTCACTACAAAGATTTTTTCAGAAATTTCATGAGAGACTTTTGAAATTGCAATCGAATCAAATACTTCTTGGTAGGCAATTGAATAAACATAAGCAATTGTGTAATGTTATTTATTATTTTTTTATAATTTATTTCCCAATAATATATGGTCTATATGAATATTTAGTCCTCTAACATCAATAATGATAAACATTATGATCTAACAATCCTGGCAGCACTAATAACAATTTCATCAGTGCAAATCAAATGGTTAAAATCCGTTTAAATTGTGATATAATAATCCTCATATGAATTTCTTGACTTATTTACCGTCGCCAATAGCCCACTGCGTAGCTCTAGTGCGACGTTTATTAACAAAAAAAAACCAACTTGACTTATTTAAACAAAAAGTTTTAAATGTGATATTTGTAAATTTTGTATGTGTCGAGAATAGATTTCAAAATTAGTTCTTATTTAAGGTAGCATATTATCGCATGTGCCTACGACATAAAGTTTTCCAAAAGATTTAAATTATTATAGTTAGTAAAAAACCAACAAGCCATCCATGAATTTTCTCAACCCAACATTAAACTTTTTATATTTTGATACATAGTAATAAGGGTTCAACTTTTTCTGAACCAACACATTTTTTAATTTAAATTTTATACTCTATTTTAATTTATACGAATACAATATTACAGTTTTGCAATCCGTTATGTTTTCATGTGTATAATAACCTACTTATATATTTTTTCACTTATTTAAACAAAAGTATTAAATGTTATTTTATGTAAATTTCGTATCCATTTCAGGTAGATTTTGAAATCAGAAAAGATAGCCGATTACCGCAGGTGCCCTTAACTGGGATTTTTTTTTTAAATGAGTACCTGAACCTACTCGTCATTCTTTTAGTACAATTGCATCGTCAATGAGAGATGAGTATTCAAGTTTAAGTAATCGTACTTTCTCAAAAATGAGCAGTATGATTTAATATTGCTTAGATCAGCTTCTGTTCAGCCAACCTTAACAAACCGACCTGGCAACATAAAATAGTTGTTCAGAAGATGGTTTTCCACAATATTTGGTGTCGATTGCTTAAATGGAAACTGAGTTATTACAACTTAATTATCTTGCTTCCCATTCTTTTGGAAACACCTTTCTAACATTTCTTCTGTATATAACTTCTTCACGTCTCCCTGGTAGGGCAACGAATAAAACACTGGACTGCTGTGCCTGAGGATTTGGGTTCGATTCCCCATAAGTCTTGGTTGTAATTGTCGATATTTATAGAAAGTGATTTATGAAAGCAGCCTATGTAGTCTAGCATCTGCTCTTTTTATTCATTGTACACATATTTGAGTACATGTATATTTCAAAAATAAAACATATGTATTCGGAACTATGATAATAAGCATCTAATGTACTAAAAAATGAGTACATTTTATTTATTGAGTACCTATTTTTAACAGTGTACAACATAAAGTTTTCCAAAATATGAAATTATTATATTTACTAAGAAAACAACCCTAGCAGTCATGTGTTTTCCCTGCGCGCCATTAACCCTTTTTTTTATTTTGTTACATAATATATGGGTGCAATTTTTTCTGAACAGTTCTAAGTATATTAAAAATACATATTTGTTAAATTTAATTTTGAAATACTTAAAATACTTAATGCGGTTGTTTCAGATGAAAATCTCATCTGGTATAAGGTTAAAAATACGTTTTATTGGAACATACTTTTGCACTTCTGAATGTTCTAAGTATGTTAAAGTACATATATATTATATTTAATTTTAAAATACCTAATGGGATCTTTTCAATAAGAAATTCTCATCTGGTATATGATATTATTCAGGTAGGAGAAACATGTATATTATTAATTGCATCATTATCTTCATTAGCTTCGCACGATGATCGAGTATTTTACTATTCTTATTTAATTTAATTTTTTAAATCAAGTTTGTTAGTAAAATACCTTTTTGCGATATTAAAGTATTGGTGCCCAGATCCAACATCTCTACCAAAATATTCGAATGTGCTTCGGAAGTTCGATGATTGGTTGAGTTTAATCGTACATCAGATGAATACAATCATTCTTCCATTTTCAATTTAAACACTAAAAAACTTAAAATTTAGTCTTAAAAATATGTGCGCTTAAAGTTTAATAAAAATTATTTAGTAAACTATTTTCACACACTTATTTCACCATAGTAAGTTGATCAAACGAATATGCTTTCATCAAAGCCTCAAACTTTTTAAAACTTTCCTACTTTTATCGAACGAATAGTTTCTATAACATTAACTATTGAATCGAAGAAATTAAACATATTCTAAGAATAATTCACTCGAAAACATTTTACAAAACAGTCTACTCACAGTCATTCGATGAAGTACTCTCAAACCCAAGCTGCACTATTTTTATGCTATCAAAATTAAGGATATTTAAGTTTATTCCAATTCTAAGAAATGAATTAAAAGAATAATGCTTCAAATCTAAAATTGGAAGCTTAAATAAAAAATTATTGCAGATGATCGATTGTTAATGGAAACAACATTGCTAGAATGTTTTCTTATTGTTGCGTTATTCATTATTCAAATAATAAGTAAATCTAAGATTGTTGTCTTCAATTGAACTACCATTGTTGTCATGTTTCTACTGTATTGTTAAAACAACATTTAGCATTGTTTCATTCCTATTATATACTAGGCATTTTAAAACAAATTGAGCCATAACAAAGCATTTCTCAATGAGTTTTAAGTCATTCTTGTTACGAAATATTATTTGTTTTTCATTCTTGAAAACTTAAATGGACAAAACTTATCCGTGTACAATTGTTAAAAATCTCAAATTACAACGAAAATAGATAAAGTATGTAATATCATTGCTTAAGCCGTTATACCACGCAATTCCCAACCACGTACAGTGGCTCCCGAAAGTGTTCGTACACTTTAAAAATGTTTTAGAAAAAGCACTGTTCTCTGAAATTGAATTAGAATATTATAAAGTCCAATATTATTTCATATGATCTCCGTACAATTCTAAATAAAACCTAGTACATAATTTTTTGAATATTGAATTATTTTCTTTTAATAAAAATGAAAATGCAAGGAAGCACAGAAAAAAAAACACTACAAAAGTGATCGTACACCAAAACTTTTTCGGATAAATTCAAAAATAAAATTATCGTCTGTCGCTTTTTTTTTGCATTGGAGGGACATTTAATATTTGTTTGGCTTTAATTTTTGCTTGCTTATTTCGTAACATTCTATTTATTTTTAAGAAATAGAAAGAAGTCGTAAGGAAACAAAAAAAAATACCGTTCGAATATTAATAATTTTCCATCATATTAATGGTATATCTTCTCGGAGTATCGCTAAATTAATGAATTTATCCCATTTTACATGTAGTATGTGATAAAACTCTTTAAAGAAGAAAATAGGATTTAAAACAACGTAAGAAAATGTTGTTCGGTAAAGTTAACTAAACTTGATCAGAGATTTATAGTTAGAAAATTTGCAAATGATCCACATTTGAGTGTTGTTGAAATATCTACAGAATTTACTGAAAAATGTTCTGCTACAATTTCACTTGAAACTGTTCGACAAGTGTTAATATCAGCTAGATTACATGGGCGTTCTGCCTGAAGAACATTTTTTGTTAGGTCGAAAAATAGAAAACTTAAAGCTTTCCTTCGCAAATACCAAGAACTTAGTCGGAACAGTGAAGTATGCTTTGGAGGTGTCCTTGTGCAAGAGTGCAAATTAGCATCAGAACTAGGTAATTTAATATTTATCGATTGCAAAATGGATCAGGTTGTTTATTTAAATATTTTAACACACAATTTAAAATTATAAGTTCAAAATTTGGGTATTTGAATCAACTTTGTTTCTTATCAATATAACGATCATTTTCACACGACTCGCAACATTTGTCTCTGTTGCCTCTATTGTCCGCAAGTTCTGGAAAAAAACACCCATCAGCCGCTGAATTTAAACCTAATAAAACACATTTGTAGATAACTAGACGTTAAAGTTTTACTTCTTACAAATATTTTGAACGTGTTAATACATTTTATGAATTAAAAGTATGTTATTGGATAGAAAAATTCTACGTAATATCCTTGCAGCTTTGGAAGGGAATCTTTTATTTTTACCCTGGTTTTTATGTGTAACGTCTTTATAATCGGGTCCCGAAAAAAGGCGTATTTTCAATTATTGTGTATATTTGTAAGGTATATTGTATAGGTTTGTTAAAGTATAAAGGATTCGAATGCAAAACTTCTATCTTCGAAAAATGTGTCCGATATTCTACTTAATATAAATTTCTAATCATAATATAAATACAGTATATTATTAAACATTGTTTATATGTTAATTGTTTATATTAACATTGTTAATAGTTATATACATCTTTTTATAAGAAATAAACTGTCAAAAAGAAACAATTTGTCACAAAAAAATGCACACCATTTGTTTTGTATCCTTTAGAAAATAATCATAATATTTTAAATATAATAAAAATCGTCTGTGGACGAATTCAAAATAAATAGAAAATGTATATCCAACTTAAAATGACAATTTATAACAGCAGGTGATTTTTTTGACGATAATAAATCATTAACAATTCTCAAAATAGCGGATTCAACTTGTTTTCGGAAGGTTAGTTACAAAAACACTTCATTAATATTCAAATGTATTGTGTTTTTAAGAGTAGATTATTTTATTCGTTCTATTTTATTCAAGTTACTAATTTGACTGAAAAAAGTTATTTTTAATAATACTTTTTTACATAAATATTCCATTATTCCCACTAGTGACCCATTTTTTTTACCTGTGAATTGAAGAAGAATCGAAAATAAAAACAATTATTAAATAAATTTATAAACCTCAGAATTAAATAAAAAATAAAATATTGTGTTCTCATGGAAAAGTAATCATTACAAAACATTTGGAAATTTACAATTTTTTTAACACAAAGAAATTTAAAAAAAAAAAAATAGAATATGTACTTACTAGTGAATTGAATTTATTGAAGTTTTCTTCCGGCAATGTTTATATTTGTCCATTTTTAGAAGTAAAATCACTTACATTTCTTCGCCAAACTACTTAGGCAACGGATGCTGAATACTTGTGTGGGAGTTTCGTGGTATCACAGTTTAAACGACGATATGTAAAACAATATTATAATTATTTCGACTACTTCAAAATCAGAGAATCTATTTCAAACTATAATGTCATCTTATATATACAGCTGAAAAACCCCAGAATCAATCCGAAGAGCTCTGAAATTCACAGAATACTTAATGTGAAAAATAAGAATTTTTAAGTAACGATGTTCTATTCGAATTTTATAATTTTCTTTTAGTGCATCCAAGCAAAGTTTCATGAAATGTCAACAGTAATATCAGTAAAATCAACGGAGAGAAATGAAAATATAATATAAAAAAAATTCATTGTAATCGAATGGCAGACTTTACAACAAATACTCCATAACTACAAAATGTAGCTTTATGAAATTTACAGGGTATCTTGCTTGAAAAATTAGGAATTTAATCGAATAATTTCTGAGTTTGTACAATGTTCCATTCGTATATTATAATTATTATATTGCCATTCACTTAACATGGATGAAAATATCGTTTGCAATTTTTTTAAAAAAAGATTTTCATTATAGACACTATAAAAAATGACGTAATAAGTTTTGTTTAATTTGATAATTATTGAAAAACATCTGCACATTGGGCTTTTTGCTACTATACGAATTCTATGGAGAATTAAAGATACAAGAACACTATTTTAGGAAAATATTTAGAATTGTTTTAATGTTATAATTATTTAGTGTATGTTGTTTTGCTTGTATGCAGGTTAATATTAGCTACTTTTTGTTACCGTAGATATTTTATTAACTTTTACATAACATATTAACTACATTTCATTAACTTTTAGATCAATACTTTCATAAAATGTGAGTAATGTGTTTATAAACGTCCAATTTAATTATTATTTGAAAAGTTTTTTATGCAAGTAAATTTAAAAAAAAAAAACGAAGTTTTGCTTCACTGTGAATTATTAGCTTTATATTACTTTTCAATGTATTAAAGGAATAAAATTCCACAAATATAAACTGATAATTGAAAAAATATTTTATTTAACGTGTCAATGAATATTTCCTTTTAAAACATGAAATGGCGAACATTTAGAATATTTTTTTTTTAATTTTTGAACGTACATGGTGTGTTGTAATATGTTGCACTATTTTAACTGAATGAATAAATCACCAATTATAAATAACAATTTATTCTTTGGATAAAGTGCATTTTGTCTTAAGTTTCCTGAGTAAACTTACTACATATTTATATGACAGGTATTTTCTGTGCGAATGCAATAGTAATAGTACAACAAAATCAAAATTTAGGGAAAAAATTTATAATAATAGTAAATAACCAGTTTTTATGACCTAGAAATTAAAATAAATTTACTCAAAATTAAAATATATGTTTATTCTTCTGTAATAAAAGTATTCATGGAAATTCTTTTACAAATGTGCATTTGGACGTAGTAAGAGGAAGCTGTGTGATATTTTAAAAAAAGTATATTTTTGGTTATGCCGGGTTGTTAATTTTATTCTCACGTTTATTGAGAATTTGAGGCAGTTTATTTGCAAAACACTTTAAATATATTTTTCTGCAAATTCGCATTTTAATGTTCTGTATACCAACGGCCAAAAAGATTGCAAAGTTGTTGCCAAAATGATACATTGGGAAAAGTCATTTGGAAATACTTAAATTAAAATTGCCATACTAGCAAATCGGGAAATTCGGATCGTTTTCATAGGTAAATCAATGAAGTTCACGATCAAATTTCCTAATTTTGCCATCTTTAAAAACTTATGTTCTATGTTTTTACTGTCTCTTTCAATTAGCTATTTATTTTCTCAAGACTGATTGACCAAAATTGATTCAGAAATTTCATTAAAAATCACACTTGAAATTAATACTTTAAAACTGCAATTTAATTAATGCTTCTTGATACTAACTTTTTTTAAAAGATAGAAAAATTTATTTCATAGTTCTTTGTTTATTATTTAATTTAATATTTTTTTTTCAATATATATAAAATCATTATTCTAAGTAAATATTTATTCCTATTTCACGGAGTCACATTTTGAAAAACGAGATTTGTAAAATTCTTATTAATCCTCACGTAACTAGACTATGGAGATAAATGATGTACCATCTTGTAGAGGAAAGTGAGACATTTCAAACAGGCAAATTATTAACCAGTCCCGCCCTTTATCCATTGTTTCACGTGAAGGGGTGCCTATAACATAACATAGAGGTGAATGACTTTTATGAGAATAAATGACATACCATTACGTTAAGAAAGGTGGGCCACGTCGAACAGGTTGAATATTATTCCATCCCGACTTCTAACTTTTGTAAGACGTGGGGGAATGTCGGCCTTGGCTGCAATACCGCTTTCGCCCACAGAACTCAACGTTAAATAAGAGTAGTTGAATAAATGACATACTATTATGTAGAGAAAAGTGTGGCGCGTCGACCAGGTTGTTTGTTAACAGATGCCTTCTTCGTAGGGGGATGTCACCATATTAAAAGCTATAATACCCAAAATAGCAGTTTGACTTACCTTATGCAAGGCTGAAATGAAATGCATACATATTATAAGAGTTTTAAAATAAATTTAAGAAGAGAAAATAAACTTTTCAAGAAGAAAAAACGATACCGATCGGAATAATTAGTTAACTTCGATATAAAACTAAACTATCATTTTTATTACAGACAACTACGGTTAACTGTTTATCATGTGTTAATTAAGTCGTGTCCAATAGTTCAAAACCTCAGCGGGCCGGCTCCCTGTAAGCCTGAAATCCCTCCAATATTGCAGTCCTCACACCCGCCTACTAGGTCACAGTAATTTACACATTAAATTGACAATTCATTCATATCATATATTCTCTTTATATTCATTCCCTTATAGATTTTTTTGAATGGATAAATTCGTAATCTTATGTATGATGCTGCCATCTACATTTATTATAGTAAAACATTTATAACCATGAAATATAGTTCAAGTAATGGTCAGAATATTAAGATTAAAAACGAGCAGAATTTACTTTTAGCTGCTGTAAAAAAATTTTTAATCCAAATAGATTTAAAAATGTTCCTCATTTTCTCAATTTGCATATTATTTAATAAAACTGTGAAAAAGTACAAAATGTTTTTCAAGAAAACAATACAACTTGTTATAACATTAGAAGACGGATATAATTTATTATTGTGCAAAGTTACAGGAAAAGAATTACATAAATCCCAAAATACACAACATTCATCATTAATCGAACGGAACACTAGGGTCTGAGTAATTATTATACATTACAAATTATTAATAATTACATATATATATTTTTACTAATTGTGAGTATTATTAATTTTTTGTTTAAAGATTCACTGTTTCGGCAATAATTTCATAATAATATTCTATGTATACCATTATAAATACACTAAATCTCAGGTAAGTTATTCTATTTTAAAACATATAAAACAATAAATGTACAAAATTTTATTACACATTTCTTTCTATGAGCTATTTTGTCACTGTTTTATAAATTTTAAAAGAAATTATGAGTTTGTTGGTGCTGCCATCTATACAAATTAGAGTAAACTATTAGAAAGCCATAGATTTGAAATGCTTAATTACAAATATACATCATTGTTTTGCTTTTCTTCAAAAACTACCATTAAAAGGTTTAGTTTAAAAATTAAATCGATATAAATAGTAATTAAATATAAATCTAAATCTAAATCGGCTCGCTATCTTTGAGAGAAAGGTTCCGAGGAAAATTCTGAGTGCAATAGTTGGCAAAGATACAGGAAGGCTGATATAATTAACAAGTTAAAATTAATCATATGAAATTTGCTGGACACATCTACCAAATGGATATCTCCTCAGAGGCACTTCAATAACAAACCAATGGGAACCAGAGTTAAGGGCAGGGCCAAACTAAAATTTGCGGACTGTGTGTACGATGACTTTAAGATCCTAAGGCTCGCCAGTTGGAGTATCCTGGCCAAAAGGAAAACATAATAATTAATGAAAGAAGGTTCTGAGAAACACTTTGCCCCAAAACGGGCTGTTTTACAAATAGAAGAAGAAGAAAATACAAACGAAAGTTATGGCCATTCTGAAAATCAATTTGTATTTGAAATTCGATTAATTGGAAAAAATTAGTATTCAAGCACCATGTGAGGGATGAAAGTGGAAAATGGTTCAGTATTAGTTAAATATTTTTGACGGTGGAAGGAAAATTTATCTGAATAATATTAATTTTTTAGTATGTACTTTGAAATGAATAATTATTTTATTGCAAAGTCTATATATATACTTACCAAGTTCCTATTCTTAAATCAAATTTCTGTTGAATTTTTTCCAGTTTGTAGATATATTTTTACAATTTAGTCAACGAAATATTTTTTAATGAAAAATAAATTTCCTTTAGAAAAAGTGTTATTGTAATTAAATTTACAAAAGGTACTTCTAATTAAATTTAAAGCGAAATGAAGGGAGCGTACTACTTTATTTATTCAATTACAAAGGTTATTCATCATTATCTAAAGTGTAAGCTGTTATTTTCGGTAAAGGGTAGGGGCTATTGAAAAACTAATTTCGAGTATTATTTTTTTATTAATCTTTTGTTTCCTATCGTACGTTATTTAATATAAGTATAAAATAATTTTTCACTAGCAAGTTTTATCGGTGCTTGAATATGCAAGTATTTGTGCCATATAAATTTTTAAGTATGTATTCATTTTTATTTTATTCAGAATAACGTGAATAGTGTAGAGGCCAATTTGAATTCATAGAGATACTAATAATTAACAGAACACCAGGTTATGTATTTTATAATTTCTTTGTAGGACTGTATATTTCAAAGAACTCTTAGTTAACTCAAAAGGCGTGATTTTTAGACAAAATTAAATACAAATTAGATTAAAACAATATTAATGTAATTGTACAACAATGTACAATACATCTCAGAGAGACAACTAAGTACTAAGTTAGATTAACTCAAATTTTCACTGTTAAAATGAAACAATGTTATAAGAGAAGGACAATAAGTGCTGTAACAATACTCTGTTTAACAATAATTGATTTTACAAACTATTTCCATCATTTGCATTTTCAATTTGAAACTTAACTTAAAGGACATGTTTTTTGTACAAACATATTTTAAATCAGCGAATAATAATCGGAGAGGTGAAATCGGATATGTGAACGGATAGATCACAACGATACTTCAATTGCATAAAAGTGAGTAAATGTGTTCATATTTCATTTAAACCATTGTAAATATTTAACTTACGACATTATATATATATATATATATATATATATATATATATCAATTTTCATATTTCTCGTGTGAACTAAACAAAAATATATTTTCATTTTGGAAGTTATTTACTATTTTTACCTAGCTGAAACTTCTGAAGGTTAAGGGGGTCCGATACCTTCGACATATTTTTTTTTATTTTTATACTTGTACAATCCAATTTTTTTTTCTCTTTCTAAATATGCATAAAAAACCATTTTAAGACGCTCAATTTTTTTTTTAAATTGCACATTTATTTTTAAATTAAAATTTTAGTAAATTTTTTAACAATTTTAAAATTCCTACTCCTTTTTTGTTTTTCAATATATTGAAGCAATTTTTTTTATTTAAGATCTTGAATAATATGTAAATAGATGTATGCATTCAAATTTTGATTCAGATACATCACTTTAAAAAAAATAAAATATATTAGAAATTTTGGGAAAAAAATTGACGAAAAAAAATAAAATTCCATTTTAAGTGGTTTTAAAAAACAAATTATGGTAAAAATAGGAAATCTGAATGCATACATCTATTTAAAATATATTTATCTTGCTATACACACAAAAATTATGATTTTAAGTATAATAGTAAAAAAGCCTTAGCATTTTTAGTGTTCATTAAATTTCAAAACCACGAACAGAGATATTTGCTTTTAAAGTTTACATATAGTGATACAACTAGGTTATAGGAACACATCATTAATATAGTGTCTCTTTAAAACATTCATAACTAAAAAAGTAATAGGAATTTTTTGAAGCAGTTTTTTGTGAGTTATTAAGATAAGTTTGAATATTATTTTTTAAATATAAAAAAAATGACTTTTTTTGCGAATTTTGGTTATCGGACCCCCTTAAAGAAGAGTGTAAATTATAAAAAAAATTCAGCTAATATTAAAAAAAATCTGAAAATATACCTTGTTTTCAAGTACTACCCTATATCTAAATAAAGTTTTGAAGTTCCAGTAAAAGTTTGGTGGTTATTGAATCTACCAGTTATACAATTTTTTTCGATTTATGAAAAACTAGATTTTTGGATTTACTCCCTTCTCAACCCTGACGATTCAATTGTTTTCTTGTCAGCCAGAGGATCGAACGGTTGATTGCAACCCCTTAAAAAAAGTACATAAACGCTCTATGATACGATCGAACTGAAAGTCCCATTTCACATACAACTTGCTGAAGGATGGAAGGACTTTTTATATCGATCGTAAATGGAATAAGTATGTAATAAGGACTTAGTTTCATCACTAAAATATGGAAAAGTCATAACCTTTTTAATTACTGCCTTTGCGCCCAACCTGGCTTCAAATAAGGTGGCCATCGTTTAAACCCGTATGTATTTTTTAGTGTATTCTTACGCAAAACTTCTGTTCTCTAATTCATATATTTAGAAGAAGAAAAAAGTTATCAGAATAACAAAATTGTGGTTGCCGGTTTTCATTTTTTAATGTACAGGAAATTTTATTTAAAAATATGTTTTCTCCAATTTCATTTTTTTGTGTGCGTGTTGGATAGGGAATGTCTCCATTTAGAATAAAATTTAATACATTTTCGGTATTCAATAGAATTTTTAAAGAACTAGAAATTATTTTAACGGTATTCATCTTCAGTTGTATGCAGATTAAATTGGTGACATTTATAAGATTGTGTTGTGGACTTAGGGAGGGGTTGGAAAGGTCACCAAAAGAATAAAGAAAAGATAATTCATATTAGTTTTCTTAATTTAATTGAATAAATTAACATTCCATTTAAAAACTTAAGATTATATGAATTACTTTTGTGCTTGGAAAATATAAGTTATCTGAATTTTTACATTCTCAGTAGCCATAAAAATTGATATTTGTCGAAGCCATTTTGAAGTTTTCTTAGAAAAGAGCTATTTCTATTTTAAAAGAATTTCCCCAGGATGAAAAATTTTAGTTTAAAAGTTGTAAATTTTGATTCTCCTGATTCTTTATATATCGTCAATAGACTAATAAAAGAAGAAGAAAAAATCTTCATTTTGACTGTGCTTTAAAAATTATACATTTAAACGTCTTGTATCTTAATTTATTTTTATATGTTGTTCTGTCCACTTCTAACACATACTTACAATACTTTGATATGCGATTATACAAAGATTAATATCGACATTTGGTTTCTTTTTAAAACAGAGATCTAAAACAATGATCTGTTACAAGAATGCTTTTGCATGTTGTAGAAAAAGTATATAAATTCATTGTTAAAACAACAATCGTACTTTTAATATCAATTCATCAAAACTGCAACAGTGTTTGGTAATGTTATCTTAGAACAATAACTTTTTTTACGTTAAATCCTTTGTCGAAATTTTGTACATTTGAATGCCATTTGAAGAAACTTCTGAAGCATCATTGAAATCATCACATTATTTCGTTTTCCATGATCTGAAATTTGATGAGGACACATTCTTTTACTTAAGTAAGTGACATTCTTTTATACATATAAAATCTAATCTGCCCGTCGTTGGCCGTTAATCGTCATATTGGCGACTTCTATGCATTTCTAAATTTCAAATTTTCGATGCTCCGCGATAAGACATTTGTACCAAATCTAAGAAGTTTTGACGTTTAAGTATGTATTGAAATATTTTAATTAAGCTCTTACACAGAGTTCTTTATCTGCATCGGTATACATGACTTCTATTTTTTTTTTAGAATATATCTTAGGTTTACTTTTCCGTTCACTGTACTTATCAATTACCGTTTAATAATATTTTAATTTATATTTCATTTGATTTCGGGTTTTTTAAAACAATTATTTACTTTTAAATTGCGAAAACGTCCCTCAAATTGTTTATGAACTTAATTTTCATTAATATTGATTTAAACCAATTATTGAATATAAGCCACAAGTGCTCAAAGAAGATTTTATGTTCATTATAAAGTAGTTTTGTAAATTTTCTATGTAGCAAATAATTTTGTAATAAACGTTTAATAACATTTAAATAAATGGTGGGGACATGAGAAATTTGATTTCTTTATCACAATTAGAAGACAGGAGATCAAAAAGTAATTCATCAATGCAAAAAGTAAGCTTGATTAAGAATTTGTTTTAATACTATAATTTCTAATTTTAAATAACAAACTTAAATTTCAGGTCCAAATGGAGAGACGATTCAAGAGAAGAAGTGTAATTTCTCATTGAGATAAAGGGGAAAGGATAAATTTCGCTTCTTCTCCACTACAAGAAGATAGGACATCAAAAAGTAATTCATCAATGTCAAAAGAAAGTTTTATTTTAAGAATGTGTTTTTATTGTGATTATTTCTAATATCAAATAGCATATTTTTATTTCAGGTCGAGATGGGGAGACGATTGCAAGAGAAGAAATGAAATTTCTCATTTTGATAAAGGGGAAATGAGAAATTTCACTTCTTCATCACAAGAAGAAGATATAGGACATCAAAAATAAATTCGTCAATACAATAAGTAAGTTTGATTAAGAATTTGCTTTAATACTATTATTTTACGTTAAATAACAAGCTTAAATTTCAGGTCAAAATGGAGGGACTATTCCAAGAGAAGAAATGTAATTTCTCATTGTGATAATGGGGAAATGAGAAATTTCACTTTTTCATCAAGAAGAAGAAAGGACACCAAAAAATAATTCATCAATGCAAAAAGTAAGTTAGATTTAGAATTTTTATATTGTTTTTAATGCTATTATTTTAAATATCAAATGAACTTTTAGAAACATAAGGATATGCTCTTAATTATAAATATTTTTTTGGTAATTGTGCATTCAGGTTAATCTTTTTTTTTATCTCCAGGTGATAATTAATATGTATTTATACTCTATTGTATGTCAATCAATGAAATCAATCAATGAAATCAATCAATGAATGTATATCAATCAATGAAATAAATACGTTGTATAAATATGTAGCTATGGAAAACTTTTCTTTTTGCGTTTGCATTATTTTTTCTAATTATTATTTTTTGCGATGAAAATACTGCAAAGTAGGTTAATTTAAATAAAAAAAGACATTACACTTTACTTTAATTATTTTTTTAGAGTTTCTTGTGAGCGCGGGGTCACACCTAAATTCCGAGGCCCTGTGCGGAGACACCTGTGGCACACCCTTAAAAACATCCCAATTCGTCTTAAAAAAATTATTTTGTGTATGTTTTTAATTTTGCAATATATATTTTTATTTTAAAAATTAAAGAAAAAGTCTTTGTCGAAGGAGAACTTTTTATCCATGCGGATTTAATTTTTCTATCAAAAGAATTTTGACGAGTAGGGATTTTTTTTCTTTGAAAAAACAAAATAATTGGAGTAGTGTAAAAACACCGATTCTGAGACGTGGATTTTGGTGGATTTTGAGGAATACGAGGTGCTGTGTGGATTTTGGTGGTGCTCTGTGGATTTGTGAGGATCTCGTCTGTCAAGCCGTGGATCAGGGCGGATCTCGTCTGTCAAGCCGAGGGGGCGTGGCCTAATGGAGATGACCTCAACCAATCAGGTGTCAGTAAGTGACGTCACATGCAGGGGGGACATGGGAACAGCTGTCGGTGACTCATCGCCGCCCATGGGCATGTCTCAACGTGTCTCAACGTGTCACACCGTGTTTGTACAGGAACGGACCAATCAGGTTCTTGTTTGAGGATGACCTCATGAACAACCAATCAGGTGTCAGTAAGTGACGTCACACGCTGTCGGGGCAAGGTTTTACTAGTTCTGCTTATAACCGCAAGGCGGCGCTGCATGTAGGGGAACGGACCAATCAGATGCTTGTTTAAGGATGACATCATGAAGAACCAATCAGGTGTCAGTAAGTGATGTCTATGGAGTGTCATGTGACATGAAAGTTGCTTTTTTGTTATTTTGCGTTTTTATTTGGGTATTGGTGGAAATTTGCGACGCACAGCATCTACACATTTTTAATTATAAGCTGTGGGTTGTGACATCATAGGTATAATGTTAGGAATGGTTGGTTGTTGAAAAAACTGTGAGCTGTGAAAGTAATGTGAAAAAACTGTGAAAGTAAATAAAATATGATAGAATTAAACTAATATTCTTATTTTAATATTTATTATATTTTAATATTTATTTATATTTTGATATTTATTTGTATTTTATTATTTATATTTTTACATTTATTTTTAATATTTAATTATATTTTAACTTCTATATTTTATTATTCATTTATATTTTAACTTCTATATTTTATTATTCATTTATATTTTATATATATTTTAATATTTATATATATTTTATTATTCATATATTTCATACATATTTTAATATTTATTTATATTTTATTACTCATTTATATTTTACATATATTTTATTTACGTATACATCTGTGCCAAAAAAATTAACTCAGTGAGAGCAATTACGTCCCACTAGAGCTGCACAATGAACTTATGTTAAAGGGAATGACAGTAGTGTATATATTTTAACTATGGTTAGTACAAAAGAAAAGAATTTTGCAAGAATGGTTTTAGAAAAATATATTTTATGTGACCAACTCCAGCATATAATTTCGCAATATAACTCTATGAGGAATCATCCTATGGGGGTAAATAACATACCATCGTGTACAGGAAGGTAGACCAGATTAATAAGTAAAGCTTTTTTTTACCTTTTGACATGTGTACTAAGGGTATAAAAAATGACAGTCTGGGGTTCTATGAAAATAATGTTTATAACAATATACGTTTAAATTACAATTTATATAACGGAAATCAGTCTCAGTGGATGAAAAAAAAAGTAATTAATATGAAAGCTGATACTTTGAAAAAGAACCTTGGGAACCAAAACCTTGTATTACGGTTAATTAAACTTTTTATAAAAGTAATGTGTTCTTTAAATGTTTTTCACATCATACGTAAAATTATTATTTTAAGAGGGAAAATATCATATCGTTATGACTAGAAGGAGGGATCTCACCTTGATCACAATTGGATGCATTAGAATTGCTTACTGTTTAGGAATATGATGTAAAAGTTACTCTATCGCACTGTTTGTTGTGCTGGGCTTGATAAGAGCAGATTTGGGGTTGGTAAGTAGTGTAAAAAGGCCGCTACCAAGACGCGGAGTACGGCGGAGTAATGAGGAATAATGAGGCGTACGGGGAGGTGCGGCTGCACTTGAGGTGCGGATCAGGGAGGATCTCGTCTGTCAAGCCGTGATGCACCTGGCTCTAAGCCGAGGGGGCGTGGCCTAATGGAGATGACCTCAACCAATCAGGTGTCAGTAAGTGACGTCACATGCAGGGGACATGGGAACAGGTGTTGATGACTCATCGCCGCCGATGGGCAAGTCTCAACGTGTCTCAACGTGTCACACCGTGTTTGTACAGGAACGGACCAATCAGGTTCTTGTGTGAGGATGACCTCATGAACAACCAATCAGGTGTCAGTAAGTGATGTCTATGGAGTGTCATGTAACATGAAAGTTGCTTTTTTTTGTTATTTTGCGTTTTTATTTGGGTATTGGTGGAAATTTGCGACGCACTGCATCTACGCATTTTTAATTATAAGCTGTGGGTTGTGACATATGTTAGGAATAGTTGGTTTTTGAAAATAATATTAGCTGTATATACAACTTCAATTTGGCGAAAGTAAATAAAATATGACAGAATTAGACTAATATTAGTTTTTAATATTTTATTTTAATATTTATTTATATTTTTTGATATTTCTTTATATTTTGATATTTATTTGTATTTAATTTTTTTTTTTTTACATTTATTCTTTTTATTATTTATTTATATTTTTAATATTTATTTATATTTTTATTATTTATTTATATTTTTTATTATTTATTTATATTTTTATTATTTATTTATATTTTTATTATTTATTTATATTTTTATTATTTATTTATATTTTTATTATTTATTTATATTTTTATTATTTATTTATATTTCAACTTTTATATTTTATTATTCATTTATATTTTATTTCTCATTTATAGTTCATATATATTTTAATATTTATTTATATTTTATATACGTATACATCTTTGCCAAAAAAAAATAACTCAGTGAGAGCAATTACGCCCCACTAGAGCTGCACAATGAACTTATGTTAAAGGGAAAGACACTAGTGTATATATTTTAACTATGGTTAGTACAAAAGAAAATAATTTTGCAAGAATGGTTTTAGAAAAATATCTTTTATGTGACCAACTCCACCATACAATTTCGCCATATAACTCTATGAGGAATCATACTATGGGATTAAATAACATACCATTGCGTACAAGAAGGTGGACCAGATTAATTAGTAAAGCTTTTAGACATGTGTACCAAGGGTATAAAAAATGACAGTTTGGGGTTTTATGAAAATAATGCATATAAAAATATACGTTTAAATTACAATGTATTTCACGGACATTAGTCTCAATGGATGAAAAATAAGTAATTAATATGAAAGCTGATACTTTGAAAAAGAACTTTGGGGACCAAGAACCTTGTGTTACGGTTAATTAAACTTTTTTATAAAAGTAATGTGTTCTTTAAATGTTTTTCACATCATACGTAAAATTATTATTGTAAGAGGGAAAATATCATATCGTTATGACTAGAAGGAGGGATCTCACCTTGATCACAATTGGATACATTAGAATTACTTACTGTGTAGGAATATGATGTAAAAGTTACTCTATCGCACTGGTTGTGGTGCTGGGCTTGATAAGAGCATATTAGGGGTTGGTATGTAAGATAATGAATTTATTACTTGTTATAATACGTGTTAAAAAAGGGGATTTGTCTTAGATGTAGTTGTTTTAGGGGTGTTTTGTAGTTGGCTGTGTGATTGAACGCGCAGTGCAGCTACACAAAGGGAGTTATTTTAACAAGATAAAAAGGTAAAGTTACTTTTTTATCGTATCAATGGTAGGTTTTAAGGGTGATTGGAGTCTTTGCAGTTGATTGGTGGAACATTTTTTTTATATGTTATTACAAATTAAAAAAATTTACAAGTACACATTTTTTTTCTTATGTCATAAAATTATACTATAATAAAACGCATGGGTATCCACCCATGAATAAACCCCAGAAATAAAGTAGCACTATACAAGGGGAATTATTAGGGCGGGTTGGTTAAATTTTCAAAGACTAAGGGGCAACAAGTTCCCATATGAGTACAGTTGAGGGTGATTGTATAGAATTTTGCGACATCAAGTATCCACAAGGGGACAATTTGAGAGGTGTATTCATAAAATTGGCGACATAAAGTACCCATAGGGAGACGTTTGTAGGCGTACACATAAAATTGGGGTGAAAGCGGGGTGTGTAGTTGTACATTAGACAAGAATAAATGTAAAATGAAAAAGTTTAAGTTTAAAATAAATTATAAAAAGAATAAATGTAAAAAAAAAAGTTAAAATACAATTTAAAAAGAAAAATGTAAAAAAAAAAGTTTAAAATGTAAAAATAAAAAAAAAAATAAAAAAAAGTTTAGTGTGAAATAAAAATTATAAAGTTAAGTAAGAAAAAAAAAATTACTAAAAGTGAAAAAAAAAAAAAATTGTATAAAATAAATTTTTTTTTAAAGAAAAATTAAAAATAAAAAAAAAAGTAAAAAACAATAAATAAAAAAGTTTCAGTGTAAAAATACAATTTAAAAAGAAAATGTAAAAAATGAAAAATTTAAAAACAGAAAAATTAAAAAAAAAAAAAAAAAATTTCAAATAAAAAATATCTTAAACGTAATAAATATTAAAAAAAAGTTTAGTGTAAAATATTACTCATCATAAGCTTTTTACCCGAATCGACCCAAAGCCATATGGTGTTACGGAACGTACTAGCCCCATATAGGCACAGATGCCCGTGGTGAGTTCTGTGAATGGTCTACCCACTAATCGAACGACAAGTACCACAATTATATTAATTAATTAGCAAAAAAAAAAAAAAAAAAAAAAAAAAAAAAAAAAAAAAAAAAAAAAAAAAAAAAGCAGGAAATACTACTATAGATATAAAAAATATTAACAAAGTATCGAAAATAGAACCAAAGGTAACTAATAAATCTGTATAGAATGAGTGTCTATAAATGTATAAGAGAAACCAATGTATATATTTCTACTAAAATGTTGACACATATACTAAATTTTTAACAAATTAAGTCAAATATTTGCGAAATAGAGAAAATAATACATACTTTTTAAAATTGTATCAAATAGTCTATGAATGGATAAAAAAAAATATCATGACATGTATTAAAAAAAAAATTAAAATAATGGACTTACGTGTAACACATTAAGTTAAGAAATTTATACTTATCAAAGAAAGTAACGTAAGTCATATAAAAAAAAACCTGTAGTTAAGTACAATTGTTAATTGAATATGCTACAAAATATTGTCAAATTACACCATTTTTAGTGATATGAGAAGCAAACTTGTTAAAATGTCATATATTTATCAAAAATATTATACAAAGTACGAAAAATATTGCCTATTATGTTAAAATATTATCAATAGTACATAACCAACAGATCCAAATGACCTTCTGTACTCTATGAAACATGAAAACCTACGACGATTGACAACAATCTTGCCTCAAAAAATAAAAGCAATAGTGTGCTGCTAAGGATTAAATGTTAAGTGCACACCTATTATTGTTTATAAGTAGATGTAGATAAATAATATTGTTGAATTATTAACAAAGTGGTTTCATGTACAATAAAATGTAAAAAGAAAAAAAAAAAAGTCTAATAAAAAAAAAGTTTTAAAAAAAAAAATTAAAAAAGAAAAAAAGTTAAAAAGAAAAAGTCTAAGTGTAAAATATAATTTAAAAAGAAAAAAAAAGTTTAAAAATAAATAAATGTAAAAAGAAAAAAGTTTTAAAAAAAAGTAAATGCAAAAAGAAAAAAAAGTTTAAGTGTAAAATAAAATGTAAAAAGAATAAATGTAAAAATAAAAAAAAAGTTTAATAAAAAAAAGTTAAAAAATAATAAAAAAAAAAATTAAGTGTAAAATACAATTTTAAAAAAATGTAAAAAGAAAAAAGTTTAATAAAAATTAATTGTAAAAAGAAAAAAGTAAAAAAAAAAAAAATTAAAAGAAAAAAAAAAGTTAAAAAAGAAAGAAAAAAAGTTAAAATATAAAAAAAAATTTAAAAAGATACAAAAAGTTTAAAAAGAAATAGTTAAAGTGTAAAATACAATTTAAAAAAAAAAATGTAAAAATAAAAAATTAAAAAAAATTTAAGTGTAAAATTACATTTTAAAAGAAAATGTGAAAATAGAAAAAAAAAGTAAAAAGAAAATTGCTAAAAGTAAAAAAAAAAATGTGTAAAATGTTAAATAAAAAGACCTTAAGTGTAAAAAATAGAAGAAAAAAGTTTAAGTGTAAAATATTACTCATCATAAGCTTTTTACTCGGTATCCACCCAAAGTCATATAGTGTTACGGAGCGTACTAGCCCCATATAGGCGCAGATTCCCGTGGTGAGTTCTGTGAATGGTCTACCCACTAATCAAACGATAAGTACCATAATTATATTAAAATATTAGCAAAAAAGCAGAAAATACTACTATAGATATAAAAAATATTATCAAAGTATAGAAAATAGAACCAAGAATATCTAATAAATCTGTATACAATGGGTGTCTATAAATGTATTAGAGAAACCAATGTATATATTTCTACTAAAATGTTGACACATATACTAAATGTTTAACAAATTAACTCATATATTTGCGAAATAGAGAAAATGGTACATACTTTTTTTTTAAATTGTATCTATAAATGGATAAAAAAAAAATCATGACATGTATTAAAATAATGGACTTACGCGTGACAGATTAAGTTAAAAAATTTATATTTACCAAAGAAATCAACATAAGTTATTATAAAAAACTGTAATTAAGTATAATTGTTAATTGAATATGCTACAAAATATTGCCAAGTTATTCCATGGTAGTGATTTAACAACCAAACACTTTGTCTTTAAAGATTACGATAACGCAGTTTTAGAAACTAACACAGGGGAAAATGTGTATAATTATCATAAAATACTTCACATATTTGTTAAAATGTCATATAATTATCAAATATATTATACAAAGTAAAAAAAATATTACTCAATATGTTAAAATATTACCAATAGTACATGCCCAACAGATCAAAATAACCTTCAGCACTCTACGACACATGAAAACTTACGGAGATTAACAGCAATCTTGCCTCAAAAAATAAAAAACAATAGTGTGCTGCTAAGGATTAAATGTCAAGTACACACCCAGTGTAGAAGATGTAGACAAATAATATTGTTGAATTATTAACAAAGTGATTTCATTAATACTAAAATAAGGTCTTTGTTACAATAATATATATATATATATATATATTTTAAAATTAAGTTATTATTAGTGAAATTTGTGTAATATTTTTAGACTGCTTTGTTCAATTTATAATATGTAGGTAGAATTTATACATAAAAAACCCCTTTGTGTAAACGTATTATCAAAAATATTTCACAAATTAAGAAGAAGAATACCTAAGGAAGGTCTTTGCACATGATTATAGTACAAAACCATGTGGATTTACATCAATTTTACCAGGAACAAGGAGGTCAGTATACGGCTATGGGTCAAATAGTCAATTTTTTAAAACCACATTCAGGCATTTGTGTTAGTAATGCCTGAATGTGGTTTTAAAAAATTGACTATTTGACCCATAGCCGTATACTGACCTCCTTGTTCCTGGTAAAATTGATGTAAATCCACATGGTTTTGTACTATAATCATGTGCAAAGACCTTCCTTAGGTATTCTTCTTCTTAATTTGTGAAATATTTTTGATAATACGTTTACACAAAGGGGTTTTTTATGTATAAATTCTACCTACATATTATAAATTGAACAAAGCAGTCTAAAAATATTACACAAATTTCACTAATAATAACTTAATTTTAAAATATATATATATATATATATATTATTGTAACAAAGACCTTATTTTAGTATTAATGAAATCACTTTGTTAATAATTCAACAATATTATTTGTCTACATCTTCTACACTGGGTGTGTACTTGACATTTAATCCTTAGCAGCACACTATTGTTTTTTATTTTTTGAGGCAAGATTGCTGTTAATCTCCGTAAGTTTTCATGTGTCGTAGAGTGCTGAAGGTTATTTTGATCTGTTGGGCATGTACTATTGGTAATATTTTAACATATTGAGTAATATTTTTTTTACTTTGTATAATATATTTGATAATTATATGACATTTTAACAAATATGTGAAGTATTTTATGATAATTATACACATTTTCCCCTGTGTTAGTTTCTAAAACTGCGTTATCGTAATCTTTAAAGACAAAGTGTTTGGTTGTTAAATCACTACCATGGAATAACTTGGCAATATTTTGTAGCATATTCAATTAACAATTATACTTAATTACAGTTTTTTATAATAACTTATGTTGATTTCTTTGGTAAATATAAATTTTTTAACTTAATCTGTCACGCGTAAGTCCATTATTTTAATACATGTCATGATTTTTTTTTTATCCATTTATAGATACAATTTAAAAAAAAAGTATGTACCATTTTCTCTATTTCGCAAATATATGAGTTAATTTGTTAAACATTTAGTATATGTGTCAACATTTTAGTAGAAATATATACATTGGTTTCTCTAATACATTTATAGACACCCATTGTATACAGATTTATTAGATATTCTTGGTTCTATTTTCTATACTTTGATAATATTTTTTATATCTATAGTAGTATTTTCTGCTTTTTTGCTAATATTTTAATATAATTATGGTACTTATCGTTTGATTAGTGGGTAGACCATTCACAGAACTCACCACGGGAATCTGCGCCTATATGGGGCTAGTACGCTCCGTAACACTATATGACTTTGGGTGGATACCGAGTAAAAAGCTTATGATGAGTAATATTTTACACTTAAACTTTTTTCTTCTATTTTTTACACTTAAGGTCTTTTTATTTAACATTTTACACATTTTTTTTTTTACTTTTAGCAATTTTCTTTTTACTTTTTTTTTCTATTTTCACATTTTCTTTTAAAATGTAATTTTACACTTAAATTTTTTTTAATTTTTTATTTTTACATTTTTTTTTTTAAAATTGTATTTTACACTTTAACTATTTCTTTTTAAACTTTTTGTATCTTTTAAAATTTTTTTTTATATTTTAACTTTTTTTCTTTCTTTTTTAACTTTTTTTTTTCTTTTAATTTTTTTTTTTTTTACTTTTTTCTTTTTACAATTAATTTTTATTAAACTTTTTTCTTTTTACATTTTTTTAAAATTGTATTTTACACTTAATTTTTTTTTTTATTATTTTTTAACTTTTTTTTATTAAACTTTTTTTTTATTTTTACATTTATTCTTTTTACATTTTATTTTACACTTAAACTTTTTTTTCTTTTTGCATTTACTTTTTTTTAAAACTTTTTTCTTTTTACATTTATTTATTTTTAAACTTTTTTTTTCTTTTTAAATTATATTTTACACTTAGACTTTTTCTTTTTAACTTTTTTTCTTTTTTAATTTTTTTTTTTAAAACTTTTTTTTTATTAGACTTTTTTTTTTTTCTTTTTACATTTTATTGTACATGAAACCACTTTGTTAATAATTCAACAATATTATTTATCTACATCTACTTATAAACAATAATAGGTGTGCACTTAACATTTAATCCTTAGCAGCACACTATTGCTTTTATTTTTTGAGGCAAGATTGTTGTCAATCGTCGTAGGTTTTCATGTTTCATAGAGTACAGAAGGTCATTTGGATCTGTTGGTTATGTACTATTGATAATATTTTAACATAATAGGCAATATTTTTCGTACTTTGTATAATATTTTTGATAAATATATGACATTTTAACAAGTTTGCTTCTCATATCACTAAAAATGGTGTAATTTGACAATATTTTGTAGCATATTCAATTAACAATTGTACTTAACTACAGGTTTTTTTTTATATGACTTACGTTACTTTCTTTGATAAGTATAAATTTCTTAACTTAATGTGTTACACGTAAGTCCATTATTTTAATTTTTTTTTTAATACATGTCATGATATTTTTTTTTATCCATTCATAGACTATTTGATACAATTTTAAAAAGTATGTATTATTTTCTCTATTTCGCAAATATTTGACTTAATTTGTTAAAAATTTAGTATATGTGTCAACATTTTAGTAGAAATATATACATTGGTTTCTCTTATACATTTATAGACACTCATTCTATACAGATTTATTAGTTACCTTTGGTTCTATTTTCGATACTTTGTTAATATTTTTTATATCTATAGTAGTATTTCCTGCTTTTTTTTTTTTTTTTTTTTTTTTTTTTTTTTTTTTTTTTTTTTTTTTGCTAATTATTTAATATAATTGTGGTACTTGTCGTTCGATTAGTGGGTAGACCATTCACAGAACTCACCACGGGCATCTGTGCCTATATGGGGCTAGTACGTTCCGTAACACCATATGGCTTTGGGTCGATTCGGGTAAAAAGCTTATGATGAGTAATATTTTACACTAAACTTTTTTTTAATATTTATTACGTTTAAGATATTTTTTATTTGAAATTTTTTTTTTTTTTTTTTAATTTTTCTGTTTTTAAATTTTTCATTTTTTACATTTTCTTTTTAAATTGTATTTTTACACTGAAACTTTTTTATTTATTGTTTTTTACTTTTTTTTTTATTTTTAATTTTTCTTTAAAAAAAAATTTATTTTATACAATTTTTTTTTTTTTTCACTTTTAGTAATTTTTTTTTTCTTACTTAACTTTATAATTTTTATTTCACACTAAACTTTTTTTTATTTTTTTTTTTATTTTTACATTTTAAACTTTTTTTTTTACATTTTTCTTTTTAAATTGTATTTTAACTTTTTTTTTTACATTTATTCTTTTTATAATTTATTTTAAACTTAAACTTTTTCATTTTACATTTATTCTTGTCTAATGTACAACTACACACCCCGCTTTCACCCCAATTTTATGTGTACGCCTACAAACGTCTCCCTATGGGTACTTTATGTCGCCAATTTTATGAATACACCTCTCAAATTGTCCCCTTGTGGATACTTGATGTCGCAAAATTCTATACAATCACCCTCAACTGTACTCATATGGGAACTTGTTGCCCCTTAGTCTTTGAAAATTTAACCAACCCGCCCTAATAATTCCCCTTGTATAGTGCTACTTTATTTCTGGGGTTTATTCATGGGTGGATACCCATGCGTTTTATTATAGTATAATTTTATGACATAAGAAAAAAAATGTGTACTTGTAAATTTTTTTAATTTGTAATAACATATAAAAAAAATGTTCCACCAATCAACTGCAAAGACTCCAATCACCCTTAAAACCTACCATTGATACGATAAAAAAGTAACTTTACCTTTTTATCTTGTTAAAATAACTCCCTTTGTGTAGCTGCACTGCGCGTTCAATCACACAGCCAACTACAAAACACCCCTAAAACAACTACATCTAAGACAAATCCCCTTTTTTAACACGTATTATAACAAGTAATAAATTCATTATCTTACATACCAACCCCTAATATGCTCTTATCAAGCCCAGCACCACAACCAGTGCGATAGAGTAACTTTTACATCATATTCCTACACAGTAAGTAATTCTAATGTATCCAATTGTGATCAAGGTGAGATCCCTCCTTCTAGTCATAACGATATGATATTTTCCCTCTTACAATAATAATTTTACGTATGATGTGAAAAACATTTAAAGAACACATTACTTTTATAAAAAAGTTTAATTAACCGTAACACAAGGTTCTTGGTCCCCAAAGTTCTTTTTCAAAGTATCAGCTTTCATATTAATTACTTATTTTTCATCCATTGAGACTAATGTCCGTGAAATACATTGTAATTTAAACGTATATTTTTATATGCATTATTTTCATAAAACCCCAAACTGTCATTTTTTATACCCTTGGTACACATGTCTAAAAGCTTTACTAATTAATCTGGTCCACCT
Source organism: Troglohyphantes excavatus (assembly GCA_963932185.1). Lineage (NCBI taxonomy): Eukaryota > Metazoa > Arthropoda > Arachnida > Araneae > Linyphiidae > Troglohyphantes > Troglohyphantes excavatus. Next base: position 35,168,622 of record OZ010666.1, on the reverse strand, counting down.
TCTTGTACGCAATGGTATGTTATTTAATCCCATAGTATGATTCCTCATAGAGTTATATGGCGAAATTGTATGGTGGAGTTGGTCACATAAAAGATATTTTTCTAAAACCATTCTTGCAAAATTATTTTCTTTTGTACTAACCATAGTTAAAATATATACACTAGTGTCTTTCCCTTTAACATAAGTTCATTGTGCAGCTCTAGTGGGGCGTAATTGCTCTCACTGAGTTATTTTTTTTTGGCAAAGATGTATACGTATATAAAATATAAATAAATATTAAAATATATATGAACTATAAATGAGAAATAAAATATAAATGAATAATAAAATATAAAAGTTGAAATATAAATAAATAATAAAAATATAAATAAATAATAAAAATATAAATAAATAATAAAAATATAAATAAATAATAAAAATATAAATAAATAATAAAAATATAAATAAATAATAAAAAATATAAATAAATAATAAAAATATAAATAAATATTACAAATATAAATAAATAATAAAAAGAATAAATGTAAAAAAAAAAAAATTAAATACAAATAAATATCAAAATATAAAGAAATATCAAAAAATATAAATAAATATTAAAATAAAATATTAAAAACTAATATTAGTCTAATTCTGTCATATTTTATTTACTTTCGCCAAATTGAAGTTGTATATACAGCTAATATTATTTTCAAAAACCAACTATTCCTAACATATGTCACAACCCACAGCTTATAATTAAAAATGCGTAGATGCAGTGCGTCGCAAATTTCCACCAATACCCAAATAAAAACGCAAAATAACAAAAAAAAAGCAACTTTCATGTTACATGACACTCCATAGACATCACTTACTGACACCTGATTGGTTGTTCATGAGGTCATCCTCACACAAGAACCTGATTGGTCCGTTCCTGTACAAACACGGTGTGACACGTTGAGACACGTTGAGACTTGCCCATCGGCGACTTGCCCATGGGCGATGAGTCATCAGCACCTGTTCCCATGCCCCCTGCGTGTGACGTCACTTACTGACACCTGATTGGTTGAGGTCATCTCCATTAGGTCACGCCCCCTCGGCTTAGAGCCAGGTGCATCACGGCTTGACAGACGAGATCCTCCCTGATCCGCACCTCAAGTGCAGCCGCACCTCCCCGTACGCCTCATTATTCCTCATTACTCCGCCGTACTCCGCGTCTTGGTAGCGGCCTTTTTACACTACTTTGGTATGTAAGATAATGGATCTATTACTTGTTCTAATACGTGTTGAATAAGGGAATTTGTCTTAGATGTTGCTGTTTTAGGGGTGTTTTATAATTGGTTGTTTGATTGAACGATACAGTGCAGCTATACAAAGGGGTTTATTTATACGCTTGGTACAAGTACACATTTTTTCTTATGTCATAAAATTACACTATAACAAAACGCATAGGTGGATGGTAGAAATGAAGTAGCACCATACAAGGGGAATTATTATGGCTGGCAGATTAAATTTTCAAAGACTAAGAGGCAACAAGTTCCCATATGAGTACAATTGAGGGTGAATGTGTAGAATTTGGCGACATCAAGTATCCACAAGGGGACAATTTGAGAGGTGTATTCGTAAAATTGGCGACATAAAGTACTCATAGGGAGACGTTTGTAGGCGTATACATAAAATTGGGGTGAAAGCGGGGTTTGTAGTTGTACATTAGACAAGAATAAATGAAAAAGTTTAAGTTTGAAATAAATTATAAAAAGAATAAATGTTAAAAAAAAAGTTAAAATACAATTTAAAAAGCAAAATGTAAAAAAAAAAAAAAGTTTAAAAAGAAAAATGTAAAAATAAAAAAAAGTTTAAGTGTGAATTAAAAACTAAAAGGTTAAGTAAGAAAAAAAAATAACTAAAAGTGAAAAAAAAATTTTAAAACTGAAAAAAATATATATATATTTATATAAAAAATATTTGAAAAAAGTTTAAGTGTTAAATAAATTATAAAACTAATAAATGTAAAATAAAAAGTTTACGTGTGAAATAGATTATAAAAAGTATAAATGTAAAAAAATAAATAAAAAGTTTAAGTGAAAAATATAATGTAAAGATAAAAAAGTTAAAAAACAGTAACTGTAAAATAAAAAAAAAGTTTGTATAAAATGAACTTTTAAAAGAAAAATGAAAAAAAAAAAGTAAAAACAATATATATAAAAAAAGTTTTAAGTGTAAAAATAAAATTAAAAAAAAAAAAATTAAAAAAAAAAAAAAAAAGACAAATGTAAAAAAGAAAAACGTAAAAAAAAAATTTAAAATTTAAAAAAAAAAATTTACAAACAAAAAAATATGAAAAAAAAAAAGAAACGTTAAAAGAAAATAGCTAAATGTAAAAAAGAAATGTGTTAAATGTAAAAGATTAACCATCATAAGTTTTTTACCCGAATCGACCCAAAGCCATATGGTGTTACGGAACGTACTAGCCCCATATAGGCACAGATGCCCGTGGTGAGTTCTGTGAATGGTCTACCCACTAATCAAACGACAAGTACCACAATTACATTAAATAATTAGCAACAAAAAAAAGCAGGAAATACTACTATAGATATAAAAAATATTAACAAAGTATCGAAAATAGAACCAAAGGTAACTAATAAATCTGTATAGAATGAGTGTCTATAAATGTATAAGAGAAACCAATGTATATATTTCTACTAAAATGTTGACACATATACTAAATTTTTAACAAATTAAGTCAAATATTTGCGAAATAGAGAAAATAATACATACTTTTTAAAATTGTATCAAATAGTCTATGAATGGATAAAAAAAATATCGTGACATGTATTAAAAAAAAAATTAAAATAATGGACTTACGTGTAACACATTAAGTTAAGAAATTTATACTTATCAAAGAAAGTAACGTAAGTCATATAAAAAAAAAAAACCTGTAGTTAAGTACAATTGTTAATTGAATATGCTACAAAATATTGTCAAATTACACCATTTTTAGTGATAGGACAAGCAAACTTGTTAAAATGTCATATAATTATCAAAAATATTATACAAAGTACGAATTTTAAAAAAAAAAGTAAATGCAAAAAGAAAAAAAAGTTTAAGTGTAAAATAAAATGTAAAAAAAAAAAAAATGTAAAAAATAAAAAAAAGTTTAATAAAAAAAAAGTTAAAAAATAATAAAAAAAAAATTTAAGTGTAAAATACAATTTTAAAAAAAATGTAAAAAGAAAAAAGTTTAATAAAAATTACATGTAAAAAGAAAAAAGTAAAAAAAAAAAATAAAAGAAAAAAAGTTAAAAAAGAAAAAAAAAAGTTAAAAAAGAAATAAAAAGTTAAAAAAGAAAAAAAGTTAAAAAAGAAAAAAAAAAGTTTAAAAAGAAAAAAAAAAGTTTAAAAAGAAAAAAAAAGTTTAAAAAGAAAAAAAAAATTAAAAAAGAAAAAAAAATTAAAAAAGAAAAAAAAATTAAAAAAGAAAAAAAAATGAAAAAAAGAAAAAAAAATTTAAAAAAAAAAAAGTTAAAAAAGAAAAAAAAAAGTTTAAAAAAAAAATAGTTAAAGTGTAAAATACAATTTAAAAAAAAAAATGAAAACATAAAAAATTAAAAAAAAAATGTAAGTGTAAAATTACATTTTAAAAGAAAATGTGAAAATAGAAAAAAAAGTAAAAAGAAAATTGCTAAAAGTAAAAAAAAATAAAGGTGTAAAATGTTAAATAAAAAGACCTTAAGTGTAAAAAATAGAAGAAAAAAGTTTAAGTGTAAAATATTACTCATCATAAGCTTTTTACTCGTATCCACCCAAAGTTATATGGCGTTACGGAGCGTACTAGCCCCATATAGGCGCAGATTCCTTTGTGAGTTCTGTGAATGGTCTACCCACTAATCAAACGATAAGTACAATAATTATATTAAAATATTAGCAAAAAAAAAAAGCAGAAAATACTAATATAGATATAAAAAATATTATCAAAGTATAGAAAATAGAACCAAGAATAACTAATAAATCTGTATACAATGGGTGTCTATAAATGTATAAGAGAAACCAATGTTTATATCTCTACTAAAATGTTGACACATATACTAAATGTTTAATAAATTAACTCATATATTTGCGAAATAGAAAAAATGGTACATACTTTTTAAAATTGTATCAAATAGTCTATGAATGGATAAAAAAAAAATTGTATATATAATTTTTAATTGTATCTATAAATGGATAAAAAAAAATCATGACATGTATTAAAATAATGGACTTACGCGTGACAGTTTAAGTTAAAAAATTTATATTTACCAAAGAAATTAACATAAGTTATTATAAAAAAAAAAAACTGTAATTAAGTATAATTGTTAATTGAATATGCTACAAAATATTGCCAAGTTATTCCATGGTAGTGATTTAACAACCAAACACTTTGTCTTTAAAGATTACGATAACGCAGTTTTAGAAACTAACATAGGGGCAAATGTGTATAATTATCATAAAATACTTCACATTACTGTTAAAATGTCATATAATTATCAAATATATTATACAAAGTAAGAAAAATATTACTTAATATGTTAAAATATTACCAATAGCACATGCCCAACAGATCAAAATGACCTTCAGCACCCTACGACACATGAAAACTTACGGAGATTAACAGCAATCTTGCCTCAAAAAATAAAACCAATAGTGTGCTGCTAAGGATAAAATGTCAAGTACACACCCAGTGTAGGAGATGTATACAAATAATATTGTTGAATTATTAACAAAGTGATTTCATTAATACTAAAATAAGGTCTTTGTTACAATAATATATATATATATATGGAAATTAAGTTCTTATTAGTGAAATTTATGTAATATTTTTAGACTGCTTTGTTCAATTTATAATATGTAGGTAGAATTTTTACATAAAAAAACCCCTTTGTGTTTATCAAAAATATTTCACAAATTAAGAAGAAGAATACCTAAGGAAGGTCTTTGCACATGATTATAGTACAAAACCATGTGGATTTACATCAATTTTACCAGGAACAAGGGGGTCAGTATACGGCTATGAGTCAAATAGTCAATTTTAAAACCACATTCAGGCATTAATAACACAAATGCCTGAATGTGGTGAAAAATTGACTATTTGACTCATAGCCGTATACTGACCCCCTTGTTCCTGGTAAAATTGATGTAAATCCACATGGTTTTGTACTATAATCATGTGCAAAGACCTTCCTTAGGTATTCTTCTTCTTAATTTGTGAAATATTTTTGATAAACACAAAGGGGTTTTTTTATGTAAAAATTCTACCTACATATTATAAATTGAACAAAGCAGTCTAAAAATATTACATAAATTTCACTAATAAGAACTTAATTTCCATATATATATATATTATTGTAACAAAGACCTTATTTTAGTATTAATGAAATCACTTTGTTAATAATTCAACAATATTATTTGTATACATCTCCTACACTGGGTGTGTACTTGACATTTTATCCTTAGCAGCACACTATTGGTTTTATTTTTTGAGGCAAGATTGCTGTTAATCTCCGTAAGTTTTCATGTGTCGTAGGGTGCTGAAGGTCATTTTGATCTGTTGGGCATGTGCTATTGGTAATATTTTAACATATTAAGTAATATTTTTCTTACTTTGTATAATATATTTGATAATTATATGACATTTTAACAGTAATGTGAAGTATTTTATGATAATTATACACATTTGCCCCTATGTTAGTTTCTAAAACTGCGTTATCGTAATCTTTAAAGACAAAGTGTTTGGTTGTTAAATCACTACCATGGAATAACTTGGCAATATTTTGTAGCATATTCAATTAACAATTATACTTAATTACAGTTTTTTTTTTTTATAATAACTTATGTTAATTTCTTTGGTAAATATAAATTTTTTAACTTAAACTGTCACGCGTAAGTCCATTATTTTAATACATGTCATGATTTTTTTTTATCCATTTATAGATACAATTAAAAATTATATATACAATTTTTTTTTTATCCATTCATAGACTATTTGATACAATTTTAAAAAGTATGTACCATTTTTTCTATTTCGCAAATATATGAGTTAATTTATTAAACATTTAGTATATGTGTCAACATTTTAGTAGAGATATAAACATTGGTTTCTCTTATACATTTATAGACACCCATTGTATACAGATTTATTAGTTATTCTTGGTTCTATTTTCTATACTTTGATAATATTTTTTATATCTATATTAGTATTTTCTGCTTTTTTTTTTTGCTAATATTTTAATATAATTATTGTACTTATCGTTTGATTAGTGGGTAGACCATTCACAGAACTCACAAAGGAATCTGCGCCTATATGGGGCTAGTACGCTCCGTAACGCCATATAACTTTGGGTGGATACGAGTAAAAAGCTTATGATGAGTAATATTTTACACTTAAACTTTTTTCTTCTATTTTTTACACTTAAGGTCTTTTTATTTAACATTTTACACCTTTATTTTTTTTTACTTTTAGCAATTTTCTTTTTACTTTTTTTTCTATTTTCACATTTTCTTTTAAAATGTAATTTTACACTTACATTTTTTTTTTAATTTTTTATGTTTTCATTTTTTTTTTTAAATTGTATTTTACACTTTAACTATTTTTTTTTAAACTTTTTTTTTTCTTTTTTAACTTTTTTTTTTTTAAATTTTTTTTTCTTTTTTTTAATTTTTTTTTCTTTTTTAATTTTTTTTTCTTTTTTAATTTTTTTTTCTTTTTTAATTTTTTTTTTCTTTTTAAACTTTTTTTTTCTTTTTAAACTTTTTTTTTTCTTTTTAAACTTTTTTTTTTCTTTTTTAACTTTTTTTCTTTTTTAACTTTTTATTTCTTTTTTAACTTTTTTTTTTCTTTTTTAACTTTTTTTCTTTTATTTTTTTTTTTTACTTTTTTCTTTTTACATGTAATTTTTATTAAACTTTTTTCTTTTTACATTTTTTTTAAAATTGTATTTTACACTTAAATTTTTTTTTTATTATTTTTTAACTTTTTTTTTATTAAACTTTTTTTTATTTTTTACATTTATTTTTTTTTTACATTTTATTTTACACTTAAACTTTTTTTTCTTTTTGCATTTACTTTTTTTTTTAAAATTCGTACTTTGTATAATATTTTTGATAATTATATGACATTTTAACAAGTTTGCTTGTCCTATCACTAAAAATGGTGTAATTTGACAATATTTTGTAGCATATTCAATTAACAATTGTACTTAACTACAGGTTTTTTTTTTTATATGACTTACGTTACTTTCTTTGATAAGTATAAATTTCTTAACTTAATGTGTTACACGTAAGTCCATTATTTTAATTTTTTTTTTAATACATGTCATGATATTTTTTTTATCCATTCATAGACTATTTGATACAATTTTAAAAAGTATGTATTATTTTCTCTATTTCGCAAATATTTGACTTAATTTGTTAAAAATTTAGTATATGTGTCAACATTTTAGTAGAAATATATACATTGGTTTCTCTTATACATTTATAGACACTCATTCTATACAGATTTATTAGTTACCTTTGGTTCTATTTTCGATACTTTGTTAATATTTTTTATATCTATAGTAGTATTTCCTGCTTTTTTTTGTTGCTAATTATTTAATGTAATTGTGGTACTTGTCGTTTGATTAGTGGGTAGACCATTCACAGAACTCACCACGGGCATCTGTGCCTATATGGGGCTAGTACGTTCCGTAACACCATATGGCTTTGGGTCGATTCGGGTAAAAAACTTATGATGGTTAATCTTTTACATTTAACACATTTCTTTTTTACATTTAGCTATTTTCTTTTAACGTTTCTTTTTTTTTTCATATTTTTTTGTTTGTAAATTTTTTTTTTTAAATTTTAAATTTTTTTTTTACGTTTTTCTTTTTTACATTTGTCTTTTTTTTTTTTTTTTAATTTTTTTTTTTTTAATTTTATTTTTACACTTAAAACTTTTTTTATATATATTGTTTTTACTTTTTTTTTTTCATTTTTCTTTTAAAAGTTCATTTTATACAAACTTTTTTTTTATTTTACAGTTACTGTTTTTTAACTTTTTTATCTTTACATTATATTTTTCACTTAAACTTTTTATTTATTTTTTTACATTTATACTTTTTATAATCTATTTCACACGTAAACTTTTTATTTTACATTTATTAGTTTTATAATTTATTTAACACTTAAACTTTTTTCAAATATTTTTTATATAAATATATATATATTTTTTTCAGTTTTAAATTTTTTTTTTCACTTTTAGTTATTTTTTTTTCTTACTTAACCTTTTAGTTTTTAATTCACACTTAAACTTTTTTTTATTTTTACATTTTTCTTTTTAAACTTTTTTTTTTTTTTACATTTTCTTTTTAAATTGTATTTTAACTTTTTTTTTAACATTTATTCTTTTTATAATTTATTTCAAACTTAAACTTTTTCATTTATTCTTGTCTAATGTACAACTACAAACCCCGCTTTCACCCCAATTTTATGTATACGCCTACAAACGTCTCCCTATGAGTACTTTATGTCGCCAATTTTACGAATACACCTCTCAAATTGTCCCCTTGTGGATACTTGATGTCGCCAAATTCTACACATTCACCCTCAATTGTACTCATATGGGAACTTGTTGCCTCTTAGTCTTTGAAAATTTAATCTGCCAGCCATAATAATTCCCCTTGTATGGTGCTACTTCATTTCTACCATCCACCTATGCGTTTTGTTATAGTGTAATTTTATGACATAAGAAAAAATGTGTACTTGTACCAAGCGTATAAATAAACCCCTTTGTATAGCTGCACTGTATCGTTCAATCAAACAACCAATTATAAAACACCCCTAAAACAGCAACATCTAAGACAAATTCCCTTATTCAACACGTATTAGAACAAGTAATAGATCCATTATCTTACATACCAACCCCAAATCTGCTCTTATCAAGCCCAGCACAACAAACAGTGCGATAGAGTAACTTTTACATCATATTCCTAAACAGTAAGCAATTCTAATGCATCCAATTGTGATCAAGGTGAGATCCCTCCTTCTAGTCATAACGATATGATATTTTCCCTCTTAAAATAATAATTTTACGTATGATGTGAAAAACATTTAAAGAACACATTACTTTTATAAAAAGTTTAATTAACCGTAATACAAGGTTTTGGTTCCCAAGGTTCTTTTTCAAAGTATCAGCTTTCATATTAATTACTTTTTTTTTCATCCACTGAGACTGATTTCCGTTATATAAATTGTAATTTAAACGTATATTGTTATAAACATTATTTTCATAGAACCCCAGACTGTCATTTTTTATACCCTTAGTACACATGTCAAAAGGTAAAAAAAAGCTTTACTTATTAATCTGGTCTACCTTCCTGTACACGATGGTATGTTATTTACCCCCATAGGATGATTCCTCATAGAGTTATATTGCGAAATTATATGCTGGAGTTGGTCACATAAAATATATTTTTCTAAAACCATTCTTGCAAAATTCTTTTCTTTTGTACTAACCATAGTTAAAATATATACACTACTGTCATTCCCTTTAACATAAGTTCATTGTGCAGCTCTAGTGGGACGTAATTGCTCTCACTGAGTTAATTTTTTTGGCACAGATGTATACGTAAATAAAATATATGTAAAATATAAATGAGTAATAAAATATAAATAAATATTAAAATATGTATGAAATATATGAATAATAAAATATATATAAATATTAAAATATATATAAAATATAAATGAATAATAAAATATAGAAGTTAAAATATAAATGAATAATAAAATATAGAAGTTAAAATATAATTAAATATTAAAAATAAATGTAAAAATATAAATAATAAAATACAAATAAATATCAAAATATAAATAAATATTAAAATATAATAAATATTAAAATAAGAATATTAGTTTAATTCTATCATATTTTATTTACTTTCACAGTTTTTTCACATTACTTTCACAGCTCACAGTTTTTTCAACAACCAACCATTCCTAACATTATACCTATGATGTCACAACCCACAGCTTATAATTAAAAATGTGTAGATGCTGTGCGTCGCAAATTTCCACCAATACCCAAATAAAAACGCAAAATAACAAAAAAGCAACTTTCATGTCACATGACACTCCATAGACATCACTTACTGACACCTGATTGGTTCTTCATGATGTCATCCTTAAACAAGCATCTGATTGGTCCGTTCCCCTACATGCAGCGCCGCCTTGCGGTTATAAGCAGAACTAGTAAAACCTTGCCCCGACAGCGTGTGACGTCACTTACTGACACCTGATTGGTTGTTCATGAGGTCATCCTCAAACAAGAACCTGATTGGTCCGTTCCTGTACAAACACGGTGTGACACGTTGAGACACGTTGAGACATGCCCATGGGCGGCGATGAGTCACCGACAGCTGTTCCCATGTCCCCCCTGCATGTGACGTCACTTACTGACACCTGATTGGTTGAGGTCATCTCCATTAGGCCACGCCCCCTCGGCTTGACAGACGAGATCCGCCCTGATCCACGGCTTGACAGACGAGATCCTCACAAATCCACAGAGCACCACCAAAATCCACACAGCACCTCGTATTCCTCAAAATCCACCAAAATCCACGTCTCAGAATCGGTGTTTTTACACTACTAATTGGCAATATTGAATTTTTATCTGTATTCTAAAAAGCTGCCATCCAATCAGAAGAGCCATACATCAACGATAAAAGAACCTAGTTAAGATACCAAAAAAAAGAGTTTTTCACCCTAATACATTTAAAATGGAGATTTTCTTCCAAGCTTGTTTGGTGAAGTTCTTCCTTCTTTTGTAAAACTTTCTTCTGGAACTTATTAAAATCAAGATAAAAACGTATAACTAAAATTTTTCCTCGGATAACTGCTAGGCATGAGATGTTTGTTGTAGTTTCCAAGAAAAAATTTAAGACATATATAAAGCTTGTTGACAAGGGAAATTCAAAGACGTTTTCTTACCAAACAAATGACATTGACAAGCACTTTTTGTAAACAATTAAAAAATGTTTTATAATATGAATTTACATACTTGAATTTCAAAATCTGTGAAAATTTACTCGGCTGCTGTTCTCAGACAAGAAAATAAAATGCATGCGGTATTTCATTCATAAAATATACAGTAACGATATAAATAATTAAATAAATTAACAACGAATGTCTGAGAAAGTTAAGTATTTAAATCATCTACATATACAATTTTTACAAAAAAGTTTAGTACCCCCCTTGTTAGTTAGCTCCTCGAGTTGAGATGCAATAGTTATTTTCTGCCTGAGAACCGAAGAAACACGACGAACACGATTTTTTTATTATCGAGAAACATTGTACGACATATCAGAATGGGCTGTTAAATGGGGTATGTCTTTTAATATCAGTAAATGTCAAGTGTTGCACATGGGTATCAAAAATAGTAAGGCTGCATATGTTTTACAGGGTGCAGAAATCAAAAATAGTGAGATTGTAAGCGATCTGGGTGTGTTGGTAAATGAGGATTTTAAAATGAGTCATCAATGTACAGTGGCTTGCAAAAAAGCTAATAGAATGTTGGGGTACATCAGGAAAAGTGTTTCATCAAAATCTAAGGATATTATCTTGCCATTGTACAGAGGTTTAGTAAGGCCACATCTTGAGTATGCTGTACAGTTCTGGTCACCATATCTTAAAAAAGACATTGCATTGTTAGAGAAAATTCAGCACAGGGCTACTAAAATGGTTCAAGGGTTCTCAGGCATGAATTATGAAGATAGATTAAGAAATTTGAATATGTATACTCTGGAAGAAAGAAGGGTTAGGGGAGATTTGATTCAACTATTCAAATTTATCAAACAAGGAGATGTGGAGGGTTTAGATTTTAATATGAGTGATAGAACGAGAGGTCATGGGTTTAAGTTAAACAAATCCCATTTTAATCGGGAAGGGAGAAAACACTATTTCTATAATAGGGTAATAGACAAATGGAACAACTTGCCAGTGAATATTGTTAATTGTAAAGGAGTAACGGATTTTAAGAAGAAGTTAGATATGCATTGGGGGATAGTTAAGAGGTACTAGATGGACCAACCTTGTTGGGCCTTGAGCCTGTTGTTGGTCGTCAATATTTGTATTTGTATTTGTATTTGACTTTCGTCCTTCCAAAGTCACACCAATCGGTTAGTTGTTTTTACAATAATAAGGTTAACTTCCAACGACTGTCTCGAGAGTGAAAAACTCACAAATGTAAGCAAGCCTCAAGTTTTTTTAAACGAAATGTAGTTCATGGAAATTATGTGTTTCATAAAATCTAACAAATGAGTTTTTAAATCTTTTGCCAAATAACTTAGATTACTTTCTTTACTTCCTTTTGTAAAAAATGTATGCGATGTCTTCATATGGTGTAGTGTGACAGTTTATAAAGTGACCAATAAAACCAGTGCAGTATGACAAAAATTGGAAAAATTAAATCTGTACAAATTATTGCTAAAAAAATCTGTATAACCCGTAAGTAACGTTATATGACAATGATTTAACTGAAATAAATAATAATAAAAAATATGCATAATTATTAAAACCTTACACGCTAAACTTGGGACTACTCATTTCTTCTATACTGGACTATTCATTTCTGTGTCACTTTTTTTCTTATTGTGTTTGATTAAATCAAACACAATAAGATTAAATATTTTATCAAATTAAATTTTGTACAGAAAACCTTTAACTTCCTTGCTCGTGTCAAAAAAAAATTATTTTCTTTCACAAATTGTCATATTATTCAGGAAATGAATGGCATTAACCTAAGTTAGGGCTCGCAACACTTTTTACATATGTCCCTAGGGAAAAAGGGACCAAACATCTTTAAAAAAAAGGGACAAAAATGGACCTACAATATTTTATTAATCCTCATTAAATTTTAAGTCATCAATGCGAGAGTGACAAAATTATAGGAAAAACGCAATAAAACACAAAACGTTTTAAATAAAAAAAAAAGTTATAACATTTTCTTTGTAACAATACAGGCTAGCCGGGCATCAGTAAAGAGAGAGCATTAATAAAAGATTTAGCAAATTTGCGAAAATACTTTAATATTTTTGTAAATCTCATATTTTTTGTAACTTTTTAAATTATGGTCCGAATTGAAATTTAGCAGGGATGCCACTTATTGCAGAAAATGTCTATTTTGCAAATAAAATGTGAATCGAACAGCATTTTTCTTATTATAATATGAGACATTGGAAATATATATTACAATTTGCATTTGCACCTGCAAATTATCATTCTTCCCCTGAACAAGGTCTTGATTTACACCAATGCGATTAATTACATTTGTAAAGACAAAAACAGCAAGCCTGCTAATAGTTTAATGATACTTCGAGGGTCGCAATACCCTATTAACACTCAATATAAATACGAATCACGATTTTCGTAATGTTCATTACAAAATAAAAAAAAATCTTTGGTTAAATAGGGAAGGGAAAAGGGCCAGAGATGTGTTATCATAGGCATAAAGAATTTTTTGGGGGACCATATTCTGAAAAAAGGGACATTTAAGTACTTCAAGTAACAAAAAGGACTTTTAGGGAAAAAAGGGACCTGTTGCGAGGCCTGCCTAAATGGTAGTTGTTGAATATTTTAAAACTCAATCAGCTTTTTTTTAAACAATCAGATTATTCCCCAATTATAACTTTTTAATAATGAAATTTTAGATATAATTTGTATATTAAATCATCTATTTGTGCTAAGATTTTTTTTTACAGAAATTCAAATACAGATCTGAAGCCAATAAAGTGGTTCTCGTCAGCCGAAATATCAAGTGGATTGGCATGTATAATATATATATATATATATATATATTAAACTTTAAGATTAAATGTTAATAAAAACAAAAAATTTACATTAAAATTTCTAACTTGATTTTTTAAAAATACAATTCTTAATTTTAAAAATTCAATGATTATATGCTAATTTAAATACTTAAATTATAGTTTATATATACAGTGAAAATGCATTTTTGTTTAGAGAACTTCTTTAAACTATAATGCTAACCAGCCAATATTTTTAAACTGTTCATCCCTAAAGGAATAATATCTTAATTTTGAAGAATTATTATTGACGGGAAATATCTATAAATTAATCTACACAATATTTTTTCATGATAAAATCTTAATATGTAATTTTACATTAAAAGTGCGTTATATAATCTGATATTGAGTACAAAAAGACATTCAATTGTAATATTATGATTTATACCGTCATCTTATTTCAGTATTATCCAAATTTATATTTAATATAATTTGAAAAAACAACAACATTAATTTGCAATAGATGGAATAAAAAAAAACAGATGTAAGGCAAACCAGATCACTGGAGCTGATAAATTTATTTTACATATATAGAAAAAAATTTCATTTTACAATTGGAAATATTTTTTGTACAAGTTGAAATTGAATCAAGTAAACTTTTTATGCAGACATAATCTCCTTACAGGATTCCAGTCGAGTATCACAAAAGACATAAAAGTTAGATAAAGAAATTCCATGAATGAACAAATTCTTGAAATGCTTTTGATAATTTGTAACTCACATTTTTAAACATAAACGGAAATTGCAATATTCAGGGTTGGTTCTGTATACTAGTTCAACATCTTGAAATTATACGAGGGTACACAAATTCAATGGTAGGGGATATTACCGGATTCAAAGCATATCATACAATAGGCTAGTAAGAAAGGGCACATATATTAAATATATTCCTTAAATTTCAAAAAGCTTCAATACATTTATAGCTAAGCATTCAATGTATGACAAAAAAAAATTAATTCACTATTTTATCACAATGAAGTAAAACAAATTCATACTTCAAAAGAAAGTTAGAAATACATGCTAAACAATGAAAAGGAAAGTACAGATTTTGGCAAATTGTAAAAATAGTTTCTAATATACTCTATGCTTCACTTTAATTTCCACATGTGGAAAGACAACACAAAACTTTTTTTTAATATCACACTGATGTTTCTTTTCCACTAGCTATCTTCGTGCCACGAAGCAAAACTATCGTCTGAAGACACTCCCTGCAATCACTTAATCAATGCCAAACAATTCCCACTTACACCGAAATGTGCTGAAAACAACTTTATTTACAGTACATAAGGCCAGACTTCAGATCACAATCCTTATACTAGCAAACTACAGACCAATCCAAAGACCTCCAACATACTTTATACAATATACATATCAAAGAAGTTCTCGGCTTCCCTTTTCCCTATGTCAGTGGTTCCCAGCATGAGGTTGGTATGCAGACATTTTCATTGATATTTATCGAAATAACCGAATCTATTCCAAACCCTGAAGAACAACTACACTAAAAAAGTGCCTATTAATTCAGTGACGAGTTGTAGTACTTTTATAATTCAATATGGTCAATTCGCAGTTCCAGGCTTTAGCATTATTAAGCAATTTTTTTTAACATTCAATGTTTGGACAATATTAATGTTATTATTATTTGTATGACAAATGTTATAGGATATAGAAAATACAACTAAAAAATTATTAACTGCCCTGACTTATTAGAATTTTGTTCATAAACCCAAGTTAAAGTTATATTAAATCCCATAAGGTTTCTATTGCCAAAAGCTCAGGACCTATCCCGAAGTAGAAACCTCCTACTAATCTCTTGCATATTTGAACCTATCACACGAGGAAAACAATTATATTTCCAGCTCGATCACTGCACAACTAAAAACAACGATTGATACGAGGACATTTAGTCCAAAACATATTTAATATGCACTGCGTGTCTTCAGGCTCAAACACAAGAATCTCAATTTCGACTTTAAAGACATTCTTACAAGATGCATGGCATGTTATTTTAAGTTTAACCAACACTGCAATACAATTGTCTGAGAACAATTGAATGTTGAGAACCACTACATCATACAGACTGAAGTTTTAAATTGTCACGCCTTTGAAATATTAAAGCGTTTGCTTTTAACAATATCATGGGCAAATCGAATTGGAAAGATCTTTCTAGAGTAAAAAAAAAAGTCGGATAATGCATTTTTTTTTCAAATAGAAGTCTATTAAAAAGTTCATTTAATACCATTTTTCTTTGTAAGGAATTTGTCTAACTTAGTTAGTGGAATGGTATGCTGAGAAAATAAAATCTTTATGATAAACAGAAACAGTACTAAAATGGTTTAGGTAATCTATTCAAAATAGCATAGACCACAAGCTTTTTCTGATTTTTTTCCCCACCGTAATAGAACTGCAAACAAATTGTAAACCGGTAAACCATTCTTTATATTTTTTTTAATAAAAAGCATTTAAAAAAAGTTGTCAATTTAATTTAAATTCATTTAGTTTTTCCCACAAATCGAGAAAGATGCATAACTTTAAAATAATCAAACAATAAGTCAAATCTGTGCAATTCATAAAAGTGCAGTAGGGTAAAATTTTTTGCACAATAACACATAAATTTCTTTTCAATCCATAACAATATTGCATTTCCTTTGAATAAATTTTTTTTAACAATATTTCATTTTTAATATATTGTACAGTATATTTATACAGGCAATTTTTGTTGATTCTGAAATATGCATTATTCAGAACATTCATATCTTTTCTTTAATTTTCACATTAGAATCTAGCACCAATCCAAAAAAAAAAAAATGTGCAACTACAAAAAAAAAAAAAATGCATAGAAAATCATACATTCAATTTACAAAAATATATCTACTGTAAATATAACATAACTGTAACTATAACTTCTTCAAACTTTGTATTTCCTATCAAATATGTAAGACAATATTATTTCACTTTTGAAGTTCACATTTTTTATTAGATAAACATACTGCCACTTTTTTTGGAGTTGATGTAATAAAGTTCATTTGCAAATCTTAATTTTCAGTAAATAATACAAGGCAAAAAACACCGGGTGCCTTGGAAACAAGTGTTCAATATTTTCAGAGGACATAAAACAGGAATATCTGGATAAAACAAAAGCAAGCCATTGACTTATTAAATTATCTTTTAACGTCTGAAATATACATTAATTTACAACAATGTAGTAAATTCTATAAATTCATGAAAGAATGAAAACCAGCAATGAAAAAAAGAACACAATGAAAGCTCAATAACGAAAAATGAGGGATGAATGGCGACATTTAAAAGAACACAATAATGGCAGTCCAAATGTCACATGATACTAATGATGATGAAAAAAATTTGTACTTAGTTCACCAGAATTTGGCAAATGATGAATATACTTCACATTCTGAAACTATATTTGATACATAGATGAAGTGAAAATGTCGAACAAACTCTAAAACATGTACCATCCTTTTTGCAGATCAGTTCTATATTTTCCCACGCATGCCTTTCCTTGCACACGGTTGCGACGCAAAATAAAATGCAGCGGATACCTTCCGATCGGATGAATTTCTTTCTTGACGAGTTTCATTTGGGTCCTAACACGTTTCTTATTAAAAATACCTTATCGTACTGCCCTGTACCAACAGTCAGTGTTTGATTAATTGCTGTACAATGGAATTATTTAGATCCGACACAGATAGCGAGTGTTTTTAAATGTGTAATTTCTACAAAGGGTTATGGAATTCAAAATGATTATGGCAAAACATTGCTCAACTAAATAAGCATTTTTAATATTAATATACTTTTTTTTTCTGGCTACAAAATGTGTTTAAAATAAATTTAACGTATTTAAAAATAAATATACACGAGTAAAAATCATTTCTGCCACAAAACATAAATAGATTTTAATGATCTGAGTATAATGTAAAATATCCAAATGAGAATTAGAAGTATTTAAAAATATATTTACAAATTTGTAATAAGTTAACAAAGTCAGAAAATTCTATTCTCAAATAGTCCCAAGGAAGATAACATTTTTGACTACATGCCCTACAAATATACAAAATATATATATATATATACATATATATATATATATATATATATATACATATATATATATATACATATATATATATATATATATATATATATATATATATATATGTATATATATATATATATATATATATATATATATATATACATATATGTATATATATATATATATACATATATATATATATATATATATATATGTATGTATGTATGTATGTAAATATATAAATATATATATATATATATTTATATATTTATATATATATATATATATATATATATATATATATATATATATATATTTATATATATATATATATATATATATATATATATATATATATATATATATATTTATATATTTATATATATATATATATATATATATATATATATATATATATATATATTTATATATTTATATATATATATATATATATATATATATATATATAAATATATATATACATATATATAAATATATATATATATATATATATATATATATATATATATATATATATATATATATATATATATATAAATATATAAATAAATATATATATATATATATAAATATATAAATATATAAATAAATATATATATATATATATATATATATATATATATATATATATATATATATATATATATATATATAAATATATAAATATATATATATATATATAAATATATAAATATATATATATATATATATATATATAAATATATATATATATATATATATATATATATATATATATATTTATATATATATATATATATATATAAATATATAAATATATATATATATATATAAATATATAAATATATATATATATATATATATATATAAATATATATATATATATATATATATATATATATATATATATTTATATATATATATATATATATATATATATATATATATATATATATACATATATGTATATATATATATATATACATATATATATATATATATATATATGTATGTATGTATGTATGTATGTAAATATATATATATATATATATATATATATATATATATATATATATATGCGCTTTATTATAAAAAAGTATCCAAGATAAATGAAAATTACTAAAACATGCAGTAAAAACCTGCCTTAACCATTGGTTATTATAAACTTGCAACTATTATTAGTTATAAATTTATAGTCACGTGGTGTATACATATTGCCAGTATTCTCAGCGATACCTAATTATTTTTTTCTTAATTTAAATTCATAAAAGCACTTGTACTCTGTGTTGAATTTTTTATTAATTTAAAGTATTGAAAGAATTTTTAAAAGTCAACTCCATTAAAATAATTTTTTTTTTTAAAAATATTTTAAAAAGTGATTGTGGTGGAAGTATAAATTAAACTGCATTGCAATGGGGAAAAAAATACAAATTTGATATTAAGAGGGTTTACCAACAAAATAATTATAGAAGCATTTTTTCCCCTTTAATTTAAAGGGCATGTAGTTTTACAAGGCCTGTCAATTATTGAACATATTTTTAAATACAAATACAATAAAACCTCATTATAATGGTCACTAAAAAAAATTGTAAAAATTAAAATCTTAGAGGTTGAAGAGCCATTATTAAGGGACCATTTAAATTTTATTATTCAATAGGTTGAATAATTTACAAATCAAATGTATACGGCACGTCCATCAGTTACTAACTGAAGAAATAGGAGCCCCAACAGAAAATAAATTAATTTTTAAAACCAATGAATGTAAGCAATTAACATTTCCTTGTTCTAAAGATTTATGCAGTTAGTGTATAGGTACACGTATTTTCAATTCAACCTATTATGTTGAAGGCTGTTTTATATTAAATATACTACTGTACTTTCACTAAAACATACAACCTTTAGCCTCTATTAGTTCGATATAATGAGATTCTAATGTAATATTCTCTCAAATAATTAATAATTTTTCTTCCTTGTTGTATATTAATTGCTTGGGGGGAGGGAGAATTCAATTCTCACTTGGATATTTAAAAAAAAAAAATCAAACAGCTCTAGCGTGTGACGCGGTATTCTCGACATTCAGAGGACGATGATTGTAAGCACTAGCACTGGAAATCCTATATAAATGACTGCATTTACATACTGTTGACTATGGTGATGAGCCACTTGTACTGTTAGGGAACATTGGAAAAAGAACTGATCACAACATGAACGGAAGGTCTCCCCCTCCGTGAACCGAATGAGCACCATAGAAATCAGCAGAGGGTTCATTTTCCAAGAGGTTCAGCTTCTTCTAGAGTCTGCTTTGGCTGAATGGGGCTGGAGCAGAGGCTATCCTCGCTCTTTACAACGACTGGTTCTAGAGTGGCAACCTCTGCGGGTTGAGTGTCCGCTGCGATTTGACTGGCATTGTCCTTCGAACTGTCCTTTTCAGCTATTGGTGGAGAATGTGGTTGTGGACTTGGAGGATTTGACGTCATTCCTGGATTTTGGCTTCGTTCTGATTGTTCATTGGTGGTTGATGCTGCAGAAACACTATTTTTGAGTCTATGAACTTCTTTTTCGAGGGTCTTATTCTTTTCCCGTAACTTATGCAGTTTTGCTCGCTGTGTGTAGTGTACTTTTTCTAACTCCTGCAAACACAATTAAAGAGACATTAATAACACTTCCTTGTAAATTAATTTGCATGATGTAGGGTATACTTGCCAGGTTAAATTGAAATTTGACACCAAGGCTCGAAATAAGGCAAGGCAATTGAAAGTTACCAAAAAATTGCAGCGACCATGATTTTTCTTATGATAAACACTGCTGTGAATATTTGCAACCTGAATTTTTTTAAGGCTGATTAAGCAGAAAGGAATGTTTCTCTACAAGTAATCGTATGCCTTACGCAGTGTGTATCCTTAAGCATTCATGTATATAGCAGAACGCAGTCACACATTATAAATAATGTGCCATATACATGAATGTACACAATTTTTTTTTTTTAAATCTGTTTATTAAAATTTAAGTTTTTTCTTTCTTTATCTAGTAAGTATCTTTATGTTTCCTGCAAATGATATAATTCACAAACTATATTAATCAAAAGTTTATTTTTATTATTTCTACAATTGCTTTAAAATTCATAAAAAAGAAACGGGAAAATTACCAATCACAGAATTGGTTCAATTTTGATTTTATCCGGGAGTCCGAAAAGTTTTTGCTGAGGGCTTATAAAAGTTCACAGTAGTGTTTGCTTATCTTATTTAGAGCTCTGATATACACACATGAAACTGTGATACATTTGGCAGCATAAAACAGTTTACAAATGAAAACATTAATTTCTGCCAAATATAAAATACTTAACATTTTGATTTCCTGGCTATCATCACTAGTATTTTTATGATTTTTTATATTTATCTTAAATCCTAGCATTTTATGAGCTTATCAGAAAGCTATTAGATACTATTAAAAGTACAGTATAACTTTTTTAATTGCTAAAAACGATTTTTTTTTATTTCAAGAGTGTGCAGTAACAAAGGGTAGGTTCTGTCATTTATTTTAAAGTTCTCTCTTGTAATTCCAACTAAATACATGATCTCTTTTCAAAGTGAATTTTAAAAATTCTTAATAAAAAGTGTGTCTATGAAATGTATTCTGCTTCTGAAATTGGCTATGAAATTTTTACCGGGGATCCTGAAGGTTATTCGCCAGAATTTGTACCATGGTGAAAAGAAGTATCAAAGTATTCATTTTTTAACTATATTATTGAAGACAAATTTATGCAAACGAATCGAAGATAAAAAGAAAACTTAAAAACCCAAACTAATTTTTAGATGTTGAGACACACCACATAACAATATTTTTATTTACACTTAGTGTTACAAAATAAGGATTGGAAATAGACACATTTTGCAATGTCTAGTAAAAATCCTGTTTTTGAGAAACTAGCTTCAACATAAATAATATTAAATGAATTCAGTACATATTCCTCTTGATTATATATATACATATACATATACATATATATATACATATATATATATACATACATATATATATATACATATATATATATACATACATATATATATATACATATATATACATATATATATATACATATATATACATACATATATATACATACATATATATATATATATATATATATATATATATATATATATATATATATAAAAACACTATTGTGAAGGGTTAAAATTTTGAGTTTGGTGTATAGTATGTTCAATTTATTTTAAACTAGAAAACTTTTGATTAAAATATACTGGAATTATATCACAAGACAAGTCTGAATTTTGTGGTTTCATAATTATATAATTGTACAGAACTGTGATTAATTATATAATTGTAACTGCTGAATTTAGAAATCGCCAATAAAATATAAATAATAATTGTTCAAATATATTTAAATATAAAATATATATATAAACACAGTAATAGGTTAACAGTATATTATACTAAATATTTATTATATACCATACGTGGTTAAACTTCATAAAAAATACATTTTAATTATGACAAAGTGAAATTTTCTAAAAACATTTTAATGTTAAAATTGCATTCGGTATGCATTTCTTAACTAAATTTCAACAATTGCTTTACTTTTGTGATAATAATTTAATTTAAAATATTCCATATTTCAAAATTTATAAATGAATATAATTTAACTAACATTTTTTTTTTCAAACTTAAAGTAATGCAAAACATTTTTGGTGAAACTCTCACAAAACTAAGCTGTAGTAAAACTATAATATATACATACTTCATCAAATAAAACCCTTTTTGACAAAAATATATATATATATATTAGTCAATGAAACAACTTAAAACCTAACTACAAATTTACCTTCTTTCAAATATTTTGAACTAGATATAAAAAAACGTTAGAAAGTTATATTGTTCGGTTCGTTAGAAAGTATATATTTCAATATAACAATTATAAGCATGCATTTGCATTTTACAATTTGCAATTTTTGTAGATCTGATACAAATTTTGAATAATTCAAGTAAAGGAGAAATGTAACATTTAGCAATAAAATTTTTTTTTAAAAAAACTTACAGAATAAAAAAATTTTAATAAACGTACCAAAATTTCATTATACATCAAATCAAATATTAATCATGCAATAAGACGATTTTTTTTAAAGAAGTACAATGCTACAATTTACAAACAACACAATAATGAATTGAGGGAAAATATCTCAAGCAAATTGGAAACTAACTCAGGTTTGGCTATTTAAGCTAAAACATATTTTAAACTCATAGGAACTGAAGTGCATGAAAAGCATCTCTTTTACTTAAGTGTGCACACAATCACTTTCTAACAGAGAACACATCCACACGTCATACTAACCATCTGGTAGAGCTTTTTCCCTTGCACGGCAACATTGAGGCACTTACGGTACTTGGCAATTAGCGTTTCGACTTCGGACAAAATTTTTGTACGAAGCGACGCATCGACATCACTCAAAACCTTCTTAAGTTCAACGAATTCGCTTTCGGTGGTGGGCTGCAGCTCGTCTTCGTCGTCTAAGTTTGACACCAAACCGTCTTCTGTTCCTGCTGAAAAAACGTTACTTCACTTCTTAGATACTTCACCACATAGCACACACACATCAGCCAAACATAAATCAGATGCGTGATTGCACTTCATGCACACTTCCTAACCATTTAAGTAAACAAAAGGGAGGTTTTACTTAAAATGACATACGTCTTTGCCAAATCGAATGACACCAAAATAGAGCTTCGTTCAAAGCTAAATATTCCTTAATAAATTATTCTTCCGTTTCAAGTAAAGTATTACGTAATTCAAGATTGGTGGATTGACTTAATGTTTCACTATAGTTATACAAAGAAGTATTGATGCAGGATCCTAAAAGAAAGACCCAATAACTCTAATTTGCAATTTCGAACCATGGTCAGATGGTGGAAGCAACACCTGAACTGGCACTGCAATCTAAAAAATATTACTAAAACCATTGGAAGACATTTGGAATACGACAGATTTAACCTAGACCAGTCCCTTCTCCTTAATGAGTGTCCGCTTAGACAGTGAGGAAAGCTCCAATTACAAAGCTTTCAGCTGTTCAAATCAGGCCATGTGGGCCCTGTGTAATCAAGCTAATCAAAACTGTTCAAATCAGGCCTGTTGAAATCAAAGCTGTTCAAATTAGGCCTGTGTAAATCAAGGTACTAACATCTGTTTTGAAATCAATATCTGCAAGCATCTATGATAGATGTTCAGTGTTGGAACAAATTTCTAAAACTGCTTGGTATTACAAAAACAATTGGAAAAGATTATAGCAAATAAATAAAAATCCAATAGAAAGCAATTTTCATCCGAGAGCTTGGTAATAGACCTGTGAAGTAAAACCTCCCTTACTGTTCATAATCTATTGTTGACAGCCATAGTTAAAATCTTAAATATGGAAATTTCATGTTTAGAATACAATTCATTTTAGCACCATTTCATTTTTAGCCACAATTGATACAGATCAACATGGACTAAAAGTATGCATAGCTGTCTTTTGGGCTGATATTAATGTAGTAGCTTCTTGAATTTAGCTAAAGAACGATGAACAGAAATTTCTACTCGTTTGGGAAATAAAAATAATTTTAGCAGTCATGCACTTCCTACGAGTTTTAAAACTTAAGTAGCCTTCACCTGATGTATAATAGCCCAAAAGACTGCAGTAAAGTAGTAATGAAAATTCCATAATTTTAATACATTTAAATAAACTGGGCTTATTTCAATGTACTCAAAATACAGATACACATGACGAAACAAACATTACAAACAACTTATGAATGTAAAAGAAAATACACAAAATTTCATGCTAAACAGTTCCTATGTTTAGTATATATCATACCTGCCAACATTTCTTTTGAAATTGACATTTTATAATTGAAAATAAAATATTACCCATATTAACACAATATCAACTGTATCTTTATATGTCAAACATTCGCATTAAAGATAAACGCTTTGAAACATGACGCAACAAAAATAGTTTTTGAGCCAACATTTTAATGTATGGATTTATTGGTTCCAAATACTTTAAGGTTCGTAGAGTTCAAGACAAAAACACAGTTCAATTGCTTTGACAGGGCATTTCTAAAGTGTTACAAATATTGAAATAAGTGAAAATGCAGTTAAGGAAACATATCTAATATGCATCTACACTATAGAGTAAACACTTTTTACAAAGTGGAAAGATTATATTTTGATTGATTATAGAATTTCATTAATACAATTCCAGAGAAATCAGTTTAATTTTGTAACTTAACTCTCGTTTTATTAAAATAACTTAAATTTTTCCAAAAAGAATACGCTCTTAACAAGACATGACTATAAAAAAAAGTTGGCAAATATTATATACAGTAACATACCAGATTACGACATGCAGCATATATTAATATACCTTATTAAGCACTAAAAATCAGACACCAAACAAAAGCCAACAGAATGTATCTCCTATTCAAAATATATTTTGTAAATTAAGGTTAGCCTGTATAAACTATATATGTTTTTAATTAAAAAAAAACATGTACAGAAGAAAAATCCTTTATAAAATTGATGTGTCAAAATTTACTTGTGACAAAATGAAGCTTCTTTAAAATACAATATTTGAGATACACTCAGTTGGCATAAAGTATAGATATCAATAAACATCAACATATCAATATACACCAATAAACAATATTTAAATTAACTGTTTACAGTACTTTCATTAGGTTCATGCTGCTTATATAGAAAAAAGACGACCACTCAAAAGCCAAAATAAAATCATAAATACCAAATTTAAAATCTTAATCCAGAAATCAAAATACATCAAACATGCTCAAACATGAATGTCCAATAACATGTAGAGTAATTTTATGGAAGCAGTTACCAGAGAGGGTGCTGAAACTTGTGTCGGAATATGCGTCTTCAGAATCGAAGCAGGAAATGGAATCGTGGTCTGGATCCTTCTTGATGTGAGGTCTTTTGCTCAGTGTTTCGGCCTTATGCGAATGGTAAGCAAAAACGGTGGATTCTTCAGGCATTTTCATCGGCATCAATTTTTGGACATTGGCTGGATTAAGTGCGAGACGATTTCGTAAACTATGCATGCTACAAATAAAAGAGGGAAATTAGAATCGTGGACAATAAATTATTTTTTAACGATTCATTTTGCTGATTGTTAAGAAATAACAAAAACAAAAGTTGACAGTGTTTTAAGGTGCGTTTTTATTACCAATTAAAATTACTAGAAACAATATTAGCTTAAACAAAAGATAAATACAAAATTTATTAATTTAAACAAAATCCTATTCAATCACAAAATGACTTAAATTTCTTCGTAGGTTTGTATTTTTAAGAATACCAAACAATTGCTATATACATATAAAAAAACAAATTACATGAATTTGAAACTTGAGTTATTTTTCTTTTACCGTAAACAATTAACATTTTAAAAACAATGGTAAGTTAATGTTGTTTATTTGTTATTAAAATTATCTTTAACTGAAAAAAAAATGTAAAAACAAAAACCAAAAAAATTGCAAAGAGCAGTTTTTTATCATACAAAAATTACAGCCGATTTTGAAGATTATCCAAGATGTGTTCCTTGATATAATAGAAAGAAATAAACTTTAATTATTAAACATTTATTATTGCATAATCGGTCATTGGATTGAAAAATTTTACAAGAATTATTTTTTTTTAAAAATTAAAAACCCAACAAACTATAGGCTTAAAGGGAGAAAACTGGAAAATAATTTAATGGTTGAGTCACTTTTTAAAATTAAAAATCTTATTAAAAAATAATCTAAAAAAATAAAATTAAATTTTTTGTCAAAATCGTATTTTTAATATAGTGCATAACCTACTACAAAATAAAAAAAACATTCGGAAACAAAATGCTTTACAATGTTCTGAGATATTCATAAGAAGTATTCTACAAGAGATATGAATATTACTGGAGCTGGGGATTTTATTTTGCAAATAATTAAATAAACTTATTAATAAATAAAGCATTGTTTCTATACATTAGTATAAAACAATTTTATCGTCTCAGTTTTTAAAATTACTTAGGTTTGTTTATTCTTCAGCAAATTATTTGGGAATTAAGCATAAATAAATAAAAACACCTCAAGATCCAAAATTCTAATATTGTAAAATCTTAATTCTCAGCATTTTTAAGCTGCCAAAGTATAGTTGAGCATCCAAACACTATAAAGTCAAGTTATGACTGATTAATCAGAAACATTTTAGGCAATTTATACCAAGTTTTTATGTCGAGGAAAACATTCAAAGGATAACTCAGTAAATGAATGATAATCGAGTAGTAACCTTTTTTGGATTAACTGAGGAAAAGATTCTGGAGGAATATAGAGTGTTTTTCCATCTTTGGTGATCACAGAAGGGTAGGCTTGGAAGGCATTGTCCCACAGATGAGGCTGAGAGTAGTAGTAAACTAGCATTGGGTCCATGCCAATTGGATACGAGAAACAATTATCTACACGAACCCTCTTTTGAGAAGGATAACAGCTTTCTTCGAGGATCTAAACCAAAAATAACACAGGTTAACAGAAAATATAATGGGATGAAATTATACTTAATAACAGAGACAATAAATCATAATGTGGTTAATCAAAACAATCAGTATCATAAGTGATTACGCACTGGTGTGTATTAATCTAACTATACATAAAAACCAAAGGGCACAACAAACAGCCAATAGGAACGTTCATTCATACCAAGAGCAGGAGCATACTTCTCAACTCTCGATTCGGCGTTTGTTTTAGCAAGGTACAACATTTTCGAATCGTTGTTGATTTCTCCAATATCACAATATTTGTTGTTCTGATTGGGAGATTGAGTACCTGGTCAGTTCAATATTTTCAATCATGAATAATCGCCGTGAATATTATCGACAGAATCGTGTGCACTATGATGCTCAACTGATTTAGGCTCATAAGTAGTATAATTATATTTTTATCCCAAAATATCATCTTTACATTGAATTATAATACTATGCTAATCGTCGAAATAAAAAAGTTGTAAAACTTATTTATAATCTTATGTTGTTGTTTTTTTAATGTTAATAACCTACTTATCTATATGCCTTTTCAATTATAGTGTGGAAGCAAAGAAATAAATAGCATTCTTCTCACTATTTCAGCTGCATAATTTTGATGTAGAACAATAGAAAACTGCGATCTTGAGCTCCAGATTTTTCGCATTTATTTTATTTGTAAAAACCAACACCAAGTGAATTTAAAAAATAAATTCCAACCATCAAATATAAAATTAAGATTTTAAAAAAATAAATGATATCAACAAACTTTTAAATAAAAATAAATTCCCGCTTAATATCAGTACAAGTTTAAAAAAAAAAAAATACCGAAAACGCAATGGCGACAACCGTGATACCGACACGGGCAAATAGCACCTAGACCGGCCGCCAGACGGGACGTCAATCAAGCCAGACAATACGCCCAACACGGTTTTACAAACAGAAATAGATAAAAACCACCGAAATCTGTCAAGGATAGGAAAAAAAATAGAAAGATAAAAAAAAATGACGAGATAAAAAAAAAAGACAAAAAAAAAAAAACTGGCGCGTCAACTCCCGTCGCAAGTCGTGCGTAGATTACCTGCCCACCCACCCCCTTTCCCCCTCTCGCACCACTTAGCTTCTTGTTTTCTTTCTCTTTTTTTTGTTATTACACACACATGTATAAACCTGGTCGTTCACCCCGTGCTAGAATGCGGCTGGCAGACCCCTGAAAAGATGACTGGCGCCTGGCTACACACAACCTGCAAATTTTGTGCCGCTGCTCTTCTTCCAACTACCCTTCCCTTCCTGAAAAGTCATCATCCGCCCCATCTTTATTGAGGGGCAGCTGGTGAAACACATCCGAGTCATGCTAATAACACTACGAGTGGAGAGAGAGAGAATACCTACTCTGAGCTCAACTGGGTCAGAGTGGCAAGGTGATTTATATTTAAAACCTTCCCGCCTTTTCTAGCGCCTTACTCTTTTGCTCCAGCAGTGGCTAGATGGTCTTATGGCTTGGTAAGCGCAATCTCAGCGGCGTAGAACCCTTTTCATTATGTATAAGGTTTGGTATTTTTCTTATTATTACTGCTTTCCAGATTTGGGAAAAGTCAGAAATCTATATTTTTTTATTTGTCGAAAATCACACAGAAAATAATCAAAAATTGTGCAAACTTAATACATGCCTGCAAAAACACTATTTTGTTTACATACATAAGGGCTACGGTTCCCAATTAGAATTAAGTCATGGACCCCTAGCTAAAACAAAACCGGGGACCCCTTTTTTCATATATTATATATGCTTGTTGAAGTCCCCCCCCCCCCCTTTTTCTGGGCATATGTAAGTTTCAATTTTGTTTGAACATAAAGATGAAGGCAAGAAAAAATTCCGAAATTAAATTTTATAATTCTACACGGCTCTTACTAAGAATATGAACACAAATTATCCAAATCTTCTATATAAAAGATAACACAACG
The DNA here is from genome assembly GCA_963932185.1 of Troglohyphantes excavatus. Taxonomy (NCBI): domain Eukaryota; kingdom Metazoa; phylum Arthropoda; class Arachnida; order Araneae; family Linyphiidae; genus Troglohyphantes; species Troglohyphantes excavatus. Next base: position 35,139,202 of record OZ010666.1, on the reverse strand, counting down.
TTGTTACAATCAGAATTTTAATTACTTTTAGTCTCTTAATTGAAACCACTAAATTTCGAACTGTATAGAACAAGTGAAACCTTTCCTTTTGTTTCATAATCTTGTCGAAGTTTAGACTAATATCGTCCAAGTTTGTGCCGTTCAATGTATTTTAACCATTTTTTTCTTTGGGGGACCCCCTAACATCGACCCGCGGACCCGGACCATCTTTTGAGAACCACTGCATTAGGGAATAACAACATTGCTTTAGTAATATAATGACCTCATCCTAACTACATTGATGGTTAGAGTTAGGTTAATCGTCATTTGCAGTATATAACTTATAATGTTCTAAATCGATGCAAAAGTTCTAAAGTGTTTAAATTTATTTAAAAAATAAAATACTTCATTTCTAAAACATAGGAAACGAGCGAAACGCTTGCTTTTTATGTAAAATATTCTACAATTATAGTTTTAAGTTATTTTTTCTTTAGATTCAGAGATCAATTGAAATTGAAAGAGTTGTGGGTATGAGCGATCGATAATTTCGACATTTGATTTCATTCACGTCTCCCAGGGGAATGAAAGGTGTCCTCATTTTTCTCCAGAGTCCATATTTTGCGCTTGTGTGTGCATCTGTCTCGAACAATCAAAGTGAAACGTGCTTAAGTTATAAAACTTCAGCAGGAAAGAAATCGGATTCGGAATGAGAATATCAGCTTCGCGGAAATCTGCAGCGAACGTGCCAGAGTGACAGTGAATTTTAGCACTTGCTTTAAGGAAGGAAGGGACGTTCTGGAAAATCCTTGTTTAGTCAGATTTGGTACAGAGAATCATAAAACTTATATTAGTGCAAGAATAACAAAGTTACCACTCAATATGGAGACAACGTACATTGACTGTTTTTTACAGAATGATTTTTAAGAACATTCCAGGCTGGGAATTAATTACACGTGGAAGTAGATGATTATTTCATGCAATTAATTGAATCTAAATATTAACCTGTTGAACTCTTAATCACCAAAAGTAGTAAAAATTAGGTAATCAGCATAAATAAAGTTTTTAAGGCTATCCTTTGGTAAGAAATGAATAAAAAATTTCACTTTATAGGTCCAAGTAACTCCCATTTAAAGTGTGGGGGAAAAATTGACAAAAATAATCCAATGCCACCAAGAATGTATCACTTTCCTTACAGCGATTGTATAAAGTAAAAACTGAGTACACGATAAATCTGATCGGGGTCCAAAGTCCCGACGTCTATTGAAGGCGTTGGGTGCCAGTTCAGGTGTTTCCTCGTCATCTGACCATGGTTCTAAAATAACGAGGTGCATGTATGAATGTGTGTGTGAATGTGTATGTGTTCCCGGGTCTTTCCTTCGAGATTGACCCCGAACCGTCGCCAATAGCCCACTGTGCAGCTCTAGTGCGACGTTAATTAACAAAACCAAACCAAAAACTGAGTACCTTTAATTGCGACTCGCATAAAATTATTTCAATTGTTCACTTTCATATTACATGAACGATGAATACCGGAACCAAAATATTCCGGACAACCCGACGTTTTTATATATAAAACTTTAACTATAACATAGATTAGAAATAATATTTTGATATAACGTTATTAAATTAGAAATAATATTTTGATAACTTTCGAATAGTATTTCTAGTTTTCCCAGAAAGGTGTGTAAAACCGTGAGACTTCAATAAAATTTAAGAAGGAAAAAAAATGGTTGTTTCTTTTCAGGATGTGTGTTCTTTATCAAAGAAATAATAAAATACCAACTAAAAACAAGGAAGATAAATTAAATTTTGAAATTAAACTAGTCAGTAGGATATCTTCCGAATTATCATGTAAAAATAATTCAAAATTATTTTAATGCGTCTCTTTAGACAGATTCATAATTATGAAAACCATTTTGAAAAAGAACATATTCACAATTCCATCCTATGAGAAACGACTTGTTAAAAATCCATTATTGCCATTCATTACAAAATCATGAATGTTGGTTATGGGAAAAATTGTCGATTTATAAGCATGATCTCTCTATTTAAAACTAAATTAATCTTATTTAGTTGGCAATTCAAAAACATTTCAAGTACATTGCAAGCAAGTATTTTTCAAAAAGTTTAATTTTAAAAATGTTTCAGAAAACTTATTAAAATTAAAAAATATATATATAAAAAGTTTTAGCTAGCATCCTTATGATTTTCTTAGTCTTGTTTTAAATTTATAAAGAAAAGCTTCTCTGATAAATAAAAACTTCTGAAAAGAATAAAAATAAAGGTTTCCTCAACAAAAACTAATCCTACTTTGAAAAATAAAAGACATTCACCTATATAAAAAACAAGGCACACAATTTGTTTTCTTAAAAGTAGATTTTTAATTTATTTTCCTTTATATATGCTCCCTGTACACAAGGCCCTTATAAATCTCAAGTTTTACAAGCGATGTTCGAGGAACACCTGCAATTTAAAACATCTGCTCGCGCGGTATATCAGCGTTAACTGTTTAAAATTCAACCTTTGTAAGAGCAAAAAAGGGTAATATTTTTTCAGAAGATCGATCCTATTTACAAAGGCACAGGTGAAACAAAACAAGAATACGTTTCACCTGCATCACAGATAAGAGCGCATGGAAATCAGTGGAAGAAACGAACTTTTCAAGAATTAGAGCTCCACCCTTGCATTAAATATCGGGATGTCAAGCGTTTAGTAAACCATTCGAAGGTTGTTCAGGATGGCAACAACATTCTGGAAAAAAAGTTCCCTGATTTCCATGATGGTGTCACAAAAATTTCTCTGATTTTACAATTACATTAAGAAATGTTGCAATACGTACTTTGTATAGAAACAAATTATCCACGCTACAATGATCCAATAAATATATTGCATTATAAATGAAAAATTATAAGCAATACTTATTGACAGTTAAAAGAATAATTTATGGATACAACACAAATTATGCAATTGCGACAGGCATAATAGTGATTAAACGTGTTTTCTGGAAACAGATAATGCAAAAAAACAATTTTTTTCAAATTATTTCTTTTGTAGACAATTTTAAATGTTTTATATTTCCTATTCCAATCTTCAATAAATCACATACTTATTAGTCCCTCACATGTTGCTTACAATTCAATGTCCAATGCACTTTGCTTTCCCTTCCAGCAGTGGTTCACGTTTTAAAAAATATAAAACTGAAAATATGAAAATACGCATAACCATGCATTTTTTTCAAATTCTTTTTCAGAATTAAAAAGAAATATTGACAACAAAATTACTCAGAATAGAAGGCATAATAGACGATAATAGCTATTTTAATGATCCGAATTAGAAAAATTACCTGATTTTTTGTGAAATTTTGAACATTTCCCTGACTTTTCCCCTGATATTTCCAGAATTAAAAATGTCCATGATAATTCCTTGATTTCCCGGTTTTCCAGGTTATGTTGTCACCCTGTTGTTAGTAAGTGCTCTTTGATGGAAAGATAGAGCATTAAAAGATAGGAGGCCTAATATATTTGAATTCCACATAGTTTCAAGAAATCAATTTACATTTCTGCCGGGCCTAAGAATGCAAGTGCGCATAGAATTGAATTTTAGACAGTTATCTGATGAAATAAAGTTAAAGTGCTGATTATTTTTATTAAAAAAAAAACATTGTCCACAAAAAATTTAAAAAGCTGGGGGTAGACTACACCCGTTGTATTCAGTTAATTAAATACACATCTATATGCATCAAGAAGAGTGCCTGTGTTTTTTTTATATACAAATATGCAGTTTTATTCTAAGTTTGGTGAAATTTAGCAAAATTGACCTTCAAAACAAGAGGAAGGTGACTGTCTACATGAGATTTCGAAAACCATCCCCACCCCTCATACTCACCCTGTAAAGCAGAAATGATTTCTTATAAAAACGTCAGATGGCGCCACAAGGAAAAAATGGGCGATAACTTCTGGAAGACTCAAAAATTTTTTCCTGAATGCGCGCGTTGAAGCCAATGTGGAAGCAACCATAATGTACAATAAAAAAAAATTTCATGTGGTCTAGTGGTGTTTTTTTAAATAACATTGTAGAAATTTTAAATCTATATGAATATTATATTTTCTTATAGAATTTTTATATTGCCAAACAAATAGTTTTTGCTCTTGCTTTTTAACAACTTCGACTTTTGCAAATGACTTTCTATTTTAATAGCAGATTGTATTTAAAATGGGTTATAACAGAACACAGAAAAAAAACTCGGCCAAAAGCAATACATGTCGGCTTATTTTGGCGTCAAGTCGACAAAATGTCTTGCCCAATAGAGAGATCAGTGGGAGTTTCACACCAAGAAGACCGCTGTCGATACCGAATACAGAGAAAAATCCGAGACGCCGAAAAAGTTATGTAGTATAAGCATGAAACATCAGTTCCTGTGTTATAAATTTAAAGTTTTTATCATTAAATAAGAAATATCCACTTCATATACCGAGATAGATTGTACATATTGTATACGAAGCATTTTCCGTGTTGAAATAAAAGTATTCTTCCTTATTTCGTTGTAATTCGAGCGTTAGTGACTAAACGAACGAAAGAACCATTGGCTGCTGTAGGGGAGAACTACTAAGTTTCCCTCTTTCTACGTCACGTGAAACTCCAGCATTAACAGCAATTTCATTAGAATAAAAGTTATTATTTGGAAAATTTTACAATCGAAGTACTTAACCGTCGAAAAATATTAACAGTAGAAACATAATTTCTCTTTGACTTAAGAAATATTTAAGTATATATACTATCATAAAATAATTTTAAAAAGAAATATCTTACACGATAATGATTGCGAAAGATCCTATTTTATGAAGTTTCATTTTAAAGTGTATAATATACTTTAATATCAAACTTCACAAAATATTGTTTTGAGGAAGAAAAATTACGTTTGAAGGAAGTTTTGTTATGTGCTCCCCAATGTTCACTCTAGAAATAAAAAGGGGCAGGGCGCTGTTGGCAGTAAAAGGGCACTCCGTTTTTGAAAAGGCATTTCTTGTTTTTAAAAGGGCACTTTAAAAAAAATGTTTTGGGTGGGCGTGGCCTCAAATTGACACATCGAACACGTGACCAAACAAAAAAATCTTATTTGTTTGTTGACATTGCACTAGAGTTGCATATTCAGCTATTGTTGATTGTTCGGGGACTATCTCCAAAGAAAGACCCGTAACAAATTGATGTCTCTTTATGAAGATATTACTTAAAATCTAAAATTTGACATTTAAAAATTAATGTTTTCCTAAAAACCAAATCCGTAAGTAGCCCTAATTGGACACTGTACAAAACTATTGAAAAGGTTACTTAAATGCTCAGGTAAATCGGGATCGACCCGCCCAAAACCATCTTCTCTTTCAAAAGAACACAGAAAACAAACCTTAACATTTCATGAGGGCACAGGCAACCAATATGATCCATAGAATGCCCCGTGCTCGAAATTACCACGGAATCATTGCGATTTTACAATACGCGTAGTTCAAAAAAAGTTTATTTATCAACTGTCATAATTAATTCACTTAATTCCAATTTACACACAAAAAAAATTAATCGATGCCTTTTTTAAAGACAGCTAGTGAAGCAAGGACGCTTGTACTTGACTGAAAAGGGCAAGAAGGGTGGAATGTTTGAAAAGGGGGCATGAGGGCGCTATCGAGACGAAAAAAGGGCGGGCAGGGCAGACCGCCCTTCAAAAAATGCCTAGAGTGAACACTAGTGCTCCCACTAGTGATACAAATCTTGCATTACTAAAACCCACCACAACAAACAATCCCAATAAAACACCATTTTCCGAAGAACAGCGGACCCCCGTCTAAGTAGCATCCTCAATTCCAGTACCAGACAGAGCCGGCAGAAAGTACGAGGCACTAAATTTGAAAAGGAGAAAGGAGATCTGAACCTCAACGATAATCACGTAGAAATTCATACGCCGCACTATATCTCGGAGACAAAGTGCCACCATCCATTACGTCTTCAGGGGCGCACTTCAAAGCGGAAATTTCCGAGAGAAAACACAATTTACGCCCATGGCCGCGATTTGAAAATAAACAGATGACAAAAAGCGTCTCCAGTCCCCCCCCCCCCTCCTAAAACAATTTCTACCCCCCCCAGTTAAGAGGTAATTTTTCAGCCCTTCACTCGCCATCTGGCAAAAATAATACAACCCAAATTTCTTTTAGGAAAAAGACACGCGAAAGCGCCCCCTGGTGCATAAATGAGGAAGAAACCGAACTTCTCGGGTATATTTCTTCGGCAACCTATTTACTCTACATTTCAAGGGAAGGGAGAGTATATTTTAATGAAAAGCGGCTCGCGAGCGCAGTTCTTTTTAAAAATAAACACCGCCAACATGTTGTTTCTTTTTTCACCCCCCCCCCCCCCCCCCCCCAACTTGGAATTGAAATTGAAGGCCCACAACACACCAAGAATGAACGGGGAAAAAGAAGCAACAAAAAAAAAAAACTAACGCCAGCGCCACACAGCGGTGATTGTTGGTGCGGTGAGTGCTTTTGATTTGTTTCGGCTAGGAAAAGGGTAGATGGATGATATGGGGAAGATGGAACGACGAGAACCAAAAGAACTTGGCATAAGTTTTACTCTTTCTTCTTCTCCCCAGCAATACTTTACTTAATTTTGCGGCGTCAGTTCTTGGATATCGTGCAGAGGAATTAGATATATTACCCGGCGGAGGAATGGAACGATACTCAGAGAAAGATTCTTCTTTTCCCAACTGGAAAAAGGGTTAAGTGTTAACATAACGATTGCTCTGAAGATTAAAATAGACTGGACAAAGGGGAGCGAATGAACACAATTTTAACCACAAAACTAGGTTATCATTGCGAGTTGAACATTGAAGGGGACAATAATTTTGGATTACAGTTTTTGTTTTTAACTTATCAGCATTGCTTTTATGTGTGTTAGCAATTATGCCAGTATCAAAATAAGAACTTAGTTTTATGTATATTCATATCAAAGTATAATTCGGTTGAGTTGCCAATTATTAAATAAAAACACTGAGGAATCAAGAGTGGATTGTACCCAAATTATGTAATGGACGAAATAAACTTATACAGAACTTGGCCTTATTGCAATTGGCGAGAGACTCTCAGTGACGCACATAAATAATACTTTTTTTAAATGTAAACGAAGTCCTTCCTCCTACTTTTTGAAAATGTAAACAAAGCCTTCCTCATACTTTATGAAAATGTAAACGAACCCCTCCTCATACTTTTTGAAAATGTAAACGAAGCCCTTCCTCATACTTTTTGAAAATGTCAACAAAACCCTTCCTCAGACTTTTTAAAAATGTAAACAAAGCCCTTCCTCATACTTTTTGAAAATGTAAACAAAGCTTTTCCTCATACTTTTTGAAAATGTAAACAAGGCGATTCCTCATACTTTTTGAAAATGTAAACAAAGCCCTTCCTTATACTTTTTGAAAATGTAAACAAACTTCCATAGCAACTATTAAGAAATCGGACTTTTCCCATTCGTCTTTTAACATTTGCCTCCTCACATCTGACATACAATCGCCGCCCTCAAGTATAGGCACTCTGTCCCCTCGACTTATTTCGGAAGAACTTCAATTCAAGAAAATTCGTAAACTTAATCACAAAGAGCTAAGATAGTGTAAAGTTATAAATTTTCGGTCATAATAATACCTAACATATATTACCAAAAAACAGTAGATAATCATAAATTTATTACGATTGCATTCATAACAATATGTAAGATGTAGACTAATATTCAAGGGAAATTATAAAAAAAGTAACGAAAAACTGCGATTAATAACAGTTTTGCTTTCTCTTTTTATTTAATTAAATTTGTCTTTGACAATGTTAAAGATATGAGACGTCTTCTCTTGCCCATATATTCTCTTTCCAATTCTTATTAGATTAAATCCCATTAAAAATTAACGTGCTTTAAACTTGACAAGAATTCAGCAATTGGTTTTCAAATTGAAAAATATTTCAGCAAAATATTAAGGCCTTTTCACAGTATCATGGTCCATAAAACCCAAATTTATCGAATTAAAAATAAGTAGGAGAACGATAAAGCTTTTCATATACATAAAACAATAGCAATATCCAAAAACATAACAAGAAAATAAAGTGCCAGTAATATAAACCTGGCAATTCATGGCCCACAAAAAGATTCACTTGATGATATGGAAAAAACAAACAGAAAAAAGTTAGTAACTCGTATTAAAGGTTCGATGATGACCAAGGAAACCAGGCGCAAATCCAGACCCCATAAAGACACAGGAAATACCCCCCAACATCAGAAAAAGTAGAACAAAGGATAAATGTAAAAGAACCTCGAGCATCTCCAGATGATCAGCAAAAAGAACAAGTACAATAAGTGCCGCAGCAGTCGAATCCCTTGCCAACAGCATCCGAGTATGTTTGATGGCTGGCAAAGACGTAAAAACTCCAACACTGCTGTATATTTCCTTTATCTGTTTTCTTCAGGGAATACGTTACTATCTTACGAGAATTTCTGCGTAGTAAAGTTGGCACTTTGTTCAATGAGTGGGGCTTGCTGGTGGCTGGATCGATAGCGCAAGTGTGCGGGGTCGTTAATCATCGATTGGGAAGTTATGGAATTAAAAATGCACTGCTGTCATTAACAGGGAATCGGACGAGTCGATTTTCTTGTGAAACTTGGGGTGGACTTTTATATGAAATGGTTGTTTTTAATTGATGTAGTTTAAGATGTATGCGCTTCTGAAAATATAGTATTCCTTTCTTGTTCCAAAGTAAGTTTTATAACTGTCACACACAATTAAACCGCGTGATTTCACAATAAAACTGGTTTATAGAAGTTAAATAAATCGAATTCCAGTGTATTGTCTTCCACTAAACAAAATAAGACAATTTTTGTAAAAGTTAGGTTAAACTTAAATTAAAAAAATATTTTTAAAAAAAAGCATTAAAGCAAGAATAAAAAAAATGTTTTTAAGTAATTGAAGACGTCGGTGTAAAATACATACAGCCACACTTTTTTTCTTAATTATACTTTATCACTTATTTTTCTAAAGAAAAAAAATCATCTAGCAATTGATGCAAGAACCAGACAGCTCTATGCGATGGCTACAGAGATATAAAAGAAATGGGGCTGTAATTTTGTACTATAAGCTGCAAGAAACAGTTTTTCGTCCTTCCTGAAAAATTGAAGGCGTGGGTGTAAGAACCAGACGGTTCCAGTTTTCTAAATTCTTCAAGAAAGAGGAAAAACACTGTATGTTTCTTGCAGCCTATAGTACAAAATTGCAGCTCCTTTTCTTTTATATCTCTATAGCCATTGCTTATAGCTGTCTGGGATCTTGCACCCATGTCAATTCAAATTTATTAAATCACACATACAAATGATAGTATTGGTTTACGATATATTTTTTATGCTTTTAGTTGCTCAAGCATAGCAGATTCATACCATTTATTTAAATTTTAATAAAAGGCTTGTCTGCAACAACACGAGCGCCATTCGACGACAAATAGGTTGGTTGGTTTGATGGCGCAAGAGCCAAATTTGGCTATGCTGCGCCAAACGTTTGTTAGCTTACGAAAACTTCTGAATCTGTCCACTAAAACCAAAGTTCTGCAAAAAAAAAAATTGATGAGGGTCATTGTTCGACGACAAGTAGGAAAGTAGTAAAAGTTGGATATTTAATTAGTTTTTTTCTGGACAAAATTCTTTTAACTAGTATTTCTAAATGTTACTTACATCAGTTGCTTGGTTTAAATTGTCTTAAAATTAAGTCTCTAAGAAGTCTGATATGCACAACAACATAACAAGAAAAATATCAAATAAGGCCCATTCGACATGATCGAGGAAAACACGCTTGAGCATTTTCAGATGGCTTTGTGATTCGAGATTCCAGACCACGTGATTTCTATCCTCGAATCACAGAGCCACCTGAAAATACTCACGCGCATTTTACTCGTTTGTGTAGAGTGGGCCTAAGACTAATTATTTTGCCTTATTAATCGCTATTACTTACTATTAAGTATAATTTAGAATTGTTTATGATAGAATTGAAAAAAGAGTGAAAGAAAAATAGGCTAGGAATTGTAAACAATCGAAAAAAGAAAGACAGGAAGAGACCTTATCAATTCCAATTTACAAACTGGGTGATGTTAAGAGCTTGTAAATTAACACAAATTGTACGAATCGCAGCTACGTCGGGAAAGGATAAATCAATATTTTTTATAATAGTGAGAGAGAGGGTGATTGGCAAATGGAATAGTTAGTCAAATAATATTGTTAATTTAGGAGAGGGTATATACAAAACGGACTGCTTTGAGAGGGTGTCGGTAAATGATAGACGAGAAAAACCTTGCCGAATTTCAAATTTATAGTTGCATGCAAGCAACATTTGTAACTATTTCCTAATATATTTGTAACTATTTTAAAACGTTACTTTATTGGCTGGTTCCTACTGCCAAGAGCCGCACTACACCCAAAATGATGAGAAGGAAACAATAAAACTCCACACTCCATCCAATGGAACAATTCATTTTTTTGTTCGCTTCCCACAACAGGATAAAAATTAAAAAATCCAATTCAAATCCACGATTTTTTTTTTACAACTACGGAAAAACCCCGAAGAATAGAACAGCGATTATAGGCGATTTTATTCATTTATTTATCCTCTCTGCCAGGCTGCCCTAGCCAACGTTTACGACCCATCACTCAGACCCACGATGCCGCAGAAGAGAAGAAGAACAATAATCTACAACTTGCGCTTGTCGGGGTGAAATTTCCAAAAGGGAAAGAGAAATAATGCGCTATCACCCAATCACAACTGCCCTTTTTACGACTTTCAATTTCTGTAATGTCTGGCACGCAACTTGCAGCACACGGGGACTCTTTTACACCCATCCATTATTCATGCGAATTCGGAGAAGAATGTTTTATGGTGCCTAAATGCTGGAATATTATAATTTATAGGGGGTAGATCAAGAGAGGAACAGGGTGGGTGTGTCGGAAGGCACAGAACAGTTTCGTGTTTCAGGCTCTAAAGACGTATTCGAGCGATTGCAATAAATATGCCGCTTTTTACATTGATTTTTTTTAATGACACAACCCGTTAGAAATTTAGATCGGACAATTGAGAATTTGAAGAGTAAATCGTATAACCATCACGAGAAAACCATTATATTGAATTCTGTTGTGTGGCTGCTACCATAGAAACGGACGGTTTTACTCAATTCTAGGGGGTGGAATTAAGAAGAGAAGGGTCCAAGACACTATAGTCGATAGTACAAAAACCTCTTTCACCTAAACCAACCACTCTGGATACATAGAATGGTTGGTTTAGGTTAAAGATGGTTATTTAAAGATGATGGCACGATACTTTCCATTGTATCTTCAATCACGGAGTAAAGAAAAAGGTGGAGATGATTTGGCGAGATTTCATGAGACGTAAGTTAGCAACCCCAAACTAGGAACAAACAAACCTAGTTTGCAGTAGTTTCCTACGAGGGAAAAATAAATTATCGCCAAGTACTGGTACAAAGTAGTGCTTTGGAATAGCGCAAAACACTTCGCCAGTTCCTACTTTTAAAGCGATTGCTTACTTCACATTGCAAACCGGTTTTAGACTTGTTCGCACCTCCACCTTCTTCTTTACTCCGTGATCTTCAATACAGTGCAAAGTATCTTGCCATGTCTAACATCCATTCTCATCAATGACGGCTGCCACATACATAGGTATAAACTTGTATTACCCCCTAATATTTTGAAAATATGGTTCAAATTTACTATAAAATGTATGCCTTTTATTAAAATTTAGAGGCATGAGTCCCCAATAATTTTGAAAACTTTTAAGCCTCTAGTCACATTGAACATTTGTAATCCTAGCTGCATTCCAAACAGTGCTGCGCCACTGCACTAATATAATTGAAGCGCCACCTATCAACGAAAAATTTAACTAAAATGATTTTTTTTTTTTATTAAAAAAATTCCATGTCCCTTATGTGTATATCTGTGAAAAACGCATTATGCTAGTGTCTACTCTTTTCGAATAATTTAATTTTCTGTTACTTTTTGGATCACATTATACATTAAGTATCACATACTCCGTTAACAAAAAAACATAACACACACCATTCGATGACGCTCTACTTATTGAATGAGCCCAACCAAACAAACCCAGTGGTTCATTAACCTAACTGTTGACACTAATTGTTCGTTAACAGCGTAATTGGAGAAGACGGCAGTTGTGCAACCAGTAATTTTAACGCGCTTCCGTCGTGACTCGAGAATCATTATTCATTTTAATATACTGCAATTTCTCTTACTTTTTTGGCCAAACGCACACCCGGCATTAGGCAGCGGGGAACGCCCACCACGATAAGGCACGCGTTCGGCCTTGTTGCCTCAACAACTCTGCATAAATGGCCTGGTCGGAAGTGTGCCATTGCTAGTTCGTTCCGCGTCGTCCGAATGTCATCTCGTTGGTCGTGGCGTGGAAGTTTGGAGAGTTGAGCGCCAGCTGAGGTTCTGTCCTCGGCATCTGACCATGGTTCAATAATGGGACAATGTTAAAAGTGACGGGGATATATCTCGAATAGTCCTTTATGTAGCTCTAGTATGACATGAATTCTAACAACTAACTATTTTACAGAACAACTTGCAACAATTAGGGTTGTTTTGAGTTACGTTGCACTAAAGTTACAGAATGGGCTGTTGGCGATTGGTTCGGGATCTGTACAGAAGGCAAGACACAAGAACACTTTCTCGAACACGGTCAGTTGACAAAGACAATGCCTGAGCTGGAACTTCATTCCCCAAATTTCGGGAGCACGATCAACGTGACGTAAAGCCAGGACAGTTTAATGTGCAACAACCCTTCTACTTGGCAAGTCTACAGTTGGACGTAATAGGACTCGAAATTTAAACCGCGACCACCAGACTATCATCTTAGTTGATTCAATTACACGAGAGCTGCATAATGAGCTTTTGGCGGTTCGGGATCTATTCCGAATTAAAGACCCAGGAACAACCCTACTAGCGAAAGTAAACGGACTATTGGTTGCTGTTCTTATTAGACAATCAGGTTCTAAATGAGAGAGTAGCCGTGTTTTTTTAAGATGGGTTTGCATATCTGAATTTTAGGAAAAGTTGCAAAAGTCAAATAAATCTGCTTGCGATGCTTTCACAATTTTTTCCTCTTTTTTTTATAGAGAAGAAAATAGGCAAGATAAGGTTTACTAATTGAGATTTGAAGCTTAATAAGCCACTTTTAAGAAGGTACGTGGCAAACTTTTTTTTTTAAAGGCAGGCATTACTACAAGCAATGATCTTTTATACCGTAACACTTTCTTATTTGGAAGACATTGAATGTAAAATCGTTACAAGATTATTCTCATGCCTGCTGCACAAATATACCTACAACTGTTTAATTTAACCCTTAAGTGGATACGTGCGGTAAATGCTACACGTTACCGAAATATGCTAGTGGCGCAGCATGGCCAAAACTGGAGCTTGCGCCACTAAAATCTAACCAACCAAAATATACTAGCGGTCTCTGAGATGGAAATTATCCACTTACAGGTTATAAAACTAAAGTCTATGTAGCTTTTAAAATGCTAGGAGAATAGTGCTCTAGTTTTAGAACTCTCCGGTCCCAATACAAATTTACTTCAGAATTTAAAGCCAAGATCAGTATTGTCTCCAAGTAACCTCCTCCCATAGATATAGCACCTTGAATCATTCAGTATAAATGCATCTACTCAAAGACACTACCTCTACAGACACAGATAGGATTCTCCGGTGTGTTTTTTATGCGCATTGAGCACAGGAATAGCCGAAACGTCATGTCAGAGCATTCAAGGGGATACTCTCTCAAATGCTCAGCAGACAGGTGTGGCTTCACAGATTTTTTTTTCTCCTGTTGCATCACATTAGTGGATTCTTTTGCTATCTTGAAGATATATTCCACGTGGAACTAATGGAAGAAATCACGTGTGGTAAGGTGATGTAATTTATTAAACGAATCGTAAGTATAGTGAAATAAAGGATCCCGTTTAACATTTTTATATGATTGACCCATTTAATAAAAATAATAGTCTGATAAATAAACAGCTGAAGAAGAGAGAGTTGGTACTCTATATAATGTTAAATTGTCACATTTCAGGTACCCATCTTTAAAAAAATAATAAACATAGTTGCTCAATTTTTTTTCTTCTACAGAGTTTGTAAGAGACACTTGGTATGCTACTGAATTGAGATTTTTATATAAGTTACTTTGAATTGTCACCCTCAGTTTGTATAAAATGTGGAACAAAATAAACTCTTAACATAAATTGTGTTAGAATAACAACAAAATCTCATTTCAGTAAATACAAATACGTATAAGGAACATATGGTAAAAATTTCTATAGTTGAATTAGCGTTTGAGAAAAAAGTACCGGAGTTATAAAAATGTTGAATTGAGTAAAACACGCATTTAAGAGTAAAAACGTGATTTATTTCAAATAAAAATATCTTTCCATAACAACCAACTATTTGGTTTAATTAATACTATGAAAAAAAAAATTATTACTAAGAAAAAGGTACCAAAAGCGTCAATTTAGTATTAACAGTATGGTACCAACTTCTCCTAACCAAGGCAATATCAATAGTTCATTGTTATTGCTTTGGGGAGTGGTATTAATTACGGGTTGTCAATCAGGAACGCCACATTAACAATGGACGTCCAAATCTAAAATTGTTTCTCAGGTTAACTAAAACAAGAAATAACAATGCAACGTTCAGACCACTTCGGGTATTTAAAAAGAAAAGTATTTGAACTGTCAGGCATACACATTCCACTTCTTACAGTCCTCCTGCGTACATGACGTAATAAATGACTGACCCCTTAATGAATTTTGTCAAATATCTTCTGTAAATGCAACTACACTAAGGCCGCTTTTACATTTAACGACACGACACCAATAAATCGTATGCGATTTCAGCGGCACGATATCGGGGTACGCAAAATACACATACAAAGCCGGGCGCTTTTTCACTAGCCGATACGATAACGATATTGTCGTTGCCGATCAGACGATACAATTTATCGGAACGTTTTATCGTGGGCACGCGCCTTCCCTACTTCATCGTGACGACATTTTGAGTTTGTTTCCGAAAAACTTGTTGCCGTCTGCTATAGTCTACTGTGTTTTTTCTTATTTATATTATCAATATGGCTTTTAAGTTCGATATTGTGAACTTGTGTGAATTAGTGGAAGTAAAGACCTGTATTTGGGATAAGCGAGATGAATTTTACAAGAACAAGATTGTTCGATAAAAGGCATGGGAGGCAATATTTAGTCAAACCGTCGCCAATAGCCCACTGTGCAGCTCTAGTGGTTAGCTCTAGCTCTTTGTAGACGTTCAAATAAAACCTAAAAATCTCCTTCAACATGTCTTGCTTTGATGATATCATGCACCCAGAAGCGTTTTGTTATTGATCTCTTCTTTCTCCTTAAATACAGCAAATGCAACAATCGCAGTTTGTTAGAATGTAATTTGTTGCGATGCGCCACATCGAGAATAGACGTGCTCTCGGCAACAGACGAACACGCACTGAATGTAAAAATTGTCGTTTTCGGCGAACGATATCGGTGCAATGAAAAACTGACCATCAGACGATACGATAAAACGTTGTGTCGTCCCTTCGCGATCGTTCACGATTTATCGGTGTCGTGTCGTTAAATGTAAAAGCGGCCTAACTCTCTATTCTCCAAAGTTGACTAGCAAGAAAGGCAATCTGCACCGATCAAAACTAGAATACCTAGGGGAAAACCCCAATTTAAATACGAATGGCAAACACATTAACAGCAATGGCATGACTACTAATCGCTATATCGATGCCTTAGAGCGAAAATGAGCACAGCGCATACGTAGGTAAGCAAATACACCGATCACATCTGTGACCTATGACAATGATATATTATAAGTGTGGAAATAAACTTGCAGCGTTCAAGCAAGCGATAAGCAATATGAAAATGTTCTCTTGTCATTGGTAATTTGTTCTAAAAACAGTAGTAGAAGACGCTTGTGGTGTCTGGTTGTTAACATTTTGAACTACGAAAGCAATATTTTTATAATTTTTCTTACCTTGTAAATAAGAGTTTGTTATCCAAATAGAGATCGACATAATTTCTTACCTAGAAAACAAAAGAAAATTATTTAGATATATAATTCATCAAAATTCTGTATACAATGAAAAGTTAAATGTAAAGCTAACAATACTGAAAATATAATAGTCCATTTTACATATAAATATTAAAAAAAATTAAATTCTAAAAATAAAATATAAGGTGTTATCGCCAGTTGGAAACCTTAAGGGTCTCCATTTGAAAAAGTTGTTTAAAAAAATCTTTTGAAAATAAATTAAGAAAAGCTCCACATTCAGTTTCAGCAAGAAAGCATTGGAAACCAAAAATATTTTCTGCTAATGAACATCGTATAATTTAGTTTTACCAATCTGAACAACATAATATTTAAATTAACAACAAATAATTCCACCTATCTCGTATCTATGTGTATATTTACAATAACAAATAATTCCACCTATCTCATATATATATGTGTATATATATACATACACACACATTTCGTAATAGGTTTTTACAAGTATGATTTACACCAACACAAATAATTTGAGTATCAAATATAAAAGACTATTTAGGTGATTTATATTTATTGTAAATTGAATTAGGACATTATTTCAAAAGTATTTATTTATTTATTTTTATTATTTATGTGTTATTTTATTCTTTACTAATAATATAATTTTGGAATCTTGATACAGAAGCTATTCTGAAAAGTAATACGGAAGTTCGTATTTCTATAATTCAAGTTCGTATAATTTTGCAATTAATTACAAGAAACTCATTAGAATCCAGACAACCTCCATTCCCATTTTGACACGAAATTCATCAATAAATCGATTACTTAAAAGATTAATTGATTAGGCCTTCCAGTCTTTTCTTAGATTTTGTAGACTCGAAAAACAAAACTGCAACAACAAAAAAATTGAAAAGGCGTGGATCGAAAAGAAATAGAATACTCATTCATCACCCGACTACGATGACTGATAGCATCACGAAATAAACAACACGAAAAAGAATAAGAAGAGAAAAAAATAAGAAAGAAAAAGTCGCAAAACTTGAAATAGATTTGCCCTTAGCTCGCCATCTCAGTTACAGAAAAAAAGTCCCTCATTACTTCAACAACAAAAAAATTCGAAGTTTTTTTTTTTTTGGCGGGAAAGTAAAACTGAATTACTGATGTTGCCAATCCGATAAAACTAAATTTACGTTGATATACCGTTAAATATTATTTAAATATACAAGACATTCTTTTTAAAATGGTTCAAGGGTAGTTATTTTTTTAAACAAACGTAATTCTTTTTCTTTTTAGAATGTGTGGCAAATTTTATCAGTAGGGAAAAGTTTGAAAGGAATTTTGTTTGCAAGGAAGAATGTATCATCATTTTTTTTTATGAAAGTAAAAGCGCAGGAAACTGATGTTGGTTCACACGTTAAAAAAGTTTTAAAATTAGGTGGTGTGAAGAGATAACAGTGTTCATTCAGTTCTTTCATAACTTTTCCGCCCCTTCTCCCCTTAAAAAAATTCGAAGGGTAATTAACCCCATTTCTATTCGTTGACGCGAAAAAAAAATTATATTCTATTTCACACTTGGCGAAAGCAGAATATTGTAAGTCGGTATTAAAACTTCGCATAATAAAAAAAATTATGTTACTTTTGTAATCAATGAAACCCATAACGTTTTAACTTTTCTACTTGCATCAATGAGTAAAAATAATTTAAGATATACGATTGGATATTATAAAGCATGTATTTTCCACGTGGGCACAATATTTAAAGAATATAAGAGTTTTTGTATCAATACAAAGATATCTTTTTTAGGAATCATATTTTTAACTCTTTCTAGAATCTTATTTTTAACACTTTCTAGAATCATATTTTTAACTCTTTCTAGAATCATATTTTTAACTCTTTCTCGAATCATATTTTTAACTCTTTCTAGAATCATATTTTTAACTCTTTCTAGAATCATATTTTTAACTCTTTCTCGAATCATATTTTTAACTCTTTCTAGAATCATATTTTTAACTCTTTCTAGAATCATATTTTTAACTCTTTCTAGAATCATATTTTTAACTCTTTCTAGAATCATATTTTTAACTCTTTCTCGAATCATATTTTTAACTCTTTCTCGAATCATATTTTTAACTCTTTCTAGAATCATATTTTTAACTCTTTCTAGAATCATATTTTTAACTTTTTCTAGAATCATATTTTTAACTCTTTCTAGAATCATATTTTTAACTAGAGTGAAAAATGAAAATGTTTGCTAGTTAATTGATATAATTAATCGACAATTGACATTAACGAAAGGACACGATGGGGATACTGTAACAATATAGTTCCCAAAGTATTGTCGCAATGAGTATACATAGTCTAGTTGGTTGGCTAAATTAACGTTGCGCTAAAACCACATGCGACATTAAGAATTTAATCATGGTCAAATTGACGAAGACAACACCTGAGATGGAAACCCATTCTCCTAACTTCCACATCAGATTGGTTCATTAACGTTGCGCTAGAGCTACGCAATAGGCTATTGGCAAAGATTCGAAATTTATCCTGAAGAAAAAGGCACAGAAACCGTGGTACCTCTCAACTTTATATTAAATAATAAAGTATCAAAACAATTAATTTAAAGATTTTATTTTTACAGAAAAAAAGTTGTGTATTTTAAGTTAAAATTGAATTGACTATAGATTTAATAAAATTGTTATTCTATAGTATATACAAATACAATACTACATATACATTACGATTATTTTACGTCCTAAACCTTTACCTCAGGTACTTGGGCTGTTTACCTGTATAAACATTTTAAAGGAAGTTGTTATTCGGTTGCCGAATATTCGGTATTCGTTACATCCCTAGGAAACACCCAGGAGCATTTATCATTAAAGATTGGAAAGTACTGCTATATAAAAAAATTCAAATAAATTAGTTTAGCAACTGAAAGATTCTCGGTAACTTTTCCTGATACTTTCTTAGGGGAAAATTGTTTTCACTCAAAATAATATACGATACGCTGGCGCTCGACCATCATAGAACCCTTTTGACTTGACCTCTTTTCTCCAAGCATCGCAGAGCAATCAAATAACATTCAAAAAAATTATCTATTCTGTAACCATCTCTGAAGAGCAAAAAAAAAAATCCCATACAATTTCACAAAATTACTAAAATCACGGTACGGAATCACGATTGAAACCCTAGCAGCTGGAATCTGACATCCCTATGATCGATCGGAATGGTATCTCCCAAAACAAAAAATTATCACTCGCTACATTCCCTCACTGCTAACCAGTAAAAAAAACTATCTATACAAGCCCCCCTCCCTAATAATTCCCACCGGAGTAGTAATAATAATAATAATATGAATATATATAAAAAATGGCCCTCTTATTTTTAAATCCATCATTTTATCTTTAAAAGGGACTAGATGTTATCCCCCCCAATTCGCTCCTTCATTAACGCCAACAGATTTTTCCCTCAATCTTTCACACACAGATACGTCTTCCATCCTCCGAAACTCGATCCCCCGCCCGAGGGGGGGGGGGGGGGGGGGGGGGGGGGGGGGGAGGTGAAGTGAAGGGAAGGCCGGCGACCCTTGCTGCAGACGATAAAAGAGGAAAGGCTGCTGCTATGTGTACTCAAAGGACTGCAAAAACTTAAAGAGAGAATTTTTCTCAGCTTATCCATCATCATTCGAGGATCGTTCCCATCTTCAAGGCAGCAGAGTTTTTTCGTTATTTTTTTTTTCGGTGGTTCCATGAGAGCTCGAATATCTGGGGTGAAGTTTTCTAAAGACAGATGGGACATAACAAAAGCTCATCAAGAATTGTGGGGCTGGTGTCTTCTCCCAGCAAAGGAGGTTGCTTGGTGGATGGATTTAAGGAAGTGACATTTTGAAATAAACCCGGGATCGTTAATTCTGCACTAAAACCATATGTCCGCGCTAAAGATGGATTTTTACTAGTTTTCACAACACAGGCATGCCTCTACATCGAGTTTAAAATTCCCTGACTTTTCCAGAGGGCAATAGCACAATTGCGGCCGAAGGGAGCCGGGTTACCATATTCTCAAAGAAGAAAACAATTGTTTATCGCCCACACAAAAGGTTGCCATGGGCCACAATTGGAACTTTCCGTTCCAGAGGGTTTTCAAAAAAATTCCAGAATAAGAAATACACGAAATGTAACGTTTTTTTAAAAAGATTAATTAGAGACGTACAAAAATAAAGTACCTGCATATCAAGAACCTAACAAAGTATATAAAAACAAATTTAAGAAATTATTATTTTTACAAATTTACATTTTCATAACGAAAAGAAAATTGAATCGATAGCAAGGAAAGGAATATAGCAAGGCACTTTCAGCTAAAAATTTTAGGAAAATTCCCTGACTTTTCCAAAAATGTTAAGAAATAGTTATTTTCCCCTGACAATTTCCTGACTTCTTAGGTCATTTTCCTTGACAATTACAGGTTTTCCCTGTTTTCCAGATGAGTGTGAACCCTGAATTAACATTACAAGAAGTGAAGGCGTGGGAGTAACAACCAGGCAGCTCCAGTTTTCAAAATTGTTCAGGAATGACGAAAAACACTACTTTTCTTGTATCGTACAATACAAAAGCACAGCTCGTTTTCCTTTACATCTCTATGACCATTGCCAGCTTAGAGCTGTCTAATTCTTGCATCCATGCTTCACTTGTAGTACAGTGAAATCTAAACCCACTTACATATGAATTAGCTGCGTGCTATATCATTAAGTGACATTTTATTCAACTCAATATTGGGTAACCTATTAAACTTAGAGCCACACCACTTGGATAAACGATGGAACTTGCTGACTAATAATGTAAAAGGGTGTTAGCCCGGTATAGACATTTGTGACTTAGACCCACTTGGCAACCAGCCCATATAAAAAAAGCAAACTTACTTTCATACAAACACGAGAAAAAACTGAAGTTTGTTGAGTGGAAGCTTCCATAAAAAAGGACGATTTTCTTCAATTAAAACGGGGGAATGCAGAAGAAAAGAGTTAGGTACAAGTTAATTTAACCTATACTAGAAAACTTATTATAACATAAGCCCTCTCCCTCTTTCCTGTTTTAGAACTTTCCACGATTCTAAAGACCGTCGCCAATAGCCCACTGTACAGCTCTAGTGCGACGATAATTCAATCTACCGTGATACTAAAGTGAGGTTTTTTTTCATATCGGTCGCACCGTGCAATATACGTTCCTTTATTCACAAATGTATATTGTTTATGGTTTATTTTGACAAATTAAGAAAATTAATTTACCAGTAAATACCCTAATTAGCTTTATATATTTAATGAATTCGCATATACTGTATCAATTCGAATATCTAAAAAGAAAACGGCAAAATAATCAATCTAATATCTATAATTAGCATTTGTTGATACTGACCAGTTTGTGTTTATAGTAATGATACAGGTTCCATGCGTTTACGTATACAAGAGATTTCAACAAAAATAAAAAACTTCCCCTCTACAATGTCCTATGCATTCAAGAGCAGTATTTCCATGTAAAAATATTTGAACTCTCTGCACCCAAATAGTTATATTTTTTTATACTAATATTTACATTGATGCTTGCGTAGTGACAGCAGTTCATGTTTATAGTAATGATACAGCTTCCATGCGCTTACGTATACGTATACAAGAGACGTATATCAGCAAAAATAATTCATACAAGTCTATTTACATTTTCTAATTCAGAGCAGTAAATAATACAAATATAATTAATTATGAGAGAAAAGAAAAGCATTCAGAATCAATATATTGCTAACACAATGAGTATACATACAAGTAATTAAAGCCTTTCTCTTAAAACTGTCGAAACATTTATTAAAAACCTATGATGACAATCAACAATATGGCACCTATTATAACGATATGTTAAAATTGTTTTTCGCCGACAGAAACAAACCTTTGAAACTTTAACCACCAAAACATCCATGAATTAAAACCCTCCCAGCCAAAGAATGTTATCCCCAGTGACATATCACCCTTTAATTTTAGCAACAACCACACTGCCAAATCCAACACCGGGCCCCCCAAAACCTTGGCGACACACCGATCCCGCCAAACCCTACGGAGTAGTGCAACCACCAAAACCTCCTAATCACGTGTTCTTCCAGGAGGGAAGAAGGGGATGCTGGAAATGAAAGGAGGATGAGAGAGAGAAGGTTTTCTTCTTCTCTCAATCTCGCATCAATCATTATTGACAGGCCCAGGGATGGGGGGGGGGCAGGGGAAGGGAAGCGCGGGAAGCAGGCAGGCGCCAAGCGAGCGCCGCCGAGAGAGACCGAGCTCAGACCGGGAGACGGCCCGGGTCGTTAAATGCCGGTCGATGAGTCTGGCGATTGTTTGGCGACCTTTTGTCTGAGGATGGGGATTTTGAAAGGGAAGATGCTTCAGTTGGTCGGTGGTGGTGGGGGAGAAAGGGAATGGGGGTTTTAATTTTATTTCGTTTACTTCCCGTAATTAAGTTGGAGGCAGTGAGAAAATTGGAGGATGTTATGTTAGATGTTTTTTTTGTATTTTGATGACAGCTGCTTTAAGTAATATAAGAAAGTTGTAGACAGCAATTAGCAAATTTACATTTTTTTTTCCTAAATTGATCTTTTAAATAAGTAAATGGATTATTTTAAAAATCCAATTGTTGAGAAATCATAAGACTTAAGGGGATTCGTCGGGCTGTCAGGAACATACTGATTGCATCCGAAGTAGGGTTACCATATTTTTGAAGGAAATATGTCTGTTTTAGGACATAACGGTTTATCGAGTCTATTATAGCGATTCGATAAGAGATCATGTTAAAGTGGCTGATTTTAGGCAAAAACCGCTTTGTTATTTTTAATAAATTAGTTTGAAATTTTTAAAGCACATATATTGGACATAGAATCAACCAACCACTGATGGAATTTCTTTCAACGGCACCAGTATCTTATATCTTGTTTCCACACTATTTAAGCACACATTATAGAGGTGGCCAACTATAGTTACCGATTATAATATGAATCGAGTTAGTTTGTTAGTTGATAAAATTACCGAAGTATTTTCTATCTGAGTAAAACTTCGGTTTGTAAGGAACAATTTCATACAAAGTTATTATGCATGGGTGGAAAAGTTCCATATTTGAAGTTTCCGCACGAACACGAAAGAATTCCTATCCTGGAGCCCTGAATGCCTGAAGAAAATATTATTAGCAAATGAATGATTAGAAATTGCCCAACTTGTAATAAGATTAAACTTAAATTATTCGTCAGAACAGACACTGCATTGGAACATGTGTACAGCAAATCAATATTTTCGAGAGTATTGTTCAATATTGCTTAATCTATAAAAAAAAGTTTCAAAATTGTCGATAAGCTGGAACTTGGAATTTTTAGCAGTGTTGAGTTGAGAATTTCAATTGTTAAATTTGGTTCGCATTGGACTATTGGCGGCGGTTCGGATCCCATTTCGAAGAAAAGACCTGGAAACAACGCCTTGTATTCTTGAACCATGGTTAGATAACGAGGACAGCATCTAAACTTGTCACCCGACGCCGTTAAGTAGGAAATTTCGAATCTTTCAATTAGAGGATTTCGAATCTTTCAAGTTGAGAATTTCGAATCTTTCAAGTTGAGAATTTGGAATTGTTAAGATGAGAATTTCGAATTGTAAATTAGGCAAATTTCTTGTTTTACCCCCCCCCCCCCCTTGTGTGACGGCCCTGCCCCTAATGGATCATCATTGTTCTTCCACATGGACTCTTCAAACTAACATTGAAGTATGTGCTATTTCAAAATGCTGCACATAGATGGATAGGTCTTTGTTTAGGGTGGATAGGTCAAAGTTTTGCAGCATTCAACTCCTAATCTACAAGATACAAAAGCCTAAAAATATTCTGCTTAAATGCAGTACCTTGTTTGAGGTGATCAAACAGCACACTTCCCGAAATGCTCGCCTACATAACTTCTCGATATCGCGCAGGATCATCACTCCAGATAAAGAATTCTTAATCCACGATCTGGGTAGATAATGATGGAACTGCAAGCTGAATGGGACATTGTTCAAGCTCCTTTAAACATAGACGCTTGGGGCAGAAAATCGGGAGACATAATTACCTCTTGAGAGAAAAAAAAGTTTAGACAATTGTTGTCTTAGGGCCTGATAAAGTAAACAGCAGTTGATGCATTCGGACCGACAGCATACCGGTGGAATTACAAAGGAGGGTTGATACATCATGGTGAAACGAGACGGTATCTTAGGGGTCTAGTTGGCTTCATTTGCAATGGAAAAAACGGGGGATTCTCAGAAATGTAGACTAATTTCACGTTAAAAATAATGTTCTAAGATTGATGTCTTAAAAAGTTCGACTGGAGATTGAGCCGTTTCCAAGAATTAGTTGCAGAATACATTATTGAAGGGAGAATGGCAATTTTATCATCCCAAGAGTAAGACATTTTTCACAAGTCTAATTCTCATACCGATGGCTATGTATGTGGTTTGCTCACTACGTTTTCAGCACAGCCATTTGAAAGATAGTATCTTTACTATGAGGAATGGAAAAACAACAATCGTCAAGGGTATCTGGCAATTAAATGAATTTTTTTTTGACATGCCACAACTAGTTACTATATAGGTTATGGGCCTCGTCGTCGGTATAGGGTGTTACTATCTGGGCTAAATAAGAAATAATATTTTGAAGGTATAGTTTTTCTTCACTGACAAAAATTTACACGGGGACAATGGAAATAATCTTTGATGTAAAACATATAAATAATAAAATAAAAAGAAATTATTTAATATTGCAAAAGTGCACGAATCCGATTGTAAAGGAAGAAAGTTTAAGAGAGACACATTTGACTTTTTCTTTAATTTTGCAGATATCATTATAATTTTTTTTCTGAATATGTGTGCAAAGCTTATTAACAACGTCAAACATTAAAAAAAAATTTATAAATATTGTTTTAAAACTAAAATTTTACAAAAAAGTTATATTTTTGGATATTTTTGATGATGAATTAAGTCCCAAAACATCTTAACTAATATTTTAACTTTTCCGTCAACTCTTATATTAATATTTCCTTTAATAAATTAACAAAAAGATATTACTAATACCCAAATCTTTTCGCCGAACTACTATTTAAAACATTTGAACAAACATGAATTGGTAAGTACGCCCGCCATTGGTGCCTTTTATAAATTTTTTTTCTTGGTTAGGTTTTTTCATGGTGGTTATAAAAATGATCCTTCCATGCAAGGAGTAAAAATTAAAAATATTTTTCAGATAAAACGTTCACTAACGATGCTGATAAAAATCGATTTCTCTCCGCTCCTCCAAAAACAAGAAATTAAAACTCCAGTTACTTTCTAAACACGGGAAGGGGGAATTGTTTTCTCAAAACAGCAGCCGAAAATGCTGCATTATTCACACGCATCCTCCAACAAAAAGTCAGGATTCGCGAGAGGCGATTTGCATATTTCCAAGCCAGCTTCCACTTCTGCATTGTATATTTTTGACTAGGAAAAATGAAATGAAGAACACTAATTTCCTTCGTTTACTAAATATTAAGTGCTTAAAGGAGAAAAAAAAGCGTAAAGGGAGCACTGGTTGAAGTAATGAAAAATAAGAATATTTCTAGAAAACTGTTCTCGGGGGGGCTTTCAGTTTAATTTGTGGAAGTACGCAAATGGGTATTTTTAACTGGGCGATATTTTAATTAAATATTTAATGCATAAAAATTTGTCACCAAGTACCATTAGGCTTTTATAATTATCAACCCCCCCCCCACCCCCCCCAAAAAAAAAGAAGTAAAGATAGAGCAGTGCAAAATACCAGTGAAATATATTCCCCCTGAATTTGAAATTAATATTTCAAAAATTGTTTTTTTACCAATGGTAAATTTTAAAAACTTAATTCAAATATTTTAACAGGTTTATTAATAAAAAAAATAGGGTATGGGTGTATCACGGCCAGTAGGGTTTTACGTGATACATCATTTTAGCAAATAGAATAGTCGCCAAAACAAAACTCGCCAATAGTCGCGTTTCCTTCACATCCAAACCCCGTAAGTACTTTGCTTAATTTCAAGATTGACAAGGTACATTGGCACCAGATTTTCTATCGAAAGAGAGCACATTTATGTTGATCGTGCTATTTGCCACATAGTTATAGTATCGGAACGAATCCCCCACCCCATTTAATGATGTATGGTGTTTCAATCCTGATACATCGAGCATATAGCTGATGTGTATACCTTTAAGATATGTGCATACCACTTTATAGAATTTTGACGAAAATATTAACGTCAATAGAACAAAATATCAATTTAATTCTTATACAATTTCAAAAGAAATCACGGATTTTTCCTAAAAGTTTAACCAAAAATTGGTTATTTACCCTAAAATTTCAAAGATTTCGGCTGCGTTAAATAGTGCCTAAATAAATAATTCAAATTAAAAATTGGCAGCAGCAGAGCGAAGAACTTAGACGTGCTTTTAAATCGGGGAACCCCGTAGAGTGAGCGAACTGTGTCGCGTTTTTGGATTTATCAGCTGCAACGGCCGATAACGTGACAGATTTTTCGTGCAAAAGCACACAATCTCTGGATTTTATTACTCAAAGCGGAGGGGGGGAATCGTGTAATAGGAAGTATAATGAATGATAATATTGTTCTGTTAGTTTCAGAGCTGTACAGTTTGAAGGAATAAAAATCAGCTAACTGGAATATTTGTGATTTTCCTTTTAATAAAAAAATGAAAGCATAACCTCCATACTTCCGCCTAATAAAGATATTTCTGAAACGGACAATGGAATAAATTACAGCTAAACAATAAAAACGCAATTTTGAGGACCCATAAATTATATTTTCCAAAAATAGATTATACGCACAGTGTTCATTGTGGAAATGAAAAGGGGCAGGACGCTATTTTGAGAAAAAGGGCACCGTCTTTCCTAAGAACATTTTAATGCGATCGCAAATTCGATTAGTCTGGTTAGCTAATGATAATTAAATACCTAACAAACCCAATCATAACTGACAAAAAAGTATGTAAATCTTTAGAAGTCACAATGAATCTGCAAACGTTATAATTCCGTTACCACAAAGTCGGCATAATCACGGCGTCAAAATGAAGTTTTTTTTAATTGCCGATTTATAAAGCAATGGTTCCTAATATGTAGTAAAAAAATTGTACTCTCCGCCCATCAAAAAACGCCTAGAGTTTAACAATAAGCATGCGCAATTATATACGTATTAATTCTAAATTAACATGGGCATTCAATTTATTAATCTTTTACGGTCTATTGTCCATTGGTACTGGACAATGGACATCGCAAATTAATAGGACGGGTTTCATTACAATGAGCAGTTTATTTCGCCAAGTTGCTTATAGATATATTTAGGTCTATAAACACTATAATCAATGGACCGAAAAGATTTAAATTACTTTGGACCTGGCAACCAATACTCTAAACCAAATCAATGGGCCACATATGGTTAACTAGGGATCCTGAAATTGTGGGACGCTAAATTCAAAGAAGTATCAGGACCATTCTCAACAGCGGAGAGGGCATATATATCAATTAGGAAATTAAACATATTTGATGTTGCAAATGCGGATATCGTTAGTTTGTTTTCATGGACTCAAAGACCATAATGTGTGCTATAAGAAATAAGCAAGTATGTACAGCTAGTACAGAACTGTACAGCTTAAAATGGGTATCAAACTAAAAAAAAAAAATTGTGTCACAAAGTGGGGTTGGTTAGGAAAACGAAAATCATTGCGTTGTGTTTTTTTTTTTTAATTTGGAATAATGATGTTGGATAATAATAAATAAACATAAAATCTCATTCGGGTGCTTTATGAAGAAAGATATAAACATTTTTTTATTAAGTCTATGTGGAAGCATTAATAAACAAAATGGGGTGTGCCAAAATGAAAAAAACACCGCCAGGCAGTCTGGACCCCCTTACAAAATTCTGCAAATTGTAAGAGTAGAGGGTAAGGTCTTCATCCAACTACCACATAAAAATTAAAGGCATGTGACAGCAGTCACAAAATGCATATCCCCCCTCCCCCTCTCAAGATTCGGTATCTTTCAATGAAGGGGGATTTTTTTTTATTAAATTCAAGAGGAATATAGAAATGGGAAATTAATGACATACGTACCCAGATTTACTTATTTTTAAGTAAACAACTATTGTATATTTTTTTCTTACAAAAACAAATTCCTCCGCGATCAAACGTCGAAATGATTCATGAACAATATACATAGAGAGAGATTCTGAGAAGTCACGACACACTCTATGACAAATATTATATACAGAACGTGCACTGGCATAAAACCGCACTAATACAAAACCACCATTCTCCATTCAACTGGTTTACTTGAAACAAATATTCGAATACACAACGTTGTTTGTCAACCAGGCCGGAAAAAGATGAAGAACAATAATAATAATAAAATATAAAAAAAAGGAACAGGGAACGACGGGGTGCCCGCATCCATTCTGACACCCCACGTGAATTAGGGCTCCCGAGTACACAGAAGTAGGCGGACAGTTGGGAAAGCCACCTCATAAAGGCCTTCCGAAACAGAGGTGGGAAAATAAATAGCTGGTCACCAAGCCCTCAAAAACAATTGGCAGGGATGTAACTTAGTCAAGACGGCTCTTTTGTGGGTGACAGCTGTGCTTCCCGGAGTTGCAAGCACGCCCTGCTCAAGACAGTGACTGATTCCCGCGGCTTGTGGGGGTACGGCCTTCTCTTCTGGGAGATTGAAAGGATCACACATTGGTGCGTTACGCCACAGATTCTTTTTTTCAATATTTTATTTTAGAGAGAATTCTCACTGGTAAAAAGTAAGTTATCAAATTACTTAAGAAAAAAAAAATACTAGAGACGATTTTCCGCATATTTGGTGCATTTTTTAGAGTGGTGCAGGAGAGCCACATGTATGTCCACAGCAAAGGGTTAAAACCCGTTTTTTTTTAATTTATTCACATTTGAAGAGTCCAAAGTGGTCCAGGTGAAGAATTATGACGGTCTATCCCTCCAGAGTAATGGTGCAGAAAACGAAAACACAAATTCATGTCTCATACAAACAGCATTCTGAATTTTAATACCTATCATTTAGGGGTGAGCGATATTCGAATAACAATTAAAATATATCATCATTTCATAAAAATTATTTCCGATAATTAAAAATATTATTTTTGGGAATAACATTTCTTCAAACCCTTTTTAAAAGTAATTTTTTGAAATCGAAAAAAAATAAGATCTTTATACATCAACAAAGGGCGTATCGTTTAAAATATTTTAACAATTTCCTTAAAATCATACATCGTACTTTGGCAGGGCATTTTGACATGAAATATTTTTTTGGGTAATTTCGAGAAGTCCCCTTATATCTCCTGCTCCTGAAAAAATACTTAAATAATAGTTAAAAGTAAATTATTTTTCAGTAATATCGCAATAACTACTGTTCTTTCAAAATAACTGTTAACTGTCGTTGTTTACGCTTTTCCAAGTTGGTACAATAAAGGCACATCTAACGTAAAGCGTTTCAACAACAAAAAATTAACCATATCGTTTTTCCACTTGTACAAAAATTTCTTTCACAAAAATAAACAATTTGGGAAAGTTCATTTTGTAAATATTAAAGTTTAATTCATTGTGAAGGCTGGGGCATTCTGCGCAGAGTTCTTTTCTAAACTTAGAATCTTACAATAAAATACTGCAGGCTCAAGAAATTATACCACATTTCAAAGTAAAATTTAAATACAGAATCAAAATATATAAAGATAACGACTTTCTTGGGGCTTATAAAACAAAACAAAAATCGCAGAGAAAGCTCAGTTATTTCTTCGACATTAAGGACGTTGAAACGTTTTTTCAAACAGCCGAGAGGACATTTGCATTTTAATTAACTACGAAATTGCATTTTTATTTTGTTCCAAAAACATCGGAGGAGAGTAAATTGTGATTCCGGGATTTCTACATTTTTAAAACGGGTGTCAGGAAACTTTAGAGACAATTTCGCTTCTTTGAAAGTAGTATTTAAGAATTTACAAGGTACTCGGAAGGACAATATTAAAGCAGTATAATTGTCTTTTTCATATAAGGCAGTTTCTATGCTAATAAATTAATCCCAAAAATAAAAATGCAGAAGCCTTCCAGGTTAAAAATCTTTCAAAATATGGCTCGCCGTTCTAAAACTTGTTATTTATCTTGGAAAAGTAATTTCTTTCGGTGATATTATAAAATTCGTAATTGGGAATAAGCTGAAACCTTTGGAACAAAATTTTGATAAAAGAACTTTTAAAGATTAGAAAAAGTATAAAACGTAAAAAAATATTAAAGATTAAGAAAGTTGTATAAGAAACATGACATTTAGGTTTTTTTTTAGAAAACACTAAGGAAAATTGAGGAACAAACTTTCAAAATGTGTTTTGTCACATTAAAGTGATTCGTGAGAAACCGTAAATTACTTTTTCCAATTGCATTGGCTCTTATACAGATTCCAATCTTGAAATGCTAATTTCAATGGGACAAAAAGCGTTTTGGATAATTAAAATAGTTGATTTCGATAGAAAATTCACAGGCGAATTCAGTAATGATATAGTTTTTGGAAATTTTGAACAAAACAAATTTTGAATATTTGCTTCTCAATTATTTCTTCCAAAAATGAAAGATGTATGCATTCACATTTCGAAATTCAACACCAAACTATTCAAATGCGCAAATCTTTTCAAACTCCTTTCAGTTGATACTTTGAACTAAACCTTCAACAGCAACAAAAATCTTAGCAACATAGAAACTCCTTTGTGTGTTGGCAAATCCTGGAACAAAAAAAAAAATTCGTGCACGCTGCACATCCTTCAGTTAATAAACTTCTAACAAATAAACCCTGCCTCTTTTCATTGGGGGATAGGAAATGAATAAAAACGCAAACTGATATTTCATCATCCATCATTAGCGTGATGTCTGAAACAGAGCAGATTCTCCTTTCACCGCTCTTGTATCCATCACACTTAATCAAATTAGATATACCGATAAATAACAGAGACATGCTCGATATCTGCACTCGGCTGTTCAGATTCAAGGACGCAGTTAGCCCTTACAAAGAGAATTTCAAAGCAACCTGGACATGATCAAACTTTTGTCTAAAAATATGAAGGGTTCAAGGGAAGCAGGGCCGCCGCCCTGAGCAATTGCGGTGCAACTTTCGAATCTAGCCGCGAGGGCCCTTTAATCAAGAGTGGCGCTATTTCGCATAAATGTAATTTGTAAAATGCAACCCCCAACAAAAAAAAAACTAAAATCTTTCAGGAAACCTCAAATTTTTATCTATAGTTAGGGCTACAAGACGTGCCGGTTTCACCGAAACAGTCCCGTTTTTTCGCTCTTGCCCTGGGAAGTGTACCGGGCACGCTCGAGTCCATAACTTCCATCATTCATACATAAGACCTCATTTACAGACGCCCTATAAGCTATTATTTCTTTTGAAAATCCCCATTGTCATTGTAAAAATATCCCTATATATAGCTGGTGCGATTGACAGCCCCCCATCCCATCCATAAGAACTTTCCCGGAGAATTACGAGAAGGCCACTCGTCTGGTCAAGCGTAATTGATCGCCGATTCGTGGGTCCTGGTTGGTTTTGCGGATTTCTGGTAACCCTATCTATAGTACAGCTCGTCTTTTATGAAGAATTATTCTTTTTAATTGTGATCGAAAAAAAATATTCATTAACAAACACCAGATCTGTGAACAAAATTATACTAGTTAATTGCGAATAAAAAAATAATCCAATTAAGAGATTTTTTAAAAGAGTCAATAGATTTCCTTTAAAAATTCTTAATTTCATAATTTTAGCTGGGTGCAGGTGAAGATCCTTGTGCGGTTGCACTTTTCGCACACTTCTAAAGGCATACCAAAATGGAAGAGCGATGTCGGTCGATACGGATTGATTTTAGCGAAAACGGAAAAAGTTTTTATGTTTCAGACCCATACACAGCAATTTAAAATTTTTAAGTTTTTTTTTTTTTTTTTTTTTTTTTAAGGACCATCGTCTTTCTTCAGTAGCTGTACCAGATTTTTTATGCAATTTAAAAAAAAAGAAGCAGATCAAGATGATGTATATTATTTTTAAAGCAAATGCATTTTAATTTTAGAGTCACACTCAAAGGTATCTGCTACAGTCCTTTCTCGCCCCCTTAACTCTTTTGTACGCCGGCAACCCTAAAGCCATAAAAGTGGTGTTTAAGTGTAATAAAGTGATTATGCATAATACGATGAGACCTTGCAGCGCCCCTTGCGGCAATGTACAGAATTAGCGTGTCTATCTCTAAAATTACACGATATATATGACAATAGTCTATTACAAAGTCGTAGAGCAATATTCATTAGTACGAAAAGAGTAATTTGATTGTAACACATCAAAGAATATTATCTATATACAGGTATTTAGTAGGCAAGACCTAATATTGTCACAGTACACTTCTTAATTTTATAATTTACCTTTTTTTTATAACTATATAAACAATTTTTATAAACAAGGTGTCATTTGAAAGGGAGTGAACTAACTGTACATGTGCCAAAACTTTAAGATATTAAATAATTAAGAAGTTTGTCAAAAACAGAAAAGTTATCATCGTGGCGCCATCTACATCACAAAATTTGAACAGCAAAATGACTTGGTCAAACGGAGTGAATTATACTAAAACGTAGGAGATGCATGGAATTAACGTGACAAAAGCGATAATTGGTTTGCGAAGAGCCCCATAGTTCATTAGTAATAATTAAAAAAAATCACATGAAACTGTATCAAACATTAAAATTCCTTGCATAGAAATTTTTGTCGAAAAATCGGATTAACCGTGTGTCGAAAGAGTTTCTTTTTTTAAAAAAAGGTAACCAAATAAATAAAAAAATCGCCAGCCTCTCTCTCTCTCCTTATCACAACTACATTAGTGACGAATACGTCACGCGTCGCTTCTGTAAATATGCGCAGAGGAAAGCCACGGTCACACACACACACTGCAACAAAGTAGAAATGCGAAGGACACGCAATAAATCGATTGCAGATACAATCTTGCATTTCTATGGCGATCGCATACAAAGTGATACTGGGGCTCTTTGGCAGAATAAAGCGTTTCCCTTCCACCCCGCTTGAAAATTATTCCATGAGGTCCGTAATTGGTAAGGTCCATTCTTATTTCCATAAGGCGCATAACCGACAAATTATACGTTTCTGTCGGTTTCGCAGGAAGATATTGAATGGGGGAAAAAACGAATTAATGTTGAGAGAGTGAATGTAAGAGATTATAAAGAGTGAAGTAGGTTCTTATTTATTAGTTAAGGAATGAAATGGCTTTGAATTTAAGGTATAGGACGCAAAACGAAATTTTTAATGAAATGTAAATGTCGGTTTCATAACGATTAATTAAAAAAATATATCACATTTTTAATACAACAGATGTAGACCGCTGTCTTGTTAAAATAACTCTAAATTCCTTATGTTTTGATTGTTGATACAGATAAACCTTTTTGGCACCATATAGAATTGATTTTGGTTAAAAAACGTCGTACTAGAGCTGCACAGTAGGCTATTGTCGACTGCCTCGTGCTTTTTTGGTCAGATGACGAGGACAACATCTAAGCTGGCACCCGAAGCAACCTCAATAGGCGTTAGGACATTGGACCCCTATTAAATTTATCGTGCACCAGTCCCGTATGCATACCAGTATAATTTCTGTACGACTTTCTAGTATTTTTGAAGCGAAGTTAGCAAACCTACGATCGCAAGATCACTATTTTTTTTACTTTTCTTTGTCAAATCTACCGCACAGGAACGAACTAGCAATCCTCTGATTACCAGCTGAACGATTTTATCAACTGGGCAACTGAAGATCCTACATCATTTAGGTAGTCAGCCACTTTAAAATGACTTTTCCAACACGTTTTTTGTCTTAATTTACTACTAGAGAAAATACACTGAATTTCGGTGGGCTAAATAGTGAAAAATCCGAAATGCGTTCAGCAATATGTCTATTTTTGTCAAGAAGATACTACCACGCAAATTCGTCCCAAAATTTGGACACCTCTTAGATGTGCTTAATGTATACCTTTTGCCGTAAAAATGCGAATCAGCGTAACTAATTTACCTGATTCACAACAGTGTTGTTCACAGTAGTGCTAAATACACTGCCGATCTAAGCACAGCAATGGAAAGAGAAAAGTAAAGTTGGCGAACGAAATACTAGAAACATACAGAGATTGAACAAGCATTGCATAAAAAAAAGACAGCAAAAAATGGAATAATGCCCATTGTGCAATTGCTACGATTCTTAGTCGCTTTCTTTCCCAGCCCCTTTCTCTGCGTGCCAAAAAGTGGGTCAGGGCAACGCCGCTGCTCTCTTACCCCTTTCTTTTCACGCTTTTGCTGTTTAATCATCCCCCTTCAAGAAGAAGAAGAAAAAAAATCATGTATCCTCTAAAACATGTATATAGATGATTCAGTGCCTCTTTGTTACGAAACATCCATTTTTTTTCCCACCACGTTCCAGTGGTAAAATAAGAAATTTTCAAACTGGTTGAACTTGGACGATATACACACAATCGCTTTTCTGTTTAAAATGCTTAACCTCTCCTAACTGCACTTGAAAACTTTCTTGATAATTATTTACTTGATAAAATATTCATCAATCTTATGTGTAGAAAATAATTTTAAAAAATCGCGAGTCTACAATTTATTGTTGACATCTAACTATTAGAAAAGATGTTCATCTGACATCCAAAGCTGCTCACTATTTAGCCATAATTTTCCTATAGAGTAATGAATTCCAGTAGAAAAACGAATTATGGAAATACATATCTATATTTAGTTACTAACATTTCACATAACTAGCGTTGGTGTCTATGGCAAACACATGTTATGCCGAGTTAATTGTTAAGGAAAGTGGTTAAATAATATATATATATATATTTTTTAAATTATAATTTTGGTATATTATCACAAAAATTTCCGTTTTTGGTGAAATACTCTTCGTGCTTTTGTATTGTAGCACTTTCAGCCGGAAAATATCAATATTTGAAAGATGTATCACCCAAATATAATAAATAGATAATTTTCTGAATATTTACCTGAAAGACTGCCATTCATCCATATGATGAATCGGTTCCATAAATTGAACCTTGATCAATTACAAGTTATTATGAAAATTACAATGCGTGTACATTTTACAAGAGTAACGCATTTTTTTTAAAAGTAACATTCACTAATAATGCCAACGCCGTCTGGCGCTCGGTTAGAAATTTATACACTCTACAGAAAACCGTTACTTGAATTTTGGCAGCCTAACGAATGTGTATATAACGTTTGCATATAAAATTAGCGTAAATTAAAGATTATTTATGTTAAATGTCTGCCGACTCATTAAATTAGCTAAATATTGTGTATGCAACACGACATATAACAGAGGTCGCTAAGAGGTTATTTCCAATGTATCTTAAGTATAGTGTACCAATAGTCATATTTAAATACCGAAATGATTAGCGCTACCTAAACTAATTGTCTATCTTAATATTATAATAAGGATCTTTAATTTCACACGTCCAAGTTAGCGTTAAAACATTTGAGCCAAAGCATATTTTGCGTGCACACTCTAACACCCAGCAGATAAATCTCTCACTACCCCCTTAGAGTTTTTGATTAAATTATCAGCTCAAACTCGCAATCTTCCAATTACGAATACATTATCTTAACAAGACAATCGTGGCCGACATAAAATATTCGTAATTTACAACGCTAATAACATACTATAATGTGTCATTGATAATAATACATTGTGTTACATTATCATTGGATAATAAGAATCATATGGCTTAGCGTGCACAATTTGGCATCCACAGGATGCAAGTTTAAAAATGTGCGTTTTTCCACGCTCGTAGCCGGTTCTTGAACATAATGATTTTTTTTTTCAATACAGAGCTCGAGTAAAAGCTCTTATTGAAAACCGTTGTGTTCAAAACTTGTTATAAACATCGATGCAGAATGACCCTAACATATTTTCCTGAAATAGGTTCATAAGACAAAAAAAAATAATGTAGCTGTGTCGGAGCACGTCCTGAAGGGTGTTATGTGAAACGTTGCTGAAATGGTGTTTCATATAACGCCTTTAAGAAGGGATTGGTCGTCAACAATTATACTCTTCAATAACAGGAAAATAAACAAGGAGTTTCGTCAGACACAGTAGGCCTGTACGTACTTTGCTTTGTTCCAAACTTTTACACGCATCAGCGCCTATTTCCTAACGAACAAGACCGAATTTATGTTCCTCATACTATTTGTCAGCAGGGGCGAGATAAGGGACGAACGACATAAGCACCTGCTTGTGGCGCCGGACTAAGGAGGGCGCCAAGTTTCATAGAAAAAGACAATCTAAAATTATTTGAATTTACTATTTGTCGTTAACATGACATTTTTCTAGGTTTATAATATGAATTAAATTATGTATTACAATATATTTTTTATGTCTGCTCTACATTAGAAAATTTTTTGCAGATTCTTTCTAGGTTTGCTGAGATTCTATCTTTAACCGTTGCTGTTATAATTGCTCATGAAAGGTATACCGATAGCTATATAATAAATTAAGTTGAAGGGAAATCTTACTCACTAAAATATTGTCGCAGACTATTAAGAAATTTTCTGCTACTGGGGTGCGGGTGTAATGACCAACCCCCCCACGAATAACCCTTCACAAACACATTTTCTGCGAACGCTACTAAAATGGATGCTCCCAAAAGCTTAACATGGTGTTTATAGCCTGTTATCCCACATGTACCTGAGTTTAAAGGCGTTTCGCGTAAAATAATAATAAAAAAGCACTATTTTTACATTCCTAGCGCAGTTCTAAAAAGTCTGCCAGTATTTCATTACACTTGAAAGTCGCAATTGCACGGCGAAGGGATTATGCGTTTCAAAATACGACTTACAACACTCAATCACTGGGCACAAAGAGAGGAAGGGGGTGGAGTACACGCAATTAACGATATAGTTATCTTTTAAAACACATAAACCAAAGCAAGAATGCGGTATACCCTGAGGGGTTCATGTGTGCTTGGCAGCAAGCCTTAACAAAAAAAAAATGCTGTGAACAACCTTTCTTAGCATTGCCGTATATGTAGAAACTGAACGGAGCCATTTCTTTAGAAAAAACATTTCTGCCCTTAAAAATGAGTGGTTGCAGAAGGAGAGAAAGAAAGAGGTGACACTCGCACATAGATCATTTGGGGCCCACCTGAAGTCAACGCCTGTTTGTCAACAAACCGAATTACGGGGTAGTATAGACGAGTAGGTGCAACAATTCCATGTTTGAGAGATTGGTTGGTTTTGTTAACTAACGTCGCACTAGAGCTGCACAGTGGGCTATTGGCGACGGTTCGGGGTCAATCTCGAAGGAAAGACCCGGGAACACATACACATTCACACACACATTCACACACACATTCATACACACATTGATACATGCACCTCGTTATTTTAGAACCATGGTCAGATGACGAGGAAACACCTGAACTGGCACCCAACGCCTTCAATAGACGTCGGGACTTTGGACCCCGATCAGATTTATCGTGCACCAGTCCCGTATACACGCCAGTATAATTTGTTGAATATTCTGGACGACTTTGTAGCGAAGCTGACAACCCTCCAATTGCAAGATCACTACTTTTATACTTTTCTATGTCAAGTCCATCGCACAGATTCGAACCACCAATCCTCTAATTAGTAGCTGAACGCCTTATCAACTGAGCAACTGGGGCTCTATATTTGGGAGAATATGAAAGCATTGAAAATGTATGATAACTATAAATCAACTTCAGTAGTGATTATAAATGTAATTAGTACTAATTAATAACATAAAACTTAGGTTTGGTTAATGAACGTCGCACTAGAGCTGCACAGTGGAATATTGCGAAGGTTCGAGGCTATCTCGAAGGGAAGACCCCGGGAACGATGCTTCGTATTTTTTAACCATGGTCAAATGACGAGGACAACACATGAGCTAAAATAATAATTTTTATGTTTGTCAATTTATGATTAATTGTGTGCCACTTTTATTGGATTATCAAAGTATCTCCAAATTTTGGGTTACAGAAATATCCTGTCTTTAAGTAAGCCTTTTACGGATGTCGTCAATAAGTAAATAGTAGGCACAACATTTGATCTATACTCGGGGACAACCTAAGTTGAGCCTAAAGCAATTGAATACTTATACATATCATGGCTTCCGCTTCAGGTTCAACTTAGGTTGTCCCCGCAAGTGTTCCCCTTGCCCGAGATTTTCCGCCTTACACTACCTAAAATGCAAGGTTATACGTTATTGAATGCTTTACATTTTATATATATATCCCTGATTGCCCCCCCCCCCCCCCCCCAGCCAGTTTTTATTTTTAGAAACGCATTTTAGGCTTAGGTCGGCAGTATGATGGATCCCAGACGAATTTATTTAACTATTTACTTCCGCAATTCTTGATGCCGGCATTTATTTGGCGAAGACCTTTAGAGTAAAACCTACATATTTTTTTTCTCCGTTGTAACTGTATTGATTTCGAGTCTCTCGGTTAAGTGGAGATTCGCTATTGCAAAACACGTTGCACAAGACAGACCCAAGAATTCCAGTCGGGTTATTTACCAAATTACTACACAACATCCCACACAGCCTCCCCCAACAAAGCCGAGAGTCTGTTTAGAGTTAACAAAACAATATTAATATGTGTCAAAGGGCAAGAAGAGACAAGTGGCGGATACAATGTAAGAAGTGGGCCTCGGTGTGTGTGTGAGAGTAAACAGGAACTTTTTCAAAGTAGACAGCCACCCACAATTCATTTTCACGCACTTCTGGTGAGACAGGGTTCAAGAAAGAAAAAAGAAGACAAAAAAAAATAACGTGAAATGGACGTCAAATACACCTACAACGGCAATATAATTGAATCCGCCACGGGTAAGGCTCGGTGTTGGCATTCGGTTGTGTGACCTCAAAAATAAAGAACTCTTTGTGGCCGACTCGCTGTATGGGAGGCAGGGACACTGGTGAAGTGACAGCTCATTTCGTATGTTGATGGATCGGGTTAAAATTGATTTCTTTTTTTGATAAAAGCGAAAAAGATGTGATTATATGGAGAGCTAATGAATTAATGAGCAAGTAAAGATGTTTTCATCTGGGCAAGAGATACTTTTTGTAGCTATTCTTAGTTCATGAACACGTGTTAAATTTGTAAAATAAAATTTCAAATACCAACGGTTTGTTTCTGGTGTATATATGATGTATTAGGTGCTAAATTGAATTTGTTGGTAGCAGAATGTGACATGTGAGGGGGGGGGGGTGAAGTGTGACACTTTGTGACTAGCGGCAGGGGGTTAAAGGTTTAAAAGTAAAGAGAAAAGGTGTCACATAATTTATATGAAATGACAGGTATTTACATTGGAGCTCCCCTCCACAATAATTTTGAAAAATATATACGCCTCTACAATTTTTTTTTCTGTACCCATACCACATTAAATTAATGTATTTTATAGATGCAAATCAATAAAATTTAAATTTTTCTAGAGATATTAAGCTAAATATTGCATTGCTGGCAGTTCCTATGCAAACAAAGCACAAATTCTTAATTATCCCGATGGATTTTCGGACGCCGCAAAATCGAAACTGCGTGACTTTTC
The DNA here is from genome assembly GCA_963932185.1 of Troglohyphantes excavatus. NCBI lineage: Eukaryota > Metazoa > Arthropoda > Arachnida > Araneae > Linyphiidae > Troglohyphantes > Troglohyphantes excavatus. Next base: position 35,099,357 of record OZ010666.1, on the reverse strand, counting down.
CACGCCCTTCATCCGGCACTTCTACTACGCCAATGGCAAGTGCCAAAACGACGTTCCACTACTAACTACTTCATAAACAACTGACATCTTGTTTGACATACATCCAATTAGCCAAACAAGAGAGAACCCATACAAAATAACGCAAAGTCTTCTCCCTCAAAAACGAAGCCGTGTAGTAGTTAAAGTAAAGGTCGCTAATTCCTCCACACCTTCCCCCCTCTTTGACCTAGGGAAAGAGATGTGACGTCACAAAATCGATGACGTCGCCGCCAGCATCGTCTGCGCTGCTTCTACACCAACGATCGTCTGCCTCGGATTGAGCTAGACGCCCCGCAAATGGCAACAGCCGCGTCTGCCACTCGCAGTAATGCTCACGACTATTTTTGTTTTATTTTTTTTCTTTCCTCATTCCCGCCTTCCAAACCTTTTCTTCGCACACAGCCGCAGATAAATGATATCAAAGAAAGAAGGAAAAAAACATCTCCACACTTTGCTGACGAAGGCATTTTTAGTGGGGAATGAATGGCAACGTTATTAAACGAACAGAAATAGGAAGCGAAATGAAGTGGGTTTCTTGTTTTTCTCTGTTCCTTTACTGATTGCGTTCGAAATGGGTTTTTTGGAAAGAGCTAATCTCATCCTACATTCGAACTCCCACGAAGGGCAGCCACTTCACTTTCGGAATACTGAGACCGCTCGCCGTAATTTAAAAGATAAGCGAGGTAATAAGTTTCCTCAAATTGACTCTTCCCGGTTAAAATTAAGTAGATGGCATTCTTCTAGATAAACGTAAAAAAATGAATCTATAAAAATATGTATGAAACGCAGCAAAGAAATGTATGACGTTTTCGAAAAGAAGAAAAAAATATCGAGCTGTCTACGTGTCAGTAAGCTTTTCTTTGACATTTGCAATCTAGATAAATGATTTTTAAGTATTTAAAAGGTTATGTAAAATTAAAATATCAGGAAATTGGTTAGAACAGAATTGTAAGTTTAGCAGCCTTAACAAGAGCTAAAGGAAGTAGAATTTAACCAATTGTATAAAATATAAGGGTACAGATGTAGTATAGGACATTTGGCGCGCGAGGTTTTTTTTGGCGTGTTTTACAGGGGCGATAAATTTATAGTATGGCAATCCCATCTGACATTGTTGGTATTTTCCGATTCTTGTGGCGACTTTCAATCAGGCAACCCTATGCTATGTTTAACGGCAACTTTTCGAGCCCCCCCCCCCCCCCCCCCCCCCAAAAAAAAAACCGCGGGAAATGTCCTATACTACATCTGTTCCAAAAAAAAGCCGATATTGGCTTGAAAATGTTTAAAGTTAAATTTTACGGAATATGAAATGTTAATTCCTTTTATTAAGTTGATTTTTGTTGTGCTTCAAATTTGAAACCAATTACATAAATAACATAAACAAGACATACTCATTATTTTTTGCAATAAAAGCCTTTGCTTATATTTCGAATGAAAAAATATATTTTATGAGTATATTTGAATAAAATTTAAAATATCAAATAAATCATTGCGTTAGTTGTAAGAACAAGCAAATGTCTGGCATACAAATGTCATCGAATGTATGAAGGAATGACAATAAATGTTTATTAACTGTGGACTTTCTATCTTCAACCAACATTTTTTACATAACATAATCTTAATCGTAAACGTAACTCTCTAAAGAAAGAAAAAACTTTATGAAACAACAATGAAAAATGAAAAAAAATCCACAATACAAAATCCAGCATTGTCGAAACATGCCAGTTGTTCTGCCAAACGTAATCTTAATCGCAGATGTAATTCCAAAACGCTAACTGATTAGACAAGTTATTTCCAACATTCAAAAAGATTGATTTAGATAAGAAGAAAATTGGAGCTCGCGTAATAGGCCTAAAGGAACGTTTCTTGTTCCTTGTCTGGGCGCCAGACTAGTTACTAGACAAGGACATCGCACGCACAACTAACCTGTCGCTGATGAACCTGCAAAGCAAGCAGGTTTTTTATTTTCATTCTCTCTTTTTCCTCTTCTACCGACTTCTTCCAAGGTTCTGGAGGAGTACGTGATGTGGATGAACGTGCTGTTCGTTTCTTGAAATGAAAACTCGTTACATTTATGCTGGGGACGGCAAGAAACTGGAACCGACAGTGCCTTTTGTGAGGCGTAGAGTGCCCCAAGATATTTTGAGAAATGAGCCAATTTCAATATATTCAATGAAAGAAATTTGGTTTACCTGATGAACTTTATGCTTAGGACATCGTGAAATTGTAAATTTGGATTGGACAGTGCTGAATAATGATGGTATTGAATGAAAGAAATTTAGTATATCTCTGATGTGCTTTATATTGTGGACAGCAAAAAAATTGAAAATTACAAGTGAAAGCAAGAAATTGCCTTTCGTAAAGCATAAAAGACTCGACGATATTGGGAGAAACAATTTAATTTCTGTATATTCGATAAAAAGTCGAAGGAAAGTAGTTTATCCGAAAATTGGGAACTTTCTGACGTATAAGATCAGTATTATATAAGTATATGGGTTGAAAAGATCGTACTTGCCAAGACCCGAGTTAAGAAACATATCTATTGGTAGAAAAATGGCTAACGTCCAATTTTAAAATTATATCCGCCAATTATTTAACACAATAAAAATCAACAAAATGTTATTGATTAATAAAGAATGCAACTTACTAAAATATCTTATACATTTTAATTCAACTGACGGTATTACTTGATGAATTGGGAGTATTGATAATATACTGTTGAAATACCAAATATAAAGAAAACGCATGTAGCAACAAACCGCATTGTTTGTCTGTGGGCTAAACTCATAAAGGTTTGCAATAATAAATTAATTTGGCGACAAAATACAGACATGCGTGAGACCGTCTTATCATTTTGTCTGCCCCTGGTATCAGCGTCGACTCCTAGCAATTACCAGACAAGTAAACAATCGCGTTATCAACGCGAGAGCACAGACGTTCCAGTAGCATTTCCGCTAAAAATAGTGTATCCAAGGGGAAAATGCACTAGGAAGTCGTTTACGTTTGACACGTGTTGGAAATGCATAGAATATCGCATCATTCAAACAGTCAAAATAATATAAAATAAAAAAGTTTTTATTAGAAATATAAAATATTCAACAATTCAACTTTCTGTATATTAAAATATAGAGCAATTAGTCTTCGAGATAAAACTGTGTTGGTGAATTTACACATTTTGAGGTGTCCTTACAATTTACTTAATTAAAATTTAAATCAACAACAATTAAAATATCTACTCTCACATGTGATATTTAGGATACGTTTTTAACATGAGCTAAATATAAAGGATAATGTTTTCCCAATTAGCTCAAGACGATGCACACTGGACCAAAAGGTTGCGACTTTTATATTTAAAGGTATTTTCCAAGTTGTGAAGATGGAAAATTTGATAATTCCAACAGTTATGTAGCCAAATATTCAGTTATGTAGCCAACCCCAAGGTTGGTGCGACACTGTTGTGCTATTATTACCATTTCCTTTACAAAAGATTAGCACGATCATTCAGCTCTAAATTAGAATTTTGTGGCACACTTATAACTAACTATATTATTTCCGTTTACATGAGTATAAAACAAATGACAAAATAATACATAAGAACTTTAGTGAATTCCAATATAAAAAAACGGGATCAGAACCGATAAAAAAATCACATTCACAATTAATGCATTTATAATATTCCATTGAATCAATCATTATTACACAAAATCCAACAACAAAAAAAGAAATCGAGTTTTAGAATACATTCAGCCATCGGCCATGCATTTATTGGATTGGATATTGCTTCGAGCTATCAGAAGCCATGCTAATGCAGCAGACTGGTGCATGACAGAGAAGATTGGATTCCCTGAAACACTTCCACGCCGCAGAGTGTCGGAATCATTAGCGAGACAAATGACACCACAAGTGTCATCCATTACCCAGACATGAATCATGGTTTCTCGCATCGCCCATCCAGTATAATTGAAAAATAATGAAGCCACTGGTAACTACCGTTGGAGGCTGCTGCATTGCAGAAAGTAGGGCGTTTTAATTGAGGGCTGTTATCGAGGAAAAATAATCAAATACAACACGCTGATTGTATACAAAGTTTAATATATGTGTTTATTAGGTCAGAATATGTTGTAAAAGACATACTATATCGGAATACATTAAACATAAAAGACATAGGGAAGGAAAAAGGTTGAAATGCACCAAGTGCATCTTGCAAAAGTTCGTTCTTTGGGGTACTGGCACTATATTCGACACAAATTATAGAATCTTTTTCATCGATTTTTTTTTAGTATGTTATACTTGAAATTAACGGTGAGGAAAACAAATTGTAAAAAAGGGCCGCCATGAAAATCCTTTAAGACAAGCTTGCTGTCGATATAACAATCCTTGACGAGACGAGTAGCAGATGATCGTTTTACAGAAAGGTCCGTTATAACGAGTTAAAATAATTATTGCATAACTAATTATTCAACTTATTGGGACTTCCATTTTTATTCCATTGCCGACAAAAGAAAGAGGTCGCTATATCGTGGGGTCGTTGTAAGGAAGGTGTACTGCATATAAATACGAGGATAGTGATGGTGTTAGGAGTCCATCTCGCAAATGCAATTAAAATTTCGTATGATTAATGGTATCCATGATATGTCCTCAGGTTGGTCAGAGCTAAACAATGGACTATCGGCGATAGTTCCGAGATATATTACGAAGGAAACAGACGGGAACACTACTGCGGAAATTAGAACCATGGTCAGATGACGAGAACATTGACGGCCCTGCATGCATTGCGAATCTCCGGTTGGCCGACGAAGTTCAATTAGCAAACCTCCCTATTAGAACCAGACAACAGAGAGCCAGGATACTGTTGTCTAGTCTCGCATTTCTGCGAACCCGTATATGCATTAAAAATTGAGTTGGCCCCGTCGGGTCTTGAACCCGCGACCATTTGTTTCGAAGAGCAAACACTATCGAGAAAGAGGCAGAAACTTACCAAGTTTCCCTCCGAGTTAATTCCTAATCCTCACATAGCACATACGCAGTTCTCCCTCAGTACGACCCTACGATTGCTATTGGATGAAAACTTTAAATATTAATTAAGGAATAACCAACTGCAATTTTAAAATACTGGTCCTCAGATACACAATTAGAGGTTGAATAGTGCTTATGTATAAAATTTCAGACATTTCCATTCAGAGGAAGTAGATGTTTTCGGTGCCACACACACTTTCTTTTATCATTATAGGTGAATAATGTGAAGCTATAAGCTCGAACACCTTTTCAAGTTTTTTTAGTTACATAATACGGACAGGACTCTTACTCCATGTTACCAGATAGAAATCAGTAGAGGAATGAAGGAATCCTACCCAAACAGGAAGCTGGGCAAATCAGTCTGCGAGTGTATCGACTTGCACCGCCAACGCCGTCATCTGAATAGCGGTGCGACAGACAAGACATGCATATGTATGACCAAGATAAAGCTCATCGCTTCTAGAGTTCATTGCTTGCGAAACAGAATGCTAATTAACCGATAAAAATACGACTCGGTTGCAGACACCTGGTAGTAGCTCAAGGAATGTCCCGAGAGTGCCCAATCAGTAATCACGTCTACCAAATAGAAATTCTTAACCCTTTGCACTCGTATGTCTTTGAACGGAACAGTTATCCTGCATGATAAAAAATAATCTGTTTTGCAAAAGAACGACAATTTTTGAATATGCTGTTTTCTTTCGATTTGAAGAGCAGGCAACAAAATAACTGGTGGTTTAGTGACAGTGGAGTGAGCAACGGATAAAATTTAACATGTGTACTTCTGGAAAAATATATGCGAATTGCGAACTTTCTAAAATTAAAAACTGAAAAAACCACGATATCCACTTTTATAAATTCACTGCAATTACGTATTTTTATAGTAGCTTATCTTCGGATTGGTTGGTTAATTAACTGGGCTATTGACGACGGTTCGGAGTGTATCTCGACAGAAAGACTCGGGAACATTTCCTCGTATTTTTTAACTATGGTCAATTGACGATGCCAACATCTAAGCTGGCACCCGACGCAACCTCAATAGGCATCAGAAAACTGCACCACGACGGATTTAACGTGAACCAGGTACGACGGTTGTAAATGAGGATAATTTCAGGTGACTTTTGTAATTTAGTAGAGCTATCTTCGGGAAAAATTAACTGTATCAGCCGCAATTTTCAATAATTTTTTTTATCAAAAATTAGATAAATATGTTTCCAACCGTTGGAAATCGCAATGAAACGAAATAAAATACTCTCGATTTTCTCCTGTTCTTGAAACTTTGTAATATATGCTCGTTGGAATACGACCAAGGAATAAACACTAGCGCGGCAATGCACAGAGAACCAGACTGCGTAATTTATGATAAACGTGCATCGAATGCTACAACTCTACTTGGGAAAAGGGACGCTTCAGCGTCCCAATTAAAAGCGAATCCAAAAAGCAAAGGACTCTCTTTCCATATAAAGACGATTTCCTTTTGAAGTGCCACAGCCAACGTGGGGACAACGTGATATGCATTTAAAAACTATCAAATTGTTTGCCAACTATCCGTTTTTGTAACGCTCAAACCTGTGGGGATTTCTGCAGAGACATTGGATAACGTTCCAAACGGAAATGATACGCCATGAGATTCGGAAACGGCTACTGTTTTACGCGAGAGTTAAAAAAAGTTTGCAACAATTCCGTGGCCGTTCGATCATGATGTCATTCGAATGATTTTAAAAGTAAAGTATGTCATATTTTAATAAGTATAGTAAAGTAAGTGGTGACCATAGAACGACTATAGAATAAAGCCTAATTGAAATCCCTTTATTTTGAAATGGGACTTCTACTTAGGAAAACCATGTTAGAAATACCCTATTAAAATCAAGTGATTCAATTATACTTGAACAAGCAGAGCGGATTACACCCCTTTCATTTCTCTCCCCATAAAAATGTAATTCAAATAAAATCATGGCTATAAAAGAGAAAAACACACTTACGGGAGTTTGTGATGTTTTAAAAACTTCGTTTTGTATAAAACTCGATAAATGGCAAGGATTTCAAATGACTACATTGTTATTTCTTCGTAAGTATACTGGCATATCTATTAACAATTCAAAATATCTTATTAACGCTACTTTATAGATACATATGATTATTATGTGATTGTAATGTTTATTGTATATGTTACTCTCTGTACAACGCCTATAGGCATTCTATAGAATGCCTAGGTAAGGTAAATAATAGATTTAAAGAATTCGTTTATTTCATACTTTGCCTGAAAACGCCAGGGATTCATTCTATAGAATGCATGGATTTCGTACTTTACCGATAACAATGTACAGAGAAACTATACAGTTATTGAAAATAACAACTGATAAAATTCTATTTGAGACCTTTCAATTCTTAAAACACGAATGAAAGCCAACTCAAAATAAATACTTAATATCAAATAATTTAATTAACTCAAGTATAAAACAAGATACTCAACTTGATGAACGAAATGACTAAAAGTTGAACACTGTAAAACCCTCGTTCAACTTAGACAAAGGTGATTTGAAGAGACAAAAACTTGTTACAAAGCAGAAAATAATAAATCATGTATTTCCAAGAACGAATTCCCTATACCCAATAGTCGAGTTCTTTTAAGTGCCTTTCAAGTAAATCCTGTACCTTCTTCATAAACCAAACGGGTATGTTACAACCAGAATGAAAATAAATTATGGAAATGGTTTCTACCCGTCAAAATTCCTACTTAACAATTCTTTCGAATTCCCTGAACACTTCAAATCCCAAGCGCCGCATCAAAAGCAAGAGATAAAAGACTGTTTACCACTTCAAACGCTCTCTTTCAGAATATGGTAATGATAAGAAATGGCTGACTTTTACAACGCCGAAACAGTATTCTACAATCTAACAGTATTGTAAAATCTATATGACAAAATAAAAAATCTCCTATAAAAGTTGCTGCACGTCCATTTATTCAACGCCTAAAGTACTACGTATGAAACGAGTAACGGCAACTTTAGAATAATTAATGGGAAAGAGAAGTTGGTAGCCAAAAAGTTTTAGTTCTAATGGAAGATAACTAATTGAATTAACGGCTGAGGTAGCACACAATGACTGTCTTTTTACTTCTCAGAGAACTTAATGAGGCCTGCAATTGAATATCAAAGAAGTTCTCGAAAGTGGAAATTAATTTTTAGTAATTGCTTTGTCAGCTTCTTCTTGATTTGAGTTAAGTTTCAAATACTTACGGGTTCTTTCTTTAGTTTCTTGTTTCAAATATTCTGATTTTCAAAACAACATAAAAATTCTTAAAAGTAAATATTTCTCCTGCTTGATACTTCACTTTCGTTTGGTGAATAGACAAGATATGTAAAAATTTCGCATGTAGATTTATTGCTACTCAGTTCCCCATAGAATTTCCTAGAAAGTTTTCATCAACAATGAAATGTTTATTTACTAATACTTTGTTATTTAAGGGACTTTTCATTTTGATTACTTAAGAGGATGTAGCCTTGTTAGAGCCTGCAGTTTGTATCCTTCCGTGGAGTGGTGACACATGTATGAAAAATTATATTTCAAGGATATTTCATACATCAATTTAAAAAGTCAGTGCACAACTCACATAGGATGACACATTTTCCAAAAGAAAAGAAAGTACTCAAGAACGTAACCCAAGACATTTGGAAAAAGCAATTAAGTTTTTCCTTACCTACTAACCACCATTAATCTTTGGAAACAAAAATTCCTCAACAATTCACCTGTCATCAAATTCCCCTGTTAAAACACACCAATCCAAAACAACCCAGTTCCCCTTCCGAATTCAGAAGCTTGTAAACGTTTCGAGTGACAGCGTTCCTGAAACGAAAGTGAGGAGGGTTCCTGAGGCAGATAGTAATGGCGCGTACGAAGAAAGATTCCCAACCGCCCTCTCACTTCTTAAATACAATGGAGACATAATGCCCATTTCTTTTCCAGAACAGACGGGGCTTTGGTACTCTACAAGGGCAACGTATTTGGAAAGAGCACCGTGACTAAGACCAGCTCATACTTGCAGTGAAACAAACAACTTCTTACAGAGCAGTTTTTTTGGAACTCCAAGCTGCATTGGATAGTATTCGAAATACAGAAGTCTCTACAGATTAACCAACCCAAAGAGTACCTGAAGAAGAAGTAGAGTTGACATGGATGGAAGTGAAAGAGTTGAAGTCATTCCGGGGCTACATTCTACCAAAATGTGAGGTTGTTTCGCCCCGAGTAACAACGATATTTTAGTTAAACATAGCATTTTATTAATTAACAACCGCCAAAATTTTGGAAAAAGTAATTTTGTTTTTAAGTAATAGAACTTAAAGACTTGGGCTATGTGTGTTATGGTATGATATAACAAGATAACGAATCTTCATAATTTTTTTATGGAAGTGTCTTCTTTATACTATCCTTAACCTGGTATACAACACATGAGACTAAACAAACACAACAAATGTTTTTTTGGAAAATCCCGAAGTAATCGATTGGTTGCCCGCTCATTGAATATGAAATACATAAATGCAATATATATAGAAAAAGAAATCTTATCGAATTTAAATTACAAAACATCATTGAATCGGAATTCACACCGATACACATATAACCAAAAACATCGCCAAATTGGCCAGCAGCCAGACATAAAGCAGAAACTAGAATCTCAAGGCTGGAAAACTATGCCACTGACCACTCGTCTCGCAAATAATCAATTTAAGAGATTTACAGAAGCCAGTGGATGTCATCTCAGTTTACTGTGCATTCAACTTTGCTCTCGCAAGCAGGATAAGAGGGAACAAAACACTGTCTGTCAAAGATAAGCCATTTATGTCAGTCACCAAGAGTACAGAGTAGTGACGGTTGCCTTCAACATCAACTCTAATCTGTGACACTTTATAATTTATGGAGTAATACTAAAAAAAAAAAATCAACCAAAATATCCTATGTGGTAAATGAGTTAATTATCAGCACGAAGCAGAAATCATTGATATTACATTGTAGTGCGATTTCATTGGAACTCGAAACAGCCCAAAAAATATCAAATCGCAGAGGAATACTTAGTTCTGTTTTTTATATAGAAAATAAAACTTAAATGTTTGTGGAACAAGGTGGTCACAAATTCTTGGGTGATGGTCATTGTTTAGCTGTATCACATTTACTTTACCTAACTACTTCGCTTATGTTTTTAGCGCTTAAGTTTAGTAGCAATGAAGTAGGGTTTATTATGTGTAGTTAAGCATTCAAACCATCTGTGACCACTCTGTATAATAACGCAAAGTTATTACAATTCGAAAGCACAATTATAGTTTAACCGATAATCATAAATACCCACTAAAAAAGGTATTTTAAAACAGAACTGAAAACGTTGTTGAATACGAGCAGCAGTTTCCAAGTATTAAGAAATGGTGTTACGAAACCACTTTATCTGTCTTAAATTCTCTCGTAGTTCATTTAATGTTCAACTAATAAAACTGCCATAACGATACATAAAATTAGGGAACATGGCATTTTTTTAAAGTTAAGTAGGTTAATGAATTATGAAAAAAAAATCATACATTAAATTCCGTAGAGCAAAATACGAGACATGTTTTATTTCAATGAACATTGCAAGTTTCGCTTTTAAAAAAAATTGAACGTTTCGTTTTTACTGTATATTTTTAAATGCATCCATCTCAATAATTGATATAAATTTAAAAATATGCAATAGTGATTTATTTTGTTTTAGCAATAATATGTATGCAAAAACATTACCAGGTTATAACTAATTTTTTTGTTGTAAATTCGGAACGTGGAAACATTGAAATGCATGTTAGTTTTCGAACATGAATATTCCTTTTTTTTTCACTCAAGTAATAACAAAAGGATAAAATTACTACTCACTACACATTCAAAGGCTTCTCGATGCATAAAAGTCAATCTTACCTAAAAAGGAAAGAAAAAAACATTTTAATAAAATATATTCGATACATTCCAGAATAAGTACTAATCATCAATTAACAATAATATCTGTATTTAAACAAATTCCTATCTAGTTCGTCTGAAAGTCAGTTTAAGTCAATTAACCACGCCACACGCATAATTCTCGCATATTTTACCTCCCAAAACCACAAAAATGTAGACATCCAGCAGAACTTATTCCCCAGTATTTACCATTCTACTAATTGCAATTGCTAGGAAAACGAAAACAAAACAATTTCGCAAATGTATCCTGCGGGAATGAGGTAACAAGAAAAAAAGAACACCCTTTCCCCCCTACAATGGCGATCTGAGCCACTTCCATGCCCACGTTAAAGAGATCAATAAAAATGCAGGCTAAACGAAACAGTTGTTAAAAACGTTTTAGAGGACAAGGCAGAAGTTGCACGCGATGTTATTTAACGGATGTTGAACTCGAATAAAGCTGTACAATAGGATATGAAAAAAAATGTAAAGTCTATTAGGTTGCAGTGTCAATATCCAAGTGAGTAGGTAAAACTAGATTAATACCAACCACCCATATTGGAAAATTCCTGTGGACTTGGCAAAATCTCAAAACTAGTTGGCAAACTTGTGAAACATTTGACTTTTTTTTTAAAAATGAAACTACTTAGTTTCGTTACATTTAGTTTAGTTTTTTTTTTAGTTTTAGTTAGTTTTTTACAATGATGTTCCCAAACATTTTCTATGCCTACTTGGACCGTAAGAATGTTGGTAAATTCCTGCAGACTTGGCAAAATTGCAAAACATTTGATTTTTTTTAATTAAACTATATAGTTTCGTTAAATAAAAAAGTCAAATGTTTCACAAATTTACCAACTAGGTTTGGGATTTTGCCAAGCCTACAGGAATTTACCAACATTCTTACGGCGCAAGTTGGCATAGACGTTGGGGAAAAACATTGTAAAAAAAAACTACAATATTTTAATAGATTTTACTTCTGGCCGGGTTGGCAATTTCCGATCTGGCGGGAAATCGAGTCAAGTCAGAAATTCTTCATCATTCTTATGGCCCGCGTAGGCATAGAAAATGTTGGGATAATCATTGTGAAAAATTTAAATTTTTTAATAAATTTTACTACTGGTCGGTTTGGAAATTTCTCATCTGTTAGCGAACTTGCCAACTAGGTTTGTGATTTTGCCAAGTAAAAAGGAATTTACCAACATTCTTACAGTCCACGTAGAATGTTGGCACGTGAAATATGTTGGGGAAATCATTGTAAAAAACAGAATTTTTTTAATAAATTTTACTTCTGGTCAGTTTGAAAATTCCCCATCTAAAACTAATTTTCCCCATCCAATCAGGAAAAGCTGGTAAATTATCAGACTTTTTTTAAAAAAAAGTTGGTGATTTGACCCTAAAAAGTTGGTAAAAAACGATTTTTGACTTAGCAATTTTAAATCTCAGTTAACATCACTTTAGCTGTGATAACTCGTAATTCAAAATATCAAGTTTTACAGGAGAAAGCAAAAGCACCGAGTTTACTGAGTTGCTAGATGTCTGCCCTATTGCTTTATAGGCATTAGTTATGAGGTGCAGTAGAACATCATTATAACGGATAATTAATTTTTTTTATAAACATCGAAATTCTAGGGAAGTTGAAGACCATTTAAATTATGTAATTAAATATAATTACAAATGAAAATGTGTTTGCATATTATGAACACTTATTTCACCTTTTCAGATATTAATTGAAGAAATAAGCAGCAAACAGACAGCAGAATATGATCTTTTCAAGCCAATGAATGTGTAAGCCATCAACATTAACCAGGACCTTCATGTTTTATAGATTAATATAGTGTATAGGTACACATCTTATCCAGTTTAACCCTTGTTGTAGGCTGTTTTTTTTATTAGATATATAATAAACACTTTGAATAGCCAACTACTGTACTTTCATTGATGTGCATGTTGTATTACACTTCTATAAGAATTATTTGTTATAAACCGAACTTTCATTAAGACAGACAACATTTAACACATATTAGTCCGTTATAATAATGTTCTACTATATAGCAAGTATTAGGTGAATTTTTCTAAAGACTTACCGAGATATCGCAGCTTAAGCGACGATATGTTAAAGATAGCGTTTTAGTCAACTTCTGTAATCAAACACATTTTCTACTACTAACTTGGTGTAGTCATTTGAATGCGTAAAATTTTTTTTTAATTGAATTACCAGTTGCTTCTAGTAAAAGGTCGCCAATCTGCGTATTTCCCGAAATACGCCGAAGAGTTAATCTTTTCCCATTAGGTACGAACACGTTAAATGAAATTCCCACTAAACACATGCAGATAGATATTCGGAATTCAAGTCCCTTTTAATTAACAGTGGAGACGTAGGAAAAATAAGCTAGAAAAAAACCTCTTAAGATGTTGAGAGGAAATGCAAATAAGTCTGAATTAATTAGGCTTGAAACCGTATCTTGGGAAAAAAGGACAAAGCCCTGGAAAACTTCTTTCCAATTAAAAGAATGCGCTTGAGAAATATTGAATTATCAACAAACATGCCAAAAGCACACTCGCGTATTTAAATTCAATTTCTTAGCATAATAGACTTCTTTTGAACTATTAATCTTTGTTTCCCTCCAAGAATAAAACCTCATTGGATAAGGATTTGTTTTCGAAAGCAGTTAACACGTGGAAGCGCATTTAAATTAACATAGTTTATATTAATGAATAGGATGTATGCAAATGCTAAGAGTACAAAAGTAATTAAATGGAGTCTATGAAAATAAGCTTTGGTAGGTTGAATAGCGTAATGCAATCAAAAGGGGCATTTCATTGTTGAAGTGAAATAAGTGGGATTTGGCGATTGTTGATGCGTGAACGTCCCCGCATCTGATGGTTAATGAGTAGATATGTTGCGTATTCAATGAAGAAACAAGCTGTGAATTCCGAACATTCGCTCACACACACAAAAAAAAACATCAAACAACTGATTTTGCTTTTAGAACAGCATGTACTTGAATATAAAGGGAGTTATTTTTAAAAGGCCCCTTTGTATTCCCTTTGCATTAAGGGACCACTTTTTCTAAGTTACCTTACAAAATCAATTTGAGAGACGAACTTTATATTTCAGTAAAGGCCCGTTTACACGCTGCCAGGTACTGGCGTGCCTTTTGAGGAACTGCCAATGGGGCAATTCTGGCATAATAAGGGAAGGCAATTAGCTGTTTACACAGTGCTATTAACTGGCATGTAAGCTGAGGTACTTTACTGGCTAATGCCAGCTACTAATACAGCTTCAACAACACACGAGTGGCGAGACAACTTAGGTTTGTACAGCGCAACAGCGAGGTGCCAGTCCCAAAAGATGGTGGAGAAGAACGTCAGCGTACCAGTAAAACAAATATATTTGTTTCATTGGCACGCTGGTATTGTCAGTTACTAGCAACAAGGTATTTACACGTTGCCAATCACTACTTGCCAGTTTTTGGCAACCTCAACTGGTACGCTTACTGGCAAACGTGTAAACATCGCTTAACACAATATGATTCGTTGCTTCTACTAATCTAGAGTAGTAGAAGGAACCAACATCGTATCAATGGCTTCTACATTAAGGTAATTTTTGTGAGGCCAATCCGTTTTTTTTTACAGCTAACAATTGCCTGTCACCCCTCTAAAAATAAACTAATAGATTTTTTTTGTTATTACGAAGAGAAAATGTTATTCCCTACCTTTCATATTCCGACTACACCTTTTACAAGTTGGTCGAAATAACGTGATACTACATCAATACAATCGGTTACTGGCAACAGTTTGGTATCTATTCTGAAGGAAAGACCTGGGGATTTTGGTCACAATTTAGCACCAAGGTCAAATAAATGCATAGTATCAACGGCTTGTTTAAAAAAAAAAAAAACGTTAAAATGAATTATTTTAAACGCATATTTTTAACAAAAGCAAAGGTATTTATGAGATACAAGGACGATTCGTCACTGGTTCATGAAATTCTCTTTCTTTTGACACCTCGTTGGGTCGGCCATAAAAGGGAACTTTACTGCAAAAATAATATATATGATGATCGTCTAAAGCTAATATTTTCAAACCATCAAATGCAAATAAAATGCTAAAAGGCCGAGCAATATGTTAAAATGATATGCACTATCCACAGACCACTGCAAGCCGCAGATATATTCCTGATGAAGAAGGCGAATGCGTACGCTGCTCAAGCGAGCGTACAAGTTCCCAGCACGCGGGTCAGGCAAGGTCGTTTCCTTGTATGACAAGCCGAGAGCTAACTAATTGTTTTGGCTGTTTCTCACTCCTCATGACAAGGGCCCTCCGTCTGTCTCGCCTCGCTTTTATCCCTTTCTTTTTTCCCCGAGATGGAAAAGGAGGTATGTGCTTGTTTTGCACACATGCCAGTCGGACCGAGGCAAGCGGGCTTCTTTTTTTATTCTTCTTCTGTTTTTATCGGTTTCACTTGTTTGTGCCGAAGTGTCGCGCATCTAGCATCAAGTTATTTTTTGAAGGGATTTTTTTTTGTCTTCACTCCTCCTGCTTGTACACTTATTGAACCGTATCGGCTCTCACGTCGGTAACACTGTCACGCGAAAAAAGAAAAAAACACCCGATCCTTAATGATGTCATGCATCGGGATTAAAGTGTTTTCGAATTCGACACGAAGAGTTCGAACGGAGAGTATAATTGATCCGCACGGCGTAACACGGGGTTCTTGATATGTAGTTTCGATTAAGTTACTAAGTAAATCTGGGAACAGTAGACCCCGGTGACCAAACAAAAAAACTTAAAAAACATACGTCGATTTTAATGGCTTCAAGAAAAATTCATGTCAAACTTGAAGAAAATCAAACACGAATGGTCTTAACCGCGTAACAAACATGCCGAAAGGTCGAGTTAAAACAGAGACCTCGCTGTTGCTCTGTCAATTAATGAAAATATTTATACAGATTACAGTGGACCCTTCTTACAACGACCCCACGAAATAGCGACCCATCCTAAAACTGATAGTACCAACCAGTTAACTAGCTTAATACTTTTTAATCTCGTTCAACAGACCCTTTTCTCATAACGAAATTCGTTACAGCGACTCTTTATGACAACCATCCTGTGAAGTATCGTTATAATGAGGATCTACTGTAATCAGACCCGTCGCACCGGAGGGTTTTCGGGGAACCCCAATAACGTGGAAACCCTGAAAGTTGGGAATTTCAACTTTTAAAAACCCCGAATTGGGAAAACGTATGCCAGCAGAAAAGTAATAACATTAACAAATGAATGATAGGGAAGATTAGAAATTGCCCAACTTGTATGATTACAAGACCTCAGTACGGACACTGCATTGGAATATGGGTGCAACAAATCAATACTTGCGAGAGAACTGTTTAATATTACCTAAAATATATATATAAAAAAAATGATGAATAATGTCGATAAATTGGAACTGGAAATTTTCAGCACTGGGAATTTCGAGTCCGGAAATTTCTTGTTTGAATTGGAGTACCGTTTGCATGTGGCTCAAGCTGCAAAATAGGACAGCAGATTGCACAACATAAATTCTTTGAAACTGCTTGTGACAAAATAAATTATCTGTAACTGAGGATGTCGTATTTTTTATTCTTTTTTTTTTAATGTTTTTAACGCACAGCACCAACTATGGCGAAATTCGAAACTATTTTTTATTTGCTTTAAAAAAAAATGCGTTGTGAGAACACTAAAGTCCAAACCCACTCTCTCTTACGCCAATTACTCTTTGATTTTAAATTAAATTTTAAAATGTGTTTGGGATTTTTGGCCCACCCTGTATTACAGTACCTACAAACGTAAATTACTATGTAATATTTGACAAATTTCATAATTTAGCTTTTGAGGGAGAAAAAAAGTCATGAACATAGAAAATATCCCTTAAAAATTAACACTTAATCTAGTAAATAAAAAAAAATTAGCAGTATTTTTAATATTCAGCGGTCATCGCAGTCTTTACAACGTTAATAAGCACAATTGCAAATTGATTTTCTACTCACATATTTATGGTATTTAAAAAAAACAGCCCGATATTATCTTTGGAATTTTTTTAACCAAGTTGTGACAAAAAAACAACGCCCATGACCAATTCCAAAAACAAACCCACGGGTGACAGAAGGAGTCTCAAAAGCCCCGCCCCGGGAATAAACACCAGTATCAATCACACGAGTGACATCTTCACTGGAAGGGCCGGAAAAAACCCAGGCGACATCAGAATTTCAGCGCGGTTAAGATATGCTAAAAATCGCACTTCTCCGAAATTTATCACGTGTCAAAAGATCCCGAAATAGGACGCACTCAGCGGGAGTGGCCAAATACCTCTTGCCGAGTTTTTTGGGTTTTTTTCCTCTCATCTTCCCCAACTAGTCAGACAACACAAGATTTTAACAGATTCAATGCGATTCCGAAACGTTTTTCTTGGAACAGAAAACAGAAAGACATTCGAAATACAGATTTGGCGACAGGGGGAGGAGGAGAAGAAACAAAAAAGAACAGCAGAAGAAAAATTCCATATACTTCAGCAGTTTAATTTAAGCAAAAGCCACAGTTCCCCCCCCCCCCCCCCCCACGGAGCCAGTCGCTTAATAGTCGTAACTTCGTTAAAGTGAAGACGGTAAGAAGAAAAAAAAATGGCGATATTTTATGTTCTTTTTCGCATTCTTTGACCGATCCCCTCTCTCACCCACAGCCGCAAAAGAACACCTTTTTTTGTGTGTGCCTTTTCGTCATTGAGAAGTCGAGTTGATGGAATTAAAAAACTCCTTCTCGCGTCTGGAAAATACAAGCAGAAAAATAGGGACGGGAGAAAACATCTAAAAATACCTGTCTAATGAGACTTGGGAACAGTGGAGGAGAAAATTGGGACATGCCTGTTCCAGTGTCTTCGGCGAGCAATATCATACATCAAGACAGGAAATGTAGAAACCTTGTCGAGTGGAAGAAAATGTCTAAATAACATTTATTAACGAGTTCTCCAATTACACACGCGACGCAAAGCAGCCCCACCAAAGGATGCCTTAGGAGCACAGAGCAGGCGTCACGCCATTTAGGCCTAATTCCAAGCTGCTTTAATATTTCTATAAAAATAGCTCGAGTAGCACAACAAAAGAAGCGATTAATAATAAAATTAAATACTAAACTAACCAGTATAACGAAATATGCATAATTTACATTCAAAATAGTCACTTTGTAAGTCCCACTTGAGTTAAACGTTACACGACTTAAATAAATCTTTATAGACACGGCCCACCCAAATTTAGGTAAAAGCAGAATATACATTCTAAACTATGCTACCATAAGAAATAGTCTAATACAAGAGTCTGTTCCGTCTGAAGGGTTAAGTTTACTGGAATCAAAACCCAAGTAGGCTTAGCATATACTAAGTAGGCTTAGCATATACCAAGTAGGCTTAGCATATAAAACATTCCAGATAGACTGATCAGGCGTTACTGTCCAAATGGCAGTCGTTCAACATACAACCCCAAAAAGAACTTTATTTTTTCCTTAATTAGAAAAGTTGCTATGAGTTTCTCAATAAAAAGTTAGTAAAAGTCAATCTATTTTATCATAGGTTTCGGAGTGTGAAACTACCAGCTCTCGAGGTTAATGGCGCAATAGGTGCTCATTTGGTCTGATTGGTTCAAATTGTTTTGAAATAAAAAATTCCGTAACCATTTTCTCAAAAACAGAATTTTAAAACAAACATTTTTAAGTAGAGTCTAACTCCAATTATCTGAACTCTAGTTAGCCGGATCAAACAAAGCGGATCTCTAATTATCCGGATCCCTTTGAAAAAGAAAAAATCTGCAAAACCCACATTTTACATTTTTGTTATCGGTGATTGATATTGTTTTTTATAGTCATTAAATTACATTACATTCTAAAGCAAATTGTTTGTTTTTTTTAAGAAAAAAAACTTTGTTTCAAGAATTATCCAAATACTCGGTAAGTACAAGCCATTTTATTGTTATTGTTTTTTTTATATTTGCTAATACATTAAAATTTTTATTACAAATCGAACTAAAATAGACGTTAATTCCCCAAAATTCCAAACTTTTGATTTAGCATCGAAATATGCGGGAGATTTTATCTTTTTTGTGATAGAAGATGTTTGAATGCAGGAGAGTCGATATATGCATATTGAATAATAACAAACAAGTAACATCACCTCGACTACAAATTATGCGCAGCAAAACTATAATTGTACTTCTGAACGATGATTGGCATTCATATTTTCTCATTTTTATTAGTATTTTTTAAAAGTAAAAAGTAAACAATGCAAAAGTAGACATAATTTTGTGCTTACAAAACAGCATTGCTAAAATATATTACAGCATTTCACCATACAAACGATATTCGATTATCCAGATAGGATCTGGTCGTAATTGATCCAGGATCTCCAGTTGCCCAGTGGATAAAGACGTTCAGCTGGTAATTAAAGGATTGCTAGTTCAAGCCTGTGCGGTGGGCTTGACATTGAAAAGTAAAAAAGTAATGATCTTGCAATCGGAGGGTTGCTGCAAAAATCGCTAGATCGCTTCGCTGCAAAAATACTAGAAAGTCATCCAGAACATCCAACAAATTATACTAGCGTGTATAGGGGACTGGTGCATGATATCTGATCAGGGTCCTATGTTCTGAAGCCTATTGAGGTTTCGTCGAGTGTGAGCTCAGGCCTTGTCTTCGTCATCTGACAATGGTTCAAAAATACAAGCTTTCCTTTGAAATAGGCCCTGAATTTTCGCCAATAGCCCAATATTCAGCTCTAGTGTGACGTTGATTAACCAAACCAACCCAATTCATCCAGAAAATTAAAATTATGTTGTAGCTTAATTTAAACTAAATTTTAAAAAATCGATTTTTAGCTTATTATTAAAGATTATAATAGATAAATATATATTTATGTTATTAAAATATTGAAGTGACAAAAATAAAAACCAGTCAAGTTCTGTCAAACGATGTATGTCGAAATACTAAATTACGTTAGGAAAAGCAAGCAAGCAATCAGGAATGTCCCCAAAGGGTTTTTCTAACAAACCGTTGCAAATTATTAACGAAGTGCCCCTTTTGGAATTGCAAATTCCTACGAACAAACCTCCATAAATCATGGGCATGAAGACCCTATTGCCTTTAAAGTCCACTGTCGTCCTTCACCTACACTGTTATTTACCGTTGCAAGGACGCTGCTGCGAATGCTCGCAAGAATTGAGGCTATTGAGCACAAAAAGACCAGCGGTGGCCATATGAGGTCAACTAATCCATCGAGAACTGCTGTGCAAGCGACGTGAATGCACTGCAAACTGCGGATTTGTGGCACATTGCAAATTACATAAAGATTATCTATTCAAATAAATACAAATGTTTAACCGTGACTTTTTTTTTCCTGTGGAAATATGTTATCGGGTCGCTGCTACTATCCAAAGCAAAAGGTACATAAGTTTCCCGGGAAAAAAATAACAATGCAACTTTTAACTTTATTTTGGTTAGTTGGTCGATCGAATAACGCCGCACTATATCTGCACTGTATGCAATTGATGACTGTTCAAAGTCTATCCTGAAGTAGAGACCCGCGAACATTATCTCGGTAAGTTTGAATCATGGTGTGTCAGTTCAAGACGTAACTTTATTTTCATTTTGTAGTTAGATGGATCTCACTAGACCCACACAAATGGGCTATGGGTAACGATTCAGGATCTATACCCCAATTAAAGACCCGGAAATACTGTCTCGTAATTTTAAAAACTCACTGGCATTGCTGTTAGCGGAGAGAGGAAGACATTAAATTTTATGGGAAGGCAAAAGCATTCACAATCTAATTTCTACTTTAGTGTTGCTCGTCAGCTTGTAACTTTTTGCTTATATGGTTTTAACCACAGCGATCCAATTTAGATCTGGTATAGGTATACCGACGAAAGAATATTTTGACAACCAAAGAATAGTATACACCCTCGGCGAGTAATAGACAACAACCGACTCAAAGCAACTTGAACGTTCCAACTCTTCAGAAAAGTCATTCATTCAAACCAAAAACACACAAATTCGAAAAAAAGAACGCTGGCAGTTCGAAAAAGGACTGTGGATGGACCCTCCCTACTAAAACAACCGATGGAGCATGGGACACGGGAGAATTCGTGACAAGAAATTCTGCCTTGGAACGGAAAAAGCTGCAGTTTTGGTATGGCAGTCACGAACCGATAACTGCAGAAGACGCTGCTAACAAAGGAACGCCGTGTCCATTTTCGGTCGAACTGCATAGACTTGGGCTTCCATAACTTTTCTTTAAGAAAGCAATGAAGGGGCCGTGGCATTGGATAAAAGTGGTAAACAGAAGGGGGTCCCACTTCACATTTCGGAATTTATCTTTGCGCCATTTTTTTCCAGTCGAATAGGTTAAATTTACTTTTTTGCATTGTTTTTCAACAAAAATATGCAATGTAATCATCTTACAGCAAATTCAGAATTTAATTCAGACGGGTCTGTCTTGTGATTCATTACAAAATCTCTTTCTCACATAACACATATCCTTTATTGTAAGTTTTATTAAGCTGATTTTACATTCCACTAAAATTTTATTTTTTTAAATGGGCAGTAAATTCTGAAAATCAATGACAAAAACTATATTTTCCAGGGTGAAATTTTCTATAATTCGTATTTGCGGCAAAAAGTTTCTGAAATTGTTCTGCTGCAGAAACATACATCAAAAATGAAAATTTAAAAATCCACCCACAAAAAAGACCCGAAATTTATTTATTTTTAATTGAAATTTGAAAAATATAATGAAAACAATAAATGTTTAATAAGATTTCTACAATAGTTTCTACATGTAAGGAAAAGTTACTAAAAATTTTCTGCAGCATTGACGATCTGAAACAACATTTTATACTTTGCAATGCGAAAATATAATGGTCTGACTATCCGAAACAACATTTTATACTTTGCGATGCGAAAATATAATGATGCATTACAGTAAAATACTTTTTAGACTATAAAATATTAAATTTTTTACACAAAAATCGAATACCTTTCATCTAATTTTAACCAATATATATATATATATATATATATATATATATATATATATATATATATATATATGTATGTATGTATATCGCAATTTGAAACTTAACGATAATTAACAAAGCGACAGGTGAAAACAAGTCACTTCAATCACCACGTACGAACCAAAACCATTCAGATTCCAATTCCAAAATGTATTTATATACAGGCGACACCAAGAAATTAAAAAAAAAAAAACTTTTAAAAAGGTCCATTCTACACGAACGAGTAATTGCGCGTGTGTTTCTCGGTGATTGGAGAATTAATCCCACGTGGTACGAATTATCGAAACACCGAGAAACGTTTCCCTCGTTCGTGTAGAGAGTGGACCCAAGACACCTAATGAGCCGCAGTCCCTTCATTTGTGGAATCGTACCTCGGCAGTTATTCAACCAGAAAAGTTTACGTCCTGAAACATGACACGACGCCGACCTCACTGAGGCCAGAGGAGCTATCTTTCGGGAGCCGGTTTCCATGGCGACGAGGCGCCACGACACCCTTCCCTGCCAAGTGTGTCTGCGCTACCCAAGTGGGTCGCCGCTCGCCAGACAACTCATCCCCCCCCCCCATTCTCCCCCCTTCGTTGCTCGCTATCTCTTCGGGTATGTCATCGTACGAGGGGGTTTTGCTTGCTGTTGGATATCACAGAGCATTGAAGCATCTCAATGTTCAATTATACTTTGGGACATGCTACCGACCTTTAGCATTTATGCTGTCGAGTTGAGCTTTTCGCATCATCTAACTATTGTTCGAAAATACGAGGCAGTGTTTCCGGGTCTTTCCTTCGAGATGGACCCTGGACCGTCGCCAATAACCCAGTGGGTAGGTCTAGTGCGACGTTATTTAACATATTCGCTGTCGAAATATTAAAAAAAATGAGTGCCCAAGGTGCTATACTTTTTTTTTATTCTTGATTTGCTTTTAAAATGATTCACATATATCAACATGTATAAACATTTTTTTTTAATTATATGACTTTCGTATATATGCAACTTACGGAGCGCCAAGTCCAATATGGGCGATAGCAACCCAGCGGTAAAATATCCGACTCTCATACAAAAAGTGATCTTTCAATATCAGATTTTTGTCTAGGAGGCCATGCAGAATGTGCCTACATTAGGATTGCATGGTTTATAGGAAGTGCATACAATTCGCAGCCCGAATACTGTAGTATGTTATACGAGTTGTTTTTAATTTACGGAACCTCTCTTGGACAAACAAGGCGTGTGTTAAATACAACTCATATGACAATGAATGTGTTAACCAACCAACCTATATAGTTCTTGAAAAAGCAAAGATAATACGTACAATAGAATGAACGATGAACAAAACTTTCAATTGAATTCGAACATTCTAAAAATTATTATGAAATTAAACTGTTTTTACTTGTAAATTTATGTGTATTTATTATTATAATTATTTTGTGTATTTGTTTAATTATCTGTTGACGTAATATCAGCTTTAACGAAGAAAAAGCCTATGTTTGTCTACGTCCAGTAACCCTTGAATTTGGCAATCTATATTGTAATTTCCGTGCCTTGGATGAACCATATTGTTTTTTCCCCCGATTTCGGCCATAAAGCGATAAAGATGCCAAATGTGACCACGGTTATACATACACCGCCACCCTCATTTGTTTTTAAAGACAGCGAATCAATTATTTTCTAGCCAATCACAGACATTTTGCAATTTTGGCGTTCGCAGATCCCATACATAACCTTTCCTTTAGGCTGCATTTTTAGTTGCAGTGCAAATGATTTTTGACATAAATATACAAAATATATTACACATAAAAAAAAACTAAAAATACCTTCAAAAAACGTATTTTTACCAACCCATTAAAAAGTTTAAAAAATCAATTACTCTTTTCAAATCACTAAAACTGAATTGACGCAAAATTAAACGACTTTTAATTTCTAGAAATATTCGAGCACCTCTTCCATTGCGTTCCCGTATTAAGCTTTTCACTATATTATCAATTGAACAATTTAAAAAAGCTCGCTGAATCTCCTTGAACTCGAAGGAAACGTCTTATGAGAACACTGCAAGCACTTGAACCCTCAATATAATTTTTTCACGACTATAAGATAACCTCCAAAGAAAAAAAATATATAAACACACTTGAAGAGCCGCATATGCATTGCAAATGAGATAACATTTTCATCAAAAACGTCACGCCACAAGATTGTGACCCCATGTACATCAATCGATTAAAACAGTCCATTTTAAGGAATCAAGAGTAGATCATAAGGTCAAAGGCAGGCACGTAGGTAAGGGGGTGGTTCAGGGGGTTCAAACCCCTCCCATTCGCAATAAAAATAATAAATCGAATTACTGTAAAAATACCTAAAAAAACTAGAAAATTTTCAACCTGATATCTTCCGAGGGTCCTATCCCGGAAAATAATTTTTAAACGGCTTCACAAACATGTTTTGAAGCATTTCTATCTCAAAATAGGTCTAACATTGCGCTATCGTGTTTCATTATCCTGACATTTGAATTTCGGCGACAAAGGGAAAAGATCGCCAAACGGGACCGTATAAACAAGATGCTCCAAAACCATATATTATTCTAAACGAGGATACTCGTAATGTAAATTTTTTCTCTAAATTTATTTCACAATTAATGAGTGATATTTACTAATTTTAAAAATTAGTAATGAAAAACACAAGATAACTTTCTTTTACGATATTTATCTGCACCGTATTCCTGTTTTATTTAAATAAAAAAAAAATTAAAGTGGGCGGGAGGGGGAGTTTGTTAATTTTGGAAAATAAAAATTAATAAGTTGTTTTTTTTTAAGTGTGTGGAGCGGGGGGAGGGGAGGTTGTTAATTTTGGGAGAGTATTCCTCCCAACTGTTGTGGTTGGGAGGGGGGGGGGGGGGGATAAGTTGCCTAAAGAAAACCGTTGCTCAATCACCGAACCCCTCCCATGAAAAATCTATATCTACGTGCCTGGTAAAAGTTTAAATAAGCTATTCGCACCCTATCCCTCGACCTACACCACCGAACACACAAAGAAGTAGAGCGACATTAAGTAATAGCCATACAACGAGTTGCTTTTAAAAAACAATGGGACGTTAAATGCAGGTTCAGAAATCATTCCCTGTCAAAAAAGAAGTGAAGTAAATCACGATGTCCTTTATTTAATGGTGGTTTATGACGATAGCAATAACTTAGCTGCAATAATAAATAGAACGAGTTCTCCGCCTATGTTTAGAGTTTCCAGACGCTGGACCATTTGTCACGGCGATCTTATGGTGGGACGATTAGTGTTGAGGCATATCATAATAAAACGTTGTGTTTGGAAAAAACGAAACCCTCAAACTTAGATAGTCCCGAACCCCAAATCCCGTAAACATTGTTTTTGCATAAAACGATGCTATACGTATTTATATTTAAGGTGTGAACAAAATGTCAAAGCTACTGAAAAAAGAAAACATTTGTTTTTTTACGTGTTTATATACTATTTATCATCTGCCTACCTACTTTTCCTGTGCAACATTAGTCATTTACCCAAAAAAGTTTTTTTTTTAATTTTGGGCACGTTTAAAATGCTTTATAAAAAAGGCACTTAAAACTAAATTGTTAATACTTTTTGAAACTTTAATATGTGTTTTATAAGCGTACGAAAAGCTTTTTTTTTAATTTTTTAAATGAAGTTATAAATTATTTTTTTACGAATTATTGAACATAAAAATGGGAATGCGTTTTAGATTATGAACTTAAAATAAGTTTTTGAAAACAATTAAAACAAATTTTCAAAAATCTCTTCATGAACTGTAGTATACTTTGACGTTATTTAATCAATTATTATTATTATTATTAAATATTAAAAATTGAAGGAGGAGTACAAGCGTTTAAAAAAAAGCTTATTTAGGTTTAAAAAACGCAACAAAAAAATGAAATTATTTTTCGTTGATTATTGTTCAGAAAAAGATGTTTTAATAAGGCAAAAAAAATATAATTATGATTTCATTAATAAAAATATTAGGATTTGGGACTCGGGTCAACCCTTACACGAAAAAATTTTACCATTTGCTTCAAAACTGAACCAGAAAATAAATATCCAGGCAAATTTTTTTTTAACGAAATTAATTTCAAGTTGAAATAAACTCACGAATAAATTCACTCTTTTTATGAATAAATTTTACTATGTAATGAGCATTGGGAAATAGCAATAACGGAGAGTTCATTCATCTATTATTAAAAGTCTATTTTAGGTCTATTATTATTTTTGTATCATTTGTACGCACCACAACCTCACGTCATGATACACTTTCACACAGTTTAAAAACAGCAATTAAAACTTCCATTCTCCGTATTTCACCAAGCATACCGTTCGAAGTGTTGCGAGTTCGAAAAAGAGTTATTCATATCAACGTTTGTTTTGAAAAAAATCAACAGCATCTTCTTCAAAGTCTTGTTACGTCACACAACCACCGAGTACCTCCTCCCCCATGCCACGCATGAAAGACTCTGTTCTCCCTTCAAATTCGCATCAAGTAATCACTCAAGTTTAAAAACCAGGTAGATCACTTTTGGCCAATTTTTCAAAAGAAACTAATTCATTGCATTATTTATGGAAGAATCTTTTGTAATATATATAAATTAGCATTAGATAGACAGAGGGTCTTATCCAAATTTTACATTTGTATAAGTATTACTTTGCTGAAATATTTTGTCCCCTTTTGGACCCATCTGCTTTTGCAACCAAGCTTCCAGTACGAATGGACTGTAGTAGAGCGAATATGACGTTATAATCGTGAAACCAACATCTCAGACCGAATGGCCTCAGACACGTGACTTCTTTTCAAAAATTAGGAATTAAAAAAACTCGCAATTGGCTGATGAATTGGGAAATGTGTAACAGTGAAAATGTATGAATGGAATGACGTAATTAACCACGTGTCTGAGGCCATACATGTTGGCCTCACTTTGATGTTAGCGAGATTATAACATTGTTTTCTCTACTATGAAGAAGCCATGCTCGAAGCAACCAAGCTAGGGGATCTGTCTCGTTTTGCAGCCGATTACTGCGCTGGTTTTTCTGGTTTTGCATACAACTACTACTTTCACACCGTGAATTGAATGTTACCTAGCTGCTTTGGAATGCTATGTACAATAGGTAACTCCAAGCTTTTAAGCATTGTCATTTCGCCATATAAATACAAATTTACCTGTATAAAAGCTCACAGCAACTCGCCTTTCCCCTTTCTCCTGCGTCCACAAAACGATATTGCATCAGTAGAAGGAACAGAAACTACCTGTATCTCTTTCTCGCCCCCTGCTGCCCCATTGTCGTTCGCACAAGTGCCATTGTGCTCCCTTCCATTCCCATTCCACACACGCGCCTTGCACAATGCACCCACAGGAGCAGGTGTCCATTCTGCCACACACACACAAAATCAATGGCATCGGGGGGGTGGTATCCAGGCGAATGTGGTCGCCCAAACGATTGGTTTTTTTTTTAGATCATGATGATGACCTACATAATAATAGGAATGCCCTCAAATGTACAAGGGTGGTCACAAATTGTTGGGCTGTGGTCACAATTGTTGGGCTGTGGTCACCATTGTTTGGCTGTACTGGTATAGTAAAACAGGCTTTGTGACCCACCCGGTACATTTCCCAAAGACCTATGTGGAGAGTCTTGGACCATTGCAGCCTAGATTGGTTTAATTAACGTTGCACTAGAGATATACAATCAGGGCTTAACCATTTGCACTCCGTTGACGCCGCTCAGGCGACAACATAACGACTCGTTCTTTTGGTTCCCTGTTCTTTAAAATAAACGAGAACAGCATGATCTTGTATTTTAAAAAAAAAAATCGATATTTTTTTCAACTCGTTCTTTTGCAGATACAAAACAGATTAGGTTTCTTTTTTCTATAAGCAAGCATAACAAATTATAGGGAAAAGAACATAAGGATGAATAACTGTTCCGTAGAAAGAACGGAAAACGCAAAGAGTTCTTGGAGTAAAGGGTTAAGCTACATAGACTGCAGCCTAAGGGCCCGCACCACACACACAAAAAGAGTCAACTTGCAGAAAAAATTATTTGGAAGGATGATAATTCAAATCCTAATGAAAATAGTATACTACAATATTTTTATGAGGAAGAAAAAATTATATTTTTCTTAACAAGTTTATACAGTGTACATATACCCTAAAATTTTTAGGTTCTTTAAAAAAAAGATGTTTAATTTATGTTAAATAGAACGGCATTGTTTTAATTTGTTTTTTTTAACAATTTTTTTTTTTATTTTCTTACATTTTTATTTTGTTTAGAGCCATTTCAGGGTAATTACAAAGACGAGGGCAATATTCTATTGCAATTTTCATAGATTCCAGAAATCTTATTGCACCTTGAGATTCCTTGAAACAGACATTTTATAACGTAATACTATTGGAAATTTACAAAAAACAGTCTATCCCCATTTCATATGTACACTTAAAAATGATTTAATTTCCGGTGCTGTAATATATATTTTACAAAAAAAATTTAACCCTTCCCCCCTGCAGTTGGGAGGCACATCATATATTCAACCTAAGGGTTCAATAACTCTAAATCCGGCTCTGTATACTATGGATTATTGGCGTTGCCGGCTAGGCCCTATATTAAACTTTCTACCTTCTACTCCACAACCTTCTCAGGGTTAAAAAATATTCTACAACGCATATTTTTCAAGCAATTTTAGGTAAATAAAGTCTCGGGAAATGTTTTGATTTTCTTAAAATGAGGCGGTGAAAAGCTTCTGTTTTTAAATTTGACTATGAAACAGAATGTGAATTATTATTACCTATTTTGCGGTATCTGTTAAATAAAAATTAGTACATATTAACCCCCAAAGAAAGATGTACTCTCAGTATTTCCATAGTAAAAAGTGGATGGGTCGCAGTATTCTTTTAATGGAAGGTATTTCATTACGAAATAATCCTTACATTTTTTTTTTTTTTTTTTTTTGTGATTGAAGGGGAAAAAATATAGTATGGATTTTAGATTATAAAGAATCAATGTGGACCATTCACTTATTTTCTACATTGAAAGAAAGAAAATAACACTTTCTCACTATTTAATGATTAGTTAAATTGTTTTATCTATATAGTGGTTATTTATTATTATTATTGTTCAAAATGTAACTTGAGGCGTTTTATCCTATATGTAACTTGTAAGAGTACACACAAAAATTATGTTAAAATTATTAAAATTAAGCCGTGTTTAAATGTAGATGAACACACATTCTTGCCAATGTAATTTATGAAATAGGACCTGTAATAAAACTCATCAATTTATAAGCCGTGTTTAAATAAAATCACAAAAATGAGAGAAAAATTGTTTTACTAAAAAAGAAAAACTCAAACATCTACTCCTACTGTAAAATTTTGTCAAACACAAACTGCTTATTCGATTAGTTTAGCTGCATGTACAGGAAACACCTTATGTGAGTTCTCAAATAAAAATCGAAAATATATTTTTACCGTAATTTCATGGCCGTTATATTAAAATGCTAAAGGCTACACCCCCTCCCCCATCCCCAGTTTGCCCGAGAATGCGAAACGAAGGCTACCCCACCCCCCATCTCCTGCATGAGACGACCAACCAGACTCCACGTGGATATGGCGGGAAATCGACGTCCGTTTGACGTCACGACCGAAGTAGGAGGGGCCAAGCACTGTTGCTACGCGAATGACGTCACGACGTGTTTTGATCCGCTGCGGCTCTGCGACAACTTCTGCCTCTGCGGTGCCCTTCCTTCTTCTCTCTCCGTTGCTCAGGCATTGAAGCTCCTTTCACACTATTCGGAATTTAATTACTTTTATGACATGGGCAATTCAGCCGTATCGCGGATTTGAAGAGGGAGAAATGTCCCCGAACTTTAATAAAAGTTTAGCATATGTTCGTATAGTTGGGGATTTGACTCTTCCAACTATTAAAAGGTCACGATAGTAGCGGGAAAACATGTACACAGAATATTTATTTATAAAAATATTACGAAATATAAATAATGATCTAAATAGTAAACTTTTATGAATGGGGGATAAGATACACTGAAATTTATATTTTATTTTAAATTGCGAAATATTGATTGATTGCCGACCATAAATAAATTGCAAAAAGGTTGCCACTCAACATTAAGATTAAAATTCCGGGACTTTACCAGAGGATTTAAAAAAAAATCCAGAATGAGAAATACATGAAAAGTCATAGATTTTTTAAAAAATATTAATATAGACACTCATAAAAATGAAGTGTCTGCAAATAATAAACTTTCAAAGTTAAAAAAAAAATTAGAAATTGTCATTTTTACGAATTTATATTTTTTAAATGCACAGAAATTTTTATCAATATGTTAGGGTACTTTCAGTTAAAGTGTTCGAAAAATTTCCCCGACTTTTCCAGAAAAGTTGAAACGTTGTTAATTTTCCCTGACTTTAGGTCACTTAAATTTTACTTGACAATTTCAGGTGCATGGTAACCCTGTTGCAATATCCATAATATGAGAATCCTGATTTTCCATAATGCACTTTAGACCCCGGGGACATACATTCCTTTTGTGAGGGATTATAGAATTTAACTGCACATCAAATGCATAAAAAAATAGCATATTTCCAAGTCTTAACATACCGTTAAAGTATTCAAACTTCCATTGGTGTTGGTTGTAAAACACCAATAAAAATCAACTGAAACATAAATCGTACAAGGATTGGCGTATACCAAGCCTATATTGCCCAATATATCCCTTCAGGGCTTGGAAGAACAAGTTACAAATTTCGTCCACAGTCAACTTTGCCCATCAAAAACCACATAACAAATTAAAAATCTTCGAATGGTTTCCGGTTTACTCAGTCCTTTGCCTACAAAGTCACGTGACCAAAGAACGTCACAACAGCCTTGGGGAGTATTAAAACTTAGCAGGAAGAAAAACATGCCGAAAATCGTCTCGGTTATTAAAAGAAAAACCAAATTCAACGTTTCATTTTTAGCTGTTCGTAGGTCCCGTTGGTTGGATTTGCCGATCAAGCAGATAAGATGGGAAAATAATAACATAATGAAGAGGTATGCTGCATAATAACGAGGCTGTGCGAAATTTGCTGCATACCGTATGCAGCAAATTTTGCACAGCTTCGTTTGACATTCGCTGAAGAAAAGAATATGGAATGAAATGAAAAGATAAACTTACAAAAGTAAAAGTATAGAATACTTTAAGTAAAAGTAAAGATAAACTTACAGAAGTAAAAGTATAGAGTTTTCCTTTCAGTGATGGAACGTTATTGATGAGTGTGAAGGAATGGATTAGTGTTATAAGAGTTTTACAAATAAAAAATTTTAATTTAAAAATTAGTTTTCCAAAAAAAAATCTAAATGCTTTGGATTTCATAACGTAAAATTGTTAAAGTGCAATGCAATAAATAGGGATAAATTATATTTGAAATTGTATTTTTGGAATTTGAAGCTCTAAAACCACTTTTGTACCATTAGGAATTTTAAATCTTAGGTTTCGGGGCCTCCGTGGCCGAGCGGTTAAAGGCGTCAGCTGGGAATACGAAGGTTCTCGGTTCGATGCCAGGCGATGGACTTGACAAAGAAAAGTAAAAAGTAGTGATCTTGTGATCGGAGGGTTGCCAGTTTCACTACAAAATACTAGAAAAAGTTGTCCAGAACATCTGCAAAAATTAACGGCGTGTATACGGGACTGGTGCACGATAAATCTGATCGGGGTCCCCAAAGTCCCGACGTCTATTGAAGGCGTTGGGTGCCAGTTCAGGTGTTTCCTCGTCATCTGACCATGGTTCAAAAATACGAGGCATCGTTCCCGGGTCTTTCCTTTTAGATAGGCCCCGAACCGTCTCCAATAGCCCAACTGTGCAGCTCTAGTGCGACGTTAATTAATAAAAACCAAAACAAAAAAAAATCTTCGGTTTCAAAATAAATAACAAATCTGAATCAAGCTTTTCTTCGAATCAAGATTTCTACTATGAATAAAGTTTTTAAATTTACTAAGTATGGAGTTAAAGTTTTTAAGTATGGAGGAATTTAACTCAAAGCAATACTGGCTTATATCCGAAATATTCCATTCTCGATTTCAATGATTGAATGTCCAAAGTTATAAACACTTCAATTCACGTTTCAACTTGTCAGTAAGTTTATTGATTGACATTCTCCTTTTATTTCTGAAACAAATTCCAGAATTGATGTAAGCTGTCAATTACAAGTGTTTTTTTTTTAAACCAAAGTAAAACAGTAAACTACAAGGACATGCAATTATTTAATTAAAAACTCTATAAACCTTAATACAAAGAAAACGAAAAGATTTGATTTGACAGTAAAATGGCTAAATACCTTGAATGGTAGGCCTAAACCATTTAATAAAATATCCCGTAAAATACCTATTTTCACTTCACTTTTAGTACAGTCTAATTTACTTCAAGTAAAAGCTTTATCGTGCAGTTCAAGGGCCCATACATTGCTAAGTTCCACCCCGACCAAACGAAAGAAAGGCCAAAAAAGAACGGGGAAATAAAAACGGAATAATTGAACTCTTCTCATCTCACCCCGAAGATGGTTACAAAGAGAAACTAAAAGTCTTTGGGGAAAGAAGAAATCCCGTCGACCTTTCTGGTCTAACTGGTCTCGGCGTCGCAACCTTGAAGGAAACCAGGAGACGAGTTTTAAAATTCATGCTACGATTCGGTAGGTTGGCTAACAGCTCAGGGGTGGAAGGAAGCATTAACAATATTCGAGATGTGGACTTTGGTTTTCTTTTAAAACCCTGAACAGAAATGCTCAAATCGCCAAACATCTCGGATTTTTGTTTGTATTATCCAGCTATATCAGTCACAATACAGAATATCAATAACAATTCAAATTATCAATTATTTCAAATCTTAACGTTCTCCGTATAACGGTCGGCCGGATGCGAAATCCTGGCAATATTCTTTATTTATAACATAAAATAAAGACAAATTATGTATTTTCAATAGTAAATAACGAGTTTAAACGCTTTAAGTTGATGTGGGACACTTGTATGCAAGATATTCGGAGCCAAACACCATGCAAATAGGCAAATATAATGTAAAAGAGGTAAATACTTTGTAACAAAAAGACCAGGTATTAACTTTAATTAGAATTGACACTAGTGTTCCTGTTATGCGTTTTTCAAAGGGCGCCGCGCCCTGCCCTTTTTTTTGTAAGTGCCGATGCGCCCTGCCCTTTTTAGAAGTGAAAATGTGCCCTGCCTTTTTTCAATATCTTCTTTGCGCCCTGTAATTAAAAAAAAATATTTTTCCGCAAAAACGTAGGTCTGTAGGATTGCCTTGGTATCCCAATTGTACCCTTTGCCCTTTTACATAACAAAAAGTGTCCTTTTACATAACAAAAAGTGTCCTTTTATTAATAAAAAGTGCCTTTTTGACAAATCCGCCCTGCCCTTTTTTAAAACTATGTGAACACTAATTGACACTATGCACCATACTTAGGACCCATATCAATATTAATGATCGACATTTATAATGTAAAATATTAATCCATATTTTAATAAGCATTAATTGTACTTAAAAAAATTCCGTAATAAAATAAACTTCATATTAATGTAACATTGTTAAAGTAACATTTGTATGACACTAGTCTCAAGATTTGCAGATAATCAAGAAAGACGTATCCAAGTAAACCGCGGTCACTTTACGTCAAATCGAATTAATGTCTTAATCTACTTGTCTCAGTATACAAGATAATTACATTTTTAGGAGATGCGCTTTACGCTACGATACGCTCTTTTTTTTACCATCGCCATCGAATACTTTCCACCAGAATCGCACCAGAAAATCTCTTTCGGAGTTTTCATTATTCTTCATAACGCGGGAAAAGAAACGATTCTGCAACAATGATTCAGAATTGCTCAATTGCAGCACACCTCCATATAAATTCCCGAAGAATGCAAACTGCGAAGCCAGAACAGCGGTACTGATTAACCACGAGAAGGGGGGGAGGTAAGACCGAATTCGAGCAAAGAAGGCAACAAAACCACCATGCGTGCTATCATTACTAAAAACCAAACAAAAAAATCACCGCGTTAAGAAAAAAAAAATGGCGTAGCGTACTTATCCGCAGTGCCACTTCGAAACGTATCAATGGATCTGGAACTTTAGAAAAAGGGGAAAAAGGCAAGCTCGCTGTCAGTGGCGAAGTAATTATTACTAATGGTTTCCAAAGGCTCTGAAACGACTTGCGAGAAAACGATTAAACAAAAAGTTCCCGAATGATTGTTGTGTACTTGGAAAAAGTTTTGTATTTTATTGTGAATTCTTTTGAACTTTCCCTTCATATCACATCTTCATCAGGAAAGTTTTTGCAAGAACGAGAAAATGGCTTTTAGAATATCGATTCATTTTACATTTTATTTTTAGAAAATGGTTTGAGGATCAACCTACATCGTAACCATGATGTCCCATCAAAATTCATTAAATCCATTCACATAATGAATGCTTATAATGAACCACTTAAAAAAAATTGAGGAATAAATTCGATTCAAAATCAATGAATGTAAATTAGGCCTTACATTTGATAATGCAAAAATGTCGAAATAATCAAATTTATAATCATTGAAAATGAGTTCGAATATAAATTGAATACGAAATGTAAAAGCAGTAAAAACATTTTCGATGTT
This sequence comes from Troglohyphantes excavatus, assembly GCA_963932185.1. Lineage (NCBI taxonomy): Eukaryota > Metazoa > Arthropoda > Arachnida > Araneae > Linyphiidae > Troglohyphantes > Troglohyphantes excavatus. The sequence goes on along the minus strand of OZ010666.1, from coordinate 35,064,605 downwards.
GCTATTAACAAAAGTTGACTTTATCCAGGTTAGTTAAAATTGATTTCGAATTTTGATATTGCTCATCCGATAGTTAAAAAGTTTAAATTAAATGAAACATCAGTGTTCACTCTAGGCGTTTTTTAAAGGGCGGTCCGCCCTGCCTGCCCTTTTTTCATCTCGATAGCGCCCTCATGCCCCTTTTTCAAAAATGCCGCCCTTTAAAAAAATCCCGCCCTTATTGTCCTTTTTAGTCAAGCAAAAGCATCCTTACTTTCCTAGCCGTCTTTAAAAAAGGCATCGATTAATTTTTTTTTTTGTAAATTAGAATTAAGTGAATTATGACAGTAGAAAGCAAACTTCTTTTTAACTAAGCGTGTTGTGAAATCACGATGATTCCGCGGTAATTTCGAGTTCGGGGAATTGCACGAATCCTATTGGTTGCCCGTAAGATGGTTTGGGGCGATATTACAAGATTAGACATTTTATTACCAAATTTTGAATTTTAGTAGCCTTTTCATCAGTTTTGTAAGGCCTAATTCGGAATACTTACCGATTTGGTTTTTAGCAAAAACATTAATTTTAAAATGTCAAATTTTGGGTTTCAAGTAGTATTTCTACAAAGTGACATCAATTTTGTACTGTTCTTTCCTTCGAGATAAGCCCCGAGCTGTCACCAATAGCCCAATATACAATAAATCGGAAATGTTTTTTGTTTGGTCACGGGTCCGATGTGTCAACGGGTGACCACGCACACCCCAATTTTTTTGTTTTGAAAGCGTCCTTTTAAAAACAGGAAGTGCTTTTCCAAAAAACGGGGTGCCCTTTTTCTGCTAACAGCGCCCTGCCCCTTTTTATTTCTAGAGTGAACACTGTGAAACATAATTATTGTTCATTCAGGTCTTGAGTTCTCCTTTCAACAGTTATTTCAAGAATCCATAAAGATCTCGAGGAGCAAAGAGAGTTTATTATTATTTTTTACACTACCTGTAAAAAGCTTCTCATCTTGGCTAGAGTACATGGAACAAAATCAAAATATCTTCCAGAAACACAGTAAAAGAACTTGGGAAAATGTGATAAAAGTTCATTTTTACATTTTGAAGAGGATATTTAAAGCATTCCATTCATCCTTTCTGCAGTGAAAGAAAATTTTTAGCACTGGAAATAGTATAATGGAGAAAGAATGCACCAGCCTTCGAAATACATCCTTAAAAGTTATGCATACCAAAGAACAGATTAAGGATTTTACCAGATTTAGGGACATTAAAACATTATAGATATTAGGATAGTAAAACAATTTCATTCTTTCGAATGCAGATTATACTAATTAGATCGTGTAATTTATATAAATCTAAAAACTATAATTTTATCTTAACGAGTAACTCCAATTATTATTTTTTTTTATGGCCACACCAAGTTTTCAACTGATTTGGCTCGCTTATTACATTGGTTGTTTAGACAGAGATCTAAATTACGATATTCTGCAGAATAAAATCCGCAAAAACGAATGAGAATAATTGCAGGGAAAGTTTTTTTTTTCGTGATAGAGTAATTCTGCAAAAATGATGACAACAGCATCACTTTTGGTGCCCTCCTTGACCTACGCCTAATGGCCCATGAAGTTTGCTAACGACTAGCCTAATAAGGAACAAGGTAATTTTCCGAATATAAAGCGCGAAAATACTTTCTCGAGTACAAAAGACCAGAATTTGAAAAGATCAGAATCCGAAGTGGAATAAGGGTATGCCATGAACAATCAGCAATTGCTCTTGGAGCCGAATTCCAAAATGCGTTTCCCTTGGTTCACGAAAGTCGAATTAAGGGGGATATGGATTTATCACTGCCATTTTTGAGAATTATATTTCTAGAGAGACGAGAGGTCATTTATTACTTTATTCATATAACTAGGAATTAGTCTCTTTTGGAAGATAGCTTTTAGTTTACTATACCCAAACTCGAGATTTAAACCATAAAACTGGACAAGACAATACAGAAACCTCGCCAATATTAAGAAAACATCGTATATATCGTCGTTCACAAGTAACTGAAAAAAATTATGATTTTAAAAATATATATAAATATAGCGTATTATGAAAATTCGTAAAGATATTTTGCGTTGCCAAATTAATGTTATCTACCAGGGAACACAAACTTTTTAAGTTTCTTATACTGAAAACTTTAAAAAATGCATTTACGGCGTACGTCTACATTACGATATTAGAGAATAAAAACGTCCCTTTTAAGATTTCAGTCAAGATTTCTGATAACGCTGTATTTAATGGCTCCACATTAAAAAAAGTTATTATCCATTCAATGGTGTTTATTTTACACTTATTAAAAACTAATTATTTCCAGGTCAATATTATAGCTAAGTTTAAATAAAATTGGCACCAGAGCGTCAGAACCAGAAAGCAATAGTAATATATTTAGTACCAAAAATCTACTATGTACTACCGTCGTGGCCAGACGTTTGCAAGCAAGGCCAGTGATGTTAATTGAGGGTATCCATGTTTATTATACATCACATACTTTTTTTATTTTAAAGAGACAATATGAACTCATATGAGGTACGAATAAAAACTATTTTATGCTCTTTAATATATGGAATGTACCGGGAATAGAAGTATAATACTACTGAATATACCTTCAACCCCAAAATGCAATTAACCGACACTAACAGCCAGAGGGAAATCGCATAAGCCAGTTTTCTGGCAATACACATAATTTTTAAAATCACAAAAATACTATATTGAAACATTTAATTTAAAGCGTTGGAGGAACATTAAACTCTTTCCCAGTGAAAAATGAACAACTTCGATAATTTCCCGACCCATCAGGAAAATGTTTTTGTGCAAGTTTGACCCCTATTCAACAAAACAATTTCCAACACCAAGAAAAATAAATGCTAAAAATATCAACTTGCAACACATATAGGACAAGATGAATATGCAGTTGATATTTGTTGGTCTTCAAGCCCCAAACTCAATATCCCATAAAAGTAGTATCACGGACAGGACACAGCAAAAAAAAAAGTAGCCTCATCCATGACCCGGCATTCGAAAAGTAATAAAAAAGGAAAGGTAGAGGGGAAGGGAAGGGTCCTTATTGTTATTTTTTTGCGTTCGAAGGCACAACTTCTAGGTCAGCTTCCAGCGAGCAGGCATTACTTCTTTTCTTCCCGCGCCAGACTCGCACATAAATAGTGTTTTACGCGGACATAAAACCTACTCAAGCAGAAATATCAAAAGCTGCTTATGCATTTTCCCTCTACCATAAGCGAGGACGGAAACCTCGGGACATACGGTGGTCTTGCTCGGCAGGGGTAAATGTACCCAGCTACGATCCATAGGGTGCCCTTCCATAAGAATGTAATGCCTTATTTCTTAGCATATGGGGAGAATGCTGTTAAATGTAAATTGCAATGCATAGGGGGCTGGTACATGGGGGCCGAAGGGGGCCCGTCACTTTTTGGGTCCCCGGCCTCTACTGATTTTGAAATAAACTTATACATAATTTAAAGGGGAAAAAAATTGTCGAATTTTATCAAATAAATTTTTTACTATTTAAATTAAGTTTTTGCTAATATATCCCTCTGCTTTATTTTTCGCCCATTATTGTCAATTGAATTTTGAGCTTATTTTTTCCTCCTTGACTATAAAATTTAGTGTTTATGTTTTTAATTGGTTGTTGTTTTGAATCGGATTAATTCTCTGTTTTATTTTTATGTTGGCATATTTACAAGAAGTACTTACATTGATCTACTTGAACTCTCCAGTTTTTCGGGGCCCCTCACTTTTCACACCACCAGCTAGAAATTGTTGCGGTTTTCAAAATTTATTAAGAATTCACTGAATGACATAAAAAATTTACTGACTTAAATTAAATACTATTTTATATAGTACTAATTTTTGGTTCATATTATTTTAATAATTGGGTCCAAAGTTTACACACGAGTAGGTACTAGCTTTAGGTCTAACTTTACCCAAGATAGTAAGTATTTCAAATGAAAAACAGGTTAATATATTTTGACATTTTATTTTTCTAATTAAATATATATTTATAAATTTCCATTCCATAGAATATCCATCCATTCACAATGCACTCAATTGAAATATTTACAATTTTAATTACTTGACAAAGATGTTGATTATTTTCTTTTCATTCTAGTAATTTAATAAATATGAGGATTAAAATCCACATTTTTTAAAAACTTTAAAATATTGTTTCCTTTACCTTTAGCCTACTAATCAAAGTATATTTTTTTTTAAGTTTTCTGTGACAGCACTTGGAAAATGCTATGCTTCGTAAAAATTTTCAGGATTTTAACAAATTCCATAACTATCTACTATAATATGCTGTCATAATAAATTGATAGTAGTACTAATACCCAAGGCAATAACATTTTTGCTACAATGCAAGCAATACCAAAATCTGATTCCTTGCCAGATTTTGGAAAAGGCAAACTGGTACTAGTTATAAACTTGAGAACACAGCTGCCTCGCTATTTTCAAGATTTAACGATTTCAAAAATCAACTATTCAATTAGTTTATGCTTTGAGAATAAATAAAATTGAAAAATTATTTGCAACTAAAAAAAATCATTTAATATGATAATTTATCAATAACAAAAAACAAAATTAGCAGGAAATTTCTTTATAATAAACAGTCTGTAAATGGGGCAGCAGATTATCTATATTTTCTGCTCCGTAAAATTATTAAATTGGGATTACAATTTAATTAACAATTGCATGCTATAAAATAAGCATTAAAATTATACTTCATATTACGTCAAATTTAGGAAATTAATAAGCAGTAATATTTAATAGCCCTCTTCCTAATGTTGTTCAATCCATATTTTATATATCAATAAACATGACTTTAATTTATTGTAAAAAAAAATTGCCTAACCATTTCTTTACCAAAATAAAAAAAAAATTTAACAAATATTACATGGCCGTTTATTTCTATTCCAAGTACAATTAGACTTCTTTCAATCTGCCAGTCCATTTGAGGAAAGTCCCAATCAATTTGTGTCCAATTAACAATACTAACTGTTTTTTTTTGTACACACCGTCCATACTTCTAATTCCTTGAAAATCTCAATGGCAGTTTTCTTCGTGTTCATTTTTACTTACGACTGTCTATATTCAATTTACCACTGTCTATTCAATTTACGACTGTCTTATGTTCAATTTAAGACTGTCTATGTTCAATTTAAGACTGTCTATGTTCAATTTACGACTGTCTATGTTCAATTTACTACTGTCTATGTTCAATTTACGACTACCTAAGCCACAAATAACCGTTAGAATATGTCTCATGTCTCGGTTGAACTGGATATTTAGTTTTGATGCTGAAAATGCAATATACGGGATACTAAACAAATGTTTGGTGCATCCTTATTTCATTATTTTGTAAAACATAGTAAACAAAACACGCTAAAGAACAATTGTTGCAAAATGTCAACTTATGTCTTGCTCTTTTGAAGTAGACTTTCCATTAAATCAAAATGTCTAACAAACCTAAACCTAGCTGATCAACAGCAGATAATAAAAACCTAAAGGAGGCATGCAAAAGTGCAATCAGCGTAAAATTTAAAATTATGGTTTAAAAAGTTATCGATACAGACCTTCTAACCGGGAAGATATTTTATAGGGGAGATTGTTTGGAGAGAAGACTTAGGGGGATGAAAATTTATTGAATAAAAAATATATATAATTAAATTTTAGTTTATAATTAAATATTATCATTAGGTCAGATATTAGTAAGTGCATGCCATTTCATTGTTATCGTTTTTATTTTTGATAATATATTAATTTTTATTAAAAATTAAACTAAAATATACACATAATTCCGACAAAAATAAAAAATAAATTATTCGGCTTCGCAATGTGCGAGAGATTCTCTCTTTTTTTGCGGGAGAAGATGTTCAAATGTGGGAGAATTGGTAAGTCTGTTTGTATTGAATAACAACTGTCTGTATTGAACAATTAAGTAACGTCACCTCGACTTAAAATTATACCCAAACTATAATTGTGCTTATGAACGATGGATGATTAGCATACATATTTTCTCGTTTTTATTAGTATTCTGTAAAGGTACGAAGTAAACAAAGCAAAAGTAGATGGATAATTGTGTGCTTACAAACATTGCTATAACATATTACAGCATTTCACAACGTAAACAGATATATACTCTTGCATTATAATTTTCAAAAGAAAAAAACTTTTAACTGAAATCCCCAATGTATTAAAAATATTGAGTTATTTGTAAACGCTATAAATTTAAATACATTCAAATCGAATATGCATTTGAAATATATAAAGAGAAGGGGCGAGGGATGGATTTGTACAATGGACATGGTTTATACAAATTCTACTGCCACCTTTTTCAGAAAATTAGAATAAAGCTCATTAATTAACATTTTCCACACCATTAATTGTTTTAATAGTTTCAAGTTGTGTTGTAATTCAACCAATTTGTATGTGAAACATAAAAAGCTGTTATTCTTTTTATATAATATTACTCTTATCATACAAATTAAACTCATTAAATAGTATAAAGAATACTCTTTAAAAAAATAATATAATTTGAAAAAAAAAAGAATATATTTTCGAAATTGATGAATATTCTTTTAAATATCAATATTACAAAAAAAAATTGCGGCCCTTCAATTTCCTCTGCTTTGGGCTGTGGCCCATTGTAAATACGCTACTTAAAGAGACGCTAAATGAAATCTAAATGAAATGGGAAAAAATAATTTCAGCGATACAAACCAAGTGTGAGATATTAATTTGCTATTTGAAGTTACAAATGAGATAGGAAATTAAGAACAGTACAGTTTTATAAAAAAGATTTGTTGATAGATTTAATCAATCACTCCATTAATTATATATTTTATTAGGAATATTAGAAAAACGGTTCCTAATACTAAATTTCTTAGAGCATTTTTTTTGACGTCACTATTTAAATTAACGATAAATCAGTGATAATATAACTAATAAATGCTTCATGCTACTATAAAATTGAAATAATCTTAACTGCCACAAATGAACTGATATATAAGAATCGATGTTAAAAAATATACTTTTTCTTTTGCAAAAAAAAAAAGTTGGGATATTTTCTATATTTTAAATTTTGATATTTGAACCCATAAATGTTAAAACTGATAATTCATTGAGAAATAACCAAATAAAAAATATATATATATAGATGTTTGCTTATCTATAACAATATCAGATAGAGCTAACTATTTTACTTGGTGATGCTTTTTGTTAAGAATATGTTTATCAACTTAGATAATAACGGAATAAATAGAATTGTTTGACTTCTTTTCGTGCCATATTGTAACATAAACAAGTAGTTAAACTAAAATGTAAATTTCAAACTAAAACAGACATATTCTATATAAGATTTAAATCCCATCATTCGCTAATATATCTAATAAGCTAAACCATTGGATATTTTTCTTTGCATCCATTCTGCATCTCTCAAATTACATACAATTTTTCATTTGGTCCCCGTTTATATTTTCCGTTCCCCGTTTATATCTACCACAAAATGCAAAAACTAACCGAAATTTGCTCCGCTTCCCTTTCTTGAACATAGTTCACATTGAAATACATAATTTGCACACAGCTGCATTATTAGTGATTTCTTAAAAAATATTTAGTGCTAGGAATAGGCGCTAGCATTGTTTTTAAGATAAAGCTTATCATAGGTAATCAAAAGAATTGTTTATCTTGTAACTCACTGACAGGTAAAAAATATTTCAAGATTATAAATTGTTTTTCACTGCACAACTGTTAAATTTATATTTGCAATAATTTCTTTTTTTTATATTTTAGTAAAGAGGAGTTTTAGGCTCATTCTACACGTACTAGTAAAACACATGCAAGCTTCTCGTGATTCGAAAATACCTAACCACATGGTATGAATTCTCGAATCTCGTGTAGAATGGGTTAATGGTTTTAATCGGTCGTGTACAATGGCCCCAAGATTCGTCATTGTTTAGATTAAAAAAATATTCCTATATAGTATAAGTTATGAAATTAAAAATGATAATTCCTAGTAAAACTAGAGATGGATACGTATATTGCTATACCTCAGAGGATGAGACGGGAAACGCCGTTGACAAACTGACTACAACATGTAATTAAATTTTTTAATTATTATTCACTTTTAAATTTTGTGGCTCGTTTTATATTTTCCCCGATGCGTACATCCTCTCCTTTCCAATGCGGAGAAAGGAAACAGTACCGAGAGACCAACTGCAGCATATGTCGATAAATTTAAGAAAACGCTTCCCGTTTTGCTACAAATTGGTGGGCCACGACTCGATAAAAACTTGCAGTAGTGCTATCTTCATTCACACATTACAACTTCATTTATCACATGCAGGCAAATGAAGCATTGCTTTACGCATTCCAATAATTCGTCCCCTGACCAACTTGCTGCAAAGTGGATACAAGGCAGGTTCAAATCCATTGACTGGTCACTATGATTTTTTACTTAATATGGTTACCATTTTGGGCATCCGTGCAGGGCAGAAATGAAGGAGTTCCGTCACTGGCAACAAAACCAGTTTTAGTCTTCAAGAACATGTTAGCGTTATGAATATTTCTTTTTAAGAAAAGTTGAGAGTGACTATCTAATGCATTTTAAACGCGACAGCATATACACCTAAATGACCTTGCCAATCGTTTTGGTCATGAGGTAATGCACCTTGCTAGCAAAAGTTGCTTAGCTCAATGCCAGATTATGGCTACAATACTAAAAAGATATACTAAATAAAAACTAACCTGTTTCCTTTTGTACTTGGCCCCGAAGCGTTCCTTCATTTCAAGCAGTGCCTGCTGGAACTGGACCTCCTCCTCTAGTTCCACCGCCAGCAAGATGTAGGCCCTCCAGCGGAACACATCAAACCCCCAGTGGCAGGTCCTAGTCTCTTTAGGAGGGTGCACATGGCACACAAACTTCTGGGGGCTGAGCAGGGCATGGCACTCCAGACACTCAATGCAGGGCGCCAGCGGGTGCTGGAACAGATCGGGCGTGTACAGGCCCTCGCACCTACCGAAGCACTCGTGGTACACCCGCACCTGGAACGGGGGCTTCATGTCCGACGTCTTCGTGACAATTAAGGGGTTGGCGTCCAGCAAAGCGGCACAGAGACGCTGGGCGTCCGTTTTGGTGATCAGCCCGCAGCTGGGCGCGTTGAAGGGTAGGATTCCGCAGGCCTTCAAGACTTCCACTTGGCCCTGGTTGCACCTGGAGCAGTAGATGTGCAGGGTGTCGCACACGAAGTTGATCTGGGGCAGGCTGTAGTCCCTCAGCACCGTGGTGAGGATCTGGGGCAGACAGAGACGGTCCTCCCCGCCCACGTTGAAGCAGGCGATGGTCTCGGACTCGAGGGTGGTCTCGGTCTTCTCGCAGCCGGTCTGGTCTGACGGGGTGAAGATCGGCGGTTGCTGGATCGGGAAGGGAGGGGGCGCGACGAAGGGGTCGTACTCGATCGGAGGGTCTTCTTTCGAAGTCCCCGGTTTCGGTTTCTTGCTGGACGACGATCCTTCGATATCCTTCGCTAAGTCCGCGGCGGTCAGGGTGCAGGAGGGGTCCGGGGGACTGACCGAGGCGTCCGGCTCGCCCTGCCACACACCCATAACACTGTTCGGGCCATGGAGACTCTTGGTTGCGGAGGCCTGGTACGACTTGAGGACTTTCTTCAGATGCGGCGTGTACATCAACCGCTTGGATGGTCCTCCGCCCGCTTCTTCCATAACACTCTCATCGGCGGTACAGTCCTGGCGCCGGATTTGCCACGGGCCTGAACATCACACTGGTTGTTACCATCACGAACTCGTCAATCGGTTGGGCAGCTTTTCGGCATCGGCTACGCGGCGAGACCTGTCGCGAGCGACCATTGCGTTGTTATGTCTGTGGCAGGAGATAGGGCAACCCGTCTAGTCGCAACGAAGGCATGGCTGTTCCAGTCGCGGACGGCACCCCCAGATTGTAGAGCGGCATATAACTGAAAACAACGATAAGGAATGATGTTTCTTCATTTAGTTAGAGATAAAAATGTGATATTTAAATATTTACTAGCAGTTACACTCGCAGTATGTTGAATTTAAGTAAATATTTACTGATTGGCGTAAAATAGGCTGTTCCAACAGCCGTTATGCTTCCTCTGCTCCGCCGCAAGTAAACTCGTCTGGTGGCTGGCTAGGTAGGAGTGCCATATTTTGGGATACTCGTTAATTTGGCGTAGTCTTTAGAAATTATTGATTATTTTTTCCCTGTAAAAAACAAATGTTAAAAAATATTTAAAATTCCGCTGGGTGATATAAATTTCTGGGGGAAAATAATTTTCAGTATTTAATTTTTTTTTTAAAATATACACTAACAACTAATAGTTCAGATTTGACAAAATATTTCGAATTTCTTATTTATTATAATTTAAACCAGTGATTCCCAAGCTTCGATGGCAGCGGAACACCAATTAAAAGTTAAACAAATCGTGGACCAACACTTTCTAATAGAACTAATTACTAATAAATTATTTTGACACTAAACATAATTCATATATTAAATTTTGTATTCTGTCAAATTTACATTTAATTCAATAATATTTAACTTAAAAAATTTTAATTACTTAACATTAATTCAAAAAGCTAACATAATTTAATTAACTGATAAAAACAATTCTAGCACTCAAATGTGATTTACTGACACATACAGTTATAAATTCACTACCTTAAATATCAGAAAAACAACGTTAACATTCAGTTAAAATTCCACTAAAATATAAACTACTTTATATTTTACTAAAAAATTCAACTATCACACCTTAGACATTTATAAACGTAGTTCTCAATTTCCATCGCTTCTCTCAAAGTAAAATGTCCGTTGTTCTTTGGCGCCATTTCTTTTCAATTTACAAGTGCGGTCGAAAAGTTGTATGTGAAATTTCAATCTAAAATCGCGTATAAATGCTTCCCGATAGATATAAAGGGATGTATCCTAATTTCTATAATCTACAGCATATTTTATGATCTGCCGAAATGGCCTAAAACGTAAAACCTTTCTGGTCGTGCACCGGCACAGCCACAGTCAGTGGCGTAAACAGGAGAAAGGCAACCGGGTTCTGGACCCCTCCGTTTATACTAAAGACACATTTTTTTGTTTTACTATATTTATTATATCCCTACTTTATCATTTATAAGCGCTATTTCTGTACATTTATTTTGAAATTATTTTAAGGTAACTATAAATCCCAAAATTATTTCATTGGTATATTCATTTAAGTTAACAACTCACAAACTTCTGCTGTGTAGAAAACAAAAAACACAATTTAATAGGAACGAAGTGTTTTTTTTTTTTAAACTCAGCGCAATTATCTGGAACAAAATAACGTTTTGTTGTTTACATTGTTAAAAATTTTAGTTCAACGTTGCACCATATATTGGTGCAAAACAGGGGCCAGCATCAAGTTACACCGTATTATAGTGAAATCTAGATTAAACCAAGAATCCTTATCGGAAAAAAAAAAGAGGTTTCACCGATAATTGGTTCAACCTCTTTAACTGTAACCGAAATTTATACTGTGGCTAAATCAACAAACCGTGGAATCCCCTCCAAAAAAGACAACGTCAGGGACCGGTAGGTAAAGGCGTTCAGCTGGCAATCACAGGATTTCTAGTTCGAGTCCGTGCGATGGACTTGACAAAGAAAAAAAAATTACCTTGTATTCGGAGGGTTGCCAGTTTCGCTGCAAAAATACTAGAAAGTCGTCCAGAACATTCCAACAAATTATAAAACTCGAATTTTGGTTCAACGTTTCACCATAAAATGGGTGAATTAAGCACCAAATGTTGGTTGCAACTAAATGGGTACCAAATTTTGGTGCAAGGTCGTAATAATTTTTAACAGTGAAGATAAATCAATAAAATGCATTAATATCTAATAAGAATATTTAAAAAAAAAACTTTATTGAAAATATTTAAAATTATTTTTCCTTTGGCAAACCTTGCTTGGTGCTCCTTCGAAATCAAATCCTAACTACGCCACTGGCCACACCCGATTTTTATTATTATTATTATTTTCAGGGCCTTTATTCGATCTAGAATGTGCTAGACCCCATTCAAAATATCATATTGTATCTAAGTAGAAATGTTGTACCCTGTTATTATTTTTCACAAAAGAAAATAGAGAGAGTCCTTCTTCTGTAATTTGCTTAAATGGGCTATTACTTATTCGACCAACAGTGTATTTTTTTTTTGTTGCCTAACAACCGACCGAAGCTGGGTTAATTCATGCTATTGTGATTATTATTCATGAGAGAAAACGCACATAAACATGAATAAGATACTTCGTTAATATAGGGGTATGATATTATTTATTTTAAAGCTGCTTTATCTTCATCTCGTATATAATAATAATAAACTAAAATTGTACAAACTGCTCCCTTGTTGTTATTATTATAATTATTATTTGCAATACTCTTAGTGCAGAATGTGTGCCACCGTACACTCTTAAAAATTTCAGTTCAACGATGTACCATATCTTGGTGCAAAACAGAGTTCTGCAGCATATTACACCATGTTATGGTGGAATCTTTGTTGAACTAAAAATCCTTTATTGGAAAAAAGTGGAGGTTTCACTGATAATTGGTTCAACCTCTTTAACTGCAACAGAAATTTTCGCTGCCGCTACATCAACACGCCGAGGAATCCCCTCCAAGAAAGACAACGACGAACAAGGGCCTCCGTGGCTCAGTGGATAAAGACGTTCAGCTATGATTCAGAGGATTTCTAGTTCGAGCCGGATTGGTGGACTTAACAAAGAAAAATAAAAAAAAGTCGTGATCTTACGTTCGTCTGGTTGCCAGCTTCGCTACAAAAGTACGACTATTAAAATACTAAAACAACTCGAATTTTGAGTTTTATGTAACCTTATGAGTTTTGGTGCAACGTTTCACCACTAAATGGTATCCGTGGTAGCACCGTAAAATGTTGAAACTAAGCACCAAATGTTGATTGCAGCTAAATGGGTACCAAATGTTGGTGCCAGGTCGTAATAAATTTTAACAGTGTATCTGTATCAATATTGAAGAAATGAACATAACTAAATATAATTTTATGTGTATTCAAATACCAATACGACGTAAACATTTACAAGCAAGGCACATAAGATCCAGACATGTTTTGGGGGATACATCTTCCTTCATTAGCAGAAATGAAAAAGCTGTCTGTGTGCACAGTAAAATGAAAATAAATCAAGAATTGAAAGTGCTGCCAAAGTATAAAAACTATCTCAACTGGTTGGAGTTAACTATTGTGTGCCAACTAGCGTGAAATATTGGAATCGCAAATGTCTCATTAATTCTCGAATCATTTTTGCTCTTGTTGGCAATGGCGGCTCACCCACTACAGCAAGTACAGCCGGGCTGCACCTAAATTCATTAGTGTATTTTAAAACTAAAATCAGATATTTTACTAATTTTCTTAAATGAAGATTAGAATTGAAAATGAAATTTCTACGGTAGTCTCCGATATCTCCGATAAATAGCAAGAATGTTACCGTAATGCACAATTTAGGAGGGGAAAAAACTCCATTCAATCAAAATTGCAGCTAAAAAGCGAAATTCGAAATCGGCTGCATCGTTGCCATGGCAACCTCTACGTAGTATGGATTTTCCCCCCTTGCTAATGCACTTCATTTGTGAGAAGGTACAACCGAAATGAATTTTCTTGTTTTAGCTGCACTTGAGGTTCGATATGTTGATTGGCTCGTGGGATGAAACGATAACTTACGAGAATATCTCTAAACAGAAATCTAAGCTGTTGTTTCGTTATGTAAGTTAATATTAAAATTGACCGATTCATTTTTTTCGCATGTTACCATTTCGTAAAAATTGAAAGGAAACTTTGCTTTGAGTAGTGAATAATAAATAATTTCCGTTCATGTATGGTTTTTGGAAAATAGGGGGGGGGGGGGGGAGGGGGGAGGGGGGGATTCACATGATTTCGGCTGCACTAACATTTTCGACCATGGGCTGCCACTGCATGTTGGCACGCATTGGTTGACTACAACCAATTTAGATATTTTTTTGTTTTTTGGCAACACTGTCAATTATGTATTTATTTTCATTTTGCTGTGCACACAGACTACTTTTTTCATTTCTGCTGATGAAAGGAGATGTATCTCCCAACACATGTCTGCATTTTATGCGCTTTAATTGCATATCTTTACGTTGTATTTTGTATTTTAATATTCTTAACTCAATGTTTTATACGACGAGTCTGAATCTTATAATTTTAAATATTCGTCAAGAAGTGTTATCATGGCATAACAACGTTGACTACTCTGGATAGCGGCTTCATTTCGAAAAATCTCAAATACCTACATGTGATAATTATGCAAGGAATAACGTGAAGAATACGATATATAACAATAAATCTAATCTGTTAGTATTTCTCGACATTTGCACTGAATGGACACGAATCTTTAATTCACAACAGTTAAATTATGATTGTAAATCTGCTTTTCACCCCAAAAATTTCAAGATTCTGAGAAAAGTAAAACTTTATTTTAAAAAGCATTTTTGAAATTAACAGCATTTGAAAATTATATGAGCTATTAGTAAACTGCTGGTTTTCCTAGAAAAGCACGTAATTTTTAAATTTCGTAAAAATACTTACCTTTTTTTAATGAAAAGACATTGACGGAACTTTTGAAAACATCTGAACTAAAATAATTAAAATTATTATTTTTAAAAACGAATTATTTATAAATATATATTACAAAGTTTGGCAGTGAAAACAAATTTACCACTTATATCTGACACCCACCCATCATAAAATTCAAATAATTTTAGAAAACTGAAATAAAGGAAGAACAAGCCAGAACAACTGAAATTTGTAAGAACAAAAATTTCTGTTTACGCTATGGAAAGGGCTGTGTCGAAGCACGGACATGAAGGTTTTACGAGAAAAGTCGTTTCTGCCGATCATAAAATATGAAGCAAATTTTAAAAATATGATACCTTCCCTTATGTCTATTGGGAAGCATTTGTTATTATTACGTTAATAAGCATATCGTTCTTCTATCACAATATTTTAAATAAATTAAAAGTAACCAATACAAAGTATTAAAAGTAACAAATCCAAAGTATTAAAAGTAACAAATCCAAAGTATTAAAAGTAACAAATCCAAAGTATTAAAAGTAACAAATCCAAAGTATTAAAAGTAACAAATCCAAAGTATTTTTATATGCTTCTTTTAATTAAAATAATTTTATAAAACATTTGGTAAATTCGTTGACCATTTTCAGGTTTTTGTGGACCACCTCTAGTCTGTAATCTACATCTTGGGACCATTGATCTACTGTTCACAACACAAGAGAAAGACGAATCGTAAATAGAATGTTAGGGCAATGACGCACATAGCGATTTTCCTGCGATTTGCTGTTGTATTGCAAGGAAAAAAATCATAATACGTTATTTTTACGGTTGTGCTTTGTGCTCGATTGGACTCGCTCAACAACGTAGTGGCTCCGAGTTCAAATCCCGGCTAAGACAAAGATGTAAAATTTCATATAATTGGATTGTAAATCTGTTTGGCGTTATGTGAAAAGTTTATAAATTATTATTATATATAAACACTCACAGAGAAGCACAAGAAAATCGCTTTGTGTGTCATTGCAAAAAAAAAATATTCTCATCCAAATAAATTCTCTGAATTTATGTGGTCACCGGAAAGTCATTCGTTTCGTCTTGTTTTCGTGAGTCTGAGCCAGACAGGTTGGCGTTTTTGATTGACAGCTTCGAGAAATTCGTGGTCTGTACTAAATCACATATTTATTCAAGCGAATCGTAAAATCACGGATGCCGAATATGGTAAATATGTCACAAATCCTTCTCGAATGTTTCTTGGAAAAGATTCAAACTTTATCCCAAAATTTAGTCTTACAGGAAACAAACATGTCTGATTTATGACAAAAAAATCCTTGATAAGAAATCAACTGAAAATTTAACTTCGTAATGCTCAGGGTCACCGCTAGGATTTACGATGGGGGGGGGGGGGGGAGAGAATCCTTTTAAAACTGCCAAATCAAATATGGGTTTTTATACCAACTTTTTCAGTGTCAAATTACCAACTTTTTTTAGAATATGGTAATTTATTAGTTTCCCCCCTTGGATAGAAAATAGTCAGCTCAACCAAAAGTAAAATTTATTAAAATTTTGCAATGATTTTCCCCCAACATTTTTTATGCCTGCGATGGGCCGTAATAATTTCTGCAATTTCCCGTAGACTTGGTAAAATCTCAAACCTAGTTGACAAACTTTTGTAACATTTGGTTTTTTATTAAAAGTAAAACTTCTTAATTTCATTTTTTTAAAAATATCGAGTGTTTCACAAGTTTGTCAACTATTTTTGTGATTTTGCCAAGTTTACAGGAATTTACCAACATTGGGGGTATTGGGGTGGGGGCTGGTAACGCCTACTGAATCAAGAGTAATAACCATACAAACTATCGAATGAACGATTGTAGAAAATATGTTAGTGTTCGATATGATCAATAGTCTGTTTATGTGTGTCACAGACGCAAATATTCCAAGAAAGATATCCACATAGCACACAAATCATTAATATCCTTTTTATTTCCAGAAATTATGTAGCTAGAAATCATTCGATATTATCATTTTGTGTTCTTTCTTCCAACATTAATCTGAAGAAGTCCCCAAACGACCATAAATCCACTTGCGTAATATTTTCCCAAGGGAATGAAAATAAAGTGAAATGAAGAGAGCGATGGGACACGTTCTTTGTAAATTTCCGCAGCACTTACGATTTCTATTTGCGCAATTTCCGCAAGATTGGGTGAGCGCTTATTATCCGAGATGGACTGTTATGAGGTTTTAAATTATATCCGTTCGATTTTGCTTTTTTTGGAAGAAAATTAGATCCGGTTTTACGACGATTTTTTGTAAAACGATGGTTTTAAGAAAATTTGTGACGTAGATTATGACTACTGTATCTCACATACCAAAACTCATATATTTCCCTAAAGCAACACCCAAAATAAAATGGCAAATTCATTCAAGTTGCACACGTAAAAGTTCATGTTAAAAACAATTATATACTATATTCGGGGACAACCTAATTTAAACCTGAAGAGAAGGCTATGATATGTATATATATTCAATTGCTTTAGGCTCAACTTAGGATGTCCCCGAGTATAATCAACTGTGAGTGGAATACTTTTTTTTATTGCCACATTTTTTTTATGAAATACAACCAGTTGTACATAACAAACATAAACATTAGTTTTCAATATGAATATATTTATATAATAATGTAGAGCAACAATGTACTTAGACTTTTAAAAACAAATAAAAAAAACAAGTAGAATTACATTTTAAATGGCCTACAAATATATAAATTTATTTAAAAATTAAACTATTTTATCCAAATACAGAAAAATGTAATTATTTAAGTGTTTAATATTATACCTTACAATTTTTAATAAATAAATAAAGAGTACATGCAGTGACATGCATTTTCTGATAACATCAAATTCATATATTTTTTATTTATATATAATAATTTATATATAATAAACATAAACATTAGTTTTAAATATTAATATATTTATATAATAATGTACTTAGACTTTTAAAAACAAATAAAAAAACAAGTAGAATTACATTTTAAATGGCCCACAAATATATAAATTTCTTTAAATATTAAACTATTTTATCCACTATATTAGTCATTAGATCATTTTGTTAATGTTCGAAATATTACCTTTATTTGATTTTTCACCTATATATTTAATTATTTTTTACGTCTAAATACATAATTAGAATTTTATTAATATAGTTTCTAATAAAAACACAAATTATCTGCTAAATGAATACTATTGATAGGTTATTTAGTTTAGCTCTCTGACGGAGCAGAACGACTTAAGTTATAATGTTTTACTATAAACTGACTTTACTTACCACTTTAAATGTTTCCCCTTTTTTTCTAACCGCTCAGAGTGCTAACTGAGTTAGACATTGAACGAGTAAAGTTAGAAACGAGAGTATTGAAATGTTATAGAGAAAGGAGCGAAATTATATATTGGAATTTTTGTTTAAATTTGTAAATTGAATATAAATCAAGTTTTTAATTATTTCAAAAATGCTGAAAATCGTAGTTTCTGATATTTTGCATTAGTTTTAAACAACTAATATGCTTTATATTAGTTAGTTATTATATTATTATGCTTTACGATTATGGCGATTTTTTTTTATAGCAGGTTCGATTTTTTTTTAAATTAGGTTTGATAATGACAATATAAAAATAGTATTTTGTAAATAAATATAGATCAATGATCAATACACTTTATAAAAAAAATTTATGAGTATTAACATAATTTTATTACTAAACTAACATAACGTATTAAAAATTAAAGTTACATTTATTTTGAAAATGTTTTTAATTGATTTAAAATAGCATGTTAATAGCTTATATTTGCTTACATAACTGTTTTTTTAATGTCAATTGCACTTTTGTATAAAATAAAATTCATTCAAAGTTAAGTTATACAACAATTTATAACTGCTAAATAAATTTTGATATTAAAATCTGTTTGAGCATTTCAACGTTGTTTGACTTCTGAAGTGAGGTTAGATTTCTTTCGTGCTGAAACTGTATTACTTTTATTTCAAAATAACAGTCGCTTTATTGTGTATTTTCTACAAAGAAATTCCTAGATGTCTTAATTCTTTTTTAAATAGGTATGTTATATTTTTTATTTCATTTTCCACCAATCAATTAAAGCGTTCAAATAAATTAAATAACGTCGCCAAGAAAGTTATTTATCTTTTCGCATTTCCACACAACGTTGAACAATATCAACAATACCAAAGAATATAATTCCAAATTAGCACAAATCTAAACTTCGTTAAAAAAAATAATCTTCTTTAGCTACTCTGAGCATATACAATTGCCTGAAGGGACGAAATCTGGATCCGCTAACAACGTAACTCTTACTTAGTTAAACTTTCACACTTGACAAGAAAAAGCTTTTTACCAAGACTACATTCTGGACAGCATCGGCGTTAAAAAAGTTACTTTGTCCCTTGAGAATAGGAAATTCTTGGTGTCATTAATTACTAAGGGCGGAGTCGCCATCACGATGCAAATGCTTGCAACTGAACAATGCAATGTTTACACGTATTCGCGCACGAAAGTTCTGGCAGAAATTAATCTTGTCAAGTCATCACAAAGGTAAAAATTCTCACGTTGTAATGCGTGTCATATAAAGGATCTAAAATGCCTAAAACTAAAAATATTTAATTAGTTAGGTAAAAATTGGAATTTTGTTTTCTGCACGAAATGGCAACACAAATTTTTATGCTAGTAGAGGTACTAATTCTTCGTACTGGATTAAATAAAACGATGTACTATGGAAAAATTTGATTTTGAGAACAATTATTAACAAAATAATTATTTTCTGAATCAAAGTTATAACCAAAAGTTCTAAACCAAAGTCTAAACCAAACCTCACTGCAATGCATACATTAAATTTTGACTTGCATCTCAGAAGTTTCATTAAGTATTATATTATTAAAATTTACTAATTTTTCTATATGTAATGAAGTATAAACGTAAATAGTCTAATAAAAGAAAAAAAAAACAAGCTTTTTTAAAAAAAATTTATTACTCAAATTTCATGTAATGTTCCAAGAAAAAAATCGAATATCGCTAAAAATTTAAAAAAACTAAATGGGAAAGTTTGGAAAACATGTGTCAACCATATGCAAATCATATATAAGCACGTTAATATTGTAAACTAAAATATAATCCTTCAAAACAAACAACAACAAAAAAACTTGATGCTACATTTTGCTCATTTTTTCAATATAACTCCGATTTTATTCACAAAAAAGTTCGCATCCCCCAAACGGTTTGAGCTAAAAATACAAAACACAAACTGGCAGAATCAGTATAATTCAAGGTATAACAAAATATAAAATAATTATTATTTGTGTGGTGTCTATGGGGTTTTGAGGGGCGTGGTTGCACTTGTCCCGTTTGTCCGGGGCAACAGATAATGAAAAAAGAAAAAAAAAATTAAAAAAATCTTTGTAGATTTATATGAAAAATCTAATTAAAAGTTCTGACAGCTAACTATCTCCAAATGATGTGTGCTGAGTTTCGTTTCTATATTCCATATAGTTATCTCACAATAACAGTTTGAAAATGAAAAAAAAAAAAAAAATAACCCGGTTGCACTTACACCCCAATCTACCCTATTAAAAAATATTTGTTGTAATTATTTAAAAAGAATAATATTTATTTTTAAGTATTTCATTGCTGTCAACATCATATAATGTCATAACATGTCTTTTTAAATAGAATTGTTTTTAAAGTCTTTTAACACCGTTATAAATCTATTTTAAAAACTAAATGGAATTTTATAAATCCGAACATCAGGTGTACAACTTGACAATGAATAGCACTAACATTTCAGAATTTTATACGGAGAGTTTTGCGATCCATAAACAAGCTCTGTTATTACTTAGATGTATGTATTTTCCTTAATTGCTCTTTTTTTAAACAATTTTCTAGTCGAAATTAATATTTTGCTGTAACCTGAAAGTTCAGAAGAAGAACAATGTCTGTCCATCCAAAGTAATTGAGAGAACAAAAAAAAAGTTTCATTTTCATAAACATACACGAGATTATGATTTTTTTTATTAACTTGGCTCTTCCCATTTCACAACTTATTACAATAAAGTTATTTCAACTTATTACAGGCCCTGTGCGCTATTAAACTGGTTACTGAAATTTAACGAAAGTTTCGCTAAATATGCTCGTATTATAAATTGTTCGTTGAAATTTATGAAAATGTTTAGTTAGTTTTCCCAAACGACAACATATTTTCCCATTTTATCCAATTAATTTATTATTTTTGACAAAATATTCAATCGGAGCAATAATTTTTTTTGTCAAATTAGAGTATCAATTTAAAACAGTTTGGCTTAACATAACACGTTGAGCTTTTAATTTCAACAAAAAGTAAAGACACGTGGATTTTCGTTTGTCCATAAACCCTTAATTTCTTTGATTTTTTTTTTGTATTTTTTAACAACTATTAAGTTGTGGTTTAATCGTGGAATTAAAATACAAGGGACATTGCCGCTTCGTTTCTACCCATTTTAACTAAATCTAAATAAAACAACAATTAAAAAAACACGCTTGTTTTAACTGATATCAACCGAAACACCTATAATATAATATTCCGGAACTTTTGCAACCAATAATGAATCTTAACTGAATTTTGTTAGTAAATTTTCTGCTCTGTTAAGAGTAAGGTCCGCATCTGAAAATGTTAAACAAATATATACAATCTGAAATTCTTAGCTTTAATTAAGATTATTTATTTAATTTATCGCGTCCAAGGGCATTTTTCGCGCGAAGAATTCTCCCGATTCTAGGCTATTGCTTGTGAATGGTATGAAACATCCAAATTAAAACAACGATTTTTTTTTTTGAAACTCTGGATTTTTAATTAGATTAATTCACGAACTATTAATTAGAGGTTTTATTCCAAGAGACTACCATGACACGTTATACAATAATTAAATTTTTACAAAATATTGTTCATGACTTTCAAAATTATGCATTTTTTATATAGAAAATGAAAATAATTTCAAAGTCTAGAGTATTTAGTAATCTACTTGTTTCATCTGCACTAATCTTTATTAAATGGTTTGATTAAAAGACAATTTATAATAATACAACTAAATCCACAAAAATTAACTTTTTCACATTATGATATGTTTAACGAAATTTAATTAATATTAAAAAGAAACATTGTGAAATAAAAATTATTTTATTATTTTGAGACTGCAACAGAATTTGTATTTAATTTAAGTTACTAAATATACCTTTTTCTAGTTCCAAGTGCTTGCGATGAGCTTAATTGTTGTATGAAGTAAAGAAACAAGGTTATCACGGGCCAACTTTAAAACAAGGATATATTAAATATTTAAAAACCATAACTACACAAATCTCCATGACAGGGCTACATATACCCAAAAGGGCTACAAACAGATACACGCCCCTGCAATTCAAACGCCCCTTATGCACGCCACTGCTGCGAAACTGCAATAGCTCTCACATAAAATCTCCTAAACCCATAAATTGTTTCAAGATACACACCAACCCTGATTTTCCAAACGGTAGTAGTTGAAAAACGCCGGTTCGAAAGCGTGCGGAAGCGGCCAGTCCCCTTCTCTCCCACGCTATAGCAAACCAACTGTCTCTTTTCCCCTTGTTAAAAGGCTTTTATTGATCTGGGCGACGGAGTTTTAAAACGCAGGAGAACTGCATTATCAGGGAAGCGCGGCACGGCATCGCCCACTTTCAAATATTTACTCTCATTATTCATGCACAAGACATACGTGCCATTTCGGAATTTAGTTGATAAGTTGTTGTCTGTTTTTCTGATGTAGATTTATGTTTGTGCGAGATCTCTCTACTCGGACCGACTCTAAAATTACCAAGAAAATAATTTCTTTTAACCCTGGCACTTTAGTTCTCCGAGGCCCACGATATCTAGCAACCCCCCCCCCCCCCCCATCAGTGCCGTCACACAAAAAGTGTTTTTTTTTGGAGGGGGGGGGGGGGGGGGGGGGAGAGAGAAATTTCCCAACTTAATGATTTGAAATTCCCAGCTTAACGATTCGAAATCCCCTACTCAACAGTACTGAGTATTCCCAGTACCAACTTATCGGCATTTTTCATCTTTTTTCATTAGGTAATATTAAACAGTTTTCTTACAAGCATTGATTTGTTTCCGCAAAAATTAACGGCGTGTATACTGGATTGGTGCACGATAAATCTGATCGGGGTCCAAAGTCCCGACGTCTGTTGAAGGCGTTGGGTGCCAGTTCAGGTGTTTCCAATCATCTGACCATGGTTCTAAAATAACGAAGTGCATGAATGAGTGTGTGTGTGAATGTGTTCCCGGGTCTTTCCTTCGAGATAGACCCCGAACCGTCGCCAATAGCCAACTGTGCAGCTCTAGTGCGACGTTAATTAACCAAACCAAACCAATGTAGTGTTCGTTCTGAGGTCTAATTTAAATGTAATCTTACAAGTTAGGAAATTTCTAATCTTCCCTAACTTTTATTTGCTAATAATATTAATTTTCTTCAGGCATAAATCTTCCTAACTCTTGGATTTTTAAAACTTGAAAACCCTATTAATCCCTTTCCCCCCATAATGTTCAAGCTCAATCGTTCAACGGTCTGTCGTGAATTCAATGCCACTTTTTTCTGATCAACACGCTTATATTTAATTTCATGTTTAAAAGAAGAACGAATTCAAAGAAATACGAATAGGAAGGAATAGCACAATTTCTGCGAAATCTCTATGGGGGAGGGGCCAGACAAAAGTTTCACTTTAAAAAAACAGCAACATGTTTCACAAGATTGTCAAACTAGGTTTGCAATTTTGCCAAGTCAACAGCAGTTTACCAACATTCTTACAGCCCACGTAGAATGTAAACATCGTGAAAAACGTTGAGCAAATCCTTTAAAAAAAACTGCAATATTTTAATAAGTTTTACTTAATGTCGGGTTGTTAATTTCCCACCGAAAACTAATTTGTCCTATCGGAAAAAAATAGGCAAATTACGAGACTAAAAAAAAATTGGTAATTTGACCATAATAAAGTTGGTAAAAACCCATATTTGACTTGGCAATTTTAAGGCTTCACCCCCTCCCCATTCATAAGCCCTAGCGACAGAGGTGTAAAGTTTACTAAATTTTGATGGGGGGGGGGGGGGGGGGGGGGCTCAAGGCTCTAATTTTTGCAAAAACGCATTAAATATAAGGAATGTATAGCCAATTTTTCAAAATATTGGGGGGGGGGGGGAGGCTCGTTCCAGTGGGCCCGATACAAGTTTATGCCTATGTACAGCGATGACTTCAGTATTTGTATAGAGCTTGTACAAAACTAGAAGTAATTCACTTTCTCTATAGAAATATTACACTTTTTTTGCTGGATTCATCATAACTCTTCCCAAATTCAATAGGGAATTAGGAAATCCCTTATACGTGCTCAATGAGTTTTGCAGCATGTGATTTTCTGTAAGAGAATCACGGCTGCACGAGATTTACACCTTCCTAATCTCTACGTCCCACTCAGATATTACCGTTGATTAAAATATTCAGTTACCTTCCGCGACAAGAACAACCCCTCATTTCACCCAAATTATGATTGCGACGCTTCCAATACCCAATTCCTCCAGACATTTAATCAGTACAAAACCGATTCACATCTCGCATTTGATATTAACAGAGAGCAATTCAAATAGAGAAATCCCCCTTAAGAATTCCCTCATAGGGAAAGAATTTGTTTTCTCCGTGGCTTCTCTCTTGGCGCCCGGCCATCCCCAAAGTGTGACCCATTCTCCCCGACAGTGCAGCAGTCGAGTCACGTGTCACACATAAAAGCAAGAGACACACGGCGTAAGAGCCTCCTACCGAGTTACGAGGGGGGTGGGGACTCGAGCGTCCTTGCACCCCCCCCCCCCCCCTACTTTATTATACGAGTCGGCAAATCAAACGTTTGCAGCGAAGTGAAATGACTGTCGTAGTATAGTTTGTCGTATAGATGCGTTATTATATTATTTACGACTTTAGTTAATGCACTAGCAGGGGCGGATCCAGGATATTTTCTCGGGACGGTATATTTCTGTGCTACTGTTGAGAAGTTTAACATTAAATTTTTTTGTACAAGTCTTATACATTATTGTTACTAATAAAGAACACCATTCAATTTTATCATTAATTAATGTATATATATTAAATAACTCATATTTTGGGATTTAATTATGGTACAAATAGTACAAAAGAGATTATTTTTAAGTCCCCTTTTAATAGCATATTATTCACCTTTTCGAAAATATTTAGCACAATATGATACAAAATAGTTAGATAAAGAAAATAAAGAAAACTATTTACTCATTAGGTATTATTGTGTAGGGGAGTTTGTAGCCGATGGAATATTTCAAACGTATGATTTTTTTGGGATAAGGTTCTCGATATAATATTATTTATAATGGTTCATTAAGTTATTCATCTTCACTGATTTATGTCGAAACTCGCATTTCCAAAAAAATCGAAGAGAACTGATGATATTTTAATGATTTTGAGAGTTAAAATAAACTAAATCTCAAACATACATTTTAAATGTTAAAAATTAAATATTAACTTTCATAAAATATTTCAATTGCTGTATGAGTACGTAAGTTTTATTAATTATGTTATGTGAGTTAATTTATTATTTTATGCCAGTTTTATCATATTAAGATTTTATGCAGGAAATTTAAAACACGCAATGAATCCAACATTTCATTGTAACATGCAATGCTAAAAATTAAAAATTTCAAGGACTGTTTTTCCAAAAAAAAACTACTTTTCGGCAAAAAAAAAGTTTTGCCGGTTTTTTTTTAGTTTTAAATTTAGCACTAATGCGACAAATATACAAATATAGTGCCATCAGGGGTGGTTGAAAGAAATATTTAGACACAAGCGAACTGTATATTGACGCCCTCTTTATCTCCCCTTCCCTTCCCCCCCCCCCCCCCCCCCTCTCACCAAAAAATATATTTATTCAGTATAAAAATATAATAGATAATATTAAAGAGGAATGTGGTCTAAGTATTCTCACAATAATATTAATTTTTTTATAATTGTTGGCAACAATTAAAATGTGGGAATTGACTAAAATTATCTTGGATCTCTGACAAACCTTTATTTAATAAGTAGATGAAAATTTGGTAGTTTTCAATCACGTTTCCCTTGAAACAAATTTCGTCCCGCAAAATGTGGTGCCTTTTTTAATCCAGCGCCCCAAACGACCTCTTGTGCCGTTAGGCCCTAACGGCACAAGAGCGTTTGGGGCGCTGGATTAAAAAGGCGCTGGATTTAATTTTAAGGCACGCCACTGCGTACCATCTTTGCTTTTAAAATCTTCTACAGCAAAATGACCCATTGGGAAACAATTCCCGAAACGCGATCAAAACCGTGTTAACATTGAAACCAAATTAATTACCATTCACCTTCAAATGTAACCAAAATCCACGAAGTAAAAGAGCTCGGTGAATAAAGCAGCCACGAAGGTTGCCCAGATGCCGGAAACTGTCCGCATTAAGAAATACGCTGAAGGTGAAGGGGTATTGTTCAGCTCGTTCGGATTAACAGGAAAAGACTAAAAAAGAAAGAGATACATTAGAATTTTGTCAGGTGCTATCGGAAGAAACGTGGAACGGTGTGTAGATATGCAGCCTTGCAAAAAGTTATTGACTTCGGTATCCCAACAATGTCAATCAAAACGTGGAGTGTTATTGGTGTTGACTGTTTATTTCCTCCTGTAACAGGGTCAAGGGTGCATTCTTTATTTTTTTTATTTTTGTATCAACACGTGCCGATGGTTTTATTGTTAGGGCGAATGTGTGTATGTGTGTAAAACGAGGAAGTCAAGTAGCGTTTTTAAAAGAAATGAATCACTGTCAAGAAAGTAATTGCTAGCAACTGAAACTTGCTGATGCGGTTGAATGTAAAATGGGATCAAGACAAAATTTTACAAAAAAGTTTTAAGGCCATTTTGCAAGTAGGGTCATATTTTTCAATATAAGAATTCTCCAACTTTGTTATTTAAAAATAAATAATCTTTGATAACTCAAAATAACATATTGATTTCAATAAGATGCAAAATTTCAAAATTTAGGAGAAATCATTGGTTTTTAGGGTCAAGAGTGCGCTCATTATAAAAATATAATTAACCTTTCATTTAGTAGTCATTAAATTCCACTAAACTTTAACTATATCCCATCTTGCCCCACCTTCCCCTAATTATCGCAATCTTATTGATATCTCATATCTTATCATCTCTTAACTGATATCTTTTTAATATCTTATATCTTATCAATATATTATATCTTATTAATATCGTATATCTTTTTAATATCTTATATCTTATTAATATCGTATATCTTATTAATATCGTATATCTTATTAATATCGTATATCTTATTAATATCGTATATTGTATCATCTGTTATCTTACAATCTTATATCTTATTGATATTCTTATATCTTTTCATCTCTTATCTTAAAATCTTATATCTTATTGATATCGTATCATTATTATCTTCCAATCTTATATATTATTGATATCGTATCATTATTATCTTACAATCTTATATCTTATCTCATTATCGTCTCTTATCTTACAATCTTATATCTTATGGATATCTTATATCTTTTTGATATCTTATATATTATTGATATTCTTATATATTTTCATCTCTTATCTTAAAATCTTATTGATATCTAATATCTTATTGATATCTTATATCTTATTGATATCTTATATATTATTGATATCTAATATCTTATATCTTATTGATATCTTATATCTTATTGATATCTTATATCTTATTGATATCTTATATCTTATTGATATCTTATATCTTATTGATATCTTATATCTTATTGATATCTTATATCATTATCGTCTCTTATCTTACATTCTTATTGATATCTTATATCTTATTGATATATTATATCATTATCGTCTCTTATCTTACATTCTTATTGATATCTTATATCATTATCGTCTCTTATCTTACATTCTTATTGATATATTATATCATTATCGTCTCTTATCTTACAATCTTATATCTTATCATATAATATCTTACAATCTTATTGATATATCGCAAGCACAAAGATTAATACTAATATTCAGAGATTAATATAGGAATACGGAGATTAATACTAATTATTAAATTGTTAAGGGGATTAATTAAGATGAAGCATGAAAAATTAGGGATATCTAAAAGAGAAAATTAATAAAAATAAATAATCCAAATACAATATTACAAGAATGTTCCTATTCTGTTAAATGAGTAATTCGCGACTTGGGAGCAATTTATTCCAATCAAAAAGTATCCTTCGATCAAATTAATAATTTTTATATTCAAATTAGCATATTTGATTTGCTCTTCTAAAACTGTTTACTTATGTCTTGGGATTTTTTTTGAGCGGATGAACATTTAAAGATTTTTAAGGCTATTTGTGAAGCTTTTAGAATGTATTTCCTTTCCCAATTATTTAACTTTAACTTTCGACTTGTGTTTTGTAAAACTCGCATAAAAAGAGTTTCATTAAATTTCCCTTTAATTCCAGAGATCAAGAAGCTCTTCTTTTTACGACGATGCAAACAACATTCCCCGCTCATTAAAAGAGAACAAATTAACAGAAAAAAAAACCCTGATCAAAAGGGTTTTTGAGAAAGAAGAAAGGAAAAGAAGAAACGTTCCAATTATTAACTTCGTTAAGTTATGTGTCAACATTAAAATAAAACGACCCCTCCTTTCCCCCCCTCCGAGTATCTCACTTTTTTTTTTGTTCCAATGTTTGCCAAATAGAAGTTAACCTTTTTTTTCCGAGCGATTTTGGATTGAGAAATTCTCTTCTTTTATGTTTCACCTTTCCAGTTTTTCAAATGTTTTGCAAATTACTTCGGACAATGTTTTATTCGATAATGCCCAGTGCATATTCGATAATGCCCAGTGCAAAGTAAATTGCGCTCGCACAAGTTGTAATACTGGTTGTTTTGTTAAAAGTTTTTTTTTTCGCTACTGCAAAGAACTCATGTAAGTGCCGGTTTTTTTTCCCCTTCTCAATTTTTTTTTAATCCAAGCAGGCATTTCAAAAGGATTTAAAAGTGTACTCTTTTTCGCTTCAAAGGGGAAAATAGAAAATCCTTTTTAAGAGAAAATAACTCTAAAAGGGAAGAAAGTAGTTCTTGTAAATGGAAGATAAACGAACGATTGTTTGTTTATAGATTGTTCTCGACAGGAGGGGGAATTCAACATATTTTACGACACAAAATATAGGATATAAGCTAAGCTTTCAGCTGTTCAAAATACAGAATGCCTATTATTCTCTAAAATATCTTTTAAAGCATTAAATCCAATTAAGTACCTTAAAATGAAGCATATCTATTAATTAAAAACATCGGGCAGACACATTACCCTACTGTATCGTAAGTTTGGGTTCGTAAATACTTTGTATGGATTCCTTCTCGGTCTACTCCCTCTTGCGCCCCAGTTACTCAGTGAATAAGGCGTTCAGCTACTAATCAGAGGATTGGTGATTCGAATCCATGCGATGGACTTGACAAAGAAAAGTAAAAAAGTAGCAGAGGGTTGCCAGCTTCGCTACAATAATACTAGAAAGTCGTCCAGAACATCCAACAAATTATACGGGCGTGTATACGGGACTGGTGCACGATAAATCTGATCGGGGTCCAATGTCCTGACGCCTATTGAGGTTGCGTCGGGTGCCAGCTCAGATGTTGTCCTCGTCATCTGACCATGGTTCAAAAATACGAGGCATCGTTCCCGGGTCTTTCCTTCGAGATAGGCCCCGAACCGTCGCCAATAGCCCACTGTGCAGCTCTAGTGAGACGTTTATTAAAAACAAACCAAACTCTCTTGCGTCTTCGGTAAGCTCTATATTTCTCCTCGCATGTCATTAGTTTAAACATATTGGTATTAATTTATTTGTCTTAAATTGCGCTGCTCTTTAAACCAGTTTAAGTTTCATATGCAGCAATTGAAGTTTAAATTAATATTTTGGCTTCATAGTAAAACCTTCGACATTCCATTGCAATTTTCATACAAATGGTTTAAACTGCCAATGTAATTGTAGATATTTTTAATTTAAGCATATTCGTATCATGATCCGTCGAATAGAACTGAATATACATTTGTTAAACAGGCCAGCGTATTCCCAAAATAGAGAGAGATGAGTGGAACAATGGTCAACCTGGTAGACATGGCTCATCTTCTTCTACACACTAGTAGATCATTTATCCCCATAGCCCCTGGAGTTATTGGTGTGAAATATCAACATTAATATAATTTGAACGTGGGTAACAATTGGATATCAACATTGAGTCGAGCTCCTCGAATTTGAAATATCCACACTTTTTTTGTCGTGCAAGTTTCTGCCAATGACCACTGTACCTGGACTGATTTTTAAAACATATTCTCGTCCAAAATAACAAAACGTTTCCTTGAAAACAAAAGAGAAATCGTACGGGTAAATTTCTCAAAAGTCCATATAGGTAGCTGATATAGGTTGAGTCCATGTAGTAGCTGATCTGCCCTATCATGTAAAACTTGTAGAGTTTGAATCCTGCAAATATACGGATGTTTGTTGTAGTTCGAAATATATGTAGGTCTATAAACTCGGGGACAACCTAAGTTGAGCCTAAAGCAATTGAATATTTTATACATATCATAGTTTCCGCTTCAGGTTCAACTTAGGTTGTCCCTGAATATAGACACCAGACTATTCAGTGCACAGGATTATTTTTGAATGCAAAACTATTTATTTAACCAGGATCAAATCTACGAGCACATTGTTCATCAATTAAATTGACCAAAATATTGTGGATTATTTTTGTACAATTTTCAATGCTTCTTTTTAGTTACGTGTCGTATTTTAATGGTAACGATGACCACATTTGATAGTTTGTTTTTTATTTAAAGTGTAAGGTATTGTTGGTATTTCTCTAGTATTAGAATTTGCACTATGATAGTAGAGAAATGTAATATCTTTTATTACTTATGGGCAGTGTTATCTCTTTCTAAACATATCTAGTTTCATATCTTGTTTTTAATTACTTGTAGGAAGGTTGCTGTAATGTTTTTATATTTATAGGTGTTAATAGTAGCTGAATTGTACAAAATGAAACACTTTTAGTAAATTTAACTTAAAATGTATATTATAGTCTAGTAAATTAATTAAACTAAATTTATTTATTGATACCTCCAAAGTAAAACGTTGATTGGGGATTAGCTTTAAGAATGTCATGTACACATAACGTTTGCATTTAATAATAATGAACTTTAAAAAAAAATAAGATTGCGTCTTAAAAAATTAGCATTTCTGGGTATAATATCGATAAGAGAAAGGCATAAATTACTTTTTTCTATTGCAGTTTTTATATTGAAAATAAAAACTAGAATATCAAAATTCGTCTTTGGAGGTAGGCCAATTTTTTCTCAAGCTTCATAAATATTAAGTAGATACGCTTAAATGTGTCAGATAAATATGACAAAAATACATATATGAATATTAGTGATATGCGAGTTAATAATTAAACTTAATATAGTTAGTTAATTAACAGTTAACGTACCATTCGAAAATATACTGAGTATACAGATAATTTATGTATCACCCCCAATCGTATGAATATGTATTGAAAAATTTGATATATCTATGATTTGTTTGCATTAATTTTATAATTGTTCATGCTAGAATTATTATAATTTGTCAGGGGTTTTAAATTATTTTTAATTATTAATAAGTTAGTCGATCTAGAGCATGACCTTGACCTAGTGCCATTAATTTAAATTTGGAACTTTACAAATAATATCAGTAATAAAAAATAAACTTTTTGTATGCTTTTACAGCTAATTTTAATAAATGTGTGTTTGTACAAATAAAAATAAGAATTATGGAATATTTTAATTCAAAATTCATAACCTTAATAGAATATTTACAAATAAAATCTGAATTTTATTAAAAATCAAAAATGAATTTCAATTTTTATCTGATCCCCGCTAATATTCTAAGATAAGGAACGGGCATCAGTGAACTTAAAAATTGGCTTAAAACCAATTTAATTCCTTATGATATAAATTGTATAACCTTCTTCATTTTCTTTCTGGCTCTATCCCAAAGCTTTATTTTAGTTACATTTCAGCTTTGATCTAATTTGGAAAATCTTTGTTGTTTCAAGAATGCCCCCCCCCCCTTCAATTACAAGACTTTTTGTTTCAATGTGGAATAAGATAAAAACATATAGGGGAAGTGGGAAGGGGGTTACATTGGGGAAATCTTTAAAGTCAGGATATTCTGGAAAAACATTTGTTTTGAAAAATACTTCATTTTCGAAATGGATTAGTACATATTTCTGTTTAACTTAAAAAAAAAAATAGGATGTAAAAACAACTTTCTTTTCCTACATTTGAGTTCTTATGTTTTGACTAAGATTTAAGAAAAAGCAATAATGGTATATGCGAGCAGCGTAAATCTAAAAATGATAGATTTTCATAAGTACTTTCTTTAGTGAAAAGGCGTATTTTATAAACAATGGTAGTCACATCTAGTAATCGGGCGGGTACTGTTTAAAATATATTTGAAATACACTGCTAGTGCAAACTTATATTCGAATAATTTATACGTTACGAAATATTTTTTTTTACCAACAAATATTTTGATTATGTTTTCTTCAGAAAAAGAGTCTGTATTCTTCTAAATAAACACTAGAAACCTTTCGCACACATGGAACTGTAACTGGAAACTAATAACATTTCTTTCATTTATTTACAGTCAAAACTAATTTCGCTGTCAAGTAATTCACTTACA
Organism: Troglohyphantes excavatus; assembly: GCA_963932185.1. Lineage (NCBI taxonomy): Eukaryota > Metazoa > Arthropoda > Arachnida > Araneae > Linyphiidae > Troglohyphantes > Troglohyphantes excavatus. Next base: position 35,032,107 of record OZ010666.1, on the reverse strand, counting down.
TTATTTTTTACCTACACAAAAAAAAAACTTTCACCCTATCCTTCAGCTTGACAAAAAAAATTCCTCATCGTATTAGCAAGAGGAAGCGAAAAAATTTATCCATATACGCAATTCGTAGTCTCGTAATCATTTGCATTTCGAATTTACATCATCCCGTATTTACCCAGAGAGCTTGTCACGAATGTTACATAGCGAGCTAACCTTTCTTTACGTCATGGAATTTATTCTTAATGGAATTCGAAAAGAAATCTGTTTATGGTTCGTATTTAACATACGCAATGAACAACTCGATTTAAAATGTAAGGTATTAATTAATAGAATTTCAATTGATGCAGTATTGAAATTTTTATGGAAATTAATGTATTGTAATCCAATCTGTATTGTATTTCTCACTACTATTTTCTTATCAAAATGTATTGTCATTACACAATTAAAAGAATTGCTTTTGATATTTTAAGAATTTCATTAGCGATTAGGAAGTATTTTATGATAATTTTATTTCAAGGGGTCATATAAAGAAAAACAGCTTACTAATAGTCATTGCATAGAAGGCTTAGACTTAATTTCGACAGTTTCATAATTTTATATAAATAAAATAACTACATTGCTTTAGATAGAGAAGCTTCAATATGATATAAAGTATTTGAAGTTAGTATTTGTTGCCAAATTAAATACAATCGAAACTAGCACTATTTTCTTTTTAATGTTATAATATTCCAGAAATTTCGAATTAAAATAAAGAAACAAGTTGTGTGCTATTAAAAAAGATACTGAATTAAAAATTGTTTTCTAATATTAATTACAAATATAAAAAAAAAATATTATAACATTCGATATAAGCCGAATACTAGTCATATTTAATATTTCACTGAAGGAACACAGGTTTTAATTAAAATCATATGCCAGAAAATAGGATAAGGCGGGGGGAAATTAATCTTAAAACTGATATTTTAAGTTCAATTTCTATTTGGAAAATTTTTGGAAATTAATAATTGTTTTATATAGTTTTTATATATCAAATTAAGTTTTCTAAAGTTAATTTTATTTATCAAATTAAGTTTTTTTTATATACTCAAACAAATTGACTGTTAGACTTTGAACTAAATCACCCAGGAATTTAATATTTTGCTGAAATGTACTCCATTAAACGAAGTAAATAATAATAAAAAAAAACATAATGGTCGAATCTATAACCTCTCGACTTGGCGGTTTAAATTTCTGTCGGTTTTATTTTGGAGTTTCGGGTTGCGCGCTGTTCAGTCGGTTAAAAAAATTGAAGAGATCAAAGCATAAGTTTAACAATGTGTAACTTTAATTTCATTTCAAAATACCCATTTTGCCCCGTTACTCATTTTTTCCAACCTCACCCTATCTTTTAAAACAGAAATAATAAACGAAGCGAGCATGAAGAAAATAAATATATTTAATTTAGAAAATGTATTTCTTTTAATTTTCAAACGATATTCTTTTGCATAGTTTATAAAAAGCAAATTGATTTAAGTAAAAATAGTGATTATTCTCCTTCTGTTTAAGGATCACTAAATCTCAAAATTAACTGCATTGTTGTTTTTTACTCAAACTTCCCTTCAAAGCGCGAAACACAAAAGATATTCTCCCCATTCAATACACACTTTAAATATGATTTGGGGGGGGGGGGGGGACTGCTACAGCTGCCAAAGAAATGTAAGGCAGTAATTGAAGAGATCCGTTCCAGTGACTTCGTTTCTGGTGATACCCCCCCAAAAAAAAGAACTCCTCAAAGATAATTCTGATTCTGGAGAGATGAATCAATCATTCCCCAAGCATCAATTTATCATACAGAATCAATTTCATATTCATCCATCATTCATTGAATATGAACTGTCAAAATTTCACCTCCACTTGGAAGTTGCATTCACAGGGAAAAAGATTTTGACTACAGGGATTATTTTTTTTAAAGTAAGAGTTGAAGAAAGGGGATTGATTCCTTGAAAGTCGCCCTCTTTGCATATGAGCTGTATTTTATCCCTTGATGTGACACAATTCACTGCATTGTAAAAATATGGGAATGGTTTTAAAAGTGTAAGGTGAATTCCTGACTCATCTGAACTACTAAGTCGTTCCATGGATTTCCAGTATTTTTGACAGTACACATAGACTTTAAATTTATAAAAATATTCGATGTTAAAATGCTTTTCGGATCTAAATTCTTTGAAGCGAAATCTATCCAAATAATAAGTCTATGGAAATAAAAAGTAAACTGTTTTGGAGAGAAAATAACTTTACAATGTTGCCTTTTTTTTTAACCGCTCATAGGGTTAATATTAAGATTATGTAATATGTTTTAAAATTTTAGGATTTGAACACAAAAAAACCCCCGAGAAATCAGATAGTACCATTAGATTTCCATTCATTATATAGAGTATTTTTTCATTTCAATAGAGTATTTTTTCATTTCTATAGAGTATTTTTTTCATTTCAATAGAGTATTTTTTCATTTCAATAGAGTATTTTTTCATTTCAATAGAGTATTTCTTAATTACAATAGAGTACGTTTTCATTTTAATAGAGTATTTTTTAATTATAATAGAGTATTTTTTCTCTTCAATACAGTATTTTTCATTTCAATACAGCATATTTTCATTTCAATACAGTATATTTTTATTTCAATACAGTATTTTTTCTCATTTCAATACAGCGTTTTTTCATTTCAATACAGTATTTTTCATTTCAATAGAGTATTTTTTCATTTCAATAGAGTATTTCTTAATTACAATAGAGTACGTTTTCATTTTAATAGAGTATTTTTTAATTATAATAGAGTATTTTTTCTCTTCAATACAGTATTTTTCATTTCAATACAGCATATTTTCATTTCAATACAGTATATTTTTATTTCAATACAGTATTTTTTCTCATTTCAATACAGCGTTTTTTCATTTCAATACAGTATTTTTCATTTCAATAGAGTATTTTTTCATTTCAATAGAGTATTTCTTAATTACAATAGAGTACGTTTTCATTTTAATAGAGTATTTTTTAATTATAATAGAGTATTTTTTCATTTCAATACAGTATTTTTTCATTTCAATACAGTATATTTTCATTTCAATACAGCATATTTTCATTTCAATACAGTATTTTTTTCTCATTTCAAAACAGCGTTTTTTCATTTCAATCGTATTTTATCAATTCAATAGAGTAATTTTTTATTTCATTACGTTTTTTTTTTCATTTCAATATAGTATTTTTTCAGTGCGATATTTTTGATTTCATATAGCACAAAAATATCGTGACACTTGACAGCTGTACTTAAGCAATTTGAATTATTTTAAAATTACGACTAGGGTGAACATGGCTAGCCAATGACGTCTAACTTTTATCTCCCGACTTCGAATCCTGAATTTAACACTCCGAAAGGTAATCAAACTAACGGAATTGTAAATTTGATTTCTTTGTAGGAAAGTTAAAATTATATTTTCAATAAATACAGTATATTTTTTTTAAAAAAATCTTGTTTATTTTTAAAGAGATAGCTTTTACTTTATATTCCGATAAAAAATATTGAAAACTAAATTATTTTTTTTTAATTTAAAAATGGAGTGTATCGCTAGAAAATCTGATGATCTTTCATGATGAAAAGCTCAGGGTCAGCCTATCAGAAGGTTAAACATTAATTTTGAAATATTTCATAACATAAGACTAAAAAAAGCAGCAACTGAAAGTAAACATTGTTATCCAGTACCACAAGTGCAATTTGACTCGATTCTGTCTCTGGCTATCACACTGATGGCAAATTTAGATATATCCGCTAAATATATTTCAATTTTTAAATTAAATTGATCTTGTCTTTTGTCCGGTATTTTCGCCTAAATTTGAAAATATTTTTTTACCGCTTTGGGTCGCATAATTTAACATGTTTGTATCATTTATAGTGTTATATACTGATATATTAAAAAAGACAAAAACAACACATATTCCATATATATTTCCTTTTCATTTTAGGGCGAGCATGCTGCTTTAAGAAAAGTCTCACGAAACTCTTTCAAATCGCACTCCCCCTGCAATCTATTTCCTCAGAATAAAACCACCTTCCATTCTAACCGTAACCCACCCCTCCCCTCCCAGAGTCCACTCCAGGGTCCTTTACGTCATTGTTTCTTTTACCCCCCCCCCCCCTCGACTCTATTATGGGGTGCTTGCACGTCTGAAAATAAAATAAAAGTGACCCCAAAAAAAGTTTCTTTGCATAGGGGCTTGCAGTGGTGTAAATCTTCGTCAGTCCAGGTCAACGTGATAAGAGAATTTTGGGAGTTTAAACTGGGAAAAGAAATCTAGCACACATAAAAAAAATCGTTGTGTGTGTACAGCTGGGGACTATAAGAACTTTTCCCTTCTTTTTGTTTTAGGGAAAGATTTTGCCCTCCTTTACCCTCCCTGAGGAGCGTTGATTTTGATCAAAGAATTGGATTTTCGGCGACGATGGAGTCTGGTGAATGGGGTTGGCGGACGGGGTATTTTTCAAGTTTTAATGTGGTTTTCGGATTTGATGTGGTTGTTGAAAAGTATATGTCAAAGGGTTGATGATGTAATTACTGAAAAATAATTTATTTCAATTAGTTGTATGAAGATTTTTTTTAGTTATACTTTCTTTCTGAAATATTATGCTGATGCGGTTTTAGACCAACCCATTAATCTATTTTAAAATCCATATTGTCAAGAAGCACCAAAATAACATAAAAAGTATAAATTAGCAAGTGCCTAATACGATTACTTATTATTAAGTAGTAGAAAATGACGAACCCTCTTCCTGGTGTTTGGAAGAAAATAAATTATAAACAATATCACTGAGCATCAATTATGTTCTTTTAGAGATATTCGTAAAGGATGAGAGAACATATAGTTAAATACTTTTAGAAAACGATTCCAAGTTAAAATTGAAATTTTTTAGGTGAATTTACTAAATACAAGAATAAATAACGAACATTTATTTAGAATGTGTCTAAAGGATACATTGAGAGTTGAGCGATTTGCTCTTTTGTAAATTATAGTAATTACTATTACATAATTTGTGGCAAATTCTATTTTTTTTATGGGCGGTAATCTCTTTTAATAGTTTTTAAATATAGATTATCTCATATTTAGTTCTTAGAGATCTACTATATTAATTTAAAAAGAATATATTGAAAAAAATATATTGACGTCCTAAAAATATATAAAATGTATTAACAAATTGAAACAGTTTTGGTTTATTACCAGAACAGTTCAATTTCCTTTTGGAATAGCGATAATTACGGACATTTGTTTTAATTACTTTTTAAAGCTCCTATTTATATGTGGTTCAATGTGAATAAATCACATCACAAAAAATATTTTGTTTATCAAATTGCAGGTTATATTTCGTTTTATTTTTTGTGACAAGCACCATTTTAATAAATTGTATTACTTACACTAGCATTTGAGAATTCTTAAAGTGTATATCCACCTTGATTTATAAAGGCCCAATCTCTATTTCAAAGTAATTGAAGCTTTTAACTCACAATTTTCTTCGAAATTATTTAGAAGAAATTTGTGAGCCGATTCTGAATTCGTCAAAGTCGAGATAAATACACCCTTTTCCCTTCCTTCCAAGATGGAATTATAAACAATTCAAAGAAATCAAATTTAGTCTATCCTGTAATAAGAAGTATTGCAGATCTGTCGTCTATCCCAAACAAAAGAGATCATTTTCAAACAGTTTCTTCTCGAATCGATATAATTTTGTATCAGAAAGAAGAAAAAAGTCCAAACACGGAATTGGCAAACGGCCATTCCATAAAGGGTTAGTTCCAACAGGAAAACAGAAACGACCCTCATATCCGAAATTACACATACGTACGAACACAAGCCCAGTTGAGGATTCCCAGAACCATCCATCCATTTCCCACACGTGTAAATCTATCGTCCTTTTTCCTCGAAAACGGCTCACGCGGGAAAATTTATTCCATTTCTCCTAAATTTGGGATGATTACAGGACAGAGGGCGAGATGGACAACACCAACAATATATAAAAAAAAAGAAGAAGTATATAAGTCCTGTGTTTTGAACCCCAAATTGAAAAAGCTGAGGGGCGTGTGTGCTGCAATAGGATGGCCTTCACCTTGACCCCTTCCCCCCTTCTCGCAACCAACCCTTTCTCGGAATTCTATCCTTTCATTTAGGCAAGATTGATCGTTTGCGCCGAAGGACCTTGCATCACCGGCCGCATACCTTCCTCTGCAAAGGGGGGAATTACCGTTCGCTGTATCTGGTGTCTTGTAATTCGATGCTGTGTCGTGTATGGGGATTGTCTTGGAAGTCGGAAGGTGAGGGGAAGAAATTTCGAGGTTTCTTTCTCTGCTGAGGATGGTGTGTGTAGGAATGAGCAAAATGTAATTTTTAGAAATATTTACAAGAACATATCGTCGCCTCAGAGCAACAGTATGATAAGGCTCAGATAAGGCCTCAGACAACAGTACGATAAACAAATTATAAACAATATCACTGAACATCAAATATGTTCTTTTAGAGAAACTCATAAAGGATTAGAGAACATATAGTTAAATACTTTTAGAAAACGATTCCAAGTTAAAATTGAAATTCTTGAGATGAATTTACTAAATACAAGAATATTTAATTAATATTAGAAATTAGAATTAAAAATTAAAATTTACTAAATACAAGAATATTTAATTAATATTAGAAATTAGAATTAGAATTTACTAAATTTACTAGAAAACGATTAAAATAATTTATGAGCAAAAACAGAGTTGCCTATAAAATTGATTTTAAAATCTGCTGTTATTTCAATGCTGAATGTCTAAGGCTGTAGTTCATGGATTTCAACGAAGACATAAAAATGTCCGAGTGTTCCACTAAATAAAGGCACATTTGGTAATAATAGCAAGACCGAAAACTCATTTTCGTTTTTTTTAGATGTCTTACTCTTGCTCTGAGACGACGATGTGTAATATATTGTCCTAAAATTACCATATTTAAAATTTACTTACTCTACCACCCCTGTTAATCCTTAAAATTTAAGTATGTCATAAAAATCATTCGTCATGTATAAACAAAGCATTTTACCATTATCCCATAGGTTTAGAAAAGGCCTGCCCGCTTCCCCCCCCCCCCCCCTAGTCAAAATTTTCTACCAAAAATTGTTAATATCTTTAAAAATTAATACAATTTCTTCAGTAATTAACAAAGTATTGATACGTAAAAACTAGTTACTAATTAATTATTAATTAGAATAACAGTTTATTAGCTTTATATTTTTTATATCGATAAATATTCTGGAAATGGAACTAGTTGCATCCCCCACCTCCAATAATTTTTGAATTGCTGCGCCACAGTGTAACCGTCCCACATAACTTCTGTATCAGATTCGTCTTTCTTTCTTTCATGCAATAGAGTTCCCATCAATATTTCGCTGACGACTTCAATTCCAAGCTCAATTTAGCAATAACAATCTCCTACACGCATACTTTGCCATAAGTTTCACACAAGACAAATTTAGGAGTTTTTTTAGTCCCTCTATATAAAAAAATCCTTAGGTGAAACCATTTCCGACCAATTAGCTGATTTCCCTGACTCAATCTGATTGATAAAAATCCCTAAAAGTCCCTGTCTACATAAATGAAAAGTCCCTACAAGAGGACACAATCAGTCATTCATCATATAACCATATTATATGCCCTTATTTCTACACTTTTTCGACTGACCCCTCTCTAAAAATCATGGCGACTACCCCCTAACTATTCAAATTTTATATAACCTATCAATATCAATAAAATGTTACCCTTCCCGAAAATCAATCCTGGATCCGTCGTTGTCTACATACCTTCATGGACGTAATATAACTGTCGAAAGAAATGCAAAAGTATTGAAATTCAGAAATATATAAATTTCCCTCTCGTGGTTTTGTAACTGAAATAGTGCTTATTTTATTTGTAGCATTAAACCAGAGAGAATGGTTTAATCCAGTGTGAATTCTAAAGCTTGCAAACGAATCAGTGCCGAACTACTGCTTAAACAAAGACTAGATCCCCCTTCCTTAAAGATCGAATTTACTTCAGTAGTAAAAAATACTCTATTGTACTTCTTGCAATACTAAAATTAAGGCTTTCTAACTTTTTCTATTTCAAATGCGACGTTTCTGTTGATCTAACCTATTGGGGAAACTGCTTAAATATTTGCAGATGATTCGTTCGCATTAGGCTTAACTCGGGTATTCTGTCTGGCGTGTTCTATTTTCTGGATAGCACGGTTCTTGTATCAACACCGAAAACGTTTTTAAAAAATTAATTCCTCTGTTAGAAAACCCTACGCTATTTATCAAAAGAGTCTATTTGAACGCCATTAGTACAAAATCTCGGTATCTTCGCATTCAAACGAACTCGAAGCACATGCTGCTCGTCGTTAAAGATTTCAAGGGAGTTTGTATTTTTTGAGTTATTTACTTTCACATGACTTTCCTATGCTGCTGAAATGGAGGATTTACCTAGAATTCAAACAAAATAAAACCAGGTTTGCTTAGATAAATATAGTTGGAGAATAAGTAGAAGTATTTTATTTTGTATGAAATAAGAATTTGATATCGGCAATTTTTTGAAAAATTAATGTAGGTTTGACCATTTTTAGTTTTGGAGGTGTTTGGAAGTAGTTTTCTCAAAAATAAATTATCATAGATATTGTGAGAAATAGCTATGAGAACTCTATATATCATAGAAAAAAAAACCTAACAAATCATTAGTTGGAAAGTGTCCAAAAATTTTGCAATCAGATATGTGACTCGCACTTTCATATTAAAATTATATCCATATATTATTAGGATTTCCATACTATTTGCTCTGACAAATCTCGTTTCAACTTTACAGCAAAGTGCGTGTATCTACATCGTTTAATTATCAAGTATTGATGTGAAGCCATTCAGCAGTTTTGTGCATGATATGCGCAATGTAAGTTTTTATATGCTCTTTAAAAGCCTTTTGTCATAATCTTTCGTTTCATTCAAACGTAATTTTAGCATTTTAAATGTCATTTAAGTTACAAGTTTCGCTTTCATAACTTTGACTGAAATTCGCATGGATATTTCTGTGCATACCATCTTTTCTATGCATATCTATTAATTACGAAAAAGATATAGGATATTCACAAAATGTTGCGAGATGGTCATTGTATAGCTGAACAACACATAATAAATAATTCTTATTACTATACTTTAATTACTTTGTTAGCTACGAAGTAGTTGATTAAAAATAACGTTTTTTATGCCAATACAACTACAATAGAAAACAGCTAAACAATGGCAGACCATCCCCCAACTATTTCTGACCACCCTGAATATTAGGAAAGAATTTAATAATAATAAAAATATATATATTTAAAAAAAAATATTACCCTGTCAACTTTTTAGTTTTTTTTTTATTCTTTAAATATATTTTTTATTAAGTTATAGAAATGTAACACTTCTAGTAAGGTTATAATGAAGTACTTACGGTTAAAGTAAAGCATGTATATGTTGTTAAATTTAAATGATGTCCCCATTGCTCTGAAATAGACATTAAACATCAAATTTAACTTTTACATGCAATAAAATCCTTGCCTTAATGAGATTAAAATGAAGCACATTATAAATAATATAACAGATTATAAATAATATAACACATTATAAATAATATAACACATTATAAATAATATAACAAATTATAAATAATATAACACATTATAAATAATACAACAATAAATAAATAATTAAGAAGTATTCCTAATATTTTGAATGTTTAAATTTTTTTCCCCCATACTGAGCAAACTATGTTAGGATTATTAAATATTTATATAAAATATGTGATTTGGGGCCCCTCAAAAATATAAAGTGTAAGCCTGGGGTTTCACGGGCCTATTCGGTAATCAAGTCCTTAAATTCGACAAATTGACTTCTCATAGAAAAGGGTTGCCATTGCCTCAGAAAGGTTGGACTTCTATAAATTTGCAAGGAATTTCCTTTTCAACTTTATAGTGAAAATATTGTGGATCCTGGCTAGGGCAGTAATATCAGCGCATGGTTCAATTTGACTTTTTTATGTACACGACACCAACCAGTGGCGGCGATTGGGTGCTAAAAGTGGGGGGGCAAGATCAAGATGAAACAAGAGTGTGTGGAGCGCGGGGGGTGGGGGGGGGGGTAATAAAAATATTGACCACCAAAGCAACGAATATTGCATATTTATATTTAATCTTTGTTTTGAATTATTTAAAGAAAGGATACTATCTTAAAATAGGTACGAGACGCCCAGGTCGATTATTAACTAACCCTTTTACGATTATCCTTCCCCCCCGCCCCCCATTTTTTTTATGAAAGGATATAGACTGTTGCAAAGAATCTGATTAATATACTTGTTGACAGACCTCCAAAGGGATAGGTATCCTTTCCATTTGTGCCAGTGTTGAAAAAGAAATGAGGAAAATTTTACCTTCTCACCCTTCCAATTGCCAGAAAATTTCCTGCAGTATTTACAATTCTGCATTTGTGGTGCGACTTTTGGAACCCTGAGAAAAATAATTACAGTTTCAAACTGTAAAATAGTGCAGCCTCGTAGGTGTAGATTTAATAGGGGTTCAGTGGAATCCTTAACCCCACAAAATCCTCACCCAACCCGCCACCAAATCTATAACACAAAAAAATTCTCAAAAAAATTGTTAATTTTCATTAGTAAAAAGACGTTGGCATTTGAATATCGAGGAAGCAACAGTTGGCATTGTCATTAACTACTTTTAATAGTTGTCAATAACTATGTATTCTTAAAATTAGTAAATCACCCCTAATTCTGAAATAAATTTAGAGAACAAATTTAAAGTTTGAGAATCCCTATAATATATGTGTGGGAACGATTAGTTAGATAATTTATAGTTATGGTAATTTAAAGATGTAATAAGCGTTTTAGTTGACCAAAAATGTAAAGAATAATATAAAGGCTACATGAGCTAAAGAAATGTAGGAGTCAAAAGACTTGACTTACATGGTATTGTGCAACACAATCGACACTGCTGATTTTAAATTAAACGTTAAATATACATAATTGAATTCAAAAGAAATTATTTACTTATTACCAATAAATATTAACTTCCATTAATTAAATTTAAATTATAAAGGTCATTTTAATTCAAAGATCTAAAAGAAACAAGAAATTTACCAACTTAACGGCGCCAGGTGTTGTCCTCGTTATCTGACCATGGTTCAAATATATGAGGCATTGTTCACGGGTCTTTCCTTCAATATGGGCCCCGAACCGTCGCCAAGTCCAATATGCTGTACTGCGGCGACGTCCAATGAGAGGTCCGTTCAGAGGTCTATTTTAAGTTTAAGGCAAGTTGGGTGATCTAACCTTCCCTCGCTTTCTTTTGCTATTTCTTTGGGCTTACATTTTCATAAATCAGGGATTTTTAAATGACGGATGACGAAATTCCCAACTTTTAAGGATTCCAGATTAGTTGGAAAGGGGGGGGGGGCGAAACAAAACCGCAAATAACATGCACGAGCAGTAATAAAACAAGAATTATTATCCTTATTAACGTCAAATGCTCAGACGTTCGGCGCCTATAGATTGCGCAATACTACATTAATGTAAGAAGTTTCATACAGTCGCTTGATAAAAAAAAAGGGTGTCTGATCTTGAACTATATTTAGAAGTAAATAAAAAAAGGCGATATTAGCCGACTGGTCTGGATTGATTCTATGGTCCTGGATTTAAATCAAAGAGGAAATTACAAAAAGTTTTTTAAAAAAATTACAAAGTTAGATAATAATCAAAGAGCAGGTGCTGGGCGTTTTCGCGGGCCAATAAATTTAAAACTTTTATAGAAAACAAGGATTGGAAGATGGTTTTGCTTTAGAATAAGCTGGCAACTTATAATGAAGTATTTTAAGGTTAACGAAATTATGTGGTCTTTGCTGAAACAGCCATACCACAATATGGTTTCCATAGCATGTTTTGGAGCATCTTGTTTATACGACCCCGTTTGACGATCTTTTCCCTTTGTTATCTTTATTTGTATTTCAAATTAAACCTAACAGTACGTCATCGGGTTTCTGTCCCAATACCCCATGCTCACAGAGGGGGTATCAAGACAGAATACCCTCTCTCCCCTCCACCCCCCAACCCCCCAAAAAATCTATTTTTATAATTCGGTTTTTATTTACTTACAATGGGAGGAGTTTGGGTTTGACCCCCCCCCCCCCCCTTACTTATATGTGCCTGTGGTAGTGGGAGAAAGTTGGGGTTCAAAATGTTTCCTTTGTTCGGAAATGCAGTAAAACAATTGACTTGTAACTTAGTTTTAAATAGTGCAATATTAAAAAAATGCGGGGGCAACATCCAAAAAAAGTGCGGGGGCAACCGCCCCCCCTTGCCCCCCCGAATCGCCGCCACTGACACCAACCAACCAACCAACCAACCAGGTCCTTAAATTGACTTCGAAATTTTAGCTTCCAAATTATATCAAAGAGGCTCTATATAGAATATATTTGCCCCATTGATGAGTCCATATTTAGCAACACCATATTCCATTACCCCGTCAAAGGGCAGGTTGGTATTTCTCAAACTGATGGAACGCAAACTCGTCTATTGACTATTCTATCACCGCTATGGAACTGCGATTGCGCGGACCCGAACATATGAGAAACCCTTTAAGCTCCTTAATAGGGATTATAACAACGGTCACTCTTAGACAAGCGCGTTCCTATTATCAAGCAAATCTGCTTCGCAAACGATTTTAGCTCTTCAGCACATGCTCTTCTCAACTCTGCTCGGAGGAGAGGAATGTAGCGGTAAAGCAAGGAAGGGATGTTACAACATATTAAATTGGGGGTGGAAAGTCTTTTTGTGAAGTCATTCCGGCTGTAATTTTAGTAATGAAAGATATACTAGTTTCATAACTAGAATTAGTTTCGATGAAGTAATTATTACAGACGTTTATAAATTTGAAATTATTATTAATATTCAACATTAAAATTTTATTAACGTGATTATACTACACGACTATAAGGCCTGTTTATTAAAATACAAGTACTACAACGTTAAAATACGCAATAAAAATTAAAGAGATCTGGACATGTTTCGGGATATACATCTCCCTTCATCAGCTTTCTGCTGATGAAGGGAGATGTATCTCCCGAAACATGTCCAGATCTCTTGAATTTTTATTGCGTATTTTAACGTTGTAGTACTTGTATTTTAATATTCTTAACGCAATGTTCTATAAGACCAGTTTTTATCTCATAAAGCCTGTTTAATGGAAGTTATCTATAAACTATATTACAGAACAACTAAGTTGCAACAAAACAATAAAACAATGTTGCGCATTAAATTTTTCCCTTGCGTTTTTTGAACGTTTTGAAGCAAAATTCAGTTACAATTTACAAACGTTTTGTGCAACATTAAAGTTGCAAAAAAAAATTAATAGAACAATGTTGCACACTATTATTTTACAGCACATTTGATGAAAGTTTTAAAACTAAAGTATTTTCAAATTTGAACATTTTTAAAAATTGACTTATAATTACTATACAATTCAGCAAGTATATATACAATAATGATAAATGAAATATTTTTTATTCTTGCAATGTAATATAAACTAAGCATTAAATACTTATAAATATGATGTACGTTTTAATCTTTGTTACATAGACATCATTAGAGCTAAGTGTAATAATTACAAAAAAAAGAGTTTAAAGTGATGTATGCATTGTACCATATCTAATCATTTAACTTTAAATCTTTAAATATTTTAAGTATGCCAACTTTTTTTTTGTTAATGTGGACAATTTATGGTTAAAATGATTCAATGCTTTTAAATAGTTTCAAGTGAACTCATATAATTCAATTAAAAATTTATCTAATTTACAACATTGTTTAACTCTAGGAATGGCTAAAATTGTTGACTTAAGAATAAAACAAATGCAAATTCGAAAACGTAAGTAAATTGTGATTATCGAACGAGTACATTTGGTGAATGTCACGATAATCGTGCATGAATTATTGAAGTATCTAACGACTATTTAATGCAAATGCTGGATATTGAAATTCAATTCTAGTATTTGAACCTGATGCATAATAGTATTCAACTTTCATAATGAATCGAGATTTAATGGAGCTTTAGGGTAATTGAATGAACCTTAAACCGATGTAATTTCCTTTTGAGACAACAAGTACTCAGATGACGTTTAGACATTCCGTTTGTGAAGATAATTGCTCATATTGATGAATTGTTTCTTATTTTAGATAACGTAATACTTCTTTAGGATATCAAATATATAATATTTCAAAACATTTGTACAAAAAAAAAACGTATGGCTTTCAAGTTATAAATATACTACAAAGTAACTAACTTTGTAGTATATTAATAACTTTTAACTTCGTCTATATTAAATTAAGAATAGTTTAAAATTTATTTTACGTTCTATTTAAAATAATCAATCTTCTTTGAGCATTTATGAGGGTCGAGGCGTTATTATCTTATATATTTTTATAACAGTATTAATTTTTATTATTATAATAACAGTAATTTTATTATTATAATAATAGTAATTTGTATTACTAAAATAACAATAATATTTATTATTATTATTATTATTATAACAATAGTAATTTTTATTATTATAGTAATTGTATTTTTTTTAACATAATAACAATAATTTTCATTATTATAACAATAGTAATTTTTATTATTATAATAGTAGCAATTTTTATTATTATAACAATAGTAATTTTTATTATTAGAATAATTGTAGTTATTAATTATTATTATAATAATAGTAGTTTTTAATAATGTGAAAACTTAATAATAATATTAATAACAATAAATGATAATGATTAAAATAATAATAATATAATCATAATTACAATAATTAAAACAATTATAATACTATAAAACAAAACAAAATAAAAATAGTTATAATGTTAATGATCTAAATGATAATGATTATTTATTATTAGAAATCATAATAAATAATAATACTTAACGAAGATAATAATGATTAAATATAAAAATTAAAATAAAAATAATAGTAATAACGATAATGTTTTATTAATAATTGACAAAGTAACATAATAATAATAATTAAAAAATAACAATGATGATTTATTAATAACGGGATTAAAAATAACATGAAATGTGTAAGGTGGGATAAATTGGTAAAAAAAGTGCCAATATTTCATATTCAAAGACAGTTAATAAGTATGCACATTATTGACTTCAAAAAATTAATAATGTGCAAAATGTTTGGCATATTTATACAGTGGGTTTCTGGACGATATCTTTAGACATGTTTCATAATGTTTGTTTAATTAAAAAATTTAAATATTTAATTTCCGTTTTATACCCGTCTTCCTTCACAGGTGGAGTAAAATATATTTATAGTGGGAATCATAAAATTTTTCGTGAAAAAGGTATTATTAAAACAAATAGTTTAGTCAAACAAATAGCTTGAATAAAATAAATAACATTCATCAACTCTTAAAAAGTTAGTATATTTGATTATTGATGGGCTGTTGTAACATTATTTCTAAAAATAAGTTATATTCCGCCATTTTGAAATAATCGAGTTTTTCCTTTTTTATTATCTTCGAAAAAGAATACTTGTTACTATAATTTGTGTTGTTTTGATTCAACAATATTTGCTTTATTTAATTTGTTCCGCAGATGGTTTTTTAGTCAATTTAAAACGTTTTGTTTATGTTTTAGGAAAACCATGAAATGGCGTTTTTTTTGTTATCAAAATATAATCTTCTTGTTGACAATTTATTTAAAAAAAATGCAAGTATATAACTTAATTATATTAACATACAAACAGTGTAAAATATATTGTAGTTAATTCTAGTCATTTATAAGTTTCGAAATCATATTTTTGTAGTTGTTTTCCGAAAACTATTAAATTTTCTGATGATATTCTTTAGCATTAATAATTCGATCGCCCATTTTACCCACTCTGCAAATCATTTAAAAAAAGCGAAATAAAATAAGAATTTTTTCATTGAAATGTATTAAAAGGTTTCTTTCCTATACAAAACGCAAAAATATTAGTAAATAAATCGCCTTTTCAACTTTATATACAAAAGTTTTCATGCATCAAACTATCACAAGGTTTTTTGTAAACTCAAATAAATCGACTTTTAGACTTGTTTTAAATCACACAGAAATTTAATTTTGCCGAAATGTACTCAATTAAAGGGAGTAATTTCTTTTAAAAACAAGAACGAAATCAAAGCATAAGTTTAACAAATATATGGTAATTTATATTTAATTTCAATATGCCATTTTACCCCAAATTATCCTAATAATAAAAATGATAATAATATAATTGATGAGGATTTATTGTTGATAATATGATTAAATAATAATTATAAGATATAATAACTAGAAAATAATAATAATTATAAGATATAATAACTAGAAAATAATAATAATTATAAGATATAATAACTAGAAAATAATAATAATTATAAGATATAATAACTAGAAAATAATAATAATTATAAGATATAATAACTAGAAAATAATAATAATTATAAGATATAATAACTAGAAAATAATAATAATTATAAGATATAATAACTAGAAAATAATAATAATTATAAGATATAATAACTAGAAAATAATAATTATTATAAGATATAATAACTAGAAAATAATAATAATTATAAGATATAATAACTAGAAAATAATAATAATTATAAGATATAATAATAACTAGAAAATAATAATAATTATAAAATAAAATAACTAGAAAATAATTATAAGATATAATAACTAGAAAATAATAATAATAATAATTTAAATAAAATTAATAATAACAATGAATATATTGAACGCAAAAAAGATAAATAAATGACATCAGTTTATTTTGTATGAACTTGAATTTTTTTTAGTGTATTTTCCGAAGCAACTGAAGCGAAGAAACGTCCGCAAACAATGCCCGCGGTCTCCCTAATGGTGTCGGTCGGGAGGCAGGTAGACAATACAAGAGTCGGCTGGTGCGCGTCTGATTTTCTCTTTTGCCAGGTCTCGCCTCTCGCCAGACTCGCCTTTTTCTCTTTTATTTCGTTATTTCTTCGCCCAGAGAAGTCGTTTGCAGGTTGTTAACATTAAACCCTTCGACGTCAACACAGTCGTGTCACGTGACTGGGTCAATAGCTCCGCTCTCGCTCTTCTCCGGGGCTCAGGGGGTTGCGGTCTGTTCTTTTAAATAATAATAAATAATAAAAAAAATCGAACAGAGTTTCAAAATGTCTGCCGTGGAAAATGGTGGGAGGAAGGAGAAGTATCGTTAAATGATAACAGACGGTGGAGGGGAGTTTCGTAAAGGAGACGGCCTTCGCCTGGTCTGCGAAATACATGAAATAGAGTGGAAATAGAATGTGATGTTTTTGTATTTTTTTGTGTGCGTGTTTGTTAATGTGTAAATATATAACGTCTGAATGCTTTTTTATGTCCAGTGAACCGAATCGGATATTAAGATCTTCAGAGTGGAAGTGAATTTTAGTTTAACTTTGCAGTTGCTGTCGTGTTTGTAAATATTGTTTGGCAATAGTTTGTTTTATTTGTAAATAAATCTTATAGCTTCGATGAACTGTGCTAATATATCTTTTCTCTGCAGCTTTTTCATGCGAATGTGTGCTGTCTGTATTTATCTACTGTACTGCAACCTATGAACTTTTTCATGAATTCAGGGAATATAAAGATACTTAATTTAAAAAAAAACATTACAAGTCACTATTTTACCTTTTTTTCGCAAATAGTTATATTGAAAACACCGAAAATTCAATCTAATAAAAGTGTGGGGGTGGGTGGAATCAGCGACATGGGAATGTTCATTTAAAAGAGTTTATAATTTTCAGCATACATAAAAACTTTCTAAACGAGCTATAAATACCACCATATCATGTATTTGGGCTTTATAATTACACATATTATAATATCCTATTCCAAGATTTTTTTTTAAAACGTGAACTTTCAATATATACAGGTTAATAAGTTTCATTGAATGCTCAGAATTTCTGTGTAGATGTTAAAATATTCAGGCATTACAATGGAAGACTTTGGTGCCAGAACTATTAAAGTATTATAATTTCAAAGTCAAATAAAATTAACTAAGTTGAGTTAATTTAATCTTCAAATAAAGAAATGCATTTGTTCAAGATATTTTGAAGGTAAGAAGTATGTAAGATACAGATTATTAGAACGGATACGGAACTGAGAAGCTTAATTATTAGCAATAATAAATTCTATAAACATATATATTCGGGTGATTTGGTTTTCGATTTATATATATTCTTTATATTTAAAATGTTATTCTTCGATATAATGTTTTGTTGTCATAAGTCCCTTAACTGTCGAGTACACAACTATGTTTAAAACATTTAACTAAATGTAAAAGAATAAAATCTTGAACATAATTATTGTAAACAATGTCTATTAAAATAATCTTTTTTAAAAAAATAGGAAAGCCGACTTTAAGAAAAATGCGTTTAAAAGTGAAAAATAATTCTTAATTTTACAAACAAATTGAAAAAATTGAATTATTTCACATTAATTTTATACTTATTACAACTTTTTTAAGTTGGTACAAATTTACATATAAACCATACATTAATCATAAATTTTGGCGTCAATTGCAGATTTTATTGATAAGCCTCAATCACAGAATCTGATTGACGCGTAAGTAATTATGCAAATCATGAACAGAGATTCTTTAAAAATATTTTAAAATTCAAAATTAAAAACATATCAAACTTTTTAATTACGTTTTATATTTTTATTGAATATAATAAACATTGTATAACAAAATGTTAGCTACAATCCAAATGCTTGTTTAATTTGCCTTTGTATCCTTTTCTTAAATAACATAAAATGATCCTTTTTAAAAAAGTAAACCCAACTTTAAGAAATAAAGAGAAAAAACTAAAAAATAATTTGTAATTTTAGGAAAAAGTTGAAAAAATGGAATTATTTAATGTCAATTTTATACTTATTAAAGCTTTTTGAAATCGGCGACAAAATTTGGGAATATTTTTTGTAAATGGGCATCAACTTCAAAAAGCTGTCAAAAACTATAAAATTATCATTAAATAATTAATATTTTTTCACTTTGTTCTTAAAATTAAAAATTATTTTTTACTATTTAGCGGTTTCTTTCTTAAAGTTGGTTTTTCCATTTTTAAAAAATAATTATTTTATTTTCCCCTTTTTAGTCTTTTAAATTTAGCATGTAAGTAAACAAAATTATATTATAGTAAAAAATCGTTTTCCAACAATGAAAAAATTTGAAATAAAAAAAAATATTTTTTAAAAAATCTAATAATATTTATATTTTTGAATAAATAAAAGTTGGAAAACCAGTTATTTTTGCATTTTGTTACCAAAGTGGATTTTTCTCAATCCAAAATAAAAAAATAAAAATTCGAAATCGGACAATATTTTTTTAAACGGTCTGGTTAATTGAGAATTCCGGATAGTTAAATGATGGACAAACATATATTTTTTACAAAATGTTCCCAAGTGAAACATTAAAATCCAACAAACAATTTCCAAATCTTATATATAAAGCTGAAATCTCCGAAATCTGTCCGGATGTTGGTTTGTTTGTTTGTTTGTGAATACAAAATAAGCTCCGAACTACACAACGCAGAGCTTTGAAATTCGCAGAATAGTTAGTTCAAAAAATAAGATTTTTAGCGTGACTATTTTCAAGTCTCTGCGATGTTCCATTCGAATGTTATGAAATTTTTTAGCGTACGTCATCAAAGTTTCACGAAGTGGCAACAGTAAAATCAGTTAAAATCAACGGAGAAAAGCGAAAATGTAATATAAAAAAATTTGAATCTATTGGAATGGTGATATTTACACGGAATACTCCATAACTACAAAACGTAGCTTTATGAAATTTACAGAGCACTTTACTTAAAAAAATTAAGCCTTTTTTGTGATAATTTCTAAGTGTCTACGTTGTTCCATTCGTATGTTATAACTATTTTAATGTATTCCATTGACTAAACATGGATGAAAATATCGTTTGCAATTTAAAATAAATTTTTTCGTTATTGACACTATAAAAATTACGTCATAGGTTTTGTTTGATTTAATAATTATTGAAAAACGTCTGCACATTTGGCTTTTTGCTACAATACGGAACCATTCAAAAATTTAAACAACCAGAATTTCATTTTAGACAAATGGTTTAGAATTGTATTAAAATTTTATAACTGTTTTATCACTTTTTTTTGCGTACAGGTTCATTGTAACTATATTTAATTATCTTAAATCGAACTTTTAGAGCAATTCATCCAAAATGCAAGTAATTTGTGTACGAACGTCCATTTTATTTATTTGAATAATAGTTTATGCAAGTATTTTTTTTTAATGTATGAAGCTTGGTTTTACTGGGAATTTTCAACTCTATTAGACTTTTTAATGTTATTAAAGAATAAAATTTCACAGATACCAACTGATAATTTAGAAAATATTTTATTTAATGTGCCAATGAATATTTCCTTTTAAAACATTGAATGGCGATCATTAATAATTAAATGTAGAATTATTGAAAGTACATGATAAGATTATAGTATGCTGCATCGTTTGCTAAACTATCGCCAAGTTATAACAGTGTATTCTTTGGATAAAGTGCATCTTGGCTGTACTTTGCTGTGGAAACTTACTAAATATTTGTATGACAGGTATTTTTCGATGCGAATTCAATAATAATAGTATCACAAAATCAATATTTTAGGAAAAATGGTTTAACAAAAGGAGTAAATTCCGAATTTTTAATACATTGATAAAAAAAAATGTACTTAAAAATAAAATAGGTGATTATTCTTTTTAACCGACTAAAAAGCGCGCCAACCAAAACTCCGAAATAAAACCGCCAGAAATTTTAAATTAAAACCGTCAAAATCGCGCGCCAAGTCGAGAGGTTATAGATTCGACCTTTATGTATTTTTTTTAAAAACAATTTTATGTATGTTCGCGCAGAACTTCGGTTCAAATTCAGATATTTGCACAATTTTTGTTGTTGTTTGATAGGGGATGTTTCAAAGGGAAGCATTTGAAAAAAATATCCGGTTATCCGGCATTTAACTATCCGGAATTCCCAATTAACTGGACCGTTTGAAAAAATATATTGTCCGATTTCGAAAATTCTTTTTTTGTTGAATAGAGAAAAATACACTTAGACAATATCTGCAAAAAATTATTTGTTATCCGGCTATTAAATATCCGGAAATTCCGATTAACAGGAGTTTTTTTAAACAATTTTTCGATTTCATAATATTTTCAATGTTTAACAGAAGTTTACAACAATGACATTTAGTTTAAAAAGCATTGATAGGAAATGTTTTACAATATACATTGTTGAACATAAGTTGTTATTTGACTTTCTTGGTAAATAATAATAGGGGGCGAAGCCCCCTCAAAATTAAAAACTAAAAAGGGAAAAATAAAATAATCTTTCTTAAAAAAAAAAAAAAAAAAAGATTTGAAGAAAAATGCGCTAAAAGTAAATTATGGGATTTCATGCAATTATGTATACCCATACCGAAAGAAAATTCCTATTAATTTCTAAAAATAATTTTGTAAGAGATAAACTAGAAATTATAGGATTTTTATCGGTGTATTAGCAACCAAGTAGCTTAGAGATATTTTTACTTTACTAACTTATAATTTATTAAACATAAAAATATTTTTAATTATAAAAAAAGTTTTATCACTTTTTAAAGAGGAATTCTAAAATGGTATATGCAATTATCCCAGAAGGAGAGGAAATGTATATATTTTCAGTTTTTTGTCGTTATTTTATTTATCTCCGTGCGAAGAACGGGTACTTTTGCTAGTCAATACTTATATATAAGAATGGAGTGTCTGTCAGTGGAATCAAACAAAACCCCTCATTTTGAGTTTTCTCCACGAATTAGGATACACTGATTCCGAAAATCACATTAAATTTTTTTTTGTCTGTCTGTCTGTCTGTTTGTCCGGATTTAACTCAAAAACTACTGCACGGATTTTTATGAAACTTGCACTATGTGAACAAACTTTTCTTAGTTTAAAATATGCACTTTGTTTCATGTGGATATCTGCAACCATTCAAAAGTTATAGAACTTTTTCCATTTTCTCTAACATTACGCCTATGGGAAATTTACATCTCGATCTTCCCCTCATAACATTATTGTTAAAAATCACCTTGGCGACCAAAAATAGTTTTCGACAATACTGGGATAAACGATTTATTTTGATTGGCTGATGAGTAAATGTCACCAAATAAATTAAAAATGTCGCCAAATGTTGCCAAATGAATTATAAATGTCGCCAAATGTTACCAATTAAATTTTAAAATATCACCAAATAAACAAAAATGTCGCCAAATGAATAAAAATGTCGCCAAATGAGCCAAAATATAGTCCTGCATTTAAAAATATCATCAACATGGCGAAATTAGTATCCAAATAATTAAGCTAATGTCAATTGGTGAAATTTGTGGCAAAATGTTAAAATTAATATCAACATGGACAAAATACAATTTAGACAAAGTTATTGCTTATTTTACTAATATTTTTTTAGGTTCCACCACCATTGCACATAAAAATAGAGCATATCAATACTTATATATAAGAATGGAGTGTCTGTCTGTGGAATCGAATAAAACCCCTCATTTTGAGTTTTCTCCACAAATTAGAATACACTGATTCAGAAAATCACATAAATTTTTTTTTTGTCTGTCTGTCCGGATTTAACTCAAAAACTAATGCACGGATTTTTATGAAACTTGCACCATTTGAACAATACATTCTTAGTTTAAAATCTGCACTTTGTTTCATGTGAATATCTACAACCATTCAAAAGTTATAGAAATTTTTCCATTTTCTCTAACATTACGCCTATGGGAAATTTACATCTCGATCTTGCCTTCAAAACATTATTGTTAAAAATCACCTTGGCCACCAAAAATAGTTTTCGACAATACTGAGATAAATGATTCATTTTGATTGGCTGATGAGTAAATGTCACCAAATGAATTAAAAATGTCGCCAAATATTTCCAAATGAATTAAAAATGTCGCCAAACGAATTAAAAATTTCACCAAATATTGCCAAATTAATTAAAAATGTCGCCAAATGTTGCCAAATGAATTAAGAATATCGCCGCCAAATATTACCAAATAAATTTAAAATGTCGCCAAATGAATTACAAATTTTACCAAATATTGCCAAATGAATTAAAAATTGTTGCCAAATTAAATTAAAATGTCGCCAAAGTCTGTCTGTTTGTCCGGATTTATCACAAAAACTACTGCACGGATTTTTATGAAACTTACCCCATTTTAACAATATGGTCCCAGTTTAAAACCTGCACTTTGTTTCAGGTGGATATCTGCAACCGTTTAAAAGTTATGGAACTTTTTCCATTTTCCTATACATTATTCCTATGGGAAATTTACATGTAGATCTTCCCTTCATAACATTATTGTTAAAAATCACCTTGGCGACGAAAAATATTTTTCGACAATAATGGCTGCCTTCTATTATTGTGATTTCTCATTGAAAAGCACATTTATTAGGCAACAGATTATAGGAATTGGTCGTTAACTTAAACTTCGCCAACCGAAGGAGGAAGATAAACCACCAGTTTCGTCTGACGCTACGGGCATCTATGCATGCCCCGAACATTTATTTGTTTCAACATCTTAAAAGCGTCGGTGCTTAATTTCCTATCCAACGCTATTACATTTATGCCAACAGTGCTATTTGTTACGAAGTGGAACAGTGCTACAGCGTCGGAATAGGTGCTCTTAAAAGTGAACTTAGGTTTTCTATATTTATACCATTTTGCTTATTTGAAATGTTTCACTTCAGAATAATTTTATTGAAATTCAGAAATGATTATTTGAAATGATTTTGATTTATAGAAAACTATTGCCTGTAAATATTGATGCTGGCATATTTAAAAAATTTCTATTTAACAATTCTCTGAAATTTCAGGGTATACAGTTACAAAAAAAAATCTTTATTTTTCTTAGAAATAGTTATTAAAGACGACACCAAATCTCCGGTCACCAATTGGCACCCAAAAAACTTCGCCAAATACAATAACATATTTCCATTTGGTAGAACAGAATATTTTTTAGCTTCGATATGTTATTGTATTATCAGTACTAAAAATAATGAATGTGAAGTTTAATAATTGCATTTTTTTGTTACTGGGGTTATTTTTTCAATAAAAAACATATATAAAACTTTTTTAATAATATGAGCATTCAACGTCATTTGGCATTCAAACAACATCGCCAAGTGTTTTATTTTCATTATCTGCAAAATGCATTATTTTTAAAGACATCATATTACAGGCTTATATGAGGAAAAGCGTTTTTAATTATTAATTTTTGAGGATTTTTATATTGCAAAATATATATATTTTACAAAGTTATACGCGGTTTACAGTTTATACGCAATAGCATGTAAAGTCGGTAATATATATATTTTTAAATAATAGGTTAAGATATCTCCATAACTACTCAAGTTAATTGAATAAATTTAGACAGGGTAAAGAGAGCGATATTCGACTAGCTATGCTAACTAGAAAAGTCGTGCACAGCTCTTACTTCACAAACTGACCACGTGCAACGCCGGGCCATACTGCTAGTATCTTAATAAAACATAAAATGTGCGTGAACATACATTTAAAAAAAACACAAGTCGAACTGATTACTTCCTCCATGGCGCTTTTTTGCGGTTTTGGTTGGCGCGCTTAAATTGGTTAAAAATACAGACAAATCGCATAACTAATTTTCAAACACGATTCTGAGTAATTTGTGCTGGATTTTCAGTATCACTAGTTTTGTGAATACCAAAAACACTGACCTTCAAAACACTGTCGCCAATTTGCATTTTACAACACTACTTCAAGGACGAAAGTGTCCGACATTCCTGCGAATGCGGTAACTCAACACTCGTTGCTGCATCACTTTGCATAATAAGGAATTCGTTTGAAAAAAAATGCAAACATTTTACTGTCACGTCAGCGATATTTCATAACACTTGGACAAGCTGCATCGCATGTCTTGCCAAACAAATAGCTAAATTAGTAAACCATCAGTTGAGTTTCATAACATGTAGTCAAGTGATTAGACATTTCTTGTGAAATATAGTAGTAAATACAGAGAAAATAATGAAAGAAAAATGCATGTCGCAAACATTTTTACAATCGTACGATATTCCTCGTTAGCGTTTGATATGTGAATTTTCGTTATTACTTCTGTTTTTCGTTTATCACCGTACAGCGGCATTTGCATACAATATACTGAAGTGGTGTTTTTCCTTCAAGGAACGTGAACAAGCAGATATAATTTTCTTTCAAAATTCTCTGAGATGAAGGTTACAGTGGCGTACGCAAGGGGAAGTTGAGGGGGTCAGAATCCACCCACTTGGTCTTTTAAGTTAATGTATTACCTTATACAGAGTGGTGCAAAATGAACGTTATGGTTTAAATGCTTTATAAATTTTTTATTTTTGAATAAATTGTTAACATTATTTTGTCAAAATTCAGCATATGAATGGAGAATATTGTTGACTTAAACGTAAAAAAGTACGTCTTGCAGGTGTCGCCCATTTTCCGCTTCGCAAAGTCGTGCTCTTTCCAACACGGAAAGTTCCAATTGCGGCCCACGGCAACCTTTTATCTAAGCGATAAACAATTGTGTTCTTCTTTGAGAATATGGTAACCCGGCTTCCTTCGGCCGCAATTGGGCTATTGCCTTCCAACACACGTTGCATGACTTTTCGCAAAATTTCTGGGGTTATGGCACGGATTTCATTACGAATAGTGTTTTTCAGTTCAGGTATGATCTGTGGCTTATTGACGTATACCCTCTCTTTCAAATAGCCCCAAAGAAAAAAAGTCTGGAGCGGTCAAATCCACTGAGGGTCCAGTCCGCACAATAGAATATCACCGATATGCACGCTGCGTCAGAATAACTGAGTTTCTGTTTAAAAAATAAAATTCAATGATTTTTGTTCGTTGTTCTATTGTGTACTGTTCCATTTCAAATTTTCCCAAGCCTTCTTTACACAATTCTGAAGCAAAAGAAAAAATGCAATATTAAATAAAAAAAGTTATAAAGTATATAAACTATAACATTCATTTTGCACCACCCTGTATATGCAGTAAAACGTTTTTTAAAAAGAAAAGTAGGCTATAAAAACTTCTCTGATAAAGTTCACGGTCCATATTTTTAGATTTCAAAATAATTTATTCTGCTTCTGCTGGGGATAGCGACAGAAAAGCCGAGGACACGAAAACACGTCCTACATAAATGCTGGTTAGGTTAGGAATGCTGTCAATTTGTGGGACTGCCCTAGAGAGGTTGCCATCTCCAAAGAAAGTTTCGGTTCTCATTGATTCTATTGACAGTATATGGATGTGAAGACATAACATAGAAGTATGGAATGTAAAAATGTGTGAGATTGATGTACAGTAATTTATAAGATCATTATTGGAAAAGAAGTGGTTTATGAATGAATCTCGAAATGAGAGTCGAAAGGAACTGTATATTACCTATATGATAATTTTATTCCAATTTATACTAATAAAGGTGAGTGGGGTGTAATAATCCCCCCCCCCCCCCTTCATGCACATTTCTGTGTACGCTACTGGAAGGTCGATATAGTATATTGAAACACGTGTTAGTTTTTTTTTTTTTTTTTAATATCAGCTCTTAAGTCCATCTATGTATCCTCTGGCAGAGGTTTCCAATTAGCATTTAGCCACGATCCCCTGGCTAAACTACATTAGGACCGCGGACCCTTTTTTCACATATTCTCATAAAAGACTCAGTTAAACTCATGAAAGCATTGCAATAGTCACTTAACTCTGCATTAGAAACACCTTCCCACCTGCAATTTTATTCCAAGTTAATTGTTTTTATAGTTTCTTGCAATTATTCTATTCATATAGCATTCATTCTTTATAGCAATTATTCTATGCCATACTAAGACTATATTCAACCCCCCTCTGGCTCGTCATTCCCTAAATTTCCCCACTAAAACCAATCACTGGCTTGACTAGATGTAATTAAAGCTTGAGTTATTTAACAAAGTTAGTTTTACTGGTTGGAATAACGATTCAAAAGTTTATATTTTAGCATAGTTAGTACTATATTAGCCTCATTTTATTTACTATCTCATCCTTTTCATCATCCGCACCATGGCTTCCCAATTTTATTTTTTAAGCAGGGCTACCCTTAGGGGTGTGCGGCGTGTGCCAGCGCATAGGGCCCCGCGCTTACTACCAGGTTATAGAACAATACAAATATGTTATAGATTTTTTTTTCGAGGTTTTTAAAATTCCATTAAAATTTTTTTTTAATTTGTGTTTACTCATTTTTCTAGGTATATATGTTTACATATCAATTGTGATGTAGAGCCTTTCATCAAAGATTCTGCATAACAATGCACTTTTTACTCCAATGCATCACAATAAAATTTAGGACATTCAGAAAAAGTTTAATTTTTGTAAAGGGGGGGGGGGGGGGGGGGCATTTCATAAATTGAATTATTTCAACTGTCCAAACTAATAAAGGGCCGATCAGCTACCTGTTTTTAAGTATTCTTATTTGAATTGTATATGTTATTCTACAACGGAATTTTTTTAAAAAAAAGCAAATAAATAACAAATGTCCTGTCTATATGTCCATGTCGGTTCGTTTAATATCCGTATCTCTCTATTAAAATGTGGATTCAGATTATATTCCTGCTAACAAAGTGTGCGACAACTAATTTCCCGTTCCAGATTGCCATCAATTTTTATCCCTAATTCTTTTGTGTTACAATCTCGGGATCCCGGTTCCTTTCAGGGTTTGCGTCCCATTACAAGGAAACTTTAGAACAGTTTGAGCTTTGGGACTGAATGAGCAGTTTCTACTCTTGACATTCTGATTGCTTCTCTTCCCCCCTCCCTCAACTCATTTTGCATGCGTCATTTAGTAATCTCACAGAATTTCGGGGATTATCGAACAATCTTGATTAAAGCAATCCATCATCCCCGAATCTTTTCTCATGTCCAAGTAAATTAACTTTTCCCTGAGCGAACTTTATATACTTCAAATACGCAGAATTAGTATTTAAAGGATCGAGTTTTTATCTCGAAGATCAGATTTGCGGTGAGGTATGTCACAACTGCGAATAAATTAAAACATTCTCATCAAAGATTCAATTGGCTAGGGTAGAGGTTCCCCATTAGCCTTAAGCCACGGCCTCCTCCTACTCTGTTAAAAATAGGTACTCAAAAATAAGTAAAATTTTCTCATTTTTTGTGCTTTCAATAATTTTAAGAATACATAAGTTTCAATTTTGAAAAAGACATGTACTCAAAAATGAGTACAAATAAATAAAAAGAGCAGATGCTGGCCTATATATAGACTGCCTTCATAAATCACTTTCAATAAATATCAACAATTACAATTAAGTCTTACCGGGAATCGAACCCAGATCCTCAGATGCTGCAGTTCAGTGTCTTATTCGCTGTACTACCAGGGCGACATGAAGAAGTTATAAACAGAAGACATTTTAAAAAGGTGTGCCAACAGAATGGGAAGTAAGCTAATTGAGTTGTAATAATTGAGTTTCCATTTAAGCAATCGACATCAAATAATATGGAAAACCATCTTCAGAACAACTATTTTAAGTTTGTCAGGTCGCTTTGTTAAAAAGGCTTGAACAGAAGCTGAGATTAGCAATATTAAATCACATTGTTCATGTTTAAAAAAAAGTACGATTATTTAAATTTCAGTACGTTATCGCTCGTTTACAATGCAATTGTACTCAAAGAAAAACGAGTATGTTCAGGTACTCATGTTTAAGTACATTTTTTACAGTGTAGCTAAAACTAAAAATATGAGCGGGGACTCCTTTTTCTATATATGCTTTCTGTGCATGTATAGGTTAGAATTTTATTTGAATATTAAAATGAAAGGAAGAAAAATTCTGAAGTTAATTTTATAATTTTTAAAAAAAATTACGCAACTTTTGCTAAGAATATATATGCAAATTTATCCAACAAATACATAGAAAAGAGTTATTACAACTGAATATTCTTTTTTCCCATTCCTTTGGCACGCTTTTTTAACATTATTTCCGTTTACAACTTCTTCACATCGCCCTGGTAGCTTAACGGATAAGGTTCTGGACTGCGGTGCATGCAGATCTTGGTTCGATTCCCGAAAAGTCTTGTAATTGTCGATATTTATTGAAAGTGATTTATGAAAGCAACCTATGTGGGCTAGCATCTGCTGTTTTTATTCATTTTTACCCATTGTACTAATTTTTAAGTACATGTCTTTTTAAAAATTAAAACTTATGTATTCGGAACCATGATAAGAATTGAATGTTATTAAAACTGAGTACATTTTACTTAATTTTTGAATACCTATTTTTAACAATGTAGTAGGTATATAAATTTATTATTTGTCGTCTGGCTTTATTTTGGAAATTGTCGAACTACATAAAATGTTATTTGAAATTGTAAATCAAATATGTTTGGCGTACAGTAAGAAGTTGTCCATTTGAGTGACCAACTTTTTATTAATCCAATTCAAATGCTAATTTTTTTTTATTAAAGCTATAGTTTATTGATTTTTATTTATATTCATTTTCACATTTATTATCTTAGCTTCCAATTTACATCGCTTCGAATTTCTCTTACGAATTTTTAGCGAACACTCTACGTAGACGGGCATTGTGTTATATAATTTAAGCAAAAGTGGTAGTGCAGGAACTGATTTTTCTGTTCCACGTACAAATTCCGACGTCTACAGTTTTAAAAAGAGGCAGGAAAACTTTAGATCAGTAAGAGCTTTTATCAAATTGCATCAAGTGTGTGGAAAAAGTCTTACGACTTTCTGCAAGTTTCCTGCAGCTGATTACTTAAAAATGGCTGTAGAAAAGTTCCATCCAACCTACCAGCAAGCCACCTTTACGCGCGGAGAATTCGATAAATTTTTCATGTGATAAACCTAAATAGGTTTTTACTCCACTTTCTTAGATTTTTCTTAGAAGGTAATAAAAGTTACAAAAGGTACGCGAACACATGGGCTTTTTAAAATTTCGTGGAAGTTACCGAAATCGACATTTAAATATATTTTTTATTTCTAAAATAATTTTTCGAATTAATTAAAGTAATTTATAATGCTATTTTGCCTTGAAAAGTCTTAAAAATCAGCTACATAACGTATTAGGATAGAAACACTACGTTTTGCTTTTAGAGTTGTAATTCTGTGGCAAATAGTACGGTCTCATTTGATTTGGTCTCATTTGATAAAAAAAATTAGGCACGTGTATGTGAGGGTAGAAGTACTCAGTGGCATTTTAAAAACAGAAACGTAGTTTCGACAGCCGACTATCATTTCAGTGCCATTTGCAAAAGGGAAACACTTGTTGGAATTTTAGCTAGACGCCATAAAAATGTGGTTAGTCACTATTTAACGGTTTTGGATGTTATATATTCAATATTTTATTTAAAAATTGTTTGAAGAAGAAAAGAGCTACCGTTTAAGTCGTTTTCATCAATTGATAGTCATGCATTTGACCTTTTGATTCATCAAACTCCAATGTTTTATAGTTTACTTCCTATAGAAAAAATATTTTGATTTGTTGAGTTGTGCTTTTCATTTAAAAGTCTGTGATTCTCGCCAAGAAAAAATATTGGCGCGTTGCTTTAAGGGATAACCATTCTAAATGTTAAAGGTTACCCAAAATTTGCCATTTTCATTCGTCCCTATTGATGTATTTAAAAAAAAAAAGTTTTCATCTTCAATTTCATTTTTATCATTCACTGACATTTTCTTTATAGTAATGGGGTGAGTACTCACTGCGTACTTATGCCAATGAGTCAAGATTTGGAAAATTTGCTATTTCTGTATTAATTTTGCGCCAATGGGATTGGCTCTTGGGAAGGATTTTAATCAAGATCTTTACATGTAAACTTCATGCACAATCGTGGGAAAATTAAAGAACAACTTTTCTAAATATCGAAAGAAAAATAGCTTATTTTTACCCCCACATACCGTACTAGAATACTAATAATGTGAGTTCTGTGGATATAGTAAGTTTATGTAAAAAAAATAAAGTAACACTTTTATTATAGAAATCAACCCAATTATATGTTATAAATCTTTTTTATGAGCGATGTCCATGTATGTTTTAACGTGCTTTGTAACTTTTTAAGAGATCATCCTTAAAAACATAATGTAAAATAAAAATAATTAATCAAAATAAATTATCAGATTCGAACAATCCCATTTTTTTTTATTGCTTTTGGCTTGAACTAATTATTCTGTTAAAAGGGAAACATAAATCATTACTACAGCCACAAAGCGTAATACCAATGGCTCCAAGCCCTTTTTGAACTTGTGCATTAAATTAGTTATTCATGAAAACCTCATATTACGCCTGACTAAACAAACATAAGAAAGCCTAAAATATTCATCAAAAGATGCAGCATTTTTAATCGAATATGCATTAAGTTTAATTGAAAGCCAAACCCGAAACCTTCTCTTTTGTCGAGGAGGAGAAGAATCAGCCTGATACAACTAAACGCAGCTAAACACAATTCAGACGACTTTTTTTCTTTCTTATCGAACAGCGTAAACATGGAGTCTGCCTGATTCATTTACATTTTGGCGGTCGAAAGCATTCTTTTTTGTTCTTTATTCGTTATTTGTCTGAGAAAGGGAAAATTTATGGTCGCTTGATGCTGTAATCGAATGTGTGGAAACAGGCTGTTCGCTTCAGAAACGCGGAAGAAAACACCATGAATTTTCTTTATTTTTATTTGTTGTCCATCTTAAGTATTTAATTATTTTTGCTTTCAATGGCTATAAGTCTATGCTTTTCAGAGGGACCTTGTCCGGCTCACATATAAAAATAGTTTTTTTCATAAACTATTTATCTTTTTTTCAAATTATGTATATGAAATAGAAAAAAAAAACAATAAAAATTTAAAAAATCCCTTTAAAGAACTTTTTTTCCCTGATTGGCTTATTATGATGACAACTGACTGCATCCATAGTAATTAACAAATACGTTAAAAATAATTAAACTGTGCTATAAGGATATTTAAAATAAGAAGTAATTTTATATGAAAGTTAATGACAATTTGAGAGAACATTAGTATATTACAGATAGTTACATAATAGGTAACTTTCGTAATAAATTCTTTTTTTTCTTACCATGTTTAATAAGTGTGATTCTTATTAAGAAATTAGCATTTGACTGTCATTTCAAAACACTAAGCTTAACATAAAAGAAAGAATTTTCATTAAAATTACACGAAATTTTTATTATACTCTCTATTCTAGATTTAAAAAAAATTCAAATAATTGCAAAACTCAGAATATTTTATATTTATGTAAAATTAAGTGCAAATTGTGTTTTGTAACATTATTATTATTATTATTATTGAAACAGGAAATAAATAAAATGCAATCTTTATGTCTTCTTAAAATATTATTTTCTTTATAACTGACGATTGTGTGATTAGAATTAAGATCAGGTCGTATATTTATCGCATTAAAATTATCAAAATCCTGAATTTTTAAGAATTGGAATGCACTTAAATATATTTTACAAACAAATTTATCTTAACACCCAACCATAAGTGACGATCTATAATTTTCAGTTTACACTAGATCCCATACTTTGATTTTAGACAGTCCAGCATTTTAGACAGATTGTATATTTCCCCCAGTTACTGTAAAAAAGAAACCTTATCACAATGAAAAGGACAATTCTATATTTTAAAGAAACGAATAAACACAGTGGATCGTTCGGGTCGTACAAGAAATGCTTTTAAATTTAAACTTAAGACCCGGGCTCCTTTCTTGGAATTAAAAGGAAAACAGGACGTAATCCTCTTTCCGAGAATAAAACCGAGATACGACCCAGCAGTTACTACATATAAACTCTCAAACCGCTGGGAAATTCGCAGAACACCATGAAAGGTTTACCGGAAAAAAATTCCTGGTACTTCTTCCACTTGGAATGTTTTCTTGAGAATTTAAACTCGGGCACTATCTCTTTAACGTTCTTTCGAAATCTAACCTCGTTTTTAAAGAAAGAACCCGGCATGCCGAGAGTAATAAAGCAAGAGCCTTGTTGTTCCACAGCCGGAACAAAAAAGGATTTCGCTTCGCGGAATTACATATTTATCAAACTTCAAGTGGAGATGCAGGCATTCATTTGTCTTTAAAAGGCCTTCATCCCCAAAGTTAGGATTCAACGATAACTATTTATAAAAAATCCATATAAACGCTTCTCTGCATTTGTGTAGTATACGCGTGAATACGCCATTTTGGATTCGAGAAAAAGAATTCGCATCCGCGCGTTTCCGCGGCTCGTTTTGCATATAGAATTTTCGGAAAAATATGTTTACCGATTCCTAAAGGGAAATTCTTTAGCATTTTGATTCTTTGCCAAGAGTCGGATGGAGAAAGACTTCAACAAAGCGGGCGATGATTATTATTCTGCGGCGGAATATTATTCCGTCCCCGTGTTTACGTAGCTGGCCTTACACAAGGACGGATGTCTGGGGAAATTAGCCAGACACACAACAAAAAGTTTTTCCTCGTTTATGTCACTGGCAACTTGCTTGCAACACCAGGGCTGGTTTTGACGTAAATGGCATTTGGGATTCTTATGATGTTGGTAACTTTGTACAACCGCTTTGAGGGAAATCCTTTGTTGTTCGTAAAGTGGATTTTAGTGAAATAGTTCCGTAAAAAAAATCCCCAAAATTAAATTGTATATAAAAAAAGTGTCGTTATTATTTTGCTAGAAAGGCTTGTAATGGCCTGGTTGGTTGGGTTGGTTTTGGTCAGATGACGAGGAAACACCTGAACTGGCACCCAACGCCTTCAATAGACGTCGGGACCTTGGACCCCGATCAGATTTATCGTGCACCATTCCCGTATACACGCCGCTAATTTTTGCGGATGTTCTGGACGACTTTTCTGGTATTTTGTGGCGAAGCTGGCAATCCCCCTCCGATCACAAGATCACTATTGTTTACTTTTCTTTGTCAAGTCCGTCACCTGGAATCGAACCACGAATCTTTGTATTCGCAGCTGACGCCTTTAACCGCTCGGCCACGGAGGCCCCTGCCTTGGTTGGAAGTGCTCGTAATAGGTTGGTTGGCTGAAAAAACGTCGCACTACAGCTAGATGATAAATTATTATAGGGAGGGTTCGGCAAGGAGTGTGGAGACTGTAGTAATAGTAAGGTGTGCCGTCTCCAACACTTTATGACGGAGGACGGGACAGGACATTTTTGACGTCATACTGACGTAACCCCACTGTACTGTGTGAGTGTTTCTAATGCCGGTGACAAGCGTTACATTTTAACAGTATCTTCATGATTTCTTGTGGAATTTTGTTATATTTTACAAACTTTTTATTGTTAACCATGCATTTTTCCTTTTTTCAAAGACTTTTCTAATATTATCATTAGTCCTTAGATTATCTACCTTATTAACCAGAAAAATAAATAACTAAACACAATGTTCCATCGAAACAGACAGCTATAAGGGAATGGTCAGAAAACTACAGAGTAAGGCAGGACTAAGTTAGTATGACGTCAAAAATGTTCAGAACACCGCCCTCCGTCAGAAAGTGCTGGAGACAGCACACCTTTCTATTACTATAGTCTCCAGTCTCCATTCTCCTTGTGTGTTCGGCACCTATATCGAAGGAATAACCCTGAAACATTGCCATTTAATTTTGAACAATGGTCAGATGACGAGTATAAAACCTGATCAGACATCCTATACAATGATGTAAGCGTGAGGGTGTTCAGAGTTCAGATTAAGGCTTATTTAACGTGTAACAGTCCCCTATACAAGGCGGATGTTGTATAGCAGATACTTAGGAACAAAACTTGCAACCCTCCGAATACGAGTTTGCTTGTCTCTCATGTAAAGATTAGAACCCCAACTCTCTGGTTTCGAGTCCGTTACTCTTCCGTCTGGGGCACCCACCCTGCCCTCCTTGTAATTCGATTCTCGGTGACAACAAAACATTCACTGTGTAGTGGTGGCTGGTATACATTAAATTTGTCGTTGTTCAAATATCCTCACGTTTGCCGTGTTTGGAAGATTTGGAGAGTGGGGTGCTAGCTCGGAAGTTGGACCTTTGTTCACGGTACAAATTTAAGTAACAATGTTCCCTTGTCTTTCCTTCATGATAAATCCCGAAAAATCATCTTTATTCCATTGTGTAGTTCTAGTGAGATTGTTTTCAACCAATCATTCTACGAGGTAGCATAAAAATATTGAACATTCATTGAAAATATTTCGCAGAGATAATTCTTAATTATTCAGTCGAATAAGTTGTATGCTAATTAAGTGGCCTTAATAGTAGATATTAGTTAATACTTATATAAAGATTAAATATTAAAAATATTTTTATAAAAACCATAACCAATTCGTTTTTATATCCATAATAAAGCATTAATTAATTGAAGGTCGAGAAAAATATCGTAGTTGTAATTGTTTTTCACTGTAAAAGGTATTTTAGTACTGTATTTCCCCGATTACTTTTTTAAATGACTATTTAAAAAATATATTTTATTAGACATGCTTTTTAAATTTCATCCATTGCATTTGACTTGAAACATGTTTCAACATAATTCTTTTTTATGAATAGCATAACATTTTATAACATAATTCTTTTTTTATAAATTTGAAAAGCTTGTGTATTGCTAGGAAAATTAGAATTTCCATATACAAAAGTAGTCATTATTGAACTCATTTTGAAATTATTCATTATTGAACCAATTTGAAATTAGTCATTATTGAGCAAATTTTGAATGTAGTCATTACTGAACTCATTTGAAATTAGTCATTGTTGAACTCATTTTGAAATCGCCATTATTGAACTCATTTTGAATTTAGTCATTATTGAACTCATTTGAATTTAGTCAATACTGAACTCCTCTTGAAATTAGTCAATATTAAACTCATTTTGAAATTAGTCAATATTGAACTCATTATGAAGTTAGTTAATATTGAATTAATATTAAAATTAGTTATTATTGTGTCAATATTGATTTATCTTGTTATTCGAATGACTAGAACGGGATTTTCGACAATTTTTAAACATACCATACAATTATAGAAGGTAAGTGATTTTAAAAATATTTAAGATGTTTTTTAGAATTTTTTTATAACCACACAAAAGCAAAGAAATTATAAACTTTCTAGTCGAAGTTACACCTATTAATAAAGGTAAGTGATAAACAAAAGCCCTTTCTTAATTTAAACTGTTAATCTTTTTAAACTTTGAGACCTGGCAAAGTTCTCAATTTTCTCTTTTGAAAAAATACCACCACGGACCAGTTAAAATTAAATGCACCAATTATGTCACAATAACAAGTATTTTACCAAGAAAATAAGACAATAGCCCAATTGCGGCCGAAAGGGAGCCGGGTTCCCATATTCTTAAAGAAGAAAACAATTGTTTATCGCCCAGACAAAAGGTTGCCATGGGCCGCCATTGGAACTTTCCGGGAAAAAAAGGATATATTTAATATTCTTAGTTAAACGGAGTAATAAGAGAACCATTGTCCTTAAATCTTTTTATTTTAAATTAATTGTTAGGTATCAAATCAAAGTTATCTTAACATAGAAAATGACAGCAATATTAAAAAATATTACACTTCAAATATATATTTTTCTATCTGGCTATTTTTCTATTTTGCTATCTGATTATATGTTTTTGAGGGTTATTATTGATCACACCGTATTAAAATATCTATGACTTTCCGTAAATGAACTCTAATAAACGTTTTGGGTTAAAAAATGATTTTTTAAATTTCTGAATTTCATTTTGATAATGGGTTAACTTTAAAGGTTAATATTTTTTTAAATAAAATCTCTTGTGTAAAGTATAATTTTAATCAATAAGTGATCTTAACTAACGGATAAGCTGTAATATATAATTTATGAATTTTGAGCGCATTATCGACAAACTTTGATGGTAACTGTCATCTGACTTAGTTACATGCGAATACGTGAATTCGGGGAATCATCAATATTGTAGATCAACGCGACAATAATATCAAAATTATTGAAATTCAATGCGTTGTACGAAAATGATTATTTCGTTAAATCACATGTGTCTAAAAGCGATAAATTCTCTTAAAATTTAAAATATATTTTTTGTTGTTGTTGAAATGTTATGTATTTCAACAGGTAGTGTTCTACTTTTATTTGAGTACGATAAACATAACAAAGGGGGTGTGCGATAACCAGACCCACACAATTTCTTGCCTTTTTCGGGGGGAAAAGTGAGCAAATCGCACACGAGTCTAATGTTTTATCAGAACCGATGTGAAATACTGTTACATTGGTTAAGCGACAAGATCAGCTTTTTAATGCTGAAACAGCATTTTTAATGCTTGCATAAGCAAACGTAGCGTTGTGCAGTCTATTGGGACAGACAGTGTTTGAGATTTGAAAACACATTGCGTTTTACCATGGAGCTCAAGTACTTTCGTGTTTATCTGACATACTTAAAAATGCATAGTTGCGAATATCTGTTTGTTGTACGGGTGCGCGCAATCAGATATTTCGCGGAAAGAAATTTGCGTTTCATCTTTTGAAACTTTTGCATGTTTGAATTGAGTTGCGGGGATAATACACGTGCTCTTCCAAACTCGTGTTGAAACTTATGAGGGGTGACTAAGGGGGTTTACTTCAAAGTGTAAATAATATTATAAAACTGAATATTTGTTTGACCGTGAGTCGCGAGAAAACACGTCACTAATGTGACTAATTGAAAGTCAGGTTAACTGATAAAAAAATGAAATAGAGAGATTGCTCACTATATAAATGCAGGCAATAGCCCAGTTGCGGCCGAAGTGAGCCTGGTTACCATATTTTTGAAGGGCAAAAAATGCCTTTTTTACTCTCCCCTCGTTCGAAATTGAAAAAAAAATGCGAGCAAGGTCGAAAACCAACCCTTTTCGGACACAATGAATGGTTTTGTTAGTTGTACTGCGCAACTTGCGTTAATAACGTACGTGTAATATTGACCTAAGAATAGGTTTCGTTTGGTCTACTGATAGTAAATAAGGAAATCTTGGCCCCGCCACCCTACTCATAAACATCTGGTATCCGTCGAAGAGTCATTTTGTACAGCTAATCCCCGTTGAAAAGTGGATATTTGGGCAGGGCATTTACACACTGCTTTTAAAAAACA
Organism: Troglohyphantes excavatus; assembly: GCA_963932185.1. Taxonomy (NCBI): domain Eukaryota; kingdom Metazoa; phylum Arthropoda; class Arachnida; order Araneae; family Linyphiidae; genus Troglohyphantes; species Troglohyphantes excavatus. The sequence goes on along the minus strand of OZ010666.1, from coordinate 34,993,813 downwards.
GCTGGTACCCCCTTTGCGCAGTCGTTTGGGGATACTCATCCCTTACGAACAGTCGCTTTTGGCACCTGCCAGGGGCACATAGTTTTTCAAAAAAAGCTACCCCCCCCCCCCCCTCTTCGAGCAGTCGTTTGACACTACTGGACCGAGCAGTCGGTCTTGTCATCTTAACCAACCCAATCCCATGTCAGGCAGTTGTTTTGAGAATCTCCCTTCATAATAATTTTTTTTCACTGGAATTAAATCTAAATTAAATTCTGCAAATAATTTAAGTTAAGCATGTGAAAACTCAATAAAACCTGCCGAAAAACGTATTTAAAATATATTATATATTTATAAATATGTCCTTCGTAAAAAGAAATACATTTAAAATACCAATACATTGTGTTCAAAAATGATCACATTTCAACTTCGCAATAATTTTCCTCTCAATATAAATTTATTTCAATACGAGGGAGGGAAAAAAAAGAAAAAGTTTTTTATCGCCCAGGGAAAAAGAGGTGCCATGGCCGCACTGGAAGTTTCCGTAAATAAAAGCTCTAATTTCAAAAATACCAATTTATATTTTAACAAATAAATAAAAGCCTATTCAAGAAAAAACATTTTCCATTGTTCTTATAACTCAACATACATACACAATGAACAAGAGTTCGGAAATTTTCTAATACTGCATACATCCCACACAAATGAAATCTTAAGGCCATCATCGAAACACGACCCAAAACCACCCGATATTTGCATGCAAAACAAGCAACTGGACCACAACCACGGAGCGCATGATCACAACTCCAACAAGGCGCGAAATTTTATGATTCCCTTTTCCACTCACGAAGTCGCCCGGTACCAGACAGTGGTGCCTCCAGGGATCGGCTTGATGCCTCTGCTGTGTGGAAGTTACGCACGCTCCCCGTATGTGATTTGCATAGGAAGATGTCTACTTAGCGTTATCCGCGAAACATATCAAACTTTTATGGAGTGGGAAGGAAAAGCTTTTCATCTTTGTCACAGTTTCTCCAACAAAAAGTCTGGGTTTGAAAGGGATTCGTGGAAAAAAAAATATGTCAACAGAATTAATGGCCTTGGTGATGTATGTTAAAATCTGGCTTATATACGTCACTCTGGTTCTTAAATATTGATAACGAGTAATAGTGATTTTCCCAATACGCATTTTCGTTGTTATTTTTGGTTATGTTCAGGCACGTAAGTATATATTTTTCATGGGGGTGGTTCAGTGACTGAGTCACTTATCCCCCCCCCCCCCCACCTCCCCCCAAAAAAATATCCCCCATTTCTTAAAAACTTATTAAATTTTATTCAAGTAAACAGGAATACGTTGGCATATAAGTATCGAAACAGCTACATTTGTCATTTATTTTTAATGGAATCGTTACCAATATCAGTCATTAACTATTTTTAAAATTAGTAAATATCACTCCCTAATTCTGAAATAAATTTACAGAACAAATATAAATTTCGAAATTCCTTGTTTAAAATAATATATGGATCCCGTTTTAAAATCTTTCCGCTTCGTTGCCGAAATTTAAAGGCTATATAATGAAATGTGATGACGTCATATTAGTTCGAGATAAAAAAAATAACATCAAAACATGTTTTTGAAGCCTTTTGAAAATACCATGTTTTCCCTCATGCAACGCAACAAGGAGTATTATTTTAGAAATGGAAATTTTTCTAGATTTTCAAAGTATTTTTATGATTTTTACAGTAATTCGATTTTTTTTCTTCTTCTTGACTTTCAATGGGATGGATTTGATCCCCCTGAACCACCCCCTTACCTACGTGCCTGGTTATGTTTTTATAAACTTAGCATTATTAACAAATAATAATGGAATACTTTTCTTAGATCTTGCTTAGTTTTACAAGTTTAATTGTTTTTGTTTGCGCATTGGGAATACCGGTGTAAATATATTTCGGTTGGAATTTGCTTACCTATGAATATTATTAATTGAAATAGTTTCGCATGTTAATTGAAATGTTTTCAAAGTACTTTTTGATATAAATCAATGATCTAAGGCAGTGGTTCTCGATCTGGGGTACGCGTACGTCTGGGGGCACGTGGCGGTCCAGTTGGGGGTACGCAAAAATAATGTTAGTAACGGTGGAAAACACCTAAAATAAAATATACAAATGCAATAGTTAAAATAAAAAATAAAAGTGTCATTAATTTGAGTCGTTTGATTAATTTTCCAGCTCCCCTAAGAATATTACTGCTTAACATAAACAAACCTTTCTTTGCACAAAGGGATGGGTGACAAGCACGGAGTAAAGAAAAAGGTGGAGTTGATTTGGCGAGATTTCATGAGACGTAAGTTAGCAACCCCAAACTAGGCACAAACAAACCTAGTTTGCAGTGATTTTTCTACGAGGGGTGCATTATTTTCAAATTAAGAAAACGCATGCTAAAACTTAAAAAATGAATATTTGTGCATTTGTAGAATGCAGTACAAGTTCCAAATCGATAAAAAATGTTATTATTTCCACTTCATTGGTAAATTAAATTATAAAATAAATTATCGCTAAGTACTGGTACAAAATAGTGCTTTGGAATAGCGCCAAATACTTCGCCAGTTCCTACTTTTTAAGCGATTGCTTACTTCACATTGTAAACTGGTTTTTGACTTGATCGCACCTCCACCTTCTTCTTTACTCCGTGGTGACAAGGGTTTAGTTTGGTTTGGTTTGGTTAATTAACGTCGCACTAGAGCTGCACAGTGGGCTATTGGTGACGGTTCGGGGTCTATCTCGAAGGAAATACCCGGATAAGGGTTTAGAGAAAGGGTACTCGGAAAAGTTTTATCAAGGGGTACGTGACAGAAAAAACGTCGAGAACGACTGATATAAGGGATACGATTGTGTATATCAGTTCATGTATCACCGGTTGTCCCAACAGTTCATATAATTTAAAATTTCATAAAACATCTGTTTTGAAAATTTTGTCTATTTAAAGCATGGAGGAACATTTGAAATCCTTCTTGACTGAAATATTAGACCTTTTAACTTTTATAAATAAAGATTGTATTGGATATATAGATTAAACGTTCCTGAAATGAAAACGAACTTATACTTTACAGATTGGATATTTTTCTCATCCTTCTGAGAGAAAAGTATGCACTAAAAATATACCAAAATGCTTCTTTTCATAAGAAAAAAAATTATGAAATCCTGAAAGAAAATCAATATCTGCAGCACATCAAAATTTAAATTCTAAATTATTTTTATTTATAAATTTTACATTGGACGTCTTAGGATTTTAATTCTAAAACTTTATGATTATATATTAAGATATTTGGAATAATAATTGACCATTTTTTAAGAAGAATAAGAAAGAAGGATTTTTTTTAGGAAGAAACAAACAAGCAGGCGATTTCGGAATCAGATCAAGAACTGAGAATTGAGAAATCACTCTAACAAATATCTATGAATATAATTTAAAAATAGTTAGTTTAACGAAGAAAGATATTAAAGTTTGAGTGCAATACACGTGTGCGTGTTTATTAACTTCGAATGAATCACTACATTAAAAAAAGAATTATATGAAATAAAATATTTTAATTAGCATTAATGATGTTTTTTAAAAGTATAAATCTCGATATATTTTTATGAAATGGATCAAATGATGTTGGCGTAGACTCATTTTCATAATGGACATACAATCTTTATTTCCGAATCCCATCTCCTTTACTTGGAAAACCAAGTTAGCGCAATTCTCAGAAAAATTCCGCACCTGACACGACTACCTACACGAAACCCAGAAGAAGGTTTTGTTTCATTCGGTTTCTAGAAATTGAATTCCCCTCTCCATCCATCCCCTTCTCCCGTTTTTTCTTCGGGGGGGGGGGGGGGGGGGGTTCTTTGAAGTAAGGGACGAGGAGAAATGATTCGGGGGGTTCGTGTTTGCGTTGCCTTGCATCTTTTCTAAAGGGGAGTTATTGCGTTTTCCCTTTTATGAGAGAGGGAGAAGGAGGAGAGAAGATCTTTAGAAATTCGCCCTAAAAGAAAACTAATAAATAGCGGGAGAAGTTTCGCTGATCAGGCAGTTTGGAGATTTCGGCCGTGGGCCTCCCCGTCCCCCCGCTTTTTAATAATGAATCAATCGCTGTATAAGTGCCTGGGAAACCGCTGCTGGATATGCAAAACGAGGCGTACCTCCTCAGCGGGATTTTGGGAGAGGTGGCGCAAGATTTTATGAGAGTGGATTGATCTAGCTCTCGGAGAGTTCATTGGTTGGATGTATTGTTAACTTCATGTTTCGTTTGAAATGTTTTGATTTTTTTTTGTTTTACTTATAATTAACACTTTTTTTTTGGTTGTTTAGAATTGCTTGGAAAATTCTATTTGGTGTTTTACATGAGCTTCAAAGCAAGCACGTAGGTAAGGGGTCAACGGGTTCTGATCGGCAGGGCTATTAATAGACTATCGAAATAACAAATGGAGTCTTTGTAGGATATATAAACACGTATTTTCTATAGCAGAGGATCGTCATCTGACCATGGTTTAAAAATACGAGGGAATATTCCCGGGTCTTTCCTTCGAGGTAGATACCGAACCAATAGCCCACTGCGCTGATTTAGTGCGACGTTAATTAATCAAACAAACAACCATAACAGAGATACTCTATGCTTTGGTGCTCAAAGGAACGAACTTTGTATACTTCTTTTAATTGGAAGTCTATTATTCTTTTAATTGGACACGTGATATTTTCGTGTTATTTCATATAAAAAACAGGAACCAAATTTTTAATTCTTGAAAAATTCAAATAATGTTTATGTAATAGATTTTTGGAAATCAAATCTAGCGACGTCGAGAAAAGTAGCCAAGGGCGGAGGGATTTTAACATTTAACAATTGCTGTACTGAAATATTAATATTTTTTTAGCAAATTTTTTTGCATATAAAGTTGCCGTATAAAAAGTCAGTAAAAGTTTTTTTTTGTGTGAAATCTTTTTTTTTAAGTTTTGCCAATTTCTGAATAAAGTATTAAATCTTAATGAATTTACGAATTTGAAAATAAATATATAAGTATCAAATGATACTTTGTGTTTAACAAAAAATAAAATATTGTTAATAACTGAAAAAATGGTACTTATACATAAAGGGATTTTTTCTAATAATAACACGCTCCATTAAAAATGTATTCCGAAATTTACTTAAGGAATTTTGCGATTTAAAAAAAAAAAATGAATCTTATAAATGGCTCTTTCAAATAAACTTGTTATTTCATAAAAGATTATTTTTTCCCGACATAAGATTCTGTAAACAGATTTAATATACCTTTACGAATTCGTAAAGAATCCTTAAACCACATATTTACTAAGCTGATATTTGATTATTCATGCGACATTTCATCTATGTAAACAGTTTTAATGCATCATCTAATTTAATAAAGTATTTACGAATTGTAAAGAAGCAGCTATCTTTTCCATTTATCCTAGAAAATTCCCTTAGAATATTTTTCACGAAAAAAAAAAGATTACATTTCTAAATTTTATTCCCGAACAACAACCTATTTAATTCTTCTATTCCCAATTGAGCCTCCTTCAGCATAAAGCTCTTTCCATCGAGTCCCACGACAACTCATCCCATCCCCATGTAATATGAATAACAAATGAGACACACTCTTAGAACAACCGCGAGGAACACACAAACAAATTATGGGGACGGGGCTTAATATGCCCCTTTCATAAAATCTCGAGATGGCCCTTTTTAAAGCCCCCGGCCTCCTAAAACGTGAGACAAATTGAGCCGGACGCACGAAAGCGGTATTAAATTATTAACTAGAAAATTCCGGGATCGGATATTTTGTCACGTACCGCGGTTACAGTGAAGGCTTCCTCCTTCCCGATTCGCGAAATCCGTGGCATGTTAAATTAAGGATTTTGGCTGTTGCCGTCTTTTAAGCACCGAGCGCTGCTTCGGGGATTTAATTTAATCCGAAGAATTTCAATCTAATGAAGTGTCGTTTATGGCAGTGAAGCAAAAAGCGGGAAAATTGGGGATGTTCCATTAGGGTAATTACAAGGGGGTTGGGGGGGGGGGGGTGTTTACTTGATGCTTATGGTTGTAAAAACGTTTGCAGTTTTGTAATTATCGAAGGTGTGTTGTTTCTGAGATTTAGATGGAAAACGGTAATTATGTTGAGTGAAGATACGGCAAAAAAATTTGGAATTATTTTCTTGGAAATTAAGTGATTGATTTAGCTTTGGTGCAGATTCAGGGAATTTATAAAAATGTATGGGAACTCGATGCCCCATATACGTGCGAAGTTAAAATGCCATATTTCGATGTAGCTTTTTTCTTGGAAACTACTTAACTTAAGCGTTTGGATTTTTTTTATATTCTTTAAATAAATCTTGTATTACTAAAAAAAAGTTATTATTCTTTAAATAAATCTTGTAATTTAGAAAAAAAAAGTTATTAATTATAAATAATTAACTAATTACCTACAATGTTAAAATGCCATTTTCGATGTTTCTTTTCTTGGAAAGTACTCAACTTTAAATATTTGAATAAAAAAATAAAAAAAAGCATTATTAACCTTTGTATAACAGTTTCAAGTTATGATTTAGAAATAAAAGAGATTAAATAATTAATAAAAAAATTACCAACTACCAAACAGTTTTTCTAAAACAATCCTGTTTTTTATATGTTTTGCATTTAAAAAAATAATTATGGCAAGCTTAAAACAGAATGTTAAACTCTAATTTATCTGTAGGTTATGTGCTTCAATTTGAAGCAAAAATTGTGTAGGTATGTAAACAATAGTTTTGTAGAAAAGGTACATTGAAGTTCAAAATTTCAAGTTTTGAGAAAATCGCGTTGAAATGTTTAAATCTTACCACGTACACTAGCTAACCTTTTTTTAAAAATAAATAAAATTAACATACTTCTAGTGCGACTAGAAACAAAATTATACATCAATGGAAAGATAAAAAAAAACTATCATATAATCTAAAAATCTCAAAATTGAATTTTTTGACGATTAGAGTTCCCTCAAAGAAATTTCAAATACAAAAATACTTTCAGTATTTTTAATAAATAGATCAGATATACATGTTTGGTGGATTGTTTTTTATTATCACAAGGACCAGTTTTGGCCATACTGCGTCAAACAATATACATGTTTTATAAGCGGGTATAACTCTAAAGTTAATGTATAGTTCCAAAATAATATAGAATGTTAAAATAATTTTGTTTTTGAATGCGACCACAAGTAGTTTTATTTCGAAGTACAAACTTGTTGTGATTACTTTTTTTTAGAGGAAAAAGACCAAAAATATCAGACCTATTCTTTGTAATGGTTTGAATTAATATTCTAAAAGGTATAATTTTCACCAGGCAACTGATGGAAAAAATTAATTAAATATTTAAATAGTAGTGGTGCGCCCTCTGTTGCGACAAAGAGAAAACATCTATTCCATTAAAAGGATGAATGGATTTTTGATTTAAGCGAGATGAGAATTAAAAATAAGTAGATTGTGGAATTCATATAGAACATTCGAAAAAGTCAATTTTAACTGAAATAATATAAAAATAAATCAAAAGTAAAATATAGCTTAAATATTTAAAAAAAAAATTATTAAAAATGTCTTATATTAAAAAACATTTAAAATATTAATATAAAAAATAGATGTACTGAATCTGATGACGTATTAATATAAAAGAAAAATCGACAAAAATTTTTACTTCTTATGTTGTCGGTTGTAGCGAATATAATAGCATTGGATAGGGAAATTGGCTAAACAATTTGCGCAAGCCTAAACAAGCCAAATTTGCCTTACATTTGAAATTTTTCTCCATATAAACAAATTCAATTTGCTAATTAATTTTTCAATTCTTCTCATAAATTTAATTTTTTGTTTACTTGACATTAGTGTAACAATATACCGCTTCTTTCAAAAATATGCCCTCGCCGCATTTTTTTAGTGAGATATTTTTTTTAGATTTCCGTCTTTGGCTGCCTTCTTAAGCATTAGCTTTCAGTACAAGTTGTTGTTTTTTTCATAAGCTATACAAAAAATAACATTGGGCAAAAAAAAAATGGGAGATGGTAAAAAAAAAAAACGAGAATCTATGCGAAACAATCAAAGCGTGTCTATGCTTTTATCACCAAAACTTCCAGAGATCCATTGAGTGGGGTTCTCTTTTTTGCTTCTGAAATTATCCAAGCGTTGCTAATTGAGGATTGGAGATTTTTTTTTAACCACTGAGACATTATGAGAAAAAACCCGGAAGATTTCTTCTTCCGAGAATATGTATTGATAGCAATATTTTGGTTTTTTTTTGTTGCGATTAAAGTTAAACAAAGTGTTTTTTCCGCGTCCATTTTTTTCTTCTCATTTGTTATGGCTGATGTTGATCGACTTGCAATCATTGTCATTTTGCCATGTTTGTACCACAGCCTTCGGATACATTGATGTTTGCGGAAGGATTCTTGTTTTATTAACGATGTAATCTTAGTTTAGTTAGTGAAGAGAAGTCTTATCAGAAGCTAATGAATTGAAGGCTAGTGTTTTGGCGAACTTCTGATGAATGAATTGTAATTTACTAAGACATTGGGAAGTGTATAATTTATATTGGGATTTTGATTAAATTTTGGATTTAGTATTAATATTTTTTTTTTTGTATTCTTGTGATAAGTATCGAACTAAATATTTTTTTTTTTTTTTTGCTTTTATATTTTCATAATCACTCCTTACCTGTGTGGGAATACAGTAGAACTCCAATTATCCGTACTCCATCCAGTTATCCGAATCAAATAAAGAGAATCGCTTTCAGAAAAAAAATCAGAAAAATCTACAATTTTAAAGTTTCTTATCTGTGATTGTATAACTTTATAATAGTACACGTATAAAGTTGTATTTGTATTATATATTGTTTATATTTCCCTTCGAGCATGGATCCGTCATAGTAGAGAAAACCTTATAATCTCGCTAACATCAAAGTGAGACCAACATGTATGGCCTCAGACACGTGTTAATTACGTCATTCCATTCATAAATTTTCACAGTTACACATTTCCCAATTCATCAGACAATCGCGAGTATTTTTTAATTCATAATTTTGAAAAGAAGTCACGTGTCTGAGGCCATTCGATCTGAGATGTTGGTTTCACGATTATGACGTCATATTCGCTCTACTACAGTCCATTCATGCTCGAAGATATTTCCCGTCGGAAGTGATGTTATGTGATTGAATATGTTGTCTTTATTCACATGATTATTAACTCATTTTGTTCTAATTTACAAGTTAAGTAAAGGAAAACTTTGAACAAACATCGTAAAATCCTGTATTGTCTTTTTTACCATTCAAAGACAGTTTATATACATGTGTTAGTAGTGAGAAATTGGCGGTTCTGCGACAAAGGCTCTACGGTGGATGAGGGATAACGTCATTCGTACCACCTTGATGACGTCACAGTAAGGGGGCGTGGCTGTCCCTTCTCAGAGAGTTGCTGTTGACACCCAAAGTTCGGAACTTTGTACTCTTACACGAGTAGTGAGAAATTGCCGGCACTGCTGCAAAGGCGGTACGGCGCTCAGGTAAGCAGGGTGGCTGTATGGCATCATCCATAGCACCTTGATGATGTCACAGGGGGCATTTATATAGCTTGTAGCACTACAGAAAATTTCTCACGACTTGTGTATTATTCAAGTTTATTTGCGTTTAGGCCTGATCGATTTTTTTTTTATATTTAAGATAACTCAACGCGAAGACAAATAAAAATGTTTTTTTAGATTTTTAAAGACTTAATTTTTTTGTGAAGTTATTCATAGAACTTATTTTATTCTTTAATTTGTTAAAAAAAAATTCCAATCCATTCCCGAGAAACAGCTCAGCACCATTTATTTTACTTTGCACTCAAATTTCCCCTTGTTATCTTGCATTCATTATGATTTATACACTTTACTTTCCTTCAGCGAGAGAAAGAACCAAAAATCCATAAACCACGAAAATTCCCCAATATATTTCCAATATCTCTTCGAATCTTAAGACATAAAAGATATATATAATCTCATAGTGCCACAATTGTAAGGCATAAATCAAAAAGAGCCCCCTAGCGTAATATTGACGTCACACTAACTAATGAAATAGGGATTGTCTGACTATGTGGCCGAGTTTCAAGGAACAATGGCCACTAAATCACACTTCAATCCATTTCAACGCACGCCAACCTCGCCAACTGATAGATATACATAAATGCAATTTATAGCCCATCTTTCGCATTAGAGACATCACTTCTTATCTATACAACTGTTTCTCATCTGGAAGAATCCCTATATTTGGTTTCTTTTCTTTCTATTATTCGTATCTCTTACTTTTTTTTTGAATTTACATTTTTCTTCTTGGCAACTTTCCCGCAAAAAGGATTTCCGTAAACAACGTTCCCCGATATCATTTCGGCGGATATGCACGCCAAGCGTAACTTTAAATGGCGGTGGAATGACGTCATTTGTTGGCGTGGAAAATTAAATTTTCGACTGCTTTGTTGTCAGTTGGGAAAGTAATTTTGGTAATAGATATCCCGAATAATGCCCAAAAGCCTAGAAATTTTGGAGGAGATCTGTTTTTAGTATCTCATGGAGAGAATAAAAAATAGTAATTCTTTTGCGCTTGAATATCAAAAGAGGAGATAGTTGGGCTCGGAATTTCTTTTCTCTTGCTTAAAGAATAAATATTTTATCCTAGCTTTTTAGAAACTCAAATCTTAGAAATATTGCTTTTGCAAATTTTGTTCAAAATATATTGTTGCTAAAATTTATATATTAAAAAATACATTTGTATTTGCTTTTTTAAATACAAAAATAATATTTTTAATTAAAAAAATATAAGGTAGACTGTGTCTATCAAGACGGTGGCAGACTTTAAGACGTGTAATGTCAAATTTAACAGTGTATTACGATGCAAAATTTTTATTTAGGTATTGCAGCAAGAAGTTCGCGAACGGCTTAGTTTTCTTACTTAAGATGTACCACTCTGTCAAATTTCATCTTCCGGGGTATAAGAGAAGTAGAAGAATGAGTGAATTTTATTTAAACCCCGTACACAGAACTGGTATTTCAGCTAGAAGTTTGTGAATAGCTCTTTTTTCTTGTTTTAAGACATAAGGAACCACTCTGTCAAATTTCATCTTCCTGAGTGTACGAGAAGTAATATAATCAGTAATGAGTAAATTTTCATTTCAACTTCGGGCGCAGAACGGGTATTTCAGCTAGATGTTCACGAATAAATTTTTCCCCTCTATTTGAGGTATAAGGAACCAGTCTGTCAAATTTAATTTTCATAAGTATATGGGAAGTAGGAGAATAAGCGTAAAATTTTTCGTTTCATTTTCCTTAACAATTTCCCGTTTTTTTTTTCCTGCCTTTCATTACAGTGTAAACAAATTTTCAATTTTGATATTTTTCTTATCACTTATATTTGTTACAGGGTAAACAAATTTTCAATTTTGATATTTTTCTTACCACATTAATTTGTTAAAGGGTACACAAATTTTCAATTTTAATATTTGTCTTGCCACTTGTATTTGTTACAGTGTAAACAAATTTACAATTTTGATATTTTCCTTGCCACTTATATTTGTTAGAGTGTAAAAAAAATTTCAATTTTGATATTTTTCTTACCACTTATATTTGTTACACTGTAAAAAAAATTACCATTTTGATATTTTTCTTGCCACTCAAAATGTTAATTTATGTATTTAACACATTTTAAAATAAAATACAATTTTCGACTATTCTAATAGAGATGATTTACATTTTTTTTAATTATTGTAAATTTGTTCTAACTGCAAAAGATTTTAATTTTTAATTTTAAACAAAGCATTATTAAAAAAAAAGTAAAATTTTTAATTATTTTGGTAGAGATGGCTTCCAAAACTTCCCCAAATGCTTTCAATTTGCGGTAAAAAACGTCTCACCGTAGAGAATTTCTATAAATTGAAATATTAAGTGTATTTCAAAGCCAACATATTCGATAACCCTTTGAGGGAAAGAGCCAGCAGTTGCGATTGACCAGAGTAAAATAACGACACAAATAATTATCCTTTATTCGACATTTCCCTCCAAGCAAGCCCTTAACCAAGCAAGCCAATTAACGAGAAAGGCTTTGTCTCCGAACCTCATACACAGCCTCTTAACAAGTTATCGCCCATTAAGCTAACAACCCTCCATCTCAAGTATGTCCTCACGCCATATCTCAATCCAACTCGCCCTCCCCTATAATTCCGACAATGCTGCTTCACGCCATATCGCAATCTAATCCATGCGTCGCTTTAATACCGACTTCATTAACTTTTTTCTGCCCCCCCCCCCCTCTCCTCCATCCCTTCGGCTTCATTTCCAGAGTTCCCTGTCCAGAGTCATTTTCATAAATTATACTCCATTACGTGTCCAGCTCTGTGAGGGCGCATTTGGTGTCATTAAAAGTTCCTAGAGTGACTTTTTTCATGGGGGAATTTAAATGTGAATATTAATTTTTAAATGCGTTTTGTTTCTTCAATTTTTTTAACGTTTTTTTCAGAAAAATAATATCCGGTCCGAGTAATCTATTTTCTTCGGAATATCTGTGCATAATTCATTTAAGGGGTTCCGATACCCAAAATTCGCAAAAAAGTCATTTTTTTTATATTTAAAAAATAATATTCAAACTTATCTTAATAACTCACAAAAAACTGCTTCAAAAAATTCCTATTACTTTTTTAGTTATGAATTTTTTAATGATGTGTTCCTATAACATAGTTGTATCATATGTAAACTTTAAAAGCAAACATCTCTGTTCGTGGTTTTGAAATTTAATGAACACTAAAAATGCTAAGGCTTTTTTACTATTATACTTAAAATCATAATTTTTGTGTGTATATCAAGATAAATATATTTTAAATAGATGTATCCATTCAGATTTAATATTTTTACCATAATTTGTTTTTTAAAACCACTTAAAATGGAATTTTATTTTTTTTCGTCAATTTTTTTTCCAAAATTTCTAATATATTTTATTTTTTTAAAGTGATGTATCTGAATCAAAATTTGAATGCATACATCTATTTACATATTATTCAAGATCTTAAATAAAAAAAATTGCTTCAAAATATTGAAAAACAAAAAAGGAGTAGGAATTTTAAAATTGTTAAAAAATTTACTAAAATTTTAATTTAAAAATAAATGTGCAATTAAAAAAAAAATTGAGCGTCTTAAAATGGTTTTTTATGCATATTTAGAAAGAGAAAAAAAATTGGATTGTACAAGTATAAAAATAAAGAAAAAAATGTCGAAGGTATCGGACCCCCTTAAGACATGAAAAAGGGCATATGCATGTATGAATGAAAAATATTACTATTTTAAAAAAAATAACAACAGTCGAATTGATAACCTCTATCCTTTGGAGCGATTTGGCGGTTAATGTATGTCCTACGTCAATGGAATGAATACAAGTACTGTAGACATCCTATTATCCGGACCAATTGGGACCATATCCCACCCGGATAATCGAATATCTGGATGAGTTATGATCCCAATTGAGAATATCACGAAGAAACAGGTTATTTCTTAGTGAATTATCGAATTTTGCTTTAATAATGCGATTCAATGACTATTAAAAACAGTATAATTAATCGATAAGAAACTTTTAAAAGGGATTTTACAGATTATCTTTTTTTTTCTCAAAGCGATACGGATCCGGATAATTGGTGATCCACTTTGGCTGATCCGAATATTTGGAGTCGATTTTAATGACTTTAAGCAACATTCATGCCAAATTTCAAGAACATTGAACAACGCGTTTGGTAGTATTGGTAGTAAATGCGTAACAAACAAATTTACAGACAAACAGACGAAATTCTGAAAGGTTAAGGTAGGTCGCTAGGTCAACTAAACTATATTCAATCATTCAGTTCATATGACTCACTAAAATAACTACTACATATATTTTTTTTTCTGTTTAACCACTAAGTTATTCGTTAAGCTTTTCATATGTTTTTAGTTTTAATTCAAATCAACAATTTAAATAAAATCTGATAGAAAAATATTTAACTAAATTTAACTGTTTTCAATCGTTTAGTGAAATATATATGAATATTACTATTTTGAAAAAGGTAGTGGAAATACCATTTTTCATTCAATTTATACTTTGTTTCTCAAACTTTCTCAATTTGGTAACAATAAAAATTCTTTAAATACACATTTTTATAACAACACTAATAAATTCTTTACAATTATTTCTAAACAATTCTTGTAAATACAGAAGTGCAAACATGTGTCATGTAATATAATCCAATAACGAATATAAACATAGTATTTAAATCTTATAATTAAAAAATATTCTGTCAAAAGTTTGTAACTAAAATTTTTTTAAATTCAAATATATTTTTCACAAAACTTTAGGGTTTCTAAACTATTTTAACATATTCTTTCAACAATCATTTAAAGAAGTCTAGTGATTCAAAGTATATTTAATTTTGAATATATTTATTAAAAAAATCTTTTACATTGGAAGTATTCTTATTTTAGGAAGTATTTATTTAAAAATGTTTCTATTTTTTAACCCGTTTAATTGAATATGCAACGTTTATCTAAAGATTCAAAAATCCAAATATTCAAGAATTCGAATATTCTTAGAAACTTTTCAATTGAAAGATTTTTTAAAAAATACTTTGTTGAAAAGTAATATACTGGTTTAAAAAAATTCTTATTTTAGAATGTTGTTAGATAACAATTTAACATATTTAAACATTCTTTGAAAGACTTGAAAATAATAAAATCTTTTTAACATTGTGTGTCCTTTTAATTAAGAAACGTTTTAATTTGCATAAATCTTTAAAAAGTTTTATTTTAAATTCTGAGAATTAATTAAAGTAAAAAAAACGAATTACATTATAAGAATCTCAAATAATAGAATTTAAATTATTTCGCTGTCATGTAATTTCTTTGCAATGTATGGATTTTAAAATGTTGTATATTCTATTTTATAGGGTAACGTGGGGGAAATGGATCCTCTGGTAAAATGGTATTTTTGAAATTATACATTGAATTACACAATGTTAAACTTAGTTTTTAACTCGTTCTCTTTTTGTTAATTTATTTCGCTAATGAAGTACATTATAGAAAACAAAATTATATTTCTAAGAATTTTAATTCAAGTCCAAATGTCGATTTGTTTGAGGACACACAAAAAAAATGGAATTGTTCGGTTCAGAATATTTTTGTACATATAAACAAAAAAAATCGAATTATTTATAAATATTCCTGGGATTTATATAAAATAGAATCCTTTTAATACATTTCAATGAAAAAATTATAAATAATTCTTATTTATTAAGTTTTTTTTTTAATGTTTTGCAAAGTGGGAAAATGGGTTTTTGAATTATTAATGTTAAAGAATAGGAAATTCGTAAAAATATAATAAACATCGTCAAAAGTGAAATTATTCTCCAAAAATATGAATTTTGAAACTTATAAATGACAATAACTAACAGCAGTAAATTTAACACTGTTTCTATGCTAATATAAAGAAATAACATACCTTTTTTCACCAAATAAGCTGTAAACAAAAGAACATATTTCGATGAAAGAAATGGACGCCTTTGCTTGTTTTGTTAAAAGTGAAACAGAATGTTTTAAATGAAATAAAATATCGTCTGCGGAGCAGAATAACTTAAATACACAGCATATATTTCTGAATCAAAATAAGACAAATTATAACAGCAGGTGTTCATTTTCGGATATAATAAAAATTTCAAAAATAATAAAAATAAATGCAGTTTTTTTTCAAAATGGCGTATTAGAACTTGCTTTTAGAATAGTCTGTTACAAAAAAAATCCATTAATAATCAAATATACTGATTTTTTAAAAGTTGAAAATTGTTATCTCTATTCTATTTTATTTAAGTTACTAATTTAGCTTAAATTAATTTACATTAATTAGGAGTTTTTATACAAAAAATTCCATAATTCCTAATGATGACTCAAATTACCCCATCTATGAATCGAAGACCTTAGAAAAATATATATTAAAAATATTTATTAAATCTCAGAATTAAATAAAAATATACGTATGTTTCCAATAAATAAGTGTTATAATTATAATTTTAAATAAATAAATTAATAAATATTTGTTATAATTACGATTTTACAATTTCTTTCCTGAAAGAAATTAGGATTCGAACGTCAAATATCGAGTTTTAAGATTCATTTTTCCCTACCGTACCATATTATCAGTGTTTATAATAATTTTAATTCAATTTAAATACACATACGCTTTTTCTTTGAATTACGAATATTCTAAATGTTTAGTAAATTATTCTTTTGAAGAATTATTCGGAAAATGTATTTCCTTATGACTTAAATTCCAATCACTGTTCAAATTGAAATTTCCGGATCTCGTAATATTAATGCAAAAAAGATACTTTTTGCCATATTATTTGAACAACCCAAGTAAAAATGGGATTGAAATTGTTTCTTTTTATGTAATTTCAACCTTCAATCAAAGATGACATTTATGTAGCGCTTGCGTGAATAAGGAGTTATTATTTTACTCCATTATGAGTTTCGCAATAACTTCTGCCAAAGAGAAAGTAATTTATATTTCAAATGCAAATATCGATTCCGTAACATTACCCTCGAAATTGGCTATTCCACTGCAATTACAGCGGAGCCGTATTTTTAGCTTCAACCGAAAGTGGCAGAAAAGCACTCCACTTTCTATCGCTGCCAATTGAAAAGTCTTTGAATCGCATAAAGCAACGGAAAATTCGATAGCGCCTGGAAGAGGAATGGAAAATCGGTGTGCAATTTTACGGCTTTTCCAATGATATATTGCATGGGGCTTTTCTCTTTTACGCCAATATTATTTACTCCTTAAATCGGCAGCGTATCTCTTTGGAATGTAGCGGTAAAATCCTGGGCTTTATATCGCAGACATATTGAAATTTTAGATATCACTGCTGTTGAAGCGAAAAAAAAGTGTTTTTGAACCTTTGGAAATTGAAATTAAAATATTGGCAGGATCTTATTTACAACTTGAGGGTTAAGTAATGTAATCAGTTTTAGGGTTTCTGAAATAACAAAGGAAAATGTATTCAGCATTTAAATCAGTGGTTTCGAACTTGTGGTTCAAGGCTTACTAGTTGTCCAAGCTATGATCAGAAGGCTTCTGTGGGGTTAATGCCGATTCTAAAAAAGTTTTTTTTTTTTTTGCTTTTGTTATGTAAATA
Organism: Troglohyphantes excavatus; assembly: GCA_963932185.1. Taxonomy (NCBI): domain Eukaryota; kingdom Metazoa; phylum Arthropoda; class Arachnida; order Araneae; family Linyphiidae; genus Troglohyphantes; species Troglohyphantes excavatus. Next base: position 34,976,593 of record OZ010666.1, on the reverse strand, counting down.
TTGTAAAAATTGTGTTAATTAAAAAAAGTCTGTAAAAGAAATCCAAAATTTCTTTATTATTAAATTTACAATATTTCATTACGTGGAATGTTATTACTTTTCCACAATTTGTCTTTAAATATTACTTTCATCAACATGCATCAAGTTATAGGTTTTATTTTACGTGAATACGTCTATGAAATCGGTCGTACACTAAAAAAATGACACCTGTTCAATCCTTATAACTCCGCATGGAATCGACCTATGGGGATAAATGACATACCATCGTGTAGAGGAAAGTAAGATGTTTCGAACAAACTGTTTGTTGTCCCATTTTCCATTCTTAAATTTGTATCACTTCAGGTAGAGGGTCTCTCTTAACTTTAGTATACCATTACTCTCCATTACTAAACGAGGATTACAAACTATGAGGATAAATGACATACCATCGTGTAGAGGAAGGTCAGACACGTCACCAGCTAGATCATTTATCGACTCCCTCTTCTGACTTATGTACCGCGTAGTATTCACAGATCAAACTTTACTGTAGAGTGTGGGCTGTATGTACATGATTTTTCTTCTTCTTGATGATATTGAGAGACGCGGGTATGCGAATAAGTTAGAATATTTGTTTTGAAGTTTTGGAAGGGAATCTCTCTCATTTCCATTATATTATTAATTAAATATCAATGCTGGTTAAATATATTTGTTATGTTGTCTTAAGTTAATAAAATAAGTTAAGGAAAATTACACAACCTTTTAATGATCGAGTTTATAAATGTTTTCATGGTTTAATACTTGAGCAACATTTGACGCCTAACGTGTGAGGAGTACAGTTACAGAACTTACTTACGATATTACGCTTTGAACATTTCATTCATGCAAATATCGGGATAGCACAAGAAATTTTTCAAAAAATATCGAATGACAACATTCCCAAATGAGCGCATGCAGGGTCCTACAGCTCATGAAATGGCGACCCGCGCCATTTTTATTTAAGGACAACTTATTATAGTTTTTAATTTTCATTTCTATTTTTTATAAAATAAACATTCGTTCTTTTTTGATGAAAAAAATATTATTTATTTAAATAACCTATTACACACAATGCTTTTTATGTGTATTAAAAAGAATCTATATTGCAATAATTTTAATTTACTGCTGCTTTCAATAAATAACCCAATGTTCAAATAGTAATTTAAATGAGTTATATTTATTCTCTTTCGCAAATATATTATACATAAATAGACCGATAACGGTAAAAATGGTAAAAATAAATAAATATAGGGAACAGCTGTAGATGCTTAGAAACAAATGCTCTAATTTTTAAAAATAACTTTTTTTTAATGAAGAATGCATTTATGGTTCCCCGATGTCGCATTATTTTTTCAATGCAACTTATTTGTTATGCATTAATGTTTAGCATAGAAAGTAGTTTTTCTTGCATCTATAATTCATTACAAATGAAAGATTTTTTTTCGAAAAATTATTAATTTCTCACATAAATGCAGGGACATAAATTGCAAATGCTGCTTAAGACTATTTTCCAATTTTTTTATATTTGAATTTATAATCCTAAACTCTTTTGAAACATTGTCCCAGTTGACAGATTTGTGTTGATAATCGGATTAAAAATTCTAGCTTTGAAAGAAAAAAAATTATATAAATATATATATTAAAAAAAATAATGCAAATTCAAGTAATATAAGTAAAACTAATCCGTCATATGATTTAAATTTTTTAAATAAAATTTCGAAAAAGGAAAAACGATGGGATTTCCATTTTTTGTTTAATTTGAGATATCATCTCTTTATGTTAGCTACAGCGCTATACTTTCAGAGTACCAAATTGTGAAGGGTGGTGAAACGATGAAAGTCCGTCAAAAAATTCTTCAAAAGACCACAAGTGAGATATGTCTATGAGTTAATGTTATATAAGTTAATATTAGTTAATGTCTATAAAAATTGAAACTTAGTATTTCGCGTTATACAAAATCACACCAGGTGAACCCTAATAAATCTTTACTTAAAATATGTATTTACCATATGGATAGCAAGTACATCATTGTCAGTATCCTTATATATATATATATATATATATATATATATATATATATATATATATATATATATATATATATATATATATATATATATATATATATATATATAATCCGTGGTCCAATAGCGGTAAGCGAAATGTTAAAAAGTGGTATATGGAGCTATTGCTAAATCTCTGAAATTTGTTATTGTAGACATTGTCTGGGATAGGGTTACTGAAGAATTAGATAAAAGGAACAGTGTAGATGTAGTATACATTGATTTCCAGAAGGCATTTGATAAAGTTCCCCACGAGGCATTGGTGTTCAAGTTAGAAAGGTTAGGGATTGGGGGTGAAATTTTACAATGGATAAGGAATTGGTTAATTGGTAGGAGTCAGCGGGTGCAAATTAAAGGTAATTACTCTCAGTGGGCAGAAGTTAAAAGTGGAGTGCCACAGGGTTCTGTGTTAGGTCCACTTTTATTTCTTATTTTTATTGATGATATTAGTTGGGAGATTGGGAGCAAGGTCAGCATATTTGCAGATGATTTAAAAATTATGGGGACTGTGAATTCTGGGGAACAAATAGAGCAATTACAAGGTGATTTAACAAAAATATCAGAATGGGCTGTTAAATGGGGTATGTCTTTTAGTATCAGTAAATGTCAAGTGTTGCACATGGGTATCAAAAATAGTAAGGCTGCATATGTTTTACAGGGTGCAGAAATCAAAAATAGTGAGATTGTAAGTGATCTGGGTGTGTTGGTAAATGAGGATTTTAAAATGAGTCATCAATGTACAGTGGCTAGCAAAAAAGCTAATAGAATGTTGGGGTACATCAGGAAAAGTGTTTCATCAAAATCTAAGGATATTATCTTGCCATTGTACAGAGGTTTAGTAAGGCCACATCTTGAGTATGCTGTACAGTTCTGGTCACCATATCTTAAAAAAGACATTGAATTGTTGGAGAAAATTCAGCACAGGGCTACTAAAATGGTTCAAGGGTTTTCAGGCATGGATTATGAAGATAGATTAAGAAATTTGAATATGTATACTCTGGAAGAGAGAAGGGTTAGGGGAGATTTTATTCAACTATTCAAATTTATCAAACAAAGAGATGTGGAGGGTTTAGATTTTAATATGAGTGATAGAACGAGAGGTCATGGGTTTAAGTTAAACAAATCCCATTTTAATCGGGAAGGGAGAAAACACTATTTCTATAATAGGGTAATAGACAAATGGAACAACTTGCCAGTGAATATTGTTAATTGTAAAGGAGTAACGGAATTTAAGAAGAACTTAGATATGCATTGGGGGATAGTTAAGAGGTACTAGATGGACCAACCTTGTTGGGCATTGAGCCTGTTGTTGGTCGTCAATATTTGTATTTGTATTTGTATTATTTTTATTTAAAAAAATCGGAATAAGAAATCTAAAATTTATTTTGTATCAAGCAAAAATTTCATAAATTGGAATAGTGTTACATTGTAATATATTTCTTACATTTATTTTATATATATTTTTAATTTTCATATTGATTAACCAGAATAGCGATATTGGTATTTTGAAGGAAGTTTCTTTCTTTCTGATAGCATATGCGGATCCAGCATTGGATTCAAAAGGGCGAACAATGTAAAATATTTTACTATTGTTGAGGACATTTTTCTTTAAAGTTCTTATATCACTGTGTGTTATTAATAAAACCAGTCATTGGATTTTATAATCAGATATTTATCAATCATGAAATTATTCGTAATTATAAATTAATATTTGAATGTTATAGGCAATAATGGTGCAGATAATAACAATTAAATGAATTGTTCTTTAAAACTTTTAAGGTATTTAAATCTATTAAGAAGATACATTTAAAAAAAAAAACAGAAAATATTTTGTTGTATAGAGAAACCTCATGTATATTAATTCTATCATGGTCTATCATATGTCAATGGCGTAAAACTTTAAGAAATGGGTATTTCAGTTCAATTTTTGTCCCTATTATGTTTCCCGTATTCAAAATAGTTTGACTTAAAACTGCAAACTTTTTAAAAACAAGTTCATTGTAAAAGTATATTGTGTGGAATGTCTAAACGTTTTTTAAAAACTTTTCCGAAACGAAAATTACACAATATATTTACTGTGATATATTTACTGTGTGTTATAAGACCTCGTAGGGGCAGAGGGGCGATTTAAGGCCCAGGCGATGCAAGTGACCGATTGGGGCGCCTGCCTAAGAAGAGCGCCAAGTTCTAGTGAAAAAGGGAAAATATAAATGATTTATGTTGAAAATTTTCCCAGGATTATAATCTTATTAAATTACATATAACATTTAACTTTATTAATTACTTTAGAAATTCATTTATTACTTTATTTATCTCTGTATTAAAGAGGTTATATAGCTTAAAACTTATTGATTTATCTGTCAACGCACTCTTGACCCAGAAGACCAGTGATTCCCTAACCTTAGTGAATCGAATGTTTTAGTTGACAAAGTTAAAAAATTCCCGATATTAAAAAATATGACCCAAGTTGCAAAATTGCCTTAAAAAAATTATTTGTGGAAATTGGTGTTCCAAATTAATGTTTGCTTGTGTCCAAAAAGTCCTTGAACCGTCCATACGCAGGAGGGGGTATTTATTGCCCTTAGCGCCCAAAAAACAGATTCACCACTGTTTGATAGTGCCAGTCTGTGTAGCTGTATTTTATGAACAAAAGTCTTTTTGAACATGCAAACTACAATCCCTTGAAGCTTTGAGAGTGTTACTTTTATATCTATCCACTTTTTTTAAATGAATGTCGATGTATTTAAAAATACATTCGAAATGTTGCCTTAAGTAAATAAAATAAGTTAAGTTAAAAATACGGAGGAATTTTTAGTAATGTTATAATGTGGAAATAATTGTATTGTTTAGTATCCAAATTGTGTACAGGATCTGAATATTTGAAAGACTGTTACTTTTATATCTATTGACTTTTTTTTAATGAATATCGATGTATTTTGCCTTAAGTATATAAAATAAGTTAAGTTAAAAATAAAGAGGAATTTTTAGAAATGTTATAATGTGGAAATAATTGTATTGTTTAGTATCCAAATTGCGTACAGGATCTGAATCTTTGAAAGAGTGTTATTTTTATATCTATCCACTTTTTTTAAAATTAATATCGATGTATTTAAAAATACATTTGAAATATTGCCTTAAGTATATAAAATATAAATTAAGTTAAAAATACGGAGGAATTTTTAGCAATGTTATAATGTGGAAATAAATGTATTGTTTAATATCCAAATTGTGTGCAGGATCTAAATTTTATTTAGTGCTATTAAAATTTGGCGTCCGTAATGTATCTAATTTTCATTTTGGGGGTCCTCGGATATTTAAAAGTTGTGAATCTTTGATATAAAATATTAATTCTGTACAACTTTAACAATGTTATAGACTTGATATTATAGGGGGAACGATAACATTTTGTAAAAATGGGTTCCATGTGTAAGTCAAACTTCTTCCTTACAAAAATAATTACCTTCTGTGCTGCCAATCGAAGACTACACACTTTTCTAACATAAAAACAACACACCCAAACTTTTTCAATCTCGACAGAAACCTATACCACCCATTCGGCTCGGGATACAACACTCCCCCTCGAGATAAAAATTAGAACAACTTTCCAAAATTGTCGTGGGGGGTTGCAAAAAAAACAAGAAAAGAAAAGCAATTACTGGGGAGACACTAGTACAAAATGAGAGGCTTCAAACAATAAACGTCCTGAGATTCTCCTACACCTGTACCTGCGTCCTAGGCGTCGCGTGTGTGAGAAGCATCGCAGGTGCCCCGCGGCGAAATTCCCTGTAAAGAAAAATTAGTTTTCTGAGCGAAGGATAACATTCTGTTGAGGGTTTTCAGATCCCAGGTACAGAGTAAACATCCTCGTTAACAAAGGATTGACGGGAGTTGTTTTTCACGTTAGCGTTGTTTTGTTGGGAGAGCTCTGGAAGTGTTTCTTTATTAACGTTTAAGCGCTGGAATGCAAATGTAGGGGGAAAGAAGATGTCTGACAGCTGTTTTAATTATATGGGAATGTTACTGAGTTGTAGATTATTTCTTTTACGTTTTAAATGGCTTAGCTTAGTGTATATATGCGATGAGACGACTCGACTAAACTTAATTACAGTTGTCAGGTGTTTAAATTATTAGTTTTGTAAGAAGTTTCTGCAATAATTGGAAGTATGTTAGTTCTTTTTGCCCTTTAAACAGCAGGTGACTTAAGGCTAAAGCGACACCAGCGGTCGCTTGGGGCGTTAAACTGAGTAGAATGAGAAATTTGATTGTAAAAGGGTTAATTGCTGATAACTAAAGAAATTTTGTATTAAACATTTAATTATTTCGCTATTATTTAAAATATTTTAGCAATTCATAGAGGATGTGAAGCCTGTTATGCAAAACCACGTTAAGTCCACTTTTCTCTGAAAATGTTTTTTGTTGTTCTTAAAATCAACTCTGAGATGCCCACTATCCATGGCTAAACCGTTATCGTTCGTTAAATCTAGGTGAAAAATGGCTTCAAAGTTAGTCTGTTGTGCTAAACTCCGTTAAGTCCTTACTTGTTATCTCTTAAATTTATCAAAGCGGACTTAACTAGGTTTACCATAAAAAATTTCTTAGGTAGTTTACATCTTATTCTTTAACTGGAAAATGTTCGTATTAAATGTTCTTTGAATTAAGTGTTCAAGGTAAAATATTTTTACGTTATAATAATAAATATTGTGCGTTAAATAATACATAAACTAGTTTTTACCAACTTGTTTGAAGCATTCAAAAATAGAAATATTTGACAACAATTTGATTGCCAACAAATGCTGCTTTGTGAGGTAAAATGATACTTGCTTATGCTAAAAAAATTCCTTGTACAAACCTTGTTTTTTAAGGGTATAAAATATTTCATCTTATAATTTTAAGTGAGGTCAAAGTACGATTTCTGTTAAGATTCCATTTCCTTAACTTTCCCTCGCTACTAATATGATGGAATTAAAGTTATAACAACTTCAAGCACACTAATTGCATATAGTTTTCAATCTCTTAATTTTTTTATTTGCGAAAGGAATAACGTAAGAATATTTATTTTCTAGTCTAACCATTTACATCCAAGATTTCGGAAGAAGATAAAATTTGTCTTCATTATCATGGCGATAATGATGCGTGTATCTTAAAAAAAAAAAAAATATGGAACTACATTATACACCTAAACACAATTTTGGAATAATTCTTCTATTGAAGAAGAAATAGTAGTTACTCAGCTTTATTTCGATTTAATTAGAACAGTGAAAGAATTAAAGCGCGGAATGAAAGATCGAAACCAGAGAAGTCTTTCCAAATTGTGGTCATGATTCTTTGTTACCTTAAAAATATGTTTATATTAATGACCAAAACGAAAAAAAATAGGAATATTTAAATGTAATGTGTTATTTAATACCTTTTTTTTTTATCTGATAGATTATTTAATATTGGCTATACACTACTAAAAATTTCAGTTCAACGATGTACCATATCGTGGCGCAAAACAAACAGAGGTCTACACCATATTATGGTGGAATCTAGTTTGGACCAAAAATCCTATATCGGAAAAAAGCGAAGGTTTCACCGATAATTGGATTAACCTGTTTTCCTGCAACCGAAATTTTTTCTATCGATACATCAACAAGCACCTCTAAGAAAGACAACAACGAACATGGGCCTTCGTGGCCCAGTGGGTAAAGGCGTTCATCTATGAATCAGAGGATTCCTATTTCGAGCCCTATGGATGACAAGTTGTCATCTTGCGATCGGAGAGTTGCCAGCTCCGCTGCAAAAATATTACAATACTAAGAAAACTCGAATTTTGAGGTTTATTCAATGTTATGAGCTTTTGTGCAACGTTTCACCACTAAACCAGCCGTGAAAATAAATCCATTTGTGAAACTAAGCACCAAATGTTGGTTGCAGCTAAATGGGTACATAAGTTTGGTACAAAGTCGTAATAATTTTTAACAGTGTACTGATAGTATCAAAGTGAACTCTCGATAAGCGGCGATAAATCAGCTCATCAACGAATTAATTTACAACCGATTAATTTAAATATTTTCGTTTGTAATTTCGATTCAGTGCCTTAGTAAAACTTTTAACGTTTAAGAAACAAATAAATCTACCAAAACGAAAACTTTCGACGCAAAGTAAGATTCCACCGAGATCCTTTCCAAAAGCCGATCCCAAGACAAAAGTCCCATTCGAAACAGCGTCCCCAACTGAAAGCCCCTTCCAAACGAAGAGGAAACTCGGGGCATATCCCACCAGAGACCCGATGCTAATTGACAACGATTTGCACTTAAACCTCATCCGAGGGTCGATGACGATGAGAAATCGGCGACCCATTTCACACTCGGGGTCTCGATTCGGTTGCCCCGGTGTGAAAGACGCTGCAGAGTCGGTGGTGCCTCAATTAGCATCCCGACTTTGATGTGCCCGGTGGATGGAAGAGGACAGAAAAGGCGGGGGAGTGTGTGTCTAATGTGGACTTGAAAGGGGGTGGTAGATCCGATGTTTCTACAGGTAGAGGATGTTGGGGGATGGTGGAGTGGATTGCATTTTGGTTCCGTTACCTTTGATGTTGCATCTGCTTCGATATTTGAAGAGTGCGATTTGAAAACTTATCTTAAATTCAATTATGATAATATGAGAGCAACGTTTTTATACTCTTCTGAAGTGGCAATGCAGTAACAGAAAGTTTTACTTCTGTAACAGATTGTATTATGTTAGAATTGAAATGAATCCCAAAGTGTGTCTCATAATTTTTTTGTTCGAAAAATTATGTTTACCGCTGCAACTACCAATACTTGCGTAATTCACTATTTAACTATTATAAAGGAAGTAGTTGTTTTTTGAAAATTGTCAACTGCGAACAAAGTATAAATTTTTTAAAAAGAGGATTTCCAAAGTATTTAAAATAATAATAATTATAAGGCGTATTGACTAAATAACTATTCAAGGATAGAACATAAACATCTTTAATCACATATGCCTAACATTACAATATCTCGGGGAGGGACAAACCTGACATACGCATCACCGTAAGAGGCAGTTACATGACTGAAGCTTTCCTGCGCAGCGGGAAAGACAACATATGTAGAGGGCGTTACAATCGTAATAACGGGAACAATATATAGACACGTAACGGGAACATGAAAATATATATACAGGTGACGGGGACATGATAATAGGACAAATATATAAGATAATAACATAAATGAATAACGCTGGTTACATCCTCCCCCTCTGGCTCCGACGTAGTCCCGACGAGGGGCCAGAACCAGTTCTTTTGGGTGAGTTTGGTGGCCGTCCTCGCTTTCGAAACGGATTGCAAGGACGTTCGATGGGGTCCTGGGTGTAGGCCTTCGGGGCAGAAGTGTGGTACACTCCCAGGGGCACTTGGGGATTGTCCAGGCTGGCAATTTCGATTGTGGATGGTGATCTTTGTGTACGGATGACATAGGGTCCATTTCGTCTGGGCATAAACTTTTGGGATTGTCCAGTGGCAGCCTTGCTGACGGGATGCAGGGTCACATACACTTTATCACCTGGAGCATATGGTGGAGTAGCATAGGGCGACTCACATTCTTCGATTTTTTCTTTTTGCAGGAGGTCATCCAGTTCTTTCTTCAATATTTCCTTCTTCGCAGGAGAAACTCTGTATGGTGGATAAGCGACTGGAGCATGCGTTCCCGTATTAATGCCATGCTCTATGAAGGAAGTGCTCTCTCCCCCTGGTTTGAAGCTTTCCTCGATATCCTGAAGCAAATTATTGACCTGGAGCCTCTGCTCGATGTTCAAGCTCTCGCCTTCTTCACATTTCGAATGTTTTGTAAACAATTGACGAAACTTTTCTGGAGTGAGCTTATAGCGCTTTAGAAGCAGCTGTTTCACTTTTTCATAATCTTGTGCAAATTCTTCGACTTCTCTTGCAATGATCTGGGCAATATCATATGGCAGCAACCCAATCAGATGAGAGGCCCAGAAAGTCCTTGGAATCTCAGCTCTGTGAGCTTGTCGCTCGAAGAGAACGAGGTATAAGCTGATGTCATTCGTCACTGGATCGAATCTCTGGATCAGCGTCTGCAAGTCAAATCTTGGTTTGGCTGCTTGAAAACCAACGTTCTGGGTAAGAGGAACTTGGGCTCGAGTTGCCTCGAGCCCAAGTTCAGAAGCTGAAACTCCAGAATGAGTTTCAGCTTCTGAAGTTGGAATTCGTAATCGTCTTTTCTTTTCCGCTCTTCATACTCCAGTTCCAATCTTCTTTTTCTTTCTTCAGCTTCAAGGTCTTCCTTCCTTTTCTTATCTTTAATTTCAAGGTCTTCCTTCCTTTTCTTATCTTTAATTTCAAGGTCTTCCTTCCTTTTCTTATCTTTAATTTCACGGTCTTCCTCTTTTATTCTTTCAGCGATTATCGCTTCAAACCTTGCTTGGACGAACTCTAAATCGTCCTTAGATGCTTCACTCTCTTGTATTCTCGTCTTCAGTTGAATAACTTTGAAACTATCAATACCATCCAAGTCCAGGTCAATTGCCAACCGGACCAGGTCAATCTTCTTTCCTCGTGCGAGAAAAGCCATCGTGGGATTTCAGTCTAGTTCTTTGTGAGTTCAGATTATGGCAGTAGATAACAGGCACACAAAATAATTACCTCAAAGTCCTAGAGCTATTTCACAGTTCAATGCACTTAAACTCACTACAATTACCCTACCATGAAATATTAGCACTCAAATAGTCTATAATTATTTTTCAGAAAACCAATTAATATCAGTTAAAATAATATTAAATCATTTAAACTATTATAAATTTATTGTAAACCATTATAAAATCATTCCAACTATTCATTTATTCAAGCAAATAACACTATGCAGTATTAAATCTTTTCAAGTGTAGATGACACTGTATAACACCCGATCTCTAGTTAAAATGCACTATTTCTATGGTACCATTTCAATATTAGATTACCAGAATACCAAAATATATTTTAACATGATTGAACAAATTTATTTATAAGAAGAATCACTTTTGTTTAAATTATTTAGAAATTTATGAAGTACTTAAATATAAAATCAAAACAATAGCATTAACAAACTTCCATTTCATAACGAATCAATTCAAGTGTTCTTTCAAAATAAATTTTAAAAACAACATTAAATTTTATAATATAATCAATTATCCAACTGATCAAAATAACTAATAATTAGTTAATGCCAATAATTAAATTAAATAAGCACTATCACAAATAAAACTTCCTGCCAATATAAAATCTACTACTCTGAATCACACTAAGAACATTTATTTCTTATGTTTGCATGTCAAACCACATTCTTTTATTTTTCCCGAAAGAGAACAAAATAAAATAAATAAAACCCACAATCAGAATTTTCAAGGCCAGCAATAATTTCAAATAAAAGAGAACAGAAATAAAACACTCTCAGTTACGTGGAGAGGAGGGGGGAAAAATTGCTTTTCTCCGAGCGTACGAATTTGAATTCGCAATGCGAATACGATTGCCAGAATCAGTGTTTACAAAACCAAGGCGGTTCCCAGTTTAAAATTCAGTGCCAAAATACAGCAAACCATTGCGGTTAAATTCCAAAAGACTAGTTAAAATTAAATCAATAGAGATAACACTCCAAACGAGACACAGCATACGTGTTATGCAAAATTGTCTCCTCACAGTAAACAGGATGTATACTGAAAACGAAACTTTGCGTTTCAAAACTTTAACCTAGCCTACAAATTAAAAAAATTATAACACTGAAGAGAAAACAAAATAACACTTATCTTAAACATCCGATGACATTCCTTCTTGCCTGAAGAACAGAAATATAGTTCGTTTAGAAACGAACTTCAAAATGGCGGCCCTCGCCATTTTCATCAATCGGAACGAAAACCTAAAAAGCGAGCCATGCAATTGCTGTTCTTACAGTGTTGCGCCACGTTGGGCGCCATTTATAAGGCGTATTGACTAAATAACTATTCAAGGATAGAACATAAACATCTTTAATCACATATGCCTAACATTACAATAATCTCGGGGAGGAACGAAACCTTAAATACGCATCACCGTAAGAGGCAGTTACATGACTGAAGCTTTCCTGCGCAGCGGGAAAGACATAACATATGTAGAGGGCGTTACAATCGTAATAACGGGAACAATATATAGACACGTAACGGGAACATGAAAATATATATACAGGTGACGGGGACATGATAATAGGACAAATATATAAGATAATAACATAAATGAATAACGCTGGTTACATAATCATATTGATTTCTAGAGAAAATCTAACATGAACAAGGAAAAGATAGAAATATACAAAGTTGTAATTTTCTACATTTTAATTAAAAAAAAGTGTAAAAGTTTTAGATATTTGAAAGCTATTATTATTTTTTTAATGAAAAATTAATAAAAGATTTTAATGACGTATATATATATATATATTTGTTCTCCATAACTTTATAGAACTCCTATTTGTGATTAAGAATTACTATTAATTTTTTAAACATTTTATGAAGCATTAAAGGGTCTAATAGAGACCGTGTAAGATTGGTTGTTGGTTCCACCGTATTATTTATTTGTATAATATTTTTTTTCAATTGAAAGCTCAAAATTGTTACTGAGATTTTAAAATTGTGAGTATTCAGAAGTTTTAGGTACGTATAGATACTGTAGTATTTTAGTGTAAAAGTTATATAAAAAGAATGTTAAGTGAAGTAAATATTTACTGTTTAAAAGCTATAGAATTTCTGTTCACGAATAAATATTTAATTTTTATCAAAGTAATAAAAGATCTAATATGAAATTATAGATGCATACAGATATCCTGAACATTTAGGGAAATATCTCTGTCTCATTCCTCTATAGACAAATTCTTTAAATTAATAATCCCTCATTATTTAAAGGCATTAAGGAATTAATCTAAATTGAATTTTGGTTCAAATTTTAGAATAATATCAGATGTTGAAGATTTTATTAATTTTCTGTTATATGTGTTTTAGAACTAATTGAATTTTAAACTTAACTTAACAGTCCAAAAAGTTATAAACTTTTTTTCAATCAAGAATATTAATAAATACTGAATATTAAGTTTATTACTAATATTTTTCATTAATTTTATTTTTGAAGATTTACATAATATATCCTGTTCTCCAAAACTATAATAACGAAGTGTCTCGGTTAGATTGCAATTTTTAGAAAACTTTTTAATGAGTGTGCTTTCCAGAGACGACATTTTGTTCTGTAAAGTTTAAACCAAGTAGCATTACAGATTAAAAATTATATAACAACAACCAATGAAAATTGGAAAGCTGAATTATACATACAATCTTTTAATTTTGATTTTCTTCAAAGAGTAGAAATTTCATTACTTTCGAAAAACATCACGATATCTATCTAAAAAAAAATTAATATATAGAATTAACAACGTATTTTTCCTATTACAACTTGTCACGGAAGCCATTGTATCTTATATGAATAGTAATATTCGTAAATCAGCTATAAATCAATTCACCCATTTTCCGGGAACGACTCAATTATCACACCCAGCCAACACCAATTTTGGAAACGGAAACTCGCCAAATTCACTTTAAGAGCAAAATCGCGTTCGAAAATCCCATTAATCCTGAAAAGTCGCGTGTGTCCATCCCGAACCAGAGAGTCAACGCACAAAAAAAGATATCCCCCCTTAGCATTGTTCAAAATGAAACAAGAATTAACCGTGAAGAAAAGAATAAAAATCAAAACCCTGGTACATCCATCCATCCAACGCACTTGTGTATCGTTCCCCCATATTGCCGTGAAACACGGGATAGCGTGTCGAACAATACCATCGTTACGGGCACAGTCAAGTCGCATACATTTTGCACATTTTTTTTTAAAAATGTGCAACAATAAAAGCAACGAGGCATAAGTACCAAACACAATGGGAAAAGTATAAAAGTCCTCCATAAGGAAACATAAAAACAGCCCTCCAGAGGTCTTCGCATGTGGGATACACACGACACATATAAAAACGTACTTAGTGTAAAATGAGCCCAATGAGCGGTGAAAGGTTTTTATTGTCGAAGAGAAAATATCAATGTTTTAAAAGGGCATTTCGAGTGTTTTAGTTTGCGTTTTAAAAGGGAAGAGACCTTTCAGAATACCCTTTTTTTTTGTTATCCTTCTGTGAATGGAATGGGGATATTACTTTAAACAAAGTGCGTATTTCGGATGATCCATTAAAATAAAGTGAATTGTCGTGGCTTATTGTGTCGCTTTGATACCTTGTCAACGCTATTTTAATTTGAATATAAGTAAATTTTTATTAAAAATGTAAATAGCTTTATTTTGTGGAGCCTGTTATTGAAGCACCGCAAATTAGTTGATATTTCTAAATGAAAAAAAGTCCCTTTTTTTAAAATTTTATAAATATTATTATTATTATTTTTTTTTTTTTTCACAATCACATAAATAAATTATTTCTGATATAACAACAAATAATTAAGAAATGGGTTTGAGAATTATATTCGCATTACATTGAGGGTTTTTATTGTTATTTCTGTGAATTTTATTGATATTTTGTGTGCTTTTATTGTTAATTTCTGTGATTTTTATTGATATGTTGTGTGTTTATTATGGTTATTTTATGTGATTTTTATTGCTATTTTGTGTGCTTTTTATTGTTATTTTGTGTGCTTTTTATTGTTATTTTGTGTGCTTTTTATTGTTATTTCTGTGATTTTTATTGATATTTTGTTTGCTTTTTATTGTTGTTTCTGAGCTTTTTATTGTTATTTCTGTGATTTTTATTGAAATGTTGTGTGCTTTTTATTGTTATTTGATGTGATTTTTATTGATTTATTGTGTGTTTTTTATTGCTATTTTTGTTATTTTTATTGCTATTTTGGGTACTTTTTATTTTGTTATTATTTTATCTATGTTTTTTATTCATGTTTCTTTCGATATTTTCATGCATAGTGACCAGGTAAACACTTTCGGGCAAACACCCTGTATCTACATAAGACCTAAGATCTAAGATCCAATAAGTATGTAGTTATAATTAAAATTTTAATTTTATGTATGCCACTTTTGAGAATTCCTTCTGTTTTTATTCAACAGTTAATTAAAATATTCCATTAGTTTGCTTGAAACAAATGCTTTGTAAATATTTGTTAAATCAAAAGCTGGCTTATTTTTAGAATATAAAATGTCAATTAAAAACTAACTTCCATTAATTTAGTATATGTTTTTGGATTGTTTTTAATGTCACAATTTAACAATAGGTATTCACTTGGTAATATATTTGTAGTTATAATACATACAGTATAGATGTATATCAAGTTAACTGTTCATGGTAAAATATATATACTAAAATTTCAAGCTTAAAAGATACAAAAAGAATAAAATACGACCATTTTAAATTCGAAACTTTGTATTTAGCGCCAAAATAATTATAGTATTGTAGGTACTTACTGTAAAAAAAGTACTTAAAAATGAGTACTTGAACCTACTCGTTTTTCTTTGAGTACAATTGCATCGTAAATGAGCGATGACGTACTCACATTTAAGTAATCGTACTTCTCAAAAACGAGCAGAGTTATTTAATATTGCTAATCTCAGCTTCTGTTCAAGCCATCTTAACAAACCGACCTGACAAACTTAAAATAGTTTTTCAGATAATGATTTTCCACATCATTTGATGTCGATTGCTTAAATGGAAACTGAGTTATTACAACTCAATTATCTTACTTCCCATTCTATCGGCATTCTTTTTTTTAAATATTTCTTCTGTTTATAACTTCTTCACGTCGCCCTGGTATTACAACGGATAAGGCTCTGGACTACTGCACCTTAGGATATGGGTTCGATTCCTGGTAAGTCTTGGTTATAATTGTTGATATTTATTGAAATTTATTTATGAAGGCAGCCTATGTAGGCAAGCAACTGCTCTTCTTATTCATTTTTGCTCATTGCACTCATTTTTGAGTACTTGCCATTTTCAAAAATGAAACTTATGTATTCGGAGCTATACTTCTTCACGTCGCCCTGGTATTACAACGGATAAAGCTCTGGACTGCTGCACCTTAGGATATGGGTTCGATTCCCGGTAAGTCTTGGTTATAATTGTTGATATTTATTGAAAGTGATTTATGAAGTTAGCCTATGTTGGCAAGCAACTGCTCTTCTTTTTTGAGTATTTGCCATTTTCAAAAATGAAACTTATGTATTCGGAGCTATGATAAGCATTGAATGTACTAAAAATGAGTACATTTTACTTATTTTTGAGCATCTATTTTTAACAGTGTACAAAAAATAAATCCATGCTATTTTTTCAAAATGCTACAGAATAAGAACGACGGTGTAGCAATTCCACTCAACATCAGTTTGTAAAACATTATACAAGAATTCTATAATCTTTCTAATCTCTTAAAAGTTTACGTGCCTTTTTGACCCACGCCGGGATCTTTTAATGTACACACACCGATTTCTACAATTTCATGCTACAACACATTTGGTATGTGCGAACCCCTCAACCACGAACGTGCAGCGGAATCATAAAGCAATAATTCCATTTAAACGAAAAATCGTCTGCAAATGGAAGGTAAAGCATCTACAGAAGTGTTTACCGAATGCAAATGGAAATGTAAAACCCCATTTTGCGTCACGTATAACAATGGCGCCGCGGTGTTTTTCGAATTTCGAATGATTGCGGGGCAGAGATAAACTTTTGGAACATTGCGGGGGTGTTTAGATCTCATGCTGTGAAAAATGCAAAGGGAATGAAATGCATTCGGTATTCCATTTTTTAAAGATTCCAGATGCAAGGTAGGAGCACATATTCGAACTGAGAAGCTCGCTGTGGAAGTATAAAGAATGCGAAAGAAATGTCTGAATTTTTAGGCTTTTACATAAATTGTTTTGAATGCAATGGGATGCATTGATCTTGTTTTGCTCGTCTTACGCTTCTTTTGTTATACGGGTCTTAAATCTCACGAATAACTGTAAGCATGGTGCACAAGCGACGCATGTAAAAGTGTTTTAGCATAAAAATAAAATTCGGATTTCGATTGCGGCGGAACTTTCTCTGTATTATTTATTTTTCAGAATCCTAAATCTTATCAGAACATCCCAACTAAGTATTTGTTATTAAGTATATTTTTGGAATATATATTTTAAAAGTATATATGTGTTCCCGGAGAAAATATATTTTTACATAAAAAATAAATTTTCCGCATACATAAACTAAATAGAAATAAGAATACCGTAATAAAATAAGAATCGGAGAAGAATTCTTAAAATAAATAGTTCATCGAATGAAACTAATGTATTCAGAAAATTTATCGTCTGAACTTTTAATGATAGAATGTACAGAATCAAGTCCTGCCAGAAGGACCTTCCGGGAGCACGTGTGTACAAGGCTTTTTTCAATTAACCTGCCGGCAGGACGACATTTATTTTGAACTTAGAATCATGAATTAAAAAGCAAAAACCTTAAACTTATCCCAGAAATATAAGTATAAACAAGAGCTTAGGGGGCAAAATGGGGTGAGGCAAGACGGTGTTCAGTGACAAGGGTAGTCAGTGACAAGAGTTGTTTCAAGAAATCTAGAAACAGTGAAGAACTTGAAGAAGACGACCAGTGACTCTAATGTCATGATTATTCAAAGGAAGGGTGGATTAGGTGGGGTGATTGTGGTCGGTGGGCTCATAACTCTTGTGAAGATGAAGACAGATGGTCATGTGTGTTTTGTGTGAAAATCTTATGTTAGTAAGTAAATTGTATTTAATTTGTCATTTTCTGTACTTTTTACTTCTAGGATTTAGAGCGAAAAGTTAGAATATCCAGTCTTATCCCGCATGTGGTGCAATATGGGACAAAAAGCTATTTTTTGAAAAAATTCATTATATATATATAAAAGAAATTAAGAACTCATGTTATGTTTTAATGATATATCTATGTTGCTAAAGAACCAAATAATAAAAATAATACAAAAAATAAATGTGAATTTTATTAATACTAAATAAAATGCCACCAAACTGTAACTACTCTGTTCTGTCCGACATATTTAATTGCCCTTCTTACACTGTAAAAAATGTGCTTAAAAATGAGTACATGGACGCACTCGTTTTTCTTTGATTACAATTGCATCGTAAATGAGCGATGACGTACTCAAATGTCAGAAATCGTACTTTCTCAAAAATGAGCAGAATGGTTTATTATTTGTAATCTCAGCTTCAGTTCAATCTATCTTAACAAAGCGCCCTGGCAAACTGAACATATTTGTTCAGAAGATGGTTTTCCACATTATTTGAGGTCGATTACTTAAATGGGAAATTAGTTATTACAACTCAATTATCTTACTTTCCATTCTTTTCCACGCTTTTTTAACATTACTTTCTTTTATAATCTCTTCGCATCGCTGCGGTGGTAAAACGGATATGGCCCTGGACTTCGGTGCGGATAACATTAGGTAGATGGATTGGGTTCGATTCCCGACAAGTCCTGGTTGAAAGTGATTAATGAAGGTAAAATAAGTAGGCAGCAACTGCTTTGTTTTATTCATTTTACTCATTTTTGAATACATCTCTTATTCAAAAATGAAACTTATGTATTCGGAGCTATGATAAGCATCGAAAGTAATCAAAAATTAGTACATTTTACTTACTTTTAAGTACCTATTTTTAACAGTGCATCGACAACTATAACACATTCCACAGAGAATCCACCGCAATTTATATTCATTGTTTAATCATCCTACATGCAGGATACGTTGTTTCGCATCTGTTCAAAACTTTCTCGTACAACGTTTCTACGGCCAAACGTTTCTATCGTGGATGCCAGCCAGTACGAAGAGGGAAATAAATTTCTCAGAGGTCTCGCAGAATGCCCCGACCGTGTATAATCAAATTAACTGCGATATACGGTTAATGTAATAAAGGAATCGTGTGCTCAAAGCGGACCCTGGCAGTTGCCTTGCACTAAATATGAGATACGACTTACGATGGAAGTTCGCTTTTCTGCTGGGGAAGGGGCATTAAATCTTCCGTACTTGTTGATTTGTTTGTAGTGGTGTGTTTAACGTCACTATGGGAATCTGTGTAATGTCTGCCCTGCCCTGTTATCAATAAATGGTAATTAAGATTTGTGGTTGTTCTTTCTTGTCCGACAAATAGGTTTTATTGAAGCTAATTCTTGTTTAGAAAATATATTCTTATGTATATAATTGCTTTTGTAATAATTAAAATAAATTAACAACGTAAAGAAATTCGTTAATTTGTATATGCGATTTGGCTACAAATTTTTTATTGGATAAACTTTAGGATTTTGATTAAAAGTACATTGGGGTCGGAGTAAAATCGTCTGAAGACTCGTTTCTGTTCTTTCTTTCGGACTGTATTATATTTTGAAATAAATCATTTACCTACATCTGATTTTAGATAAGTATGTAAAATATTAATTAAATGAGTTGAATTTGATTTTACTGTGGAAGTAATTTTGACTATAATATTAAAATCTTACTCAAAACTCTTACTACAAAAGTTACTCAAATCTAAAACAGTTTTTGAGTACTCAGAAAAGCAAATATGTCAGTTAAAAATTAAGAAGGGAAGAAGATAAATTTAAACAGATGAACACAAAATTAATGTTAATACACTGTTAAAAATAGGTATTCAAAAATAAGTAAAATGTAGTCCTTTTTGAATACATTGGATGCTTATCATGGCACGCAATACATAAGTTTCCCTTTTGAAAAGGCCATGTACTTAAAAATGAGTACAATGAATAAAAAGAGCAGATGCTAGCCTACTTAGGCTGCCTTCATAAATCACTTTCAATAAATATCGACCATTACAACCAACACTTACCGGGAATCGAACCCAGATCTGCAGGCACCGCTAGAGCACCGTCTAGAGTCTTATCCTATAAGCTACCAGGGCGACGTAAAAAAGTTATAAACAGTAGTAATCTTATAAAGGTGTGCTAAAGGAATGTGAAGTAAGATAATTGAATTATAATAACTCAGTTTCCATTTAAGCAATCGACATAAGATAATGTGGAAACCATAATCTGAACAACTATTTTAAGTTTGTCAGGTCGCTTGGTTAAGATAGTTTGAACAGAAACCCAGATTAGCAATATTAAATCACACTTATCATTTTTGCGAAAGTACGATTACTTAAATTTGAATACGTCATTCCTTATTTACGATGCAGTTGTACTAAAAAAAACGAGTACATTCATGCACTCATTTTTAACCCTTTTTTTACAGTGTAGGGCTTCGTAGTCTTTTAATAGTTCAACCAAATTCACTGCCAATAATCGACTTAAAAAAAGGGTCTTAAAGCAAGTAGTAATCTACTAAAGTTTTTTTTTAATTATTTTGAATATCCACAAGAAGTATAATAGTCTTAACTTAATGCCTATTACTGCTATTTACAGTTTGTGCCAATTTAAACAAACATACCAAATTTTAGAGACGATTTCAACGAGGCATAAAAAGTAACATTTATGTTTTTATCTGTTTAAAAAAATATATATATACTATTTTTTACATTATTTCTTTACCTTTGCCTTAAATTAATTTGTCTTTTTAAAGCTTTTATCTCAACAATTGACAAATTATAAAACAATCCCATCGAAAAAAAGTATTTTTAACATCCGCAAGAAGTATAATAGTCTTAACTTTATGCCTATTACTACTATTTCAAGTTTGCGCCAATTTATGCAAACATACTAAGATTTTAGAGATGATTTCAACGAGGCATAAAAAGCAACATATCTGTTTTAAAAAAAAATATAAACTAGTTTTTACATCTTTTAGAATATTTCTACATTTGCCTTAAAATAATTTGACTTTTTAAAGCTTTTATCTCAACAATTAACAAATTATAAAACAATCCCACCGAAAAAAAATATTTTGAACATTCACAAGACGTATAATAGTCTTAACTTTATGCCTATTACTACTATTTCAAGTTTGCGCCAATTTATGAAAACATACTAAGATTTTAGAGATGATTTCAACAAGGCATAAAAAGCAACATATCTGTTTTTAAAAATATATAAACTAGTTTTTACATCTTTTAGAATATTTCTACATTTGCCTTAAAACAATTTGACTTTTTAAAGCTTTTATCTCAACAATTAACAAATTATAAAACAATCCCACCGAAAAAAAATATTTTGAACATTCACAAGACGTATAATAGTCTTAACTTTATGCCTATTACTACTATTTCAAGTTTGCGCCAATTTATGCAAACATACTAAGATTTTAGAGATGATTTCAACGAGGCATAAAAAGCAACATATCTGTTTTTAAAAAAAATATAAACTAGTTTTTACATCTTTTAGAATATTTCTACATTTGCCTTAAAACAATTTGACTTTTTAAAGCTTTTATCTCAACAATTAACAAATTATAAAACAATCCCAACGAAAAAAATTATTTTGAACATTCATAAGACGTATAATAGTCTTAACTTTATGCCTATTACTACTATTTCAAGTTTGCGCCAATTTATGCAAACATACTAAGATTTTAGAGATGATTTCAACAAGGCATAAAAAGCAACATATCTGTTTTTAAAAAAATATAAACTAGTTTTTACATCTTTTAGAATATTTCTGCATTTGCCTTAAAACAATTTGACTTTTTAAAGCTTTTATCTCAACAATTAACAAATTATAAAACAATCCCACCGAAAAAAAATATTTTGAACATTCGCAAGACGTATAATAGTCTTAACTTTATGCATATTACTACTATTTCAAGTTTGCGTCAATTTATGCAAACATATTAAGATTTTAGATACGATTTCAACAAGACATAAAAAGCAACATATCTGTTTTTAAAAAAAATATAAACTAGTTTTTACATCTTTTAGAATATTTCTGCATTTGCCTTAAAACAATTTGACTTTTTAAAGCTTTTATCTCAACAATTAACAAATTATAAAACAATCCCACCGAAAAAAAATATTTTGAACATTCGCAAGACGTATAATAGTCTTAACTTTATGCCTATTACTACTATTTCAAGTTTGCGCCAATTTATGCAAACATACTAAGATTTTAGAGATGATTTCAACGAGGCATAAAAAGCAACATATCTGTTTTTAAAAAAAATATAAACTAGTTTTTACATCTTTTAGAATATTTCTGCATTTGCCTTAAAACAATTTGACTTTTTAAAGCTTTTATCTCAACAATTAACAAATTATAAAACAATCCCACCGAAAAAAAATATTTTGAACATTCGCAAGACGTATAATAGTCTTAACTTTATGCCTATTACTACTATTTCAAGTTTGCGCCAATTTATGCAAACATACTAAGATTTTAGAGATGATTTCAACGAGGCATAAAAAGCAACATATCTGTTTTAAAAAAAAATATAAACTAGTTTTTACATCTTTTAGAATATTTCTACATTTGCCTTAAAATAATTTGACTTTTTAAAGCTTTTATCTCAACAATTAACAAATTATAAAACAATCCCACCGAAAAAAAATATTTTGAACATTCACAAGACGTATAATAGTCTTAACTTTATGCCTATTACTACTATTTCAAGTTTGCGCCAATTTATGAAAACATACTAAGATTTTAGAGATGATTTCAACAAGGCATAAAAAGCAACATATCTGTTTTTAAAAATATATAAACTAGTTTTTACATCTTTTAGAATATTTCTACATTTGCCTTAAAACAATTTGACTTTTTAAAGCTTTTATCTCAACAATTAACAAATTATAAAACAATCCCACCGAAAAAAAATATTTTGAACATTCACAAGACGTATAATAGTCTTAACTTTATGCCTATTACTACTATTTCAAGTTTGCGCCAATTTATGCAAACATACTAAGATTTTAGAGATGATTTCAACGAGGCATAAAAAGCAACATATCTGTTTTTAAAAAAAATATAAACTAGTTTTTACATCTTTTAGAATATTTCTACATTTGCCTTAAAACAATTTGACTTTTTAAAGCTTTTATCTCAACAATTAACAAATTATAAAACAATCCCAACGAAAAAAATTATTTTGAACATTCATAAGACGTATAATAGTCTTAACTTTATGCCTATTACTACTATTTCAAGTTTGCGCCAATTTATGCAAACATACTAAGATTTTAGAGATGATTTCAACAAGGCATAAAAAGCAACATATCTGTTTTTAAAAAAATATAAACTAGTTTTTACATCTTTTAGAATATTTCTGCATTTGCCTTAAAACAATTTGACTTTTTAAAGCTTTTATCTCAACAATTAACAAATTATAAAACAATCCCACCGAAAAAAAATATTTTGAACATTCGCAAGACGTATAATAGTCTTAACTTTATGCATATTACTACTATTTCAAGTTTGCGTCAATTTATGCAAACATATTAAGATTTTAGATACGATTTCAACAAGACATAAAAAGTAACATATCTGTTTAAAAAATATATAAACTTTTTTTTATATTTTTTATAATATTATTACCTCCCACTTAAATAAAAGTGAATTTTTTAAAGCTTTTATTTCAGCAACTAACAAATTAAAAAACAATACCATCGAAATAGCAATATTACTTCAAACCCGTTAAACCTCTAACTTCCCTATTTGAATTATATTTTTACAGTGGTATTTCACCTGTAAATATCCCACCAACAGCCACTTTATTCTCAAAGGTACACACACCATCAACTCCCCCCATCACAATACAAGAAAACTACCTAATGACTTTATGAACAGCCAACGCTTGTCTGTTGGCACATTCGAGTCCCGGGAATCCATCTTTTACTTGGGTAGTTTTAATAATCAAAAGTGAATTAAGGTAAGTTCCAATGCACTTGAGGTTCTGCTCCACGGAGCGAGTAAAAACCACCCTCCTGGACGCGCCAGGATCTTGCTCCAGGCCGTGGTGGGATGGATGGCAGCCATAAAGTTCCAGATCCCTGAATCCGAATTCGATTTCGTGACTGCGAGATTACTTCGGTTGGGTTCTTTATGAGTGTAATTTTCTTGGTGGTGAGATGGCAAATGTTGGTTTGATTCTGGAAGCTTCTCCGTGTTTGATGTGTTCTTTTTGCACATGGAACCTTAAATCGTTATCCTTTTGATGTGTTTTTTGTTTCGATTTGAGATAAGTAGGGTTCTGCACTGTTAAAAAAAATGGTACTTAAAAATGAGTACCTGAACATATTCGTTTTTATTTCAGTATAATAAATGAGGGATGACGTATTCAAATTCAAGAAACCGTATTTTCTAAAAAATGAGTAGTGTGATTAAATATTACTAATTTCAGCTTACTGTTGGTTTGATTCTGGAAGCTTCCTCGTGTTTGATGTGTTCTTTTTGCACATAGAACCCTTAAATCGTTAGCCTTTTGATGTGTTTTTGTTTCGATTTGAGATAAGTATGGTTCTGCACTGTTAAAAAATATGGTACTTAAAAATGAGTACCTAAACATACTCGTTTTTTTAGTATAATAAATGAGGGATGACGTATTTAAATTCAAGAAACCGTATTTTCTAAAAAAATGAGCAGTGTGATTAAATATTGCTAATTTCAGCTTATGTTCATGACATCTTAGTTGTTCAGAAGATAATTTTCCACATTATTTGATGTCGATTTCTTGAATGGAAACTGAGTTATTACATTTCACTTATCTTACTTACCATTCTTTCTTTTGAAACACCATTTTAACATTTCTTTCGTTTATAATTTACGTAGCCCTGCGTAGTTATTTTCACATAGCCCTGATAGTTTAACGGATAAGGCTCTGAACTGCGGTTCCTAAGGATCTAGGTTCGATTCTTGGTAAGCCTTGGTTGTAATTATCAATATTTATTGAAAGGGATTTATGAAGTCAGCCTATGTAAGTTAGCTTTTGCATTTTTTATTCATTTTTGAGTACATGTCTTTTTTCAAAATTGAAACTGATGTATTCGGAGAAATGAAAAGCATCGAATGTACTCAAACATTGGTACATGTTACCTATTTTTGAGTACCTATTTTTAAGAGTGTGGTTATTCAACTACATTGGATATGCTTTTGTAAGAAAACATATTAGCTACATTCATTTAAATACTAGCCTTTTGTTTTAAATTTCCAATAGCTATCCTATAAAATAAATTCACATGCAAATATAAATTTTCCTGCAGTGTAAATTCCATTTAATCATTCTGGATATACAGGGAGCTATTAAATAAGTTTATCCATTTAGAGACATTTGCAGTTTAAAACTAATGAACGGAATTACACCAAATGTCATAATAAGGATATTGAAGGCATATGGGAGAAGATTTCCTTAAGAAAGTTCCAAAAATCACCGATAAGGATAATTGTGGCGCTGTCCGAGCAGAAAAGGAGTATAATATATATAAAAAAAGTTACGATAGACACCCAAATTAATTTAGCGTTTACAATCAATGTAAAAAATATTTTATTATTTAGAATTAGGATCTCAAGAAATACATAGACTATTTTCAATTTGCCGACTTTTCCTGTGTACAACAAATTGCATCTGAGTCCTAATTTTGATAAATGAGCAATAAATTCCTTACACTTAAATCACTAAATTAATTAGTGTGTCATTATCAACTTCTTTTTACATATGCTATTCCTAAGACAAAAACTCGTATTATAAAACATTAAGCCAAGAATATTAAAATACAAATACAACGTTAAGAATACGCAATAAAAATACATAGGATCTAGACATGTTTCGGGGCATACACCTCCCTTCATCAGCAGAAAATGATTAGAACATTAGAAATAGAACATTTAAATATTAAAAAATAATTATTAAAATTAAAACATTAATAGAACATTAAAATAGAACATTAAAATAGAACATTAAAATAGAACATTGAAATAGAACATTAAAATAGAACATTAAAATAGAACATTTTCTACTGATGAAGCGAGATTTATGTCCCGAAACATGTCTAAATTTTATGTATTTTTATTGCGTATTCTTAACGTTGTGTTTGTATTTTAATATTCTTATCTTAATGTTCTATAAAACGAGATTTTGTCTTAGGAATAGTATATGTAAAAAGAAGTTGATAATGACACACAAATTAATTTAGTGATTTAACTGTAAGGAAAATGCTATTCCTGTTTTCGGCTCAGACAGCGCCAAATTTCCCCAATTAGTGATTTTTAGTACTAATGTTTTCACTAAATCTTCTCCACATGCATTTAATATCTTTAATATGAAATTTGGTGTAAATTCATTCATTAGTATCTGCTGCAATTCTTCTAAACAGGGAAATTTATTTTATGACCATCCTGTATATATCAGGCTTTCAACACTCAACAATGATCAGCAAAAATTTACAACCGATGCCACTTCTTTTCTTTCACATCTTACTGGTAAAAAGTTATTATCATCCACTAATTTTACTGCAGTAACCAGGAATACTTTTACGCCCCCCTCTAAGCACTCTCCCATTTAATTACGGCACTTAAACACCCTTCACACTTAATTACCGAACACTGAATTACGACGAAGCCCCCCCCCCCTTTTTTTATATCGAGAGCTAAGAGCGCTGTACTTGTATCGGGAGATGATGTACACTTAATTAAATGTTTGCGGAGCTTAAAACTCTGTGGATCTTCGAAGCACAAGTTTACAATTACAAGGGCCTTATTCGGATAATCTCTGAGTTTTCCCAGGAAAAAGTTGTAAATTAGGTTTAGAGCTGAGTGTGATTTTTAGGTTTAGGGTTAGGTGGGGAGCACTTAGGGGAATGTTTATTGAATTTATGGAAATATTGCTAAGTATGCGAAATCTTTTGTTGTAAATATTGGGCACCAATAAGTTGTGAAAAAGCTTCTCGTAAGATATTCTTTCTTTGGAGAATAACAGGTAAAGCCTCATAGTATAAATGTACTGGTGATAAAGAACATCATTTTCGTATTAGTTGCTTTATGTTAATAAGAATCTAGTGATGTAATGCTTAATATAAGATCTGAGGAAAATCATTCATTTAAGCACAAAGTAATTGCAAAAATTCTGGGCTTTTTACTCAATTAATTTGCGCCTAAGTGCATTTTTTCAGATCTTAAGAGTGCAGCGTAAAGTGGTATCACCTTTGTGTTTAAGTCTTGATATTGTAAAGGGTCGTTCGTTTTTCGATTGTTCATTTCAAGTAAACAAAATATGATTAAAAAAATATCAAAAATGCCAATGTTTTCTTATTGAAAAGGTGACAGAAGTATCATATTATGACTTATTATAGATGGATTTTTTTGTTGTTGTTAGTTAAGGAAAATTGTTGTAAGAACATGCGTTCACTGTAAAAAAAAAGTACTTAAAATGCGTACCTGAACCTACTTGTTTTTCTTTGAGTACAATTACACCGTAAATCAGCGATGACGTACTAAAATTTAAGTACTTATACTATCTCAAAAATGAGCAGTGTAATTTAATATTGCTAATATCAGCTTCTGTTCAAGCCATCTTAACAAAGCGACCTGACAAATTTAAAATAGTTTAGAAGATGGTTTTACACATTATTTGATATCGATTACTTAAATGGAAACTGAGTTATTACAACTCATTTTTTTATCTTACTTCTCTTAATTTTTTGGCACACCTTTTTAACATGTCTTCTGTTTATTACTTCTTCACCTAGCCTTGATAGTACAACGGATAAGGCACTGGGATGCCTGAGGATTTGGGTTCGATTCCCACTAAGATATGATTTTAATCGTCGATAGTTATTGAAAGAGATTTATGAAAACAACATATCTAGGCAAGCAACTGCTTTTTTTTATTCCTTGTACTCTTTTTGAGTACATGTCGTTTTTGAAAATGAAATTTATGTATTCGGAGCTATACTAAGCTACGAATGTACTCAAAAATGAGTACATTTTCTCAGAGTACTGTTTAGTAGCAATTCTCAATATAGAACTAATGCAAAAATCGCTGGTATTTTTATTATAAATATTTTTTATCTCTTATTAAACATGATTTCCTGTTCTTAATATAACTAAAATAAAATTAAAAACAATTTATATTACCTATAAAACGAGAGATAATAAGTATATAACTAATTTATCACACTCCCATTCATTGGTGTGTTTGTGGACCATGTATCTATCTTCTTAATAAAGATAAGAGCAATTTCTCTTTGCACATCTCTTTTTCAATGAGAAAATTGTGCTTCTCTCTTTACACCCTCATAGCTTTTCTCTTGCTGTTTTTTTTTATCTGAAATGTGAAATCAATTATACATATTTATAATTATAATTTTTAAATAATAGATAATTTAAAAACAATATTTAATACTCACATTTAATGTAGTCTTTCTTATCCATCTTCTTCTTGAAAAGAGAAGAACAATTTCTCTTTGCACATCTCTTTTTCAATGAGAAAATTGTGCTTCTCTCTTTTCACCCGCGTAGCTTTTCTCTTGCTGTTTTTTTTATCTGAAATGTGAAATTAATTATACATATTTATAATTATAATTTTTAAATAATAGATAATTTAAAAACAATATTTAATACTCACATTTAATGTTGTCTTTCTTATCCATCTTCTTCTTGAAAAGAGAAGCACAATTTCTCTTTGCCCAACTCTTTTTCAATGAGAAAATTGTGCTTCTCTCTTTTTACCCGCGTAGCTTTTCTATTGCTGTTTAGTTTTTTGTTATCTAAAATGAAAAATCAATTATATATATTTACAACTATAACTTTAAAGTGATAGATAATTTAAATGCAATACTCCTATTTCATGACGTCTTGGTTATTCATCTCCATGTTCTTAAAAAAAGAGAAGAGTAAATCTTCTTTGCTTATCTCTTTTTCAACTAAAAATTGCACTTCTCTTTTCTTATATTGTTGTCTTATCTAAAGTAAAAAAATAATTATATATATTTTTAAATATAATTTTAAAAATCATAGATAATTCATATACAATATTCGCATTCAATGATGTCTTTTTTTTCATCTTCTGTTTAATAAAGAGAACAGCAATTTTTATTGCCCATCTCTTTCAGCGAGAAATTGCCGCTCGTTTGGTACATGAAGCTTTCCTTTTGTTGCTGCTTTTTTTAAGTACTAAAATGGAAAATCAGTGATACATATCTATAGCTATAACTTTAACATGATAGATAATTTTAATACAATACTCACATCCAATGGCGTCTTTTTTGCTCATCTTCATCTTCTTCTTAAAAAAGAGAAAAGAAATTTCTCTTTGTCATCTTTTCTTTCAACGAGAAATTACACTTATCTTTTTTCAATTTTTTCAACCGTGAAGCTTTCCTTATGTTGTTGTTTTATCTATAGTAAAAAATCAATTATATATATTTTTAACTATAACTTAAACATTACAGACATCCATCTGCATCTTATTCCTGAAAAGAGAAGAGAAATTTCTATTTGCTCATCTTTTCAACGAGAAAATGTACTTCTCTCTTTTCAGCTGTAAAGCTTTTCTTTTGTTCTTGTTTTTTTTTATCTAAAGTAAAAAATCGATTATATATATTTATAACTTTAACTTTAAAATGATAGATAGATAATTTGTATCACATTCAACGGTGCAGTTTTTTATCCATCTCTGTCTTCTTCTTAATAAAGAGAAGAGTAATTTCTCTTTGCACATATCTTTTTCAATTATAAATTGCACTTCTCTCTTTTCACCCGTGAAACTTTTCTTTTTTTTAAGTATAAAATGAGAAAACAAATATTCGTATTTATAACTATTACTTTAAAATGTTAGATAATTCAAATACAATACTCATATTAAATGGCGTCTTTGTTATACGCCTTTCTTCTTAATAAAGAGAAGAGCAACTTCTCTTTGCACATCTCTTTTGCAACCAGAAATTGCACTTTCCATTCGTGAAGTTTTCCTAGAATTCTTTACCTAAAAATTAAATTCAAGGATATATATTTATAACTATTAAAAAAATAAGCAAATCCGAAAAATAAATCACTTAAAAAATAGTTACAATACAATCTACTTACAGTTATTTGATAAAAGTATTCTGAAACCAAACTACAATAGTACTCTACTTTCAAAAATTTATCACAAAATTATTAAAGATATTTTAAAACTACGCTATTTCCAATTAAATCTTAATCTAAAGATAATGCTTCAAATCTAAATTTGGAAACTCAAATGAAAAGTTATTACAGAAGACAGATTGATAATGTGCATCAATGTTATATCTTTTTTATTGTTGTATTATTATTCATTACTCATTTAATAATAATGCAAAATTAAATTTACCTAAGAGTATTGTCTTCAATTGAACTAGCATTGTTGTCATATTTCTAAGATATTGTTAACACAACATATCAATAATGTCTCCTTTCTATTATATACGAAACGTTTTAGAACAAATTTATGTTTAGCAAACACATTTTTAATGAGGTTTAATTAACTTTTTATGTGTTAACTTCTTGAAAACTTAAATAGACAAAACTTACAATTGTTTAAAGCCGTGAATTGCTGCGAAAATGCCAAAAGGTAATATCTAAATCAACACCAGAATGATTTTGATTAATTCAAATTACGTAAACCTTCTTATATTTCTTTATTTCATAAAGCAGGGATATCACAAGTATACAGGATCATTTGATTACATTTGAACTTTATAGACCTTTAGAAATCGATTTACAAATTAGGAGAACACATCAATTGCACAACCACTATGCATTAAAAAGTATTATTCCGTTTAAAATTATAAGTATTTTCTCAAGAATTAAAACACACAATAAATCGAACATTCCTAACCTTACAATAACTGAGGGTAACAGCTTCTAAACAACGAAATTGATTTAACAAAATAATAATAGTAGATATAATAGAATTCTGCAGATCTTTGGGTATATGGACTTAGATCTTCAAAACATTTGGATGTTTCTGCATGTACGCGATTTATTGTTTGGTTATTTTAATACAAGTAGCTTTAATAGTGTCATTGATTTTGAAAAAGATATTTATTTTATAAATAAACATTAATTAAAAAAATAATTTATAAAAATATAATAAGGTTATGAAGTTTGCTAATAGGGTTTAGTAAAATTTTAGTTATCGAACCTCTAAAACTGATTTAAAACAAATTCACTATAAATGTTTGTATGCTAATAATCTTGTTAAAATTAGTATTAACAAACAATTTATCTCATTGTTATCAATACTAATTATAATTAATATTGTTAAATTTCACACTATTTAAAATAGGTACTCAAAAATAAGTAAAAAATATTGTATTCGTTTTAGTGTACATTCCATGCTTATAATCGCTACGAATAAATAAGTTTCAATTTTGAGAACGACATGCACTCAAAAATTAGTATAATGAGTAAATGCTTGCCTACATTGGCTGCTTTCATAAATATTGACAATTACAACCAAGTCTTACTCGGAATCGAACCCAGATCCTCAGCACCGAAGTCCAGTGACTTATTCTTAAAACTATCAGAGCGACATTGAGAAGTTTTGATTAAAAGAAATGTTAAAAAAGGCGTGCCAAAAGAATGGGAAGTAAGATAAGTGAGTTGAAATAACTCAGTTTCTATTTAAACAATCGACATCAAATAAGGTGGAAAACGCCATCTTCAAACAGAACTGCTAGTTTAAGTTTGTCGTGTTTTCTTAAAATCGCTGGCTGAGATTAGCAATATTAAATCACACTGCTCATTTTTTTAGAAAATACGGTTAATTAAATTTCAGTACGTCATGACTCATTTACGATGCAATTGTACTCAAAGAAAAACGAGTAGATTCATATACTCATTTTTAAGTACATTTCTTTTACTGTGCAATATTAATATTTGAGTTTATCATAATTGGAATGATCAAGCTTAATCCTGTTCCACTACTTTTCCTCTGTTAATGCACGTGAGCAGATTATCCACTGTAAAACGTGCGCATGGATAAAAATACATCCATGACTAAATAAGAACCATCGTTGCCAAACTCAAGAAATCTAATACTCTGGGAAAGATTACCTACTCATTATAAAGAAGGAGAGTTTCGCTAGATTAAGAAGACATTTTTTGAAATTCGAATTAATACATCTAGCATTTTACTAATGAGGTCATTTGAGCATGGTATTAGCGTTCGCTTGAATATCGAAGCACTTGGGAGCAGAATTTGATAGGAGTCCGCTGGGCTATGCCTTCGATTTTTTTGTGCCAAGTTGGTTTCAAATTGCGGAAGAATGCATTTTTCTTGGTGAAGTTTGGCGAAGTGATTGTTTTAATATCCGCGAGGTTTCAAGGAATCTCGTATAAACTCTAAAATTATAATTGTGTCCCTCTTTTAAAATATCGCTGAAGTTTGGTCATTTATTATTTTACTAAACTTTAAGACTTTAAATCTCTGTGTTGATCGGTATGTGATATTCTTTTAAGATATAAAGTGCTGTAATGTAAAACTGAAGAATAAACTTACTTTAGAAACTTTTGAGATTGTTTAAAATAGTTTGTTGTTCTTATTAAAGTTTATTTTATTATATAATACTAGCATGTCCATGCGATTGTAACTGCTCATATATGGCGTTCAAAGAATTATTCTCATAGATGGCACCACTATCAACGGCTCGCTTAAAAACCGCTGTGAAACTTGCCAAAGGGATCTTTACTGCTAATGTAATATGTGTGATATATTATATATATAAGTTTAGAAGAAAAAAAACCGGTTTAAATGCAAAAGGGATCGGACATAAATCATTAAAATAATTTATTTAATGCTTTTATAATGCGTATATACTCTTTTATATAGATTTTGTTGATATATTTGGGATATAAAGTGTACATTTATGCGAATGGGAACAATTATTTAACAATCTTCTCCCCACCTCTTATCAGAGTTTATAAGAAGCACGTGCCTAGGATATAAATTGAAGAAAGGTTCTAAGATCTATGAATTTTTAAAGGAGTCACAGCGTTTAAAAGTGTTTAAATATAGATATATTAATAAATTAAAACTCAGGTTAATTTCAAAATGAATGCTTCTTATTTAATTGCATAAGTGATGATAATCTACTTTGTAATCAGGTGCTCATAGGTATTCAATTTTATGTATTGAATTAAATTTGTTTTTGGAGAAGTACAGATCATTAATCTTCATGTAAGTTTCTTATATAATGTAAGGCATTTAACTAAATTGTATTTAACTTACGCCTTGTTTTCCACTTCGAGCATGGATCTTTCATAGTAGAGACAACATAATGTTATAATCTGGCTAACATCAAAGTGAGGCCAACATGTATGGCCTCAGACACGTGGTTAATGACGTCATTCCATTCATAAATTTTCACTGTTACACATTTCCCAATTCATCAGCCAACCGCGAGTATTTTTTAATTCATGATTTTGAAAAGCAGTCACGTGTTTGAGGCTATTCGGTCTGAGATGTTGGTTTCACGATTATGACGTCATATTCACTCTACTACAGTCCATTCATGCTCGAAGGTTTTCCCAAGAGGATCCTTGAGTTAAATATAACTCA
Source organism: Troglohyphantes excavatus (assembly GCA_963932185.1). Taxonomy (NCBI): domain Eukaryota; kingdom Metazoa; phylum Arthropoda; class Arachnida; order Araneae; family Linyphiidae; genus Troglohyphantes; species Troglohyphantes excavatus. Next base: position 34,943,051 of record OZ010666.1, on the reverse strand, counting down.
TGTCGCAGATTACAGTATTCATGCTGTTAATTGTATGCACTTTCTATAAACCATGCAATCCTCATATAGGCACATTCTGCATGGACTCTCAGACAAAAAACTTATCTTGGCCTGGATTTGTTCATTGAAAGGTTACTTTAGGATATTTTATTTTAGGATATATTTTTGCTGGATTGCCACCACACATATTGCCACTGAGCTGAAATAAGATAAACACTGGAGCGAGGACACCCATTGAGTGACAATGTACTTTACTGTGCCTCACGGATGCATACAATTCGGAAGAAAGGTTGGGAAAATATTAATCCTTGGCTATGCTGGAGTCTTACGTGACATCACAGAAATGTTTAAAAAAAAATTTCGGGGCCGTTTGTCTTCTTTTTCTTGTAAGTAATAAAGTAAGTATGGAAAACATTAAATGTGTTATATTTAATGTATGATAAAGTAAATGTGTTACTTACTCGGGTTCTTTGTCTTCTTTTTCTTATAAGTAATAAAGTAAGTATGGAAAAACATTAAATGTGTTATATTTAATGTATACTAAAGTAAATGTGTTACTTACTCGGGCCTTTTGCCTTCTTTTTCTTTTAAGTAATAAAGTAAGTATGGAAAAACATTAAATGTGTTATATTTAATGTATCATAAAGTAAATGTGTTATTTACTCGGGCCTTTTGTCTTCTTTTTCTTTTAAGTAATAAAGTAAGTATGGAAAAACATTAAATGTGTTTTATTTAAAGTATGATGTGTTTAAGTAAATCTGTTACATTTAATGTATATTTGAAAGCCAGAAATGGGTTTTTAAATCTACGCAAACCTAAGCGAAATAACTATTTCTTCTACCTTCGCTCAAAAAGATGTATTTTTTTTATATTTTACCAATATTAACATTCGTTGAGATGAGATGTATATCCAGTCAAATCCTTACACCCCCACGCAGTCAAAAGTCAGATAGGGGATCAGATAGGTCAGATAGTCGTGTTGACGATATTGGCCATTAACCAACACGACTTAGTTTTCAATACACGTTGGTCGGTCATTAATCCTTACAGGCTAATTTCTCCCGGGAGTTAGAAATTTTTTAAATATCAACACATTTGATTTATTATAAATCGTTTCTGCCAATGACCGCTGTACCCAGCCCAATTTTAAAGACATTTCACAATTCAAGCCTTTCCGGGATACGAACCACACACCTCAACTCGACAGACAGGGCAGTCTTCTGCTCCACCCACAAGGCATCCCACAATAAAAATCGACCTCGATCCAAGTGTAAAAGCGGCCGTTAAAGGCCCCCGCTAATGCGATTGAATTAATCGGCGGGAGGACATCTATCGAAGGCTATCAACTGCGCCCCTTTTATTACAGGGCAGGGGCGCGATACTATTACGCCCCTGAGAGAGAGCCCTCATTTACTTAGCGACATAATTTATTCATTGGCTGAGTATAATTACTGGGGGGCTTTAATCATATGGGTGACGAGAAGGAATAGCAGTGCTGTGACCTACCTGATAAATGCGTGTCGGTAGTGGGGAGGGGGATTTCGGATGCGCATTAGCTTTAATGGGGGTTCTGCATCGACTGTGCCTCTAACTATACAAAGGTGTCTGGAGGGTATAGACACTAATTAAGTTAAATTAGTAATGAATGAGCCGTGCTGAGTGGTTTTCGCATACCCCTATTGCACGAGGGGTGGAGTATGCGATTAGTGATTCGAATCGGAAGGGTATTTTTTTTATATATATGGAAAGGTGTATGAGACATTTGAGCAAACGATGTCCGTTAAAAGGCATAGTCTTGACAAGGATTCGAGTACCATATTTGCAGTAAAAATATTTTGTAATATGTTTTTTAAAAAAAAGAAAATCTACTTATAAAAACGGAAGAAATATGAAATGTACTGTTAAATTGTATATTTTCTATCATTTATATAAAGCTTTTATAGTTAGGGGGATTTCGTCAGGATTTTTAAAGAAGAGAATTCGTCAAGTTGTCAGGATTTTTAGAGGGGACATTCTTCAGGATTTTTAGGGGGCAGTCGTCAGAATTTTTAGAGGGGGGCAGTCATCAGGATTTTTAGAGGGGGCAGTCGTCAGGATTTTTAGAGGGGACAGTCGTCAGGATTTTTAGAAGGAGCAGTCGTCAGAATTTTTAGTGGGAGCAGTCGTCAGCATTTTTAGATGGGACAGTCGTCAATATTTTAAGAGGAGGCAGTCGTCATCATTTTTAGATGGGGCAGTCGTCAATATTTTTTAGAAGGGGCAGTCGTCAATATTTTTTAGAAGGGGCAGTCGTCAATATTTTTAGAGGGAACAGTCGTCAGCATTTTTAGATGGGTCAGTCGTCAATATTTTTAGATGGGTCAGTCGTCAATATTTTTAGAGGGGACAGTCATCAGCATTTTTAGATGGGGCAGTCGGCAATATGTTTTAGAAGGGGCAGTCGTCAATATTTTTTTTAGAAGGGGCAGTCGTCAATATTTTTAGAGGGGACAGTCGTCAGTATTTTTAGATGGGGCAGTCGTCAATATTTTTTTTTAGAAGGAGCAGTCGTCAGGATTTTTAGAGGGGCAGTCGTAAAGTATAGCAATAAATGCCGATAAGTTAGATTCAAAATATACATTTCATTACAGAATCGGTGTTAAATTAGGAATGAGAGAGTATTCCCTCGTAGGGACTTTTAATATTTAAAGACAGGGATTTTTAGGGATTATCTTAAACCGGCTTTAGTCTGTGAAATCACATAATTGGTCCGAAATGGTTCGTATCAGGGGTCAGGAATTTTTTTTACATTAAAGAAAGAAACATGAATCTGATGGTTAAGTTATGTGGGATGATAAATATAATATAGATATATAGATAAGAGAAATATAGATATGAGGAAATATTATTATAACTAAATTAAATTATAGAAAAGGGATGTCATTTAAGGAAATTTTAAAATATAGTAATTTAAGAAAAATGTATCTTCTCTTTGAGATAAACCACGTACTGTTACCAATAGCCCATTGTATTGTGACTTTATTTACCCACCTAACCAATAATCGATTTTCTGTGTTTGACCATACGTTTTTGAAGTACTTCCTGCTTGAGTATATAAAGACATAAATATAAAAATCATGAACATTAAGATGGATATTATTTTTTTAAAGAATAAATTTTCTTATGATTAAAGCATTTTTTCTCATCTCTTTCTTTTTCAGCGTAAATTTTCAATATAAAAATGGAATGTAGTATATTCTTTTCTCTTTATTATATTACTGTGTGATGATAAAAAAAAAGATATCTCTAATTACCTAGATATTTTAAAAAGATAAAAACACATCGGTATATTATCAAAACATAATATCCTGAAATATTACTTAACATGAATACATATACTTAAAATTTATACAAATACTGTGTTAAACAATACAAATAACATTTAGCAGAGCATTTTCAGAAATTTTAAGCCAAAATTTATATTTATAACAAAAATTGAATTAATCAGTTTTCTTAAACCCTATTGAGACACATTATAGCATCGTAAACCCTAACAAAAATCATACAGTTAAGAACACGAAATAAAAATAATTAATTTAACTTTATTGAATATTGTTTGGAGTATTATTATTACACTATTTCATACTGTAAAGCAATACATCCTGTTTACTGAACCGCAGAACGCCAATGTTCCTTAAGTAGAAAACGTATTAAGCAGTAAACAAACAATGCTACCATATTGTAAAGGAGGTATAATTCAATAACCCTATGTAAACTCTTTGAGTGATTTTTTTTGTAATATACTTGCAATACAAATAAGATTAAAAGAGAAGTTTTGAAAAGTAAAGTTTATACTTTCAGCGAGCTAAAAAAAACTATTAGAAAAAAATATATCTAATCCCCATAAGGTTCTTATTTTTTTTTGCAATTAAAAAAAATCATTGACAGAAAAGAAAAATCGTTATATTTTGCTTGTTAAATATTTACGAAAAAGTCCATTTCTTGGGGCATAATTAATGACCCATGACAAATTAAGACGTCGCAGATGTTTTTGCGGACGTATTTCTTCTTTTTCCTGAATACTATCGCTTTTTGATTGTATAAGTCAATTAAAGCTATCTCTTCCTTAAGAGAATGATGATAATTAATAAAAAAAACAATTTATTTTTTATAACTAAAGCAAATATGACTTCCAATCAATATGCTTATGTTTAGAATGCGTAAACTAACGTAAATCATTGCTTAAAAATATAATTTTAATTGTGTGTTTTATGATTTTGCTTTTATTTCTTTAATTAAATTTAAATTTTTAAACTTTTTATTAAAACAAAGTTTAAGATGTTTGATGAAAAAGTTTTTTTTTTGTTTAGATTTCTCACTAGATGTTTAAATTAAATAACGATAAATGAAATGTTTAAAACTATTAAGGGAACTTTAATGAAATAAAAAAAAATAGATGAATATCCATAATAAAAAATCCATATTATGATTGTTTTTGATTTAATTTATGGCTTTAAAAATATAGCACCTGGAAATTTTCAATTTTTTAAGGGAATTTTTTATTTTTGACATTTAAAGAAGTTTAAGATGATATATTAACAAATATATCAGATTAATATTAGACCAATCAGTTTTGTGTGCAATATACTACAGTAAAAAATACATATTTACAAATAAAATTTTAAATATCAACAAATACAGTTAATGAAAGGTTGAGAAACATTCACATTAGCTAATGGAAAAAAAAATGTATTACATTTGATAGAAGCTTTCTGATGAACAAACCATTTTAAAACTTATTTAAAAGTTTGTGACAATCTGTTTCCTTAATTAAAAGCTGACCATTTCAAATAAAAAAAATATTTCTCTCGAAAAGCAAAAGTGTTTAAAAAAGTAAACGTTTAGTTAAAATTACACTGTAAAAAATAGGTATTCAAAAATAAGTTAAATGTAATAATTTTTTATTACCTTCGATGTTTATCATAGCTCCGAATACATAAGTTTCATTTTTGAAAAAAAAATTTACTAAAAAATGAGTAAAAAGAATAAAAAAGATCAGTTGCTCGCCTACATAGGCTGCCTTCATAAATCACTTTCAATAAATATCGACAATTACAACTAAGTCTTACCGGGAATCGAACCCAGGTCCTCAGGGATCGCAGCCCAATACTTTATACATTGTACTACCAGGGCGAGGTAAAGAAATTATAAACAGAAGAAACATTAAAAAGGTGTGTCAAAAGAATAGGAAGTAAAATAATTGAGTTGTAATAACTCAGTTTCCATTTAAGCAATCGACATCAAAGAATGTGGAAAACCATCTTCTAAACAACCTATTTTAAGCTAGTCAAGGCGCTTTGTTAAGATGGCTTTAACAGAAGCTAATATGATCAATATTAAATTACACTGCTCATTTTTAAGAAAGTACGGTTAGTTAAATTTGAGTACGTCATCGCTCAAATACGATGCAATTGTACTCAAAGAAAAATAAGTAGGTTTAGGTACTCATTTTTAAGTATATTTTTTTTTACAATGTATCTTTAAACATTATACTTATTAAATTCATGACACTTGAAAAGGAATAGGATATAGGTTAAGGATATATTTTGGTATTAACAAGTATTTTTTAATTATAATAGATATATTTTAACTATTAAACATTGTCGCCACGCTAACTCAAATCATCCTAACAAAAACAAGAAACAACAACATTATTCTAAATAAATTTTTTTAAATTGAAATAAATTTATCCCTTAAAATACAGGTTAAAACTCAAGTTTTCAGCTTGAAGACGTCGAAATAATTATGATTTCTGAGAGCAGGAATTCCATAGAAAGAACCGCCAGCTAAAACTAAGCAGACTTTATTTTCCCGCTCGAAAGAAAAGCAGAAAAAACCGGAGCCGTTAATAAGACGTCAGGTAAGAATCTTGACAGCGAGAATCGGGAAACAGCGAAAGAATCTTAGAAAATTTCGGAAGAGAACACGAGTTTGAAGACTAAAATGAAGGTTTAGTGAGAAGGAAGCTTATCAAGTGTTTAGTTGCTAACCACCAAAACTTTTTTTATTCCAAGCAAGGCGCTGCTTTTAGCATATTTAAGAAAGTTTGTTTATGGCGCTAGAAAAAGAAGTAAAGCGATAATAATAAGGGTAGAGGATTGGGGTTTATAGTTTTTGAAGAGTTTGGGAAGGTTTTTCGGCAATGTGGGTGTTTTTCTATAGAGGAAACTTATTTCGACCTGACAAAATGTCGCCGAGGTAATGTGTTTTGAATGTTTTGTTTTGGGATAAAATCTTATATATTTTGTAAGGGAACGATGGGATTTTTCTTAAGAAATGTTGGTGTTTCAAGCATTGCTAAAAATCCATGTTTGGCAAGGAAAGATTAATAAGAATATTTTAAAAACTTTATTTTAATTTTAGTTTTTTACAATATCGTTTTGTAGGTAATTTTACAGTCAGCATTTCTATAAATACAACATTAATATTACAACATTTAAAACTTTGTTTGGTTTAAAACTACAAAAAAAAACATTTATAACAATTCACTAAGTAGCAGTTATAATACCAATAGAGATATTGTGAATAGTGATGACAACGACAACGTTGACCACAACAATAATAATAAAAAAATAGCAATAACAATAGTAACCATAACAGTAACATTAATAAAAATAACAATAGTAACCATAACAATAACATTAATAATATATAACAATAGTAACCATAACAATAACATTAATAATAATAACAATAGTAACCAAACATTAATAATAATAACAATAGTAACCATAACAATAACATTAATAATAATAACAATAGTAATCATAACAATAACATTAATAATAATAACAATAGTAACCATAACAATAACATTAATAATAATAATAATAACAATAGTAACCATAACAATAACATTAATAATAATAACAATAGTAATCATAACAATAACATTAATAATAATAACAATAGTAACCATAACAATAACATTAATAATAATAATAACAATAGTAACCAAACATTAATAATAATAACAATAGTAACCATAACAATAACATTAATAATAATAACAATAGTAACCATAACAATAACATTAATAATAATAACAATAATAATAAAAAATAGCAATAACAATATTAACCATAACAATAACATTAATAACAATAACAATAGTAACCATAAAAATAACATTAATAATAATAACAATAGTAACCATAATAATAACATTAATAATAATAACAATAGTAACCATAACAATAATATTAATAATAATAACAATAGTAACCATAACAATAACATTAATAATAATAACAATAGTAACCAAACATTAATAATAATAACAATAGTAACCATAACAATAACATTATTAATAATAACAATAGTAACCATAACAATAACATTAATAATAATAACAATAGTAACCATAACAATAACATTAATAATAATAACAAATACAAATAAAATTAATTACAGGAATAACAATATATCATAAACAAGAATAGTAACGATAATAACATTAATAATAATACTAATAACAAATAGTAATAATAATAATAGTATATTTAATTCAAGTCTCTGGAAGTAAAGTCTTATTGTTTCATTTGAATTGTTTTTATTTATTTAACAAAAATACTAATCAATATATTTGCTTCTTTGTAGAGTGGTCAATCAGATTTATTATTTTTTTTTCAAAAGTTACTAACAAAAAAAATGAAGATAAATTTAAAAATAAAGATTAGTTTCCACCGACATTTGAACTCGGATCGCTGGATTCAAAGTCCAGAGTGCTAACCATTACACCATGGAACCTCTGTCGGCAGATGTCTGAATTAAAGTCAAATAGGATGAGATACTTGTATGCGTAATGTTTACTAAGAAGAGTAGTAGTAGTAGGATATTAGTTTGTGTGCGTAATAAACTTCACATTTATAAATATTTATTCGTTGAAGAAGTTGAAAAGTTGAAGAAACTTTATTCATAAAATTCACTGGTTACATTAAGCTTCAATAAAACATAATAACATAGATTAAATATTGACAGTTATAAGCGATTTTACAATATTTAGTTGTAAAAACGAACGAACGGATTTAAAAATAAATAAATATAATTTAAAAATAAATAAATATAATTTAAAAATAAATAAATATAATTTAAAAATAAATAAATATAATTTAAAAATAAATAAATATAATTTAAAAATAAATAAATATAATTTAAAAATAAATAAATATAATTTAAAAATAAATAAATAAATAAATATAATTTAAAAATAAATAAATAAATATAATTTAAAAATAAATAAATAAATATAATTTAAAAATAAATAAATAAATATAATTTAAAAATAAATAAATAAATATAATTTAAAAATAAATAAATAAATATAATTTAAAAATAAATAAATAAATATAATTTAAAAATAAATAAATAAATATAATTTAAAAATAAATAAATATAATTTAAAAATAAATAAATAAATATAATTTAAAAATAAATAAATAAATATAATTTAAAAATAAAAAAATAAATATAATTTAAAAATAAATAAATAAATATAATTTAAAAATAAATAAATAAATATAATTTAAAAATAAATAAATAAATATAATTTAAAAATAAATAAATAAATATAATTTAAAAATAAATAAATAAATAAATATAATTTAAATAATAAATAAAAATAATTTAAATAATAAATAAATATAATTTAAAAATAAATAAATAAATAAATATAATTTAAATAATAAATAAAAATAATTTAAATAATAAATAAATATAATTTAAAAATAAATAAATAAATAAATATAATTTAAATAATAAATAAAAATAATTTAAATAATAAATAAATATAATTTAATTAATAAATAAATATAATTTAAATAATAAATAAATATAATTTAAATAATAAATAAATATAATTTAAATAATAAATAAATATAATTTAATTAATAAATAAATATAATTTAAATAATAAATAAATATAATTTAAATAATAAATAAATATAATTTAAATAATAAATAAATATAATTATAATATTAATAAATATAACTTAAATAATAACTACAAATATTTAATAAATATAACTTAAATAATAACTACAAATATTTAATAATTCTAAACGAAAACTTCAAAAGTAGCAGGTTCCACCGAGATTTGAACTCGGATCGCTGGATTCAGATTCCAGAGTGCTAACCATTACACCATGGAACCCATGTCTGAGCGTATCGTTATTAAAGTAAAATAGACGAATAATACTTTGAATACCGCAGGCGAAATATTTTATAGGCCGACTGTGTAAATACTCGTTTCGGAAGTTGAAAATCATGTCTAAAATTTAACTCTGACTATTTTAATATTTCTATTCAAGTGTCTCATTTTAATCTATACAAGTTTACTCTATCGAAGGAATCGAATGCAATTGAAATTGACATAATAATTTTACTGAGTATTTATAATTGATATATATTTGGTCAATTACAATTAAATAAATAAATTGTAAAGTTAAGGAGATTGAGCTTTGTATTATTTTTTTATTCGCATATATATAAAAGAACCAAAACATTAAAAAGATAAAAACTCGTTGTATGGACATTACGTTAAAAATATGATATACAAATACAAAGTAAAAATACGCATACAAATTCGGACATGTTTCTTGATATACATTTCTCTTCATATCTCATGTCAATGTGGTATGTCGTACAGCGGTCGAACTAAAAGCGATCATTTAAAATTTCGCATCAAGGAGCACCAAACACATACTGTCAAACAAGAAATAGAAAAAATCCTCCATTGCCAGGCACTCTTGGAAACATAATCACGTATTTAATTTTCTAACCCCATTTAATTTGCAAATCTAAATCTCTAGTCGCACTTGATTTAGTAGGAGGTGTTTCATTTAGCAATATTGATTCGTTAGTTAATGAGATCTTTGCCGTTCCAATTTTTCCCACTTGATGGCACGCAATAGTTAATTCCAACCAATTGAAATAATATTTGTTCATTGACAAGACTTCAATTTCTGGATTTATTTTTATTCTGCTTTGCACATAGACTATTTGTTTTTCATTTCTGCTGATGAAGAGAGGTCCCAAAACATGTCCAGATTTTGATGTATTTTAATTGTGTATTTTTACGTTGTATTTGTATTTCTCAAAACATTAATAATACTTAACATCAAACATAATTTTATGTAAAGTAGTAATTTGTGGAATTAATATAAAAAAATATTTTTCATCAAGAACAAATAATGTACTACCAGATTAAAAAGCCAATCAATTTTGAAAAATAAAAAAAATAAAAACATTTTCATGAGCAAAAAATACAATGTTAGCCCCAAATCCAAATTTTTTATTAATAAATTCAAAACTACCATTTTTTTATATTATTCGAATACCTTTTTCTGAACAATAATCAAAAACCAAAAATATATTTAAAAAATTTATTTTTTTGCGTTTTTTAAGCTTAAATAGAATTTTTTTTAAAAAACACTAGTCGTCTTTCAATTTTTAATGTTTTAAATTTTTTAAATTAATTAAATAACGTCAAAGTATATACTACAGACGTATGAATAGACTTTTGGAGATTTGTGTTTTAATTGTCTTCAAAAATTTATTTTAAGTTCACAACCCAAAAAATATTCAAATTTTTAAGTTTAATAACTTGTAAAAAAATAATTTATAACTTAATTTAAAAAAGCTATTCATACATTTATAAAAAAAAATATTAGAGCTTCGAAAACTATTAACACTTTAGTTTTAAGTTAATTATTTACAAAGCCTTAGCATTTTAAACGTCAGCAAACAATTTTAAAAGTATTATGAGTAAATGATGATTGTTGCAGACGAAAAGCATACAGAAAGATGATAAATGATATGTAAACATCTAAAAAAACATATGTTCTGTTTCTTTTACTGTTTTGAAATTTTGTACACACCTTCTTAAATACTTTTAGCATCGATTTATGAAGGAAAAAATAGCAATTTTTTCGGAATTTGGGGCTCGGGTCCCCTTTAATAAAAGATAGGTATAGATAAAAGATTTTATTGATTTACAAATAATTTTGAAGTAAAAATACTAAAGTTTTAAAAATCTAGTCTACTAATAAAGTGCAGAATTAAAAACGATTTAAAGTTTTTGATATTTTTTATTTGCAACATGCGTACACTCTGATTACATGTAACGCAAAATTAAACATGTAACATATCTTTATATGTCCATTTTTATGTAAATTAATTGTAATTAAAAAAATAGATTATTATTGACAGACGAAATCAATTAAAAGTATGAAGTATTATTATTTTTGATAACATGTAACGCAAAATTAAACATGTAACGTATCTTTATATGTCCATTTTGATGTAAATTAATTGTAATAAAAAATAGATTATAATTGAAAGAAGAAATTAATTAAAAGTATAAAGTATCATTATTTTTATATTGCAAAACACAAAAACAATTTTTTTTTAATGTAAGTAATTTAAAAAAAAATCACTTTGCAAAATTATTCTGCTTAACGTGCTTTACTAGACTTTATATCAACTATATAATTTTTAATTTTTTGTTAAACTAATTAATATCTTTGAATATTGTTATTGGGATTATAACTAATGCTCGCTTTCAGTAATAAAAAATTATGGTTTCATTATTTCAGCTGTCTGCCATAAGGTTAAAGAATGGTTTTCGTAGTGTTTTAATAAAAAAAAATGTGAGCTATCTGTTTGAAAAAAAAATGAAATAGATCTCTTGAGAAAAACATCTATTACTGAACATTTATTTTATTTCTAAACTCAAAGTGCCGTTATTCAATTAACTTTTTTACGTGACGGTATTCCGCAAGGGAATATTTGTAAAAAAATCAATTTTCAATCCTTGTTACTATAAATCTACTCACGGGGTATTTCTACAGGCAATCTTAACCTAGTAAATAATAGTATTAGTAACAGTTTTGATTAAACCAATAAAATTTTATTAAAACTAACTGGAATGTAATGGGCTATATATCTTTATTTTTAACAGACTTAAAAGCGCTCTAACCAATTACAGAAAACGCGTCGAAGGAGAGAGGTTATCAATTCGATTATTATGTAATTTTTTAAGATTTCTGTTCTGAATAAGTTATTTGGAATTTTTTTTAATGTAGTTTTTTGTGTTGTAATTTTTTTTGTTGTTTCACTTGGACACCCTTTGTAACAAATATCCGGAATTTAAGTATCAGGAATTTTCAATTAACTGGACCGTTTTAAAAGAAATTTTGCCCGATTTCGAAACTTCTTTTTCTGTTGGATAGAGAAAAAATCACTTTGGCAAAAAATAATTGATTAATCTTCTTTTATTTATCCAGAATTATCGATTAAACGGACTTATTTTTAACATTTTCTCTGATTTCAAAATATTTTCATTGTTGGACAGAGGTTGTACAACAATGAAATTTCGCTTATCCGGCATTTATTAAACCGGATAATCTGAAAATATACTATTAACTTGACTTTCCTGGTGAATAATAGCAGGAAGGGGATGTTAATTGCTAAATTAGAAATTGAAAAGGTAAGAATAAAATAACCTTTAATAAAAAATAAAGCAAAATCGACTTTAAGAAAAATACGTTAAAAAGTAAAAAATACTTTTAAATTTTACGAATTGTTGAAAAAATGGATTTATTTGACATTACTGGATGATACTGATTTACTGGATGATACGGATTTACGGATTTTTTACGGATTTTTTACTTATTACAACTTTTTAAAGTGGGTGCCAATTTACAAAAAAAAACATACTTAAATTTTGGCGCTGATTTAAAAAATAATTACAAAATTAATATTAAATAATTTAATTTTTTCAACTTATTCGTATAATTAAAAAGTAAGTGTTTAAAAATTTTAGAGCATTTTTGTTAAAGTCCGTTTTCCTTTTTTAACAAAAAGATATTTTTATTATATCGTATATTTTATATTTTTGTATTAAATTCTATTGGTAAGTTTTCGTGACCCTCAAAACTTATTTTAGGGTCTTTACAATATTCAAAATATTTTAGATTTCTCTTATGATGGAATATTTGAATTTTTTCGCTTGAAAAATTCAATACAAATTAATATATGTTTTTGTAAATAAAAGTAATAAACACAACAATATATAATACATTAATTATATATTTTTTGTAACTGCCAAAAGAAATTTTTAGATTTGGGGAAATTGAAAACATCAAACTCATGATTAAATAGATAATTTCTAATATAACAAGTTTTAAATTTTTGTTTTAAATATTCTCTTATGGAAATATCTTGAAAGCAATAAATTTAGTTTTATAAAACTAAAATGGGAAGCTAAATAATTTTTAATAAATTACAGAAGATTAAATGAAAAAATTAAATTAACTGTATTTTGATTTTTCTTTACATTATTATACTATTTTTATTGCATTACCCTATTTGGAAGTATACATTAATAGATATTTTGTTTTCAGGTCAAAAGTGTTTGGCTATTCTACAATATTTGAAGTTCTTTAAAACCGTTAACGCGTTTTTAAAAATTGGTTTAATTGGGAAATTTGTCATGCAAGTGAAGGTCTTGAAGTAAAGGACGCTGAAAGGAACTTGAACATGGAACATTTTCTATCCATAGCAAGACGCGTAATTCCTCGCGGTTAAAACGATTACCATGGCTCAGAATATGGACTTGCTACTTAAGGTATGGTTATCACTGAGATTTAAACTAATATTTATAAATTCACAGTAATAGTTTTTTTTACAAGGTGATACAATTACATTTATTTATTTTATTTAAAAACAAGATTCCTCAGAAAATGTTATGCATAGCATGGATAATAACTGACAACCAAAAATTCATTTAGTCTATCAACTTTAAATATTGTGATGATTAGCAGAATACAGACGATAAATTTGATAAAGTTTAGATACATATAGTTCAATTTACTTTTAGTCGAATACAAATCTAATTTTAGATTTTTTTAAACCAGATATGACATTTTAAAAGTCATTTACTAATAGGGAGCATGTCAATACAGATTATGATATCAACATCAAAATTCGTTTTGACATTATAAAAGGACACAGGAATTTTCCAATACTTTAACACTTGAGGCCATGGATACCTGCAAGTATATTGCACATGATTTGAAATGTAACCAAAAATGTTATCTCCATTTTTTAATTCTTAAATACACTAATATTTAAATTTTATGAGAAGTTTTAATGGATTACTTGAATTTCATATACATTTTAATCTTGAACCAAATTGGGTATTATAAAAAAATACAATGCTTTGTAAACAAAAACGTTCTTTATATGTTTTAGAAAATATTAAATTTAATATTGAAATTTAAACGAAAATCAATTTTAAATAGAACTTTATAACCCGTAGTTAGAACCTACATTCAATTTCAATAACAAAGTTCTCGTAAAAATTGATGTAGCCCCCATAAAAGAATAACCATAACATTAGTTAACGGAACGGCGAAGGAATTTTGTTTGTCGTCCATCGATCTAGTGCGCAGTAACCATGGGAACGGGTGTAATCATACGACTTTAGTCAGATTACAGCTATTTACAAAACATAATTATGTTCAAATTATAGTGGCTTTCCTGTTCCGGACAAAATAAGACTTTTTCAATTTAAAGTCATGAGTTCTAAATATTTAATAATATTTTAAATATTTAAATACCAGGAAAATTTTCTTTTCCGTAAATATATGTATGTAAAATAATAATCCTTGTAGAATTCATTACTGAGGGGATCCAGAACATATTATTATTATTTGGGGGAAGAGGGAGGGGGGACTTTTAAATTAAAAGTCAGCTTGAATTTTTCAAATGCATCGCCACAGAATACATTTCAAATACATTTGGTAACAGAATATCAGTTGCATATAGTTTTCATCTTGTCATGAAGTAATAGGTGAGAGGTTAATTTAGAACATTAATTTAGAGAAATTTAACAATTAATTACTAAAAATCATTTGTAATGATGTTATATTTTTCGAAAATTTTATATTTAATACAGGGTGAAAATAATTTACTCTAATAAAGATCTGTGTAGATTTTAAATTGCATGTATGCAGATTAATTCATTATTATAAGAAGTAATTTTCATGGTAAAGATACACGCATCTTTTTGACTTTAATTTTAAATATTTAAATACATATTATAATGTTTTATGAATGTTTGTAAAAAGAAAAAGAATACGGAACAAAAAGGATATCAATGTTAAAATATTATCCAGTACTAAGTATTGAACACAGAACTTTTCATATTTAAAAGAAATTCACATAAACCTTTAGTGGGACTTTTACTTTATTATCGTTTAATTCTTTAATAATACAATTTTACAATAAAAAATGTTTTCTATCAAGAGTAATGAAAGAATTTTTTGGGGGGATTGGAATTTTCATGTTTCTGCATGTTTTGATTTTCTCTGAGTAAAAAAATTTGCATTTTGGTGCAAATATTGTGCCCCACAATATTTCAAGAACGAACCCTATATTATATGTATACTGATGTTAACTTGACAACCAGGAGAGCTTGGAAATCCGCCATTTTAAATAAGCGGGTAAAGGGTCGGCCATTTTTGATTTGTAAAAAAAGTTTTTTGAAAACTGCTTTAACGACTTTCTTCAACATTTCTAATACCACTTTTTTAAAAGTATTGTTTGGGTTAAAGTAAATGAAATTTGAGTAGAGATTGTCTAAAAATTAGGTAGGCTATGCTAATCCGGACGGTCGAAGGGTTTTTAATATCATGCAATTTTTATTTTAGTATATGTAACTCGGATAATAATCCATAAATGTAATAGATTTTTTTTAATTGCAAGTTGTTTAGAAATTCCGGAAAATATATAATTAAGTAGTCGCTTAAAGACGTGCAACGTCAAGCTCAAGTCAATTGCATCGTTCTGGATTATGGTCAAACCACAACACGGCCACGCTTTCTACGTCATGTCTTGTTCCTAGAACGACGATTATGAGTGCACGAAGAGACAGAAATAGATACAACCGCGCCAACGCTGTTTACTGTCTCATGTTTTCTTTACACACTGCAGTATGCTTTGCCCTATATGCACTTCTTACTCGGAACTGATTATAGATGTCAAAAAATATCTTATACAAACTACTTTTATTCTCAGCAAATTTGACACTTAACTACTTTAATTGGTAATTTAATATTTGACATTTAATGCTTTTTACGTTATGTGTTGTTCCTAGAACGACAGTTATGAGTGTCTGCAGAGAAATATATAGATGGAACCGCGCCAACGCTGTTTCGTGAATCATATTTCATTTACACACTTCAGTATGCTTTGCCCTATATGTATTTCTTTCTCGGAACCTATTATAGACGTTACACGTAAAAAATATCTTAAGCAAACTCATTTTATTCTCAGGAAATTTGCACTTAACTACTTTAATAGCCAAGCAAAAACACCGTAATTAAAATATAATTTTTTAAACAAATCAGTCCAATAGTTACACATAAAACTACGTTGAGTTGAAATGAAAATTTGTTGCTCTATTATAAAAAATGATCAAAACTTTTCCTTACACCCAAATTTCCCAGTAGAAAGTTTGTATGATGTTCTATTCCAGATTTTTCATATCCCATTCTTTAATCAAAGAACCAAAACATACATCTTTCACCTTGCGTGCCTCTCCCATCCCTAAATAAATATCCAATGACCCAGAACGTAGTATTCATCGCAGGTACAAGGTGCCAAAATATCGACGCTCCCCAAAATAGAACCCTGCAATGCTTCGACCAATCTCACCTATCGAAGATCGTCATTATCGCACTTCTCAGCACGCGTACAGCTCAACTCTGCTCGATGATCACGGGGCCTAGTGGAGATGAATGGGCTAGGTGTGGTGCTCCCATAGAACAAATTAAGGGCTCCCGCAGGGGAAGGCCTTCAATGGGCAAGAGTTGGGGTTACTACAAGCCCTTTTCTTGGAAATGTTTTTGCGTTTGGAAGTGTTGACGGCATCATAAAGTGTAATAGTTTGTCGAATATAATTGAAATAACCAGTGTAATTACTTAACCTTTAGAAGAAAGGTGTTTGATTTTAACATGGAATTCTGGTCGAAATATCGGCCTCCCGGCCTTTTTTAAAGTGAATCAGTGTAGTTACTTAACCTTTAGAAGAAAGGTGTTTGATTTTAACATGGGATTCTGGTCGAAATATGGGCCACGCGGCCTTTTTAAAGTGAATCAGTGTAGTTACTTAACCTTTAGAAAAAGGGTGTTTTATTTTAACATGGGGTTCTGGTCGAAATATCGACCACCCGTCCTGTAAAGCCATGTAAAACTTAATTATAAAAAATAGGGCTTGATTATGTCCGCTCACGGACAGATGAGTTTTACGTGAAACTTCATTTCATCAATTTATAGAATAGGAATTGGTCGCCAATGAACGCCTCCCTGACGAAAGGAAGACACACAAGATGTTTTATATATCCACGTTCCGTACGTGCTTTGATATAGTTCAAGATTGTAGACGCAGTGGCATCTAATTTCCTGTCAGACGAGATCAATATCAATCGTGCTATTTCTTGCGGAGTTATAGCGTTGGAATAGATCACCCTAATATCGTTAAATGGTATTTCTATACCAATGGTTACCAAACGGGGGTCCCCGGACCTCCAGGATTCTGTGGGACGATGTTAGGGGGTCCTAGGAGTTACAAGGAAAAAAATGGCTAAATTGCACTGGTCGCCCTTGACGAAACAGTTTCAAAAATCAGTGCAGTAACTAACTTAAGTGACTATTGCAAATTTTGTTATGAGTTTAAATGATGTTACGTACAAGTAAGAGACTAAAAGTAATTGAACTTCTGTTTGTTATGTTATCTTTTTTATCTAAGTTTTGGGTCAATCTGCGTCTATATTCTTAGTAGAAGCTGTATAAAATTAAAAGAGGTAATACAATTAATTTCAGAACTTTTACTTATATTTTAATGTTGGAACAAAAGTGAAACGGATACATGCCCAATAAATGGGAGAAAATTTCATGAGCATATTTGAAAGAAAAGGGTCCCTGTTCTATTTTAGTTTTACCTAAAGGCTTAATGCAAATTGGGAACAGTTGTTCTAAATTTATACATTTTTAACTGATTTTATACGCGTTTCGAGTAAAAATAAGTAATTTTGTTTATTTTGTTAATTTATAATATGCGAGTTAATAAAATAGTGGAGCCACTTTATATTATTTATGTAATTTAGATAATAATCCATCAATTCAATTATTTTCTTTTAGTGTGAGATGTTTAGAAATTAGGATAAATATATAATTAAATAACCTCTTTTTTTGGTTTTGTTTTAAATTTGATATTCACAGCATTACACGGTCTTAAAATGTCTTGCTTAACTTTTTTTGTAGTTAGAGAGCACTTAAAAGCAATAGAAGCACGATTTTTTTTTTATCTTTCCACGATTAAATTACTTTGTTTGTTTTACAACCATATAAATAATAGGCATGGCATTGTAGGTCATTCATATACTGTTAGTAAAACATGCATTTTTTAACTATTTTATAATTATTTCACATTTTAATTTTTAACCCCATTATCTTAAAAATCACTTATTTTCTATAATTGTGTAAATTAATACCTTGATGGCAGACGACGAACATGAATTAAAAGAAAAACTTTTCCATGAACTAGTATTTGTTGGATAAATATTTTTTATAATGAACTCTCGTTGATTGGAAGTAAAAACATTAAAGAATTTTTCCGAAATGAAATGATTGAATTTCTCCTTTTGACAAAATGTTATATCAACGATGTATAAAAAAAATACTTTTGGTGAAACTCAAAGAAGTAATGAATATTTTTTTGAGTTTCTTTAAAGTAATCATATTTCATCCGTATCAATTAATTCAGTTATAAATTTTTAGAAACCAAATCTTTTATTGAAAAGTTAGTGAATATTTTTTAAAATTTTTATTTTTATTTCTGGGAATAAAAGTAAATATTTCATGTATTCATTTGAAATTCTATGCAGTGTACAGAATGTTTATAAAAAATTTAAATCTAGGTGCATTTAAATGAGTATGCCTGTAGTTTTTTTTTGTTGAATCAAATTTTGTTCAATTGATCTAGGAACTAAATAAAATGCAGTTCAAAAGAAAAACACCTTGATAAATAATTAAAAAAAATTTAGTTAAAACAGTTTTTACCAATAGCTGTATTCTTTGAATCAATCTAATTGAAGATAATCCCTAAAATCCCCGTTTTTAAATAAGAAAAGTCATTATAAGAGGATATACTCTTATTTGTCATGTAACCCTGAAGCTGTAACCAACTTATCTCAACTCTGGAGGTAATAAATATTTTAAACCTAAGTTATCGGCCTATATTGCTGTAAATTTTACGACTGCTCAATAAAAACTATGACGACTTCCCAATTAAAATAATTCTTTACATATATTAAAAATATATATATTGAAATCGAAATAATTGTAATTTATATTCAAAATGGTTGATATTGTTAACCATTTCGAGTATAAATTACAATTCCTTCGAATTCAGTAAATTTTTAAAAAAATATACGTAAAGAATTATTTAAATTGGGGAGTCATCATAGTTTTCATTGGGAAGTCGTAAAATTTACAGCAATATAGGCCGATAACTTAGGTTCAAAATATTTATTCCTCCAGAGCCGAGATAAGTTTGTTACAGCTTCATTGTTACATGATGAATGAGATTGTGTACTCTCGTAGGGACTTTTCATATTTAAAGACAGGGATTTTTAGGGATTTTCTTCAATTAGATTGATTCAAGGAAGTCAGCTAATTGCTCCGAAATGGTTCATCCCAGGAATTATTCATGTGGAGGCACTCAGAAAAACCACCAAAAATTCCTAATAAAAATTAATTACGATTTAAAAATTATTACATGTATATTTATACTAGATGCATAAGAACAGAGATTTATAAAAAACGGTAAAAGTTCTAAAAATCGGTTGTTTTCTGTTCGTTTCTCAGCACTTTTTTCACAGAAGAAACAAACGTCCCTGATTGGTTGAAGCTTTCGTCCACAGAACTGAAGTAAAGTAAAAAGAAGTGCATTTGTTCCAAACAAAGAATCTAATTGACGTAAATGGGCACGAGCGATTTTTACACAAAAGAGAAGAACTGGAAGCTCTGGGTTACACTAATTGAATATTTATGAAGGATAAATAACGGAAGAATTGAAATTGATTGCGCATTAGTAGGTTTAAGTAAATTATTTTTTCAGTATGTTCACGTTTTGCGTATTCATAAAACACTCTTAATGGTAAAACAAATATTTATATCATTGGATAATTACACATTATGGGTGGTTTTTTGTCCCTAATTGTTCTGAGTTGGTTATTTGTTCGATTCATCTGTTCTATTTTCGGTAAAAAATGTTTTTCAGAATAAGACTAATTTGTATTTTACCTTTTAAAATGTTTTGAAGAAAAATATTAACTGTGCTTGAAGTTTAACTATTATACAATACATTCACGGAATCTGTAATTGGTAATTAATATTAAATAATGCAATGTAAAGTTTAATTTAGGAATATTTCTTAATTAAAATGTCATATTAATTTGGGAAAATATTAATTAATAATTAAACAAATTTTTATTTTACCTATTAAAATGTTTTGTAGAAAAATATTAACTGTGCTTGAAGTTTAACTATATTGTACAATACACTTAAAAAATCTGTAATTGATAATTAATGTTAAATAATGCAATGTAAAGTTTAATTTAGAAATATTTCTTAATTAAAATGTCATATTAATTTGGGAAAATATTAATTAATAATTAAACAAATTTTTATTTTACCTATTAAAATGTTTTGTAGAAAAATATTAACTGTGCTTGAAGTTTAACTATTATGCAATTCATTAACGGAATCTGTAATTGATAATTAATATTAAATAATGCAATGTAAAGTTTAATTTAGAAATATTTCTTAATTAAAATGTCATATTAATTTGGGAAAATATTAATTAATAATTAAACAAATTTTTATTTTACCTATTAAAATGTTTTGTAGAAAAATATTAACTGTGCTTGAAGTTTAACTATTATACAATACATTCACGGAATCTGTAATTGATAATTAATGTTAAATAATGCAATGTAAAGTTTAATTTAGAAATATTTCTTAATTAAAATGTCATATTAATTTGGGAAAATATTAATTAGTAATTAAACTAATTTTTATTTTACCTTTTAAACTGTTTTGTAGAAAAATATTAACTGTGCTTGAAGTTTAACTATTATACAATACATTCACGGAATCTGTAATTGGTAATTAATGTTAAATAATGCAATGTAAAGTTTAATTTAGAAATATTTCTTAATTAAAATGTCATATTAATTTGGGAAAATATTAATTAATAATTATACTAATTTTTATTTTACCTTTTAAACTGTTTTGTAGAAAAATATTAAATGTGCTTGAAGTTTAACTATTATGCAATTCATTAACGGAATCTGTAATTGATAATTAATATTAAATAATGCAATGTAAAGTTTAATTTAGAAATATTTCTTAATTAAAATGTCATATTAATTTGGGAAAATATTAATTAGTAATTAAACTAATTTTTATTTTACCTTTTAAAATGTTTTGTAGAAAAATATTAAATGTGCTTGAAGTTTAACTATATTGTACAATACATTCACGGAATCTGTAATTGGTAATTAATGTTAAATAATGCAATGTAAAGTTTAATTTAGGAATATTTCTTAATTAAAATGTCATATTAATTTGGGATAATATTAATTAATAATAATTAATAATTAAACTAATTTTATTTTACCTTTTAAAATGTTTAGTAGAAAAATATTAAATGTGCTTGAAGTTTAACTATTATACAATACATTCACGGAATCTGTAATTGGTAATTAATGTTAAATAATGCAATGTAAAGTTTAATTTAGAAATATTTCTTAATTAAAATGTCATATTAATTTGGGATAATATTAATTAATAATAATTAATAATTAAACTAATTTTATTTTACCTTTTAAAATGTTTTGTAGAAAAATGTTAATTGTGCTTGAAGTTTAACTATATTGTACAATACACTTAAAAAATCTGTAATTGATAATTAATATTAAATATTGCTATTATATTAATATTAAAAATAATATAAGTTTTAACAAAACGTTTAAAGACTAAATGATATCCGTGGTAGTACCGTGAAAGGATATAACTTAGCACCAAATGTTGGTTGCAGCCAAATGGGTTCTAAATTTTGGTGCAAGGTCGTAATAATTTTTAACAGCGTACATGTGTGAGTTAAATTAATCGTAAGTTACTTTAGATTATCGAATACCATTAAAATACCATCGAATACCATTAAGGAAAATCAATAATATAAATTAATTAAAATCGAAAGCTATTTATCTTTGATAAATGAAATATCTCAGTACATCAAGAATGTTACCTACACCGTTAAAATAGGTACTTACAAACAAGTAAAATGTACTCATTTTTATTACATTCGATTTTTATCATAGCTCCAAATATATAAGTTTCATTTTTGAAACAGACATGTACTCATTAATGAGTAAAGGTGAATAAAAAGAGCAGTAGCTTGCCTACATAAGATGCCTTCATAAATCACTATCAATAAATATCGATAATTACAACTTGGACTTACCTTGAATCGAACCCACTTCTGCAGCACCGCTGTCCAGAGTCTTAAACGTTAAGCTATCAATGCGATGCAAAGAAGTTATAAACAGAAGAAATGTTAAAAAGGCGTGCCAAAAAGAATGTGAAGTAAGATAAATGAAATGTAGTAAATCAGTTTTACTTTAAGCAATCGACGTCAAATAGTGTGAAAAACCATCTTCTGATCAACTATTTTAAATGTGTCAGGTCGCTTTGTTAAGATGGCGGGAACAGAAGCTGATATTTGCAATATGAAATCACACTGTTCATTTTTGCGAAAGTACGATTGCTTAAATTTGAGTACGTTATCGCTCATTTACGATGCAATTGTACTTAAAATTAAACAAGTGCGTTCATGTACTCATTTTTAAGCACTTTTTTTTGTCAGTGTATAATTTATGTTCAATAAAATGTCCACAAAGATAAAAAAAAACTCCCATTCCAAGCAGTTTCTTTCAGACCTATATTTCGAAATAGAAAGCCCTGAAAATATTTCTTTCGGAAAGAAAATTCCGCATCCATGCATATTACTTATGCGCATCCGCATTTCACCTAGAAAACTTGTCCCAAGAAGAAGAAAAAAAAGAACAGTCTAGTTGAATTCAAACAGACACGGAAATAAAAAAAAAAGTAGTCGTGACATACAAGCAGGAAATATTGTCACTTTTGATCTGTTCTTCCCGATATCATATTTTCGGTGGAGCATGCCTCTTTCAAGAAAGATGCATGTCTCTAGTCCAATAGGAATGCTGGATAAAAGAGAGCTTCCGTGTCTTTGCATGCATAAATATCGGCTTACATCTTCAATCAGCTTGTAGAGATGGACGCTTCCATAGAAAATATTTTGGAGAGTTTTGATGTTGTGACTGAGTATTTTTGGGTGGTTTGGCGCTGTTTGAAGATGATACATGTATCTATATTTAAAAATCCATTACTGGAGTATGTATGTGCATTTAAAACGCACCCCACAATTTCAGTTGAGAAATGTGAATGTCATTTGATACATTCTTCATATTTTTGTTGGTAGGTTATGGGATTCTGAGTTTTGTATTATAAAAATAAAACAGGAAACGTTTCGCATAACTTTCATGCTTGACTGTATGTGTGTTTTAAATGTAAATTATGTTACATACCTGTTATATACAGTTTAAAGAACTGGATATTTGTTAAAAGTATGTCGTGAAACTAAATGATATGTTTTAAAAACTGAATTTAGAAATTCGAAAAATATAAAGTTATAGTATATATGGTATTGGATATTTCTCTAAAACAAATTCATATATTCTAGGCATAATCTGTAAAAAAATATTTCATAATATAATTTTTCGCCACTACTTATTAATAATTTATTGTTTAATAAAATTTAATGAAATATATAAATGAATAAGTTATAATGAACACGTTGTCCTAATCATAATAACGAAATTCTTGATAAATATATTTACATTATCCCAATACAAACGGAAATTTAGCATAATAAAGTTTTAGTTTAATAACAAATTATATCTTTTTAGAATTGAATTAAAAATATTATTTCTTCCCATGCAATATTTGTTGGAAATTTGATATTTTTAACTGCTGTATTGTATATAAATTTGTGTACTTGTATAATTTGTTTGCTGTTTTAGTATATTATGTCATTCAGTATATAATCATTATATAGAAGAATTGTTTTCAAAATTCCCAGAAAATATACGCCAAAGAAGTACTATATTATTTTTAAAATAAAAAGTGCAGTTCCAAAAATTGTCTTATCAAAATTATTGATAATTCTATAGATTTCTAGTACACATTTAAAATATACAAGTTTTGGAACTGTACTTTTCAAGTTATTATTGCATTAATATTACCAAATAAGTAATAATTAGTTTATTAATGCTAATAAATTAGTTAGAATTACATAAAAAAACAACCTTAATAAGTTCGTTATACTACATGAATAACGTTAAAGAATATGTTATAGTTATATGTAAATGAATTCAGCTATTAATTGAAATTTATTATAAATGCTTTTATTAAGATAATTTAATAATTTGTTAAAGGAATTTTATAATTTGTTGAAGAAAAAAAAATCTAAATATCTGTTCATAAGATATTAAATGTCATATATTTAAAAGATATATAAGATTAACTACGTGGTAACATTTAAACGAGGGAATTGTCATCTGAGTCTGTAGCAAGAAAATTTCATGTTGCTTTAATAACAGCAATTTTTTAAAAAATGCTATATGTTAGATAAAAGAGTTTATAAAGTGCGTATAATCATTTTTAAAGTTATAACCTAAAAAACATATGCTTGTTTTAAATAAAAAATTATACCATACAAAATATTAATATGGAATTGTAAGCAAAGTTGCCTACACCAATGGATTTTCAGACATTTTGAATTGAAGGATTTGTTTACATTTGTGAAACTTTTGTGACAATTATTTTTGAAATGTTGTCAAAAAAGTAAATACTCTGTTGCCTAAACATTTTATATTTGAAAATAAGATTTTTTCAAGGTACGCAAATGTACTTTCCATCATCACACGTGTAAAAATATGTATTTAATTATGAAGAGCATGGGATTTAATTAAAACCAACGTGAAGTTTTAGAGGATAATAAAATCAAAATTTTATATATTTCTTAATTTTAGACTTAAATCTATCGTAAAATAAAGTTAGAAGAAGGTTGGTTACCTTAGACACTCTAAAAGTATGAAGAATTCATTGAGCAAATGAATTCAACTGAGGAAATTTTGCCCATTCACTTAGGAAAATGATACCCACTCCCAAAAATTAACATATGCAAAATACATCAAACCATCCCCAGAGACTTAATTTAAAGGATAATCAAAAACTATTAAACTGATTAGGACTTTACTGCCTATCATTTGAATTTAATCAACTAATAAACGTCCAACCCAATCAAGATGAGGAAACCAACCGCGATTTTTTTTATGAACTTTTACAAGTTTGAGAGGTTGGAAAACTCTTCTCCTCTCCTAAAATAACTTTCTTCCTTCAACCCTAATCCATTAAAAGTTGATTGATTTTATTCCCCAAAGCCCCCTACAACCAACAAACCACAGGCGAAAACTTCCCCAGAATTTCCCTTCATAAAACGCGAACGCCTTTAGTGGGATTCGCAAGCAAATTGCTCCCCCCATCCCGCCCATTCAACACGTTTATTTTCCACGCAAGCGGAGAGTAACTGCAACTTCAACTGCAACTCTCCAACCCAGGCGAATTGATAGTCTCGGAACCAGCTTGTGGTGGCGCATCTGCTGTGGAAAGGTAGAGACGCGTCAGCGTAAACCAGTCTCGCCTCCACTTAGAGTAATTAAAATGGAGGATGCCGGGAAGGGTAAGTCCAAAGGAAAAGGCGCGAACCTCCATCTGTTAATTGGGGTCTCTAATCTACCAATTTAGGGAGAGCTAAACTGCTCTGTGTTGAAGGGGGAAGCCGTCTTCCCAGAAAGGCGTGGTTTTTGAATTCGGTGCTTAAGTTTTAGAAGAGTTGTAAGGGGCCTTTTGGGGCATTTTCAAATGAGTAGCCGCGAATAACGTTGTAGATAAATTCCGTTCAGGAATTCTTGAATATATAATTTGTCACAACTTTCCCCCGTGGGAATGTAATTAAATGGGATTTGAATTTAATGTAGATCTTGAAGCGAAGTTTCACGGCCGTAATACAGAAACCATTTATAAAGATTGTAAGTTTTGTACGTTTATAAACTAAAGTATCGTTTAATATTTTAATTAATGAAAGATTATATACATTTTAAATTTGGATACATATCGACGAAGTACTATGAATATATACTTGTGGCGGAAATGAATAAGATATTGTTATTAAAATTGTAGTACCTCCGCTGTAAAAAAAAGGTGTTTAAAAATAAGTACATGAACGTACGCTTTTGTTTTATAGTACAATTACATCGTAAATGAGCGATGACGTACTCAAATTTAAGTAATCGTACATTTGCAAAAATGAGCAGTGTGATTTAATATTGTTAATTTGAGCTTCTGTTCAAGCCATCTTAAGAAAGTGTCCTGGCAAACTTAAAAAATGGTTGTTCAGATGATGGTTTTTCACATTATTTAATGTCGATTGCTTAATTGTAAACTGAGTTATTACAAAGCAATTATCTTACATTCCATTCTCTTGGCACATCTTTTTAACATTTCTTATGTTTATAACTTCATCATGTCGCCCTAGTAGTACAACGCACTGGACTGAGATGCATGGGGATCTGGGTTAGATCCTTGGTAAGTCTTGGATGTAATTGTTAATATTTATTGAAAGTGATTTATGAAGCCAGCCTATGTAGGCTATAATCCGCCCTTTTTAATTTATTTTTACCCATTGCACTCATTTTTAAGTACACATCTTTTTCAAAATAGAAACTTATGTAATCGGAGCCATGATAAGCATCGAATGTATTAAAAATTGAGTACATTTTGAATATCTATTTATAACAGTGTTTAGAAATGAATAGGTTGCTATATAGAGAAAAATTGCACTCTTTTTCTTAATGGCATATTAATAAGGACGCAAAAATGTATTTGCTAACCGAACGATTTTTCCATAATCGGCAATATAATTAACACAAGATAATTAAATTCCTAACAGATCCAATTACAACTAAAAAGAAGTATGTAAAGTTTGAGAAATAGAAAAGAACCTGGAATAATTAAAGTTCTTTTTATCAAAATCGAATAATCTCAGCGGAAAATTAATTTTTTTTAAAAATTGCCATTTCTCCTGACATAACTGATCGGCTTTCAATATGCAGTCTGAGTATAATATAGTTTAGTATAATTTAAATTACACAAATGAAGGGACTTTTACAACGAGGAAATTGGTTTAAAATATGCAAAAAAATCTTAAATTTCTTCCTTTAAAATAGGAAAAAACGTTTACGTCCAAAAAATTGCCGCAGAAAATCCAGTTTTCAATTAGCACACATTCAGTTCTCGTAGGAAGGAAACTGTTTTATACTACTGAAGTGGAAAGGATAAGAACGGATATTTTTATAAAATGACCAGTCGAATCGCAGTAGGGGGCCAATTCGTTCAGCATAAAAAAAGCAGAAAGGTATAATTTTCAAAAATCAAAAAATGCCTAGAGTGATCACTGATTAACCCTCCTGGCGGCAACGACGAGATATCTCGGAAACTTTTTTGTACGGAAAGCGGCACAGGACGAGTATACTCGTCTAGCTTTTCTACACCCTGAGCGGCACCGACGAGTATTCTCGTCTCTTATCTTTTTTCCTTCCCCCCAGACCTCCCATAGCTTACTAATTGGGGGATGGGCTGAAAGACATATGGAAGTTCTTTCCCCTGTTGGGGGAAGGACTCTATTTACTTTTGTAGAAGACGGCAATCTTTTAGTTGTCTACTTGAGAAGCGTAAAGTGATGATTTAAAAACTTAATATTGATTTTTTAAATTAATTTTAGATGTTGTCCTCTATTAAGTATTCAAATTTATATTTAGCTGGAATGTTGATATTATTAATAGGAACGAAAGTGTTAATGTACTGAATATAATAATTGCTATTTTAAAAAACTTAAGAGAAAAGTTATGAAAGAAAATATTTTTGGTTCTGATTTATCGGAAAAATTAAGGAATTAAAATATTAAGGTTTAATTATATCCTTTTATTCGGATTTAAATTGGGATGGTGACCATTGAAAGTTTTAATACAAAATTCTAATAGTTTTTCAGCTTATTAAATATGTATTAAAAATACATTTCAAATAAGTTATTTCATTTAAATAAAATTATTTGATCTAATTCAAACTATTTCATCTAATTAAAATTATTTCAACTAATTAAAATTATTTGATCTAATTAAAATATGTCAAGTAATTTAAATAATTTCATCTGTTTTAATTTTTACATTAAATTTAAATTATATATGTACTAATTAAAAGTATTACATCCAATTAAAATATTTTAGTATTTTACTTAAATTATTTCATTACTTATTAAATTTATTATTTTAGAAAAGTTTTTACTGATTTTATTTTTGCTGGAAATAATAAATGTTATTGATTGATTAATAATTGGTAGCAAACAATTTATTACAAACAATTTATTAAAATTAAATTATGACAAATCTTATAGAATAAACTTATATTTTGAAAATAATTCATTAACTTTTCGAAATATTTTTTAATATATCAAAGCGTTATTTACAGGAGCAGTGTTTTTTTTTTTTAAGTTTTAAAAATCCTCGATTACAAAATTTTAATTTTAATCTATCATTTAATTATAAGAAAGATTTGATTTGTATAAGTTTTTTCAAATTCATTGAGTTATTATAGAAATTACTTAAACATACAGCAATTATTCTACGATTTTTTATTTACAACTGTAATATTTATATTGGGCATGCTGAAATGCCCAAGTTAATCTTGTTCTATCCCAGACAAATACTATTAGAAACTTATCATGTGATGAGGGGATATTGCACGTTATATCTTTCATGGATCAAGACCTCTAGGAAAGAGGCTGTATCCCCTAAATCGATTCGTCAGCGAATATGTGCATCAAATGTGAGAGAGTAAAATATAAAAAACTTTTTTTGTATGCTTCCAATTTGTCAGTTTACAACCGGGAGATTATATATACGGTTTGGTTTGGTTAATTAACGTCGCACTAGAGCTGCACAGTGGGCTATTGGCGATCACGTCGCATTAGAGCTGCACATTGGGCTATTGGCTACGGTTCGGGGTCTATCTCGAAGGAAAGACCCAGGAACGATGCCTCGTATTTTTGAATGGTCAGATGACGAGAACACAACCTGAGATGGCACCCCATGCGACCTCAATAGGTGTCATGACATTGTTTTGAGATCAGATTTATCTTGCACCAGTCCCGTATACACGCCAGTATAATTTGTTGGATATTCAGGACGACTTTCTAGCATTTTTGTAGCGAAACTGGCAACCCTCCAATCGGAAGTCCCTACTTTTTTTTAAATTGTCTTTGTCAAGTCCAACGCTTGGGCTCGAACTAGTAATCCTCTGATTACCAGCTGAAAGCCTTTTTGCATTGAACAACTGGAGGCCCCAGATTATAAATACAAAATGTGGGTTAAATCGTAAGATTAATTATATTATTAAGATTATTAACTTACAAAACCAATTGTGGAGATTTTTTTTTAAATGTTTTAATTCATTATAAAATAAGATTGGGAATCTTTCGTAATCCTGTTAGTATTAACTTACACATATACAAATTCTCCATATGTTATACATTCTTTCCCTTGATAATTGCTAAGCTGTACAGTGTGCCCTAAAGTCAAATCGGGTCGGTTGATTCCAAAATCCTATAACTCTTATTGTTGGCGGAAACTATTTGCAGTTGTGTATGATTGTACAGTGAGCCCACGTGTTAGGCAATGTGAGTTTTTCTGAGAAGGCTCTAATGACAATTTAAATTTTCATAATGCCTGACTCTAGACTGGATTCCGGGGAACTAAAATGTGTCGGTGAAGTGGTTGTGTTTTTTATTTTGTTAGTAAATACCAATGGCTAACAGACCCGGTTTCCAGCTGAAAAGAAAAGCACAAACAACCACCATTCTTTTGTACGACTGCGGCCTTTCACCAGGTGTGTTTTCAGAGGCAATTGAAAACGGCTTGCGAGTGGAATGAACAAAGCGGTTCAACGATGGCCCCGGACAAAATCTGTAAGATGGTATGGGGGGTGGGGAGAGGACGAGAAAACATAATGGTGGAAAATAGGAATCCCTGGTTGATAGGTTTAATACGAGCGGGAAAAGAAAGAGGTTTTTAAGGTAAACATTAGGTGAATATGTGATTTCTGTATTTGTATAATTAATCTTATCACATTGTACGGTAGGGAATTCAGATAAACTATTTTTGTTTACGCTGTGTGGAAGGAATAATAAAATTTCTCTTATTTGTATTTGATTTTTTTTAAAGTAAGGACTAAATATTATAATTGAATTATAGGCTACATCCACATCGGGAAGATGTTATCTAATATTCTAAATTTTCTAAATTAAATCAATTTTAAAAATCAATGTTAATTTAGAAGATATAATGTTTTTCTTTGTTTTCAGATAATTTGAAAAAAAGTACACTTAGTTTATGAAATAAGGGATTTAATTTTAACATATTCAGATGACGAGGACAGACCTGAGCTGGCACCACCTGCATCTAACATAGACATGAAAACTTTGGATCATGGCAGATTTAACGTGCACAATTCCCCTATACACGGTTGATGTTTGCGGAGGAATGAAACTGGCAACTGTCCGATTTATTCTTTAAATAAATTCGAAAATCTTACTCAATTATCATCGGATTAATATAAAATACTGTTTTCCTAGCTCTAAAGGACCCCTGGGTATCCATAGTAAAGTCGTAAATTTCGTAATTGGCGAGTTGTGAGTGCAAATGTCGACTTCAACTGCGCAGCGAGGTCGTGATCAGGGGGTAGCCAGCTTCGCACATTTTCATACGCAAAAAAATGTCCATCCTAAATAAATAGCGGATTTGTGCACGTTTAATCTGTCGTGGCTCGAAGTCCCCACGACTGTGTCAGGTGCATAGGGTGTTTGCTCAGGTCACTGGACGGTAAAACACCCAGCGCTGATCGCCACAAAATTGCAAACCGACCAATCGTATACGCTTATCGATTTGGCATGATTTTGGCCTTATTTTCTCCGCCAACTGCGGCGATAAGCTATAACGTTTGTTTTTGTTCGAACCTGGTTACAGTTGAACATTCCGAAATTGAAACTTGTAATATATTACAAAATGGGCTGGTTTTTTCATGAAATGACCCAGGATTTTAACAATTCTGATTGTGCGCCATAACCTTATTAATTCTCACTGTAATAATTGTATCTATGGATTATTATTATATATGAAATTTGAAACTTATTATTCTTATATATAATATTCATAGGTATGTGGGATTTTAATAAAAACTTAAATTTTTTACAATACTAAACATATTTAGGATAAAATTCAAAATTACCATTTAATAAAGTTCATGACATTCCGCTTCATAAAACATATTTAATGTTTTATGAAGCGTATTAATTACATATTAATTGTAATTAAGTATTGTTTAGTCTAGGAAATCAAAATTATTTTACTCTTGAGACCACTGGAAAATACAATAATTGTTTTTAAGATAGAATTCCAGAGATTTATATGAGCGTACAGAACTCAAATTTACAGATATAGTAGAGTAATTATATCTCTTCAAAAGGGAAAAACTATTAAATATATTTGATAACACATGAATTAATTGCATTGTTTCAAGTAAATTGCTAAATGTTACTCTTGTGACATTTAGTCCACAATTGAATTTCTGCTTAAATACGTCAAAAAATCATTAATGTATGTAGTAATACATTAATTTTTTTATACAACAGTTTTAAACATTGATAGGTGTCTAAAACAGCTTAAAATGGTATAGAAAATTATATAAAAAAAATTGTTTATTAAAAAAAAGTTTACAAATGTGGGAGCAACAAAATTAGACACAATTTGGTTCAAACTTTTGCATTCCTTTTATTTTTGTGTTCCTTAAAGCATCTTATTTGATATTCATCAGATACTGTTTGAATTAAAAGACCACATCATATTTTATATTCCCCCACTGGCTATATTATAATTTCTCAGCTCTTTTGCGTTAAGCTTTACTGCTTTTGTACAATTACTTTTTATTTTACCATGCACTCCATTTCATACATATTACTTTAAAAAAAACAGCACCGATTGCATCTACAGCACTCTTGTCATAAGCTGTTGAAAAAAAATGTCCGTTGAAACTCTTAATATATAAGTTTCATTTATTTTCATTTTTAGTATTGTAAAAATTTTAAGTTTTTATGAAAATCCCACATACCTATGAATATTATATATAAGAATAATAAGTTTCAAATTCCATATATAATAATAATTCATAGATACAATTATTACAGTGATACTTAATGAGGTTATGGCGCACAATCAGAATTGTTAAAATCCTGGGTCATTTCATGAAAAAACCAGCCCATTTTGTAATATATTACAAGTTTCAATTTCGGAATGTTCAACTGTAACCAGGTTCGAACAAAAACAAACGTTATAGCTTATCGCCGCAGTTGGCGGAGAAAATAAGGGCAAAACCAAGCCAAGCAATTTTGTGGTGATCAGCGCTGGGTGTTTTACCGTCCAGTCTCAGGTCTTGTACTAGTCAGCTGATCATTGTTCAAAATTACGAGGCAGTGCTCCCGGGTTTTTCCTTTATGGAGAGATCCTGAACCAAAGCCCGTGTCTATTGCTGTCTCCCAACCCCTATTCATTATGTTGTATAGAGAGCATTCTGTGTTACATTCCTACGACATGACAATTGCGGACCCGCCCTGCTGCTGTCTGTTGACCAAAGAGGCGCATTGTGTGCGAAAACTAGTTCCTCCATACGGAAGCCACGTGCAATACAAAGTTAGTTTTTCTGAGAAAGGTGCGAATAGCAGCTCACATCTTGTCCTGCTATGGAAGGGGGGGGGGGGGGGTAAGCTTGTTAGGAATGACGGAGTTCTTTTGAGAGCTGTGGTTTGTGTTGGTCAAGTAACCCCCAAGTTACGCTAGTTTTTCATTGTAAGCTATTTTTTAAAAAAAAATAATCTGATTATATATTTATTTTTATTAAGAAGGTATATATGTGTCGTTTAATTTAAAAAATCAAATTTGTGGAATATCCATAAACCAGGTCTGACTATCCAGGTTAAAATGTAAGGAAATCTAATTCTGGAACAATGAAACAAAAGACGTTCGAGAACTATATCATGCCTCGCAGCAGGCCCCTTTTTTCCCTAAAAGTCCTTTTTTTTCAGAATATGGTCCCTTATTTTAGAAAAATATTTTTTTCCCCTTTGTGCGTATGATAACACTTTTCTGGCCTTTTTCCCTCTCCTATTTAACCAAATATTAATTATATTTATTTTGTAATCGCCATTACAAAAATCACCATTCATGTTAGTATTTATGTTGGGTCTGCTAATAGGGTGTTGCAACTCTCGAAATATCGTTAAACTAGGAGCAGGCTTACTGTTTTTGTCTTTACAAATGTAATTAATCACATTGGTGTAGAATATAGGGCTATGTGTAAAAAATTTCTGTCCTTCCAGAACCACCGGATCTTGTTTATACATTGTATCAAAAACAAAATGTAAATGGATACCTTGTTTAGAAGAAGAATGATAAATAGCAGGTTCAAGTGTAAATTGTAATTTTATATATTCCCATTATCTCATATTGTAATTAGAAAAATACTGTTCGATTTACATTTTATTTGTAAAATAGACATTTTCTGCAATAAGTGGCATCCCTGCTAAATTTCAATTCGGACCATAATTTTGAAATTAAAAAAAAAACGTGAGATTATTGAAAACATATTAAAAAAGTATTTTCGCACAATAGTTACATGCCCAATAATTTCTAAATGAGCAGACACAATTTGAATTTTTCAGTTACAAGCAACTAATATTTCAGTTGGATGTCCGATAGTTGCCAGTGCGCGACTAGCATATATTGTTACATATAAAATATATTTTTTTTATTTAAAACTCTTTTTGCTCTGAGTTTTTCCTATAATTTTGTCTCTAACATTGATGACCTAAAATTTAATGAGTATTTAAGTTTTATAAGTCCCTTTTTTTAAGATTTTTTGTCCCTTTTCCCCTAGGGACACATGTAAAAAGTGTTACGAGCCCTGATATATAGAAAATTCGAATTTTTTTTAAATCTGTTATTTAAAAGTTACAAAAAAAAAAAAAAACACTGTTGAGCTACAAAGAGAAATAAAACATCTTGTATGAACGAAGCACGAGGTCCCGAAAAGCAATTTTTCCGGTTCTTTTTAATCAATATAACTTCCAATAGCTGATTACGATATATATTTAAACTGAATATATCCGGAGACAAAATATTAATATGCCATGTGTATACCCTTCGTATACCCGACTGATTTATAGTATACGAGAAATATGCCAAATATGCTATCGAACTGATGATTGCGGGGGCTGTATGCCAAGAGTATGCGAACGGCATATGCTTCCGATTTCGATCCAATTTATTGCAACATTAATTGGATGTTTACAACTTCTTCAGTTCCACTTCATTATTTATGGGTTGTTTGAGGCGCCCGCGAGGAGAATTACGAAAGCACACTGACTCGGCTTTTTTATTCCTACGATCTATTTTACTCTATAGACTTGACTTGGAGTATTTTTGTGAGACGGTGTGGCCAACGGTTTTTCGAATAGTATTTCAATTCCGCTGTTTGTCGAAGACAAAGGAAAAAAATTGTTGTTTCTGCCAATCTCATTAGAGGCTAGTTGAGGGACTGTGAAATAATAACTATGCTGTACCTTGGAATGCTGTGAACGGTTCAGCCAAATACACAGCGGAATACCTCCCAGAGTGGAGAAAGGTGCAAGCTTAACATGAATAATAAATTCGGGTGGTTCCTCAGTAGAGTGTCAGGACGTGAATGAATTTATTACGGAAGATATATCCTCAGGTACTGGTGGAATCAAGGTAGGAGTTACCAATAGACGCATTAGGCCCGTGCCTAGAGGCCACAACTTTTATTTCACTAACTAAAATTTATTCAACTTACGCGTGCTCATATATACTTAAAAAATATGCTTGTTTTTCAAAATTGCAACATAAGATTCGAAGCTATTATAAACGTGTGAGGTATTCTAAACTGATTTCGAATTAACTTACTAGTGTGTTATATTTAATTTTTTAAATGAATATATTATTACGTCGAACGATAATTAAGGATGTCATCTTAATAAATAAGAGGAGAACGTTGTGATACACTATCCTTTCTGACGAATAAAAATAATTGAATGATAGTAATTGTACGAAACCAGCATGGAAACACTGGCACTCTACTGCTTCTACGTCCTGTTCACAATGATTATACATAATCAATATTTCAAAAATAAGCAATAATAATCATTAAATCATAAACAACACAACTACAGTAAAATCCATTAACATAATATCTTAACCAAATTGTATTCAATAATCTCTACTCAGATGAAGAGGAAAGAATGAAACTCTTATAAAATGGAAATTTTAATGAGGAAAAGTTTTGACCATGCAATTAAAATTGTTTTGAATATAACGTAATCTATAAAAGTCTAAAATAAGTAAATGTAAGGTATAAAATTGGAAATTTAAGAAAGGAAGTAATAAAACGATTTAAAAATTCGTACAAAGAGCGGTCATTTATTACGCCACGCTATTTTACATTCTTTGTATATCCCTCTTCTCCATGTCAAGCACTGATACATTAGTTTTAATCCTCCCCATTCCTCTCTCCCCCCCTTGTCTCCACAATACATTTTTGCATTTAGAAGACAGTCATTAAAGCTGCATTTTCTCACACCGGGAAAACCGGAGTCGGTTACGGCACCGGCAGCAGGAGGCAATGTTAAATTAGAACTTTTCACGTAATCCGATACGGCAATGTATACCGTAGCATTGCATCCGGCGCCGGTGTCATCACTGGTACTGGTTTGTCCGGTGTGTGAAAAAACGGCTTTAAACTTACACTATATTTACTTTATTCAACATCCCTTTAGAAAGGCTGTGAATTTTATTACAATAGACTTGTATCATTGTCTGTAAAACAATAAAAAATTGCACCCCCCCCCCCCCCCCACCCTAACATTTTGCTATTTCTTCGCATATACTTATAGTCAGTGCTCGATTTCTAGAAATAGAGGTACTAGAACTGTAACCTATCGTGGGGTGTGGGAGTGCAATGCAGCAGCCATCAAACCTAAGTCTGGAATCGTAATTAATTTTTCCTAAAGAGTTGTACCGGAACGCCGTTCCGGTTAAAATCGAGCCCTGCTTATAGTGGATAAAAATTTTAGGACGGAACACTATTAATTTGTTTTAATAAGAGTAAGATTTTAAATATAATTAAAATTGTTTGATATTTTTACATTTCGCGGCTTTGGTATAATATTGTCTATACCATAAATCTGCAACTTTATTTTTAAATACTTAGATTTACGAAGCGGGTAAACAAAAAAATTATATAATCCACATAACTATAAAAAATAAAGCATATATATATATATTTTTTTGTATTAGGAAAATAGTAACGTGTATGCTTTCAGTTATCAAACACATCTTCTAAATGTTGAATCTTCATTTGTTGCGCAGAGGCAAAAGTTGTAAAGAAAAACTACTTCCTTGAAAAGAAAAAAATGCTATCTATACAAAACACTGTGCAGTGCGATTAGTCCGATCCGACATTGTATACCGTAACATTGCACCTGGTGTCATCAACGGCACCGGTTTCCCCGGTGTGTGAAAAAAGGCCTTAAACTTACACTGTTTACTTTATCAAACATCCCTTTATAAAGGTTGTGAATTTTATTACAATAGACTCGTATCATTGTCTGTAAAAAAATAAATTCTGCATCCCGCCTAATATTTTACTATTTCTTCGCATATACTTGTAGTGAAAAACAGCTTAGGACGGAACACAATTAATTATTTTTAATTATAGTAAGACTTTAAATATAACTAAAATTGTATGATATTTTTACATTTCGCGGCTTTAGCGATTCTTAAAATTTTAATTGTAATGGGATTGGTAAAAAATTGTCTATACCATAAATCTGCAACTTTATTTTGAAATACTTGGGTAAACAATAGTGGGTAATCAAAAAATTATATAATCCATACAACTATGAAAAATAAAGCATATATTTAGTTTTTTTTTTGTATTAGGAAAATAGTATCATGCATGCTCTCAGTTATCGAACACATCTTCTAAATGTTGAATCTTCATTTGTTGGGCAAATGCAAAAGTTGTAAAAAACCCTACTTCCTTGAATAGAAAAAAAATGCTATCTGTAGATAACACTCCCCAGTGCGACAATGCACACTTTAAACTAAATCTTCCTTTACTGAACAGACCACATCTGGCAAACTAAGGTGAGGGTTATTTCCACACCCCTGTTCCACACCGGGCATCTCTTTTGTACACTAATGATCTGTTGCCCACGGGCGAAAGGGGAGGGAGCGTTGTCGCGAAAGAAGAAGACGAACCCCTCCCGTCCTGGGTCCGGTCCCCCATTCCGCTAATTGAAGCAATACATCACTGTCACTTGGAAAAACCGCAAAGGGGGGATGAAACTTGCCTCTTAAAACTACCTGCCGCTAAGAAGGCCATAGGCTTTTAAGATGGGTGACGCTCGGCAGGTAAATGGAAATTGGACATCGGTCACTGGGAGGGTTAAAAGATAAAAAAATGACTCTTCGGTATTTCGCATAAAATTAGTAAAACTGACATTTTTTCTTAGTTTAGTAGTATGTTTTTTATATAGATTTTAACACTTGCTCTGAAGATATGAACATCTTTCGCTTGAATGTAAAAAAATTTGATAACAGGAATAACTTAAATAAGTGTGGTCTTTTCTTGAAGCACTGTTAAAAAACTCAGAAAATCAATATTAATTTAAAATATCATTTTAATTTTGATAGTTTTTTAATCGACAATGGAATACCTTTAATGATTTTTTTAGATTAAAACGCCGCGTGAATTGATTTTCTAATATTCTCTCTCTGGATAAGGAGAAGAACAATTTTAAAAGTGAGAACAATGTTAAAACGATTCGAAAATCATTAAGGAAAACATTATCTTTCATTATACTTTCATTACCAGAAAAACTTGTGCAAGATTCCAAAACTTAAAGAAAAAGTTTGATACTAACTTTATGCTAAGCTAAAAAAAAATTAATTAAAAAAAGTAATTTCGAGAAATAAAATATTTAGGCTGCAGTGTTTTTTATTTATTAAAAGAGAAATTTAATAAATACATAGATGTTTTAGGAAATAAAACTCTATTACATTGAAAAGTGTATAATTATATTTTTTCAAACTTGACTTCGCATACGAACACTCCTTATTATTAAAATTTTGCTTGTAAGCAAAAAATAATAATAAGAGCAACAGTTAATGTATTGCAACAACAGTAAATGTTACAATATTATAACAATAAATAAGTTACATCATTAGAAAGTAAATATTACAATAAATAAGTTACAATATTACAAAGTAAATATTACAATATTATAACAATTAACAGCATAACAGTTAACATTATTACAATAATTAAAAGTATAATAATTAACATTGTTACAACAATTAACAATATAACAATTAAAATCATTACAACAATTAACATTATTTCAACAATTAACAGTATAACAATTATGATTATTACAACAATTAACATTATTTCAGCAATTAACAGTATAACAATGAAGGTTATTACAACATAAATGTTGCACTATTACATTGACTACCAGTACAACCATTAACAGTAGAACAATTAAGAGTATTAGAAGAATTAACAGTTTTACAATAATTATCATTATTACAACAATTATCATTATTACAACAATTATTATTATTACAACAATTAAACTTAAAACATTATTTTTACAGCACTTAAAAGTATAACCATTAACATTACTATTACAAGAATTAACAGTATAACAATTAACATTATTGCAACATAAATAACATTATTGCAACATAAATAACATTATTGCAACATAAATAACATTATTGCAACATAAATGTTGCAATACTGCAATAACTACACGCACAACAAATAGCATATTTTGTAATATGCTATTTGTTGTGCGTGTAGTTATTGCAGTATTGCAGTAAAGAACAGTATTACAATAATTAACAGTATTTTAACAATTAATATTATTACAACAATTTGCAGTATAAACATTTTTATTACAACAATTAACAGTATAACAATTAACATTATTCAACTAACAGTATAACAATTAACAGTATAACAATTAACAGTATAACAATAACTTTATTACAGTATTTAAGTGTATAATAATTAAAATTTTTACAACAATTAACATTATTATAACATAAATGTTTCATTATTACAACATAAATATTTTATTATTACAATATAAATGCTTCATTATCACAACATAAACGTTGAATTATTGCAACAATAGTAAACAATATTAAAAAAGGGACAATATTACAACAAATAATACTATTACAACAATTAACTAACTGCAACAATTAAATTACAATATTACAACGATTAATTATACATTATTACAACGATTAATGTTACAATATTACGACAATGAATGTTACAATATAACAACAATAAGTTCTAAAATAATACAACAAAGAATCTTGCAATATTACAACAATTAACAACACTTAATGTTACAATATTACAACTATTTCAAAAATTAAAAGTATTATAATTTTACAACATAAATGGTAAAAAATTTCTTCTCTAACTAATAGAGTGATGTACATTATAAAACAAAACGTGCATTTGTAATATATTATACACATTCTTGCACTGAAAACTACTTTACGATTTCGATATTTCCTATGTAAATCAGAGAATTTAAATAGAAAAAAAATACAAATTCAATACAAAATAGATAAATAAAAATTAAAATAACCAATACACATTATATCCCGTTTTAATTTATTATAATTTATAGAAACTGTTACGTACTACTTCTAGAGTACTGGCGCTGGATAATTATAATGGACTGTATAGCTTTTTGGTAACAAACGATTTATTAGAAAGAGATTATGCAAGCAACCGGTCATTCTGAGCCGGGAAACGGAGAGACGGTGAGTTTGGTCATCCTAGACCCATGCTAAAAAACGCCCTAATCGTACGAGCGTTGTCTTCCGAATGAGGGGTTGCCAAAGTGTTTTCAGGAGAAAGAGCGCCAAGCGCGCCAACGAGTGGGAGAAAAGATGCCAATGCTCAATCGCCCTCCGCCTCCGGCGCTCGCATGGTACATAACATTCCGCCCGGCGTTGCAATGTGAAACATTCAAAAAGAGGTTATACATAAACTTACAAGACATAAGACATGTACAAAGTTACAAATAATATTATAAAGTTACATTTCACATTACATAGTTGGTAAAATACACAGTTTTGTTATAGGTCTTTTTAGAGTACCAGTTTTGGTACGTACTAGCACAACTCTAGTTTTCCCATCTACACCTGGAAATAACTGTACTATTCTACCTAATAACCATTTACATAGAGGCAAGTTTTCGTCCTTTAGTATCACCACAGTGTTCAATTTAACATTTTCCTTGGTGAATTGCCATTTATTTCTTTGCTGCAAATGATTTAAATAATCGCGATGCCAACGTTTCCAAACATACTGCGTAACTTTAGTTGAACGTTGCCAACGTGTCAATCTATTGTCTGGGGTTTCTGAAAGATCTGGTTCTAACAATGCATTTAAAGGTCGACCCACTAAGAAATGACCAGGAGTCAAGGCTTCCAACTCATTTGGGTCAGTAGATAAGGGAGTTATTGGCCTTGAATTTAGAATTCCTTCTATTTGCACAACTACTGTTAGAAATTCTTCATAAGTGTAACTAGCACTACCCATAACTCTTTTCAAGTGAAATTTAAAGGAACGGACACCCGCTTCGTAAATTCCTCCAAAATGTGCAGCTCTAGGAGGATTAAATTTCCATTCTATGCCTTCGGATGACAAATAGCTAGCCAAAACTTCGTCGGGATTCCCAACAAGATTATGCAAACGTTTAATTTCAGCACTGGCTCCCACAAAATTTGTCCCGTTATCTGATAGTAGCGAGGAGCATAAACCTCTCCTAGCAAGGAACCTCTTCAAAGTTGCAATGAAGGTGTTAGAAGTTAAATCCGACACTACCTCAAGATGTATAGCTCGAGTTGCCAGGCAAACAAAAACAGACACATAGATTTTGTTCAAAGATCCTTTTCTTTGACCCTTGTACTTAATAAGAAAAGGCCCGCAAAAATCGACACCAGTATTGGAAAATGGGGGAGCAGGGGTAACTCTTTTAGTTGGAAGGTCTCCCATTAATTGATTACCTACAACAGGATTGCTTCTAGTGCAAGTAACACAATCATAAACTATTTTTCTACATAGATTTTTGCCATTAAGTGGCCAGTATTGTTGCCTAACACAATGTAGTAAGGATTGTGGGCCAATGTGAAGAAACTTTTTATGGAAGTATTCCACAACTATTTTGGTAAATTTGTGACCCTTTGGCAAAAGAGCTGGATGTTTTTGTTGATAAGTTAAATTTGAGTGATTTAACCTACCACCCACTCTCAGAATTTTGTCATCATCAAGAAAGGGTATAAGAGATTTCACTTTACTTTGGGGCTTTACTTGTTTACCCTTATTTAAATCAATTAACTCATCATGAAACTCCTTTTCTTGTGCCCATTTGACTAGTACAATTTCGGCCCTTTTCAGCTCTTCAGATCCAAAAGGTCCCTTTTTCTTTTGAATAGGATATTTCACATTATTAAAAAACCTAAAGATAAAACTTAAAATACGAACAATTTTAACATAACTATTAGAGATATTCATTATATAATCACTTAAAGAATTTTCTGACAACACTGAAGATGAAGTTGTTGCAGGTGAACCACTGGTGCTTACAGTAAGAGCCAAATGCCCCTCATCACTATTCTTGGGATTTTTGAGCTCGTTGAAATACTCACATGAAGGTGGACCTACTGCATCATTTGGCACATGAGGTTCTCGTAGAAATAGAGGACCAGTGAACCACAAACTATTGTTCACTAGTTGTTTTGGATCTAGACCTCTTGAGATGAGATCTGCAGGGTTCTGTTCAGACGGCACATGACGCCATTGCTGGACCTCTGTGAGCTGCTTAATTGTAGCAACTCGATTGGCGACAAAGGTCTTGAGGCGCATTGGATCACCTCTTAGCCAGGCAAGCACGATTGTAGAGTCTGACCAAAAGTAGCTCTCTGCTACCTCAAGCTTGATGGATCTTGCAACTTTGTTATAAAGCTGCGCTAGTAATACTGCTGCAGAGAGCTCTAGCCTTGGAATAGTGACGGGCTTGATTGGCGCAACTCTACTTTTACTGCACAGTAAACTGACTTGAATTTCACCACTCGAAGATAAAGACTTAATGAAAATAGCTGCTCCGTATGCTTTTGCAGATGCGTCTGCAAAACCGTGCACTTCATAGACATTCAAATTTTCACCTAAAACACATCTTGGCACTTTAATATTATGCACTGAAGGTAAAGAACACAAAAACTGTTCCCACTCTTGAGCCTTTTCTTTAGGAAGGGAGTCGTTCCAGTCCAGTGGTAATGACCAAAGCTGTTGCATGAAGATTTTAGCTTTTGTGATAATAGGGCCTAGGAGGCCTAGGGGGTCGAAAAGC
Source organism: Troglohyphantes excavatus (assembly GCA_963932185.1). Classification (NCBI taxonomy): domain Eukaryota; kingdom Metazoa; phylum Arthropoda; class Arachnida; order Araneae; family Linyphiidae; genus Troglohyphantes; species Troglohyphantes excavatus. The sequence continues at coordinate 34,900,108 of OZ010666.1, read as the reverse complement.
TTAGCAATGGTTGACAAGACTGATCGTTTTGTTAGCACTGGTGAAGGCTCCACAGTCACTTTATAAGAGAAAAGATCTTTATCTGGGCACCACAAGAGTCCTAGAACTTTTGTTTCTTTCGCAAAAGTATAGCCTTCAGAAATTGCTGAACCCTGGCTAACGAGTTCAGGATGGTTTGCAGACCATTTATGCAGCTCCATGCCACCTCTTTGCATTATTTGAATTAATTGTCGCTGCAATTCCTTGGTTTCCTCGAGATTAGAACCACCAGAGAGAACATTATCCATGTAAAAGTCGTTTTCAACAACGTTGGCTGCCTGAGGAAAATCGATCCTTTCGTCGCAAGCCAGTTGCTTTAGTACTCTGGTTGCTAGATACGCAGCGCTGACCAAGCCGTATGTTACTGTAGCCAACTCGAACGTCTTCACGGGCTTGTCAACACCTTCTTTCCAAGGGATTCGCTGAAGACATCTTTGCTCAGGATGCACCCAAATCATTCGATACATCATTCGAACATCTGCAGTGAATGCAATTAGGTGCTTTCTAAAACGTAGAATAATTGAGAATAAGTCATCTTGTATGATTCCACCATTATACTGCAAGGAATTCAGTGAGTTTCCATTAGAACTAGGGCTTGATGCGTTAAAAACCACTCTTAATTTTGTTGAGCTCTTGTCAGGTCTATGGATGCCTAAATGTGGAATGTAGTACTGACCACTTTTTTCGCTATTGTCCTTAACTTCTATCATGTGACCGAGATCCTCATATTCTTTTAAAAAATCTTTATACAAAGATAGGTACTGAGCATCTCTTCCCAAACGGTTCCATAACGAATTTAATCTTTTAAGGGCAATATCTTTTGAATTTCCCAAACTAGTTGGATTTTCTTTAAAGGGCATTTTAACGGTGTAGTGCCCATCCTGCTCTCTTTTGTGTGTTTGCAGAAAATGCGTTTCTTTTGTGTGTTTGCAGAAATTCGTTTCGCAAAACTCTTCTTCTTGCCCTTTCATTACAGGTTCCTCTAGGGATTCGATTTCCCAAAATTTCTTTAATATTTCATCAAGATTGTCATTTGTAACGGAAAGTCCGCAATGCAATGCTTCATTGGACTTGAAAGAACCTTCTCCGCTAACAACGTATCCAAACTTGGTTTCTTGTAAAATAAGGTTGCTATTAGGAGGTCTGATTTGATTTGATTTCAATATCTCAAAAAATACATTGGCACCCAACAGTACATCAATTTTCCGAGGGATTGAAAATTCAGGATCAGCCAACTCTATATTTGAAGGCAAGGAATGCGCTGGAAAATCAATAAGAGATGAAGGCCACAATTCGTGGGACAATTAGAAATTCCATTTTTTGTTTAAAGTCCTCTTTTTTATTAAATACTAAAGAATTAGTTTTAGACTTTATTTCAGTTGTTAGTCCATTTAATCCGTATATTGAGGATCGGAATTTTACTTGAGTTAGTCCTAACATGATGACACAATCCCGTGTCAAAAAATTGGTTTCGGAGCCTGAATCTAATAGACATCGAACTGGTATTGTTATTCCCTGCGAATTTCTAATCTTAATGATGGCAGTGGGCAATAACGCTGTTTTGCTGCGCAATCCTGAACCATCAGAAGAAGCAGCTGTTGTACAAACAGACTGTTGATTTATTTCCTCGGTTTCAGTTGAAGCCTCTTGAGCACGAGTAACCTCTTTTGATGTACTCTTATCGTGCGAAGGTGCGGGATTATGTAAAAGCGAATTATGCATCTTCTGACAATGTTTGCATTTAAACTTAGATTTGCAAGCTGACACTCTATGAGCTCCAAAACAATTAAAGCAAAGCTTCTGCTGTTTGATAAAGTCAAATCTTTCATTGATATTTAGTTTTTGAAATTCCACACATTTGAAGAGAGAGTGCATGTTTTTACAAAAAACGCATGGTTTTAAACCATTGCTGCTAAGCATGAAATTGTTTGATTTATTTACTATTTTGGGCCTAAAGGGAAATGTTTTCTCTGGCCGCACATTCTCTAATAAAATGACATCTGATTTTTAGAAATTCAATGAATTCATCCCACATGGGGCGGATTATTAGAGTTTAATGACATTTCGTATTGCTTACGCGTTTCTTGATCAACTCTACTCAACAATATATTAATTAAAATAGCTCTACTTAAATCATTTTGCTTAAAATCGATCGACTCTAATGCTCTGACGTTTTTGAGCACTTTATCCAGCAACGATCTAAGTTCTTTCGAAGATTCGCTTGTTAATTTTTGCACATTTATAATTTCATTAATGTGGCAGTTCACAATCATGCGTTTGTTGTTGTATCGCTCTTCAAGCGCTTTAAAAAGAGAGTCATACGAATCTTCAGTTGTTTGAATGTCCTTTGCGTTACCCTCCAAGGCCGATTGCAAATAATACAGTTTTTGTTGGGGGGGTTAGTTGTTCATTCTCTTCAATTAACGATGTGAATTGCTTTTTAAAATTATTCCAATCAGCGTAAGATCCGGCGTATTTTGGAAGTGGTATATCTGGTAACTTTACTGTTACCCTACGCGGTGACTCATCACCTATTCTATTTTGAGTGTTAGGCGAGCCCAAAGCATTACTATTCAAGGAATATAAAAGTTCTTTCAGGCTTACCTCAATGTTTTCAGTATCGTCTTCCAAACTGCACAATATATCTTCATGCTCTGTGAGATCTTTATCATCTTTTATCAGCTGGTGATACTCCAAATGCAATTCTTCCAGTTGAGAGCTGATCTTTTTAACTTTTTCTATCTTGACATTTAAGCCGATTTAACTCGTTGAACTGGCTTCTTCCTTTATAAACGTTGATAACTTTGTTATTTGGCCTTTGAGCAGGCCGCGCTTTCGGTTTAGTGCTGTTAAGTCCATAATCGAAACCAAAAGTCCAACGTTTACACTAAAAAGTTCAAAGTTCGTGCGATAAGGTCTAAGGTCCTTACTTCAATAATGACATTTTAGTTTTAAATTCTAAAGCTTACTTTTTGCTACTGTTTCGTTTCCGCAAAATGAAAACACTCGACGGACCATGTTAAGTACTACTTCTAGAGTACTGGCGCTGGATAATTATAATGGACTGTATAGCTTTTTGGTAACAAACGATTTATTAGAAAGAGATTATGCAAGCAACCGGTCATTCTGAGCCGGGAAACGGAGAGACGGTGAGTTTGGTCATCCTAGACCCATGCTAAAAAACGCCCTAATCGTACGAGCGTTGTCTTCCGAATGAGGGGTTGCCAAAGTGTTTTCAGGAGAAAGAGCGCCAAGCGCGCCAACGAGTGGGAGAAAAGATGCCAATGCTCAATCGCCCTCCGCCTCCGGCGCTCGCATGGTACATAACAGAAACGAATGTGATTGCTATTCTATATTTTTAGATTATTTTAACCTAGCACTCAATCAGCAATGTACTTGATTTTGACTTTAATATTTTGAATCAAACATTCAAAATAGCATATAACTTCTAATTTTCATGTAATTTTATGCAATTTCTTTAACTATTTAAATATTATAATATTTGTATAACCTATTTACAATCAATAGAAAACTATCTCTATATCTATAAAATAAATATGAAATGGCTGTATGTATTATAGAATAATAACATTTCTAATACATTTAATATTTTTATTTAATCGATATATTTTTTAAGTGTTATGTTTTGCAATCTTCTCCTCATATTGACATTTTTATATTATGTTTTGAAGTTTCCCTTTTGACGCTTCATTATGTATTAAATTCAAGAACAATAATTTTTTTTTCGTTTATGCCGCTTAACCAAAAACTTTGGTGAAAATCTTTCTAGTATTAGAGACCTGTCGAAGAAAATATGATTTATGCTTCTTCTCCTATTGTAGATCAATACTTATTTTTTTAAACAATTCGTTTCTACTTTAAAGTTTTGAATGATGTTAAAATAAATATATATATAGTTTAGGTTTGGTGTGTTTCCAAGTAGTAACTGTAGACGGTAATTTTAAACGTGGGACAGTTAAAAAATAAGTTAAAGACCGACAGTTAAAGACCGATAGAAAATAACGTATATATTCCAGAAACGTTCATATTAATATATAATGTGTATATTTATACTTAAACTTTTTAAATAAAAAACTTTATGAGTTATTAAACAATCAATTTTTTTTCTTCCATTATTAAAAAAAATCATAGACAGAAAATGTTGATTTAATATTTGTGAGCTAATATTTATTCTCAAAATTGGGTTCAAATTTTGCATTATTACATATTGTAAAATTGAATATAATTGTAATATTCCTGAAATGAATTCATGATATTTATAAAATAATTAATTTTTATCGGGTATTTGGGTTAAAGAAAAGAAGATACTGTGTAATATAAAGATTTTTTTTGTCACTTTTAAACTATTATCAGCACAGTATTATTTATCATTATAATAAGAAAAGAATAAAAAATCTTTAGTGAAGCTACTGAGCACAAATATAATAACTCCCATTAGGGCAAAATATAATTTACAGTGGCTGCTTTTTTTATGTTATTCTCGCTTTTGGAACTTTGTGTTCTAATGTTAATCGTTGAATTATCATTATTGGATATAAAACTCATATTTGTAAATATAAATTCCTTCCCATCAGTTATATTAAAAGTACTAATCTTCCCGAGAGTCTACTTGCGATCTTCTTCTATTGAGCGAGTATGGAAAGCTTAGTCTTCAATCCAGAAATTATTTGAGCTCAGTGAGTGAAGCAGTTTTCTCATTCTTTATAAACTTGATATTTAATTGTTATTTGCATTGATTGTTGCTTTTATATTACTCGTTGGCGTACATGTGTTCACAAAAATAGGATTTTAGCTATCAACTTTCTGTAAATTATAAGTTGCTAATATATAAATTTCGTTATACTGTAATGTTATACTCAGCACTCACCCTTTTTACAACTACCCCACGATATAGCGACATCTACTTTATAACGAACGCCGTTGAAAGTCCCTATGGAATGATAAATTTATATTTAATAATTTTTTAGCACGATACAACGATCATTTGTCATAACGATCATTGGTTATTGGTCTAGTTATAATTTTTATTATAAATGCATATCATTAGGGTCATTATATCAATAATCCATTGTTTTTTGCAACATGCTTGCATTTTTAATTTTCCAATTTCTAATTATTTTATGCATTTTATATCATTATACATATAATTCCCTATCAACAATCATTGGAGGTTTTGTGGTTTCAGTGTAAAAATATATTTTAACTATAAATGTTATATCACAGTATTTCAATAAGACAAACTATCCAAATTGAATAGGAAAAAAAAAATACATAATGCATGTGTTTTTGTTTTAAATAACATTTTTGTTATAGTGGCAAGCGAAGCATATTAAATGCATTTTTGTTCGCATTAGAGACGCATGAGCTGAATTGTATTCGAAAAGAAAGCGTGTTATCTAACTCCAAAGCGACGCTCAGTCGAATTGTTTGGTCCCTTTATTCATTCCCCTTATCTACCCGCGCCATTTTTTAATTCAAGAGAAAAGACCCGTTAATTAGTTTCCTATTTCCAATGTTCCTCTTTTTTTTGTATTCTAAGTTAGAATCCAACCAACCAAAAACTTTTTCAGAACAAAATTTAAATAAACCCAATTTCTCAAACAAGTCCAAAAGAGTTCTGAATACTTTTTCTTTTTTTTCATTTCAGACGATAACGGAAAAACAAAAGGAACAGACAACTCAACCCAGCTCCACTGCGGCGTAGAAAATAGAAGACCGTTCGTTCGTTCTGTTTGGTCTTTAAGCACAGTTAGACCCAAAGAGACGTACAGACATCTCTCTATATATAAATGATTGATGAGCGAACAGGAAATTCGAAGTTTTCGATACTCCCACATCCCCAAGCAAGAAGGAGGTACCGTGCTCCCTCTATTGGCCAATGTCGTCTGCACGCAATTCCCGAAATGGCAGACGACATCAATCATTGACTGTGACCGTGACGGCTCGGCAATCACGTGATCCTTTTCCAGTGATTAGACTAAGAGAAAGTCGTACAGTTTCTTTTATTTTCATTTTGCATTTGTTTTTGTTTGTTTGTTTGTTTGTTTATTTCAGATACGGTGGCCACAAAAGCAGCGCTTGTCTGAATTTATCAGTCGCGGTTTTGTTAATCAGATTGTTCGGGAACAAATATTTTTTATGCCATTATTTAACTGGAATACGAAGTAATCTTTGACGATATTATCGGATTTAACGTTTACGTTATCAAAATACGTATTTTCAATGACGGATTGGATTGTTTTTATTCTTATTTTAGTTAAATAATTGGACAAAAAAGTTACAAGAATCGATTTGTAGCTTATGTATTTGTACATAAGTAGGCATCCTTGCCCTCTAGCGTTCACTTAAATGTGTTGAAAACGCAAGTATTTGGTAAAATTATAAATGGTACCACCATGTAAAATAAATATCGAAACAATTATATTTAAAGTCTTGACATTTACAAATGATAAGAAGAATAGCTACAATTGGCACTTAAACTATACAATATAATTAACTTTTACGGGAAAATTTTCAAAAGATCAAATGAATGTTAATAAAGAGAATGATGAAAATGAATGCATTTTCTGTCTTTTCAAAGTTTGTCATCACAAAAGCAGCCATTTATCCAAATTAAAGGTGGGATCATAGCTATTTAATAAAACAATGTTTGAAACATTGATCCATTTCTATACTTATCGTAAGGATAGCATAGTAAATAATCATCTCAATATCATTTACAATGCTATCATCCACACAAACAGTAATTAAATGTATTTATTGGATTGTATTATATTCGTTTTAAAAGATCTCAAAGAACATTTTATTAAAAAAAAAGATTGAATTTCACAATAACACTTTCTCAATAAAATGAATAGAAACCTTAGGAATTTAATTCCCATTTCATTACTCTAGGATTTATTATTTAAAGTTTTACACTATTCGAAAACCAAATTACGATTTCTGTACATTGCCACTTCAAATCATCATTTATTCAAAACAGAGCTACAGCACATCGCAGGAACTTCAAGTTTAATACGGCAGCAGCATTACGGCTTCCATATTAAAACCAAACATTCACCCCAACCCTTTTAGATAGGGAAGCACTACCTTTACAATAGTTTACGGTTCTCCAAATTTCGCTGTGTTATTACGGAAACGGTTGGCAACATGAATAAGATCCCATTGCCGCGAAAGCGAGTTCGAATTCGGAGGCCATTGAATATCGACCATTGTTCCATTCCCCCCCTTTTCCCGCGCTTTCTTGTGTGGAACAAACGAACCGGTGTTTCGATATCTGACGTTTCTGAAAGGTAGAGGGGCTTTTCAAAGGTATTCCTTGTTCGCAGGATGCAATCAATCTTGTGAAGCTCCGAAAATGCACTTACTAAGATACAAGTCAACCCGGTTGAAGTAGTTTTGTATTTATTCACTACGACAGAGAGATATAGCTGAAAAACACTGCGTTTTATATTAAACTCGATTGGAGGTACGCAAATTTGTTTTTCAATTTATTTTTCATCAAGATGTTTCGATGGGTTTTTCTTGTTTCTCATAGACTTATTTGTTTCCAATTAGAGTTTTATAAAAGTTTTTAGTTTTTAATATAATTGCTATGTATACTTTAAACTTACGAACGATTCTAAACTTACAATATGTTTATATTCATTCACTAAGATAGAGCTATATAGATGAAAAACACTATATTTTATATTAACGGTACGCAAATTATTTCTCAATTTTTTTTCTCAAGATGTTTCGATGGACATTTCTTGTTTCTCATAGACTTATTTGTTTCCAAATAGAGTTTTATAAAAAAATTTAGTTTTTAATATAATTGCTATGTATGTGTATACTTTATACTTAGGAACCACTCTAAACTTACAATATGTTTATATTCATTCACTAAAATATAGCTATATAGCTGAAAAACACTATATTTTATATTAACGGTACGCAAATTATTTTTCGATTTTTTTTTTCTCAAGATGTTTTGAAGGACGTTTCTTATTTATCATAGACTTACAGTGTGTTTCCAATTAAAGTTTAATAAAAGTTTTTACTTTTTAATTTAATTGCTATGTATACTTTAAACTTCTGAACTATTCTAAACTAACAATATTTTTGTATTTATTCACGACTATGTAGTTGAAAAACAATATATTTTATATTAAACTTGATTAAGGGTACGCAAATTTGTTTTTAAATTTATTTTTCTCAAGATGTTTCGTAGAATGTTTCTTATTTCTCAAAGAATCATACTGTGTTTCCAATTATAATTTAATAAAAATTTAACTTTTTAATATAATTGAAAAGTACACTCTAAATTTATAAACATTTCTTTTGTATTACTAAAATTTACAAGAGATACAAATACAGATGCAAATGCTTCTATGGATTAAAAATTCCTGAAATAATTTTTTTTAAATAAAAGAAATATATAACAGTCTTATTAACAAAAATTAAAGCTTCCAATGTTGCTGTGTGGTAGAAATTCGTACTCTTGTTTCAAATTAGGAAATTGTTTTCTGTTTTTGAAATAAATAATCTTCAGAATTTTTTTCCTGAAATCAATATATCAATAGAATAACTTTTGTAGAAGACTCTCTAATTGAGTGTACACATATATATGAGTTTTTTAATATGTAAGTGTAACGAATTAATATTTTATATTCATGTTATACAAATTATAATTATTTAAAAGTATAATCGCTTAGAGTCGAAAATATTAGACTGTTATGTCTATTTTATACACGAGTGTAAAATGTGAATAATTTAAATAATAAAACTTATTAATTAATTAAGCTTATGGCCAAATTAATAGAATATATTTATATAAAAAAAGTTTAAGCTTATAGTTAGCAAGTGTCAGCCTTTTGAACTTGCCACTGATTTTATACAGAGCGTTTGAAGTAATATAAAAATTATTATTTAGAAATTAAATACATTTTCTGCAAATAAAAATATGTTCTAAAGATACTATCTTACTTTTATTGTTTCGTCCATACATTTATGAAATAAACAATTCATAATTCTTATTCAGATTTATAATTGCAGCTTTTTCCCCACAGAGCAGAATAAAATGGAAAATACATACATAGGCCGGATTTAAATATAAATCCAAAAATCAGACCAGGCACAGAATCCTTCTATTCCCCAAGAAATCCGCAGCTAAGCCTCAAGCAGAAACTAATTCCAGAGTTGAATTTTCAAAAAATAATGTTAGGGAAGAACGGTGAGATGGTTTCAGAAGAAAATCCCTCTTCCTAGGGAAGAAAATCGCAAACATCCTCCCGACTAGTTTTTTGTCCTTTCTTTGTGCGTTTCTCAAGGTACTTTGTGCAAAAGCAATGGACACACTTTGAAATCCGAGCCAAGAGGGGAATAACATATATGTTCCTTGGGTTCTCAAATATGAAAGATCAACATCATATATTTTTCAGACGAAAAGCTCCGCTTCTTATCGTAATATGACGAGGATTTGGTGTATTAAATCCTGTGGGTAGAATATTTTGTGCACAAGATCAAGTCTACTGTCCAGTTTTTCTGGATTTGCGAAAACATAGTATAAAATGATATAACCGTTATAACAATCAAATCCTATAAATTGATATCAACAATAAAATTATAGATATCGATATAACAATCAAATCCTAAAAATTGATATCAATAACAAAATGATAGATATCGATATAACAATCAAATCCTATAAATTGATATCAACAATAAAATTATAGATATCGATATAACAAACAAATCCTAAAAATTGATATCAATAACAAAATGATAGATATCGATATAACAATAAAATCCCATAAATTGATATCAACAATAAAATGATATAAATCAATATAATAATGAAATCCTATAAATTGATATCAACAATAAAATGATATATATCGATATAACAATCAAATCCTAAAAAATTGATATCAACAATAAAATGATATATATCGATATAACAATCAAATCGTATAAATTTATATCAACAATAGAATGATATATATCAATATAACAATCAAATCGATTTGATAGCGTTTTAAGGGTTTTACTTAACATATATTTCTTCATAGGAGAGTTATCCAACAAATTAAATATAGTTTAGAAAATTATTGTACAAAAGCATACATTTGAGTTTTAACGTTAGGTATTGCGAACGTGGATACTTTAAAATTAGGAAAAGCATTATATTCGAATAAAACACATGTAAATGTTTTTTATTCGACAAATATAGCATTGCACTGATTAGTTGGTTGCCGGGTAAACCTGGTTTTAGCGAATTAACAAACGAGTTTCGGCTAGTTGACCAATAGGCTTATCGGAAACATGTAAACAAAGTGACGTCATACAAGCCATTTTAGCGAAAACCGAACTATAATAATTTATATTAATTAAAACATTGGGTATTTTATCGCTCATATTTAAGAAATTAATGAGAACAGTTTAATGACACTTGATAAAATTATATTGATTCTCATAAAAAGGTTTAAAGTTAAATTTTCATCGATATATTTATGGTAGATAAGTTAGTTATTAACTACAAAAATATTTTCCCGATATTTTTTTTAATTGATGTAAAAGTCACATTTTGTTTGTATTAATTTCAGTATCTATTGGAAAAATATTATTGAAAATTCACAAGCTTAAAATAATATTTTAGAAAATGATTTTCCGTTTTATTTTGTGTTGATATTTTAAAATGGAACTGAATTATTACAACTTCTATAACTTCCCATTTTTTTTGTCCGTCATTTGTTTCGTTTGCTAGAGCATAGCTTTTCTTGGTGTATTTATTTTGAATTAGTTTAATGAATAAGTACATATTTGTATATTTTTTTAATTTGCCAAAAGAGATAAGATTTTCCAAATCAAAGAAGTAATCATTCTCAACCATTAAATAGTTAATTTCTTTTAAAGAATTGACAATTGAAAGTTATTGAATTGCCATTTACCCATCTGTGCATTAAGTATTGATATCTTGCCTACTTTTTCAAACTGGAGTTTAGCAAATGATGTAGGATTTAATTATTGCTCATTTTTTAAAATTATTATTAAAATCTATTTTGCTTTTCTACACTTTAAAAAATACGCACTCAAAATTAAGTAAAATGTGCTCATTTTTGAATACATTCGCTGCTTATCTAGCTCCGAATATATAAGTTTCATTTTTGAAAAAGACATGTACTCAAAAATGAGTACAATGAGTAAAAATAAATATAAAGAACAGTTGCTTGCCTACATAGGTTGCATTCATAAATCATATTCAATACATTTCAACAATTATAACCGACTTAACTGAAATCGAACCCAGACCCTAAGGCACCGCAGTCCAGTGCTTTATACGTTGCAATACCAGGGCGACATGAAGAAGTTATAAACAGAAGAATTATTAAAAAAGTGGGCCAAAAGAATGGGAAGTTAGATAATTGAGTTGTAATAACTCAGTTTCCATTGTAGCAATCGACATCGAATAATGTGGAAAATCATCATCTGAAAAACTATTTTAAGTTTGGCATATCGCTTTGGTAAGATGGCTTAAATTGAAGCTGAAATTAGCAATATTAAATCACATTCCTCATGTTTGAGAAAGTACGATTACTTAAATTTGAGTACATCATCGCTCATTTACGATGCAAATTGTACTCAAGGAAAAACGAGTATGTTCAGGTAAAATACTTTTTTACATTGTAGTCTTATTTGAGTTTCTATTTTAAGTACTTTTTTACAGTGCAGTCTTATTTAAGTTTCTTTTTAAAGTACTTTTCTTACAGTGTAGTCTTATTTAAGTTTCTTTTTTAAGTACTTTTCTTGCAGTGTAGTCTTATTTAAGTTTCTTTTTTAAGTACTTTTCTTACAGTGTAGTCTTATTTAAGTTTTTTTAAGTACTTTTTTTACAGTGTAGTCTTATTTAAGTTTTTTTAAGTACTTTTTTTTACATTGTAGTCTTATTTAAGTTTTTTTTAAGTACTTTTTTACAGTGCAGTCTTATTTAAGTTTCTTTTTTAAGTACTTTTTTACAGTGCAGTCTTATTTAAGTTTCTTTTTAAAGTACTTTTCTTACAGTGTAGTCTTATTTAAGTTTTTTTTAAGTACTTTTTTTACAGTGTAGTCTTATTTAAGTTTTTTTAAGTACTTTTTTACAGTGTAGTCTTATTTAATTTTTTTTAAAGTACTTTTTTACAGTGCAGTCTTATTTAAGTTTCTTTTTTAAGTACTTTTTTACAGTGCAGTCTTACTTAAGTTTCTTTTTAAAGTACTTTTCTTACAGTGTAGTCTTATTAAGTTTCTTTTTTAAGTAGTTTTCTTACAGTGTAGTCTTATTTAAGTTTCTTTTTTAAGTACTTTTTTTACAGTGTAGTCTTTTTCATTTATTTATAAGATGGTACGTTCTTTTGACTAATCCTGTCTGAAGAGAGATAGATAGAACTAAACCCAGTTACATCCCAGTTCTCCAACAGTGACGACACACTTGCCACCGCAGTTACACCCTTAGAACCTTCCAGAAGCTGTTCGAATTATAAAATCAGCACTATCCGACAAACACGTACATCATCATCGTTCCTCTAATGCCTAATGCATGAGGATGCCCCTGATGATAAATGCCCGGTAATTACCCGACACCCTGTTCCGGTGGCAGTTTCCGAAAGTGCATTTAAGAACTGGAATGTTCGCATTGTACGACACAGATCGAAGAAAGTTCTGGAAACACGGCTATTAATGATTGGGAGATTGTTTCTTGCACCATGCCTTCTTGCTGTTGACGTCACTGGATGACGATGCTGTGGGGGGTTTCTGTAGGGAATAAATGAAAGGGAATATTATATTGTAGCATCAGTAATATCTGTATGTTGTTTGCCAGTCTGGATGTTGTGTGTTTGTGTTTGTCTTGATCCCTTATTATTTTATCTGACATGTTTATTTACAGGGTTGTTTTATTTTTGACATCTTGGTGGCCCATGGACTGTGCTCATACAATGTTCTAAATAGTGATGTGAGGCGTTTAAAGCTAAGGTGGATCAAGTACATAAATGATATATTTGAGATAATCAAGGTTTATTAGCACTAGTTGAACCCTAAAGTAATTTAGAGGATAATTTTCTTTTTGTTGTTGTAGTATGAAGACTAACGTAAATATGGGTCTTAATTTTAAAATATGCACCCTTAACAAATATCAATCCGCAACAAACATTTTTTTTATACTTTTGGACTTGATCCAATTTAACTCTGAACTCTTCATATGTAAACGCATTTTTTTCGAATTTTTTATTTTGTGTTGTTTGTTTCTTGTTTAATTTCTATTGCTCTTAATTATGTAAAAAGCTCTATTTTATTATTTATTTGATTTATTCATATATATATATATATATATATATATATAGATCTATGAATAGATACTCCATTCTTATGCGCATGTTTTGATATTAATTTTTGTCTCTGAAAGGTTAATAAAAAATAATACAAAACCAGGTTCATTTTTAAGACGACAAGATAATATATACCACTATTGACTTATATATGTAATTTAAACAATATTTAAATAATTATTAGAATAAACCAACTTTCGACGCAGAAAAATCACTTTCATTTTTTATCACCAAAATTGACCAAACTATATATTTTGTTTGTGATTATAAAGTTGCTTGTAAGATAAAAGGGCGACTTTAGTGCTTTGTGTCAGCTTTAGATAAAATGTGCCATTCGGATGTCAAGTTACGGCAGAACTTGACTGAATCATCCATCCAAGCGTTGGCGTTTATCATTGAAATTCTGAGTAGGAAACGTCAAAAATGTCTCCATTCTGCCGGATTCAAATACGCCAAATATAAATGCATAGTGGAAATTCTTCAATGTAAGGAGGATGGGTTAATATTTTCATGTAGGTTCAAAATTCTATAAGTTTATATTCGAGACTTGATATAAAAATTCTAAGTTTAAGTTTCTAAGGGTTATCTAAAGTTTAAACTATTTAATCAATTTTTGGAATAATGGTTTTTAATTATTTGATTAGATAGAGGTTTCATCCGTTACGTTCTTTCCATTATTACGATTTACATTTTTTTTTAATTCAAAAATAGTGTAATTAAAATTTGTGTGTGTTAATAGTGTTTTTAATTAAAATTTAATTGGTTTAAACGGTAAAGTTAGAATAAATAGGTTTATCATAATGAACAAAAGCCATTATGATTATCATATGATGAAGCCATTATCTTTATCATTATCATAATGAACAAAAGCCATTATGATAATGATAAAGTCATAAGTGTTGCAAGTTGAACATTTTTATAGTGTCATGCTGTAAGAATAAAATGAAAATAGTAAAATGAATGGGAAAAAATCTGTGTTAATTTTCTTACGTTAAAAAAATTACATTTTTAACTCATTTAAATGCAGTTGTGATGGTCACTTCAAATAGCATGAATATGATTATTGTTTTGGACGAGAGATAAAGTATCTGGCTAGCACACGAATGGTCCCTTGATCAACTTCAGATTAAAAGAAATATCTGTGGCGCCATGTTCATCGTAACAGAGTTGGCAACTACATCGCTACATTGTAAGAAAAATGTACTTAAAAATTAGTACTTGAAAACCCGTTTTTCTTTGAGTACAATTGCATCGTAAATGAGCAATGACATACTCAAATGTAAGAAATCGTGCTTTGTCAAAAATGAGCAGTGTGATTTAATATTGCTAATATCAACTTTTGTTCAAACCATCTTAACACAGCATCCTGACAAACTTAAAATAGTTGTTCAGAAGTTGGTTTTTTCCACATGTTTTTTATGTGGATTGCTTAAATGGAAATTGGGTTATTACAACTCAATTATCATACTTCCCATTTTTTTTGGCACACCTTTTAATAAGCACATTTTAAACATGAAAAAACATGCGCAGATCAGAACTCGTGGTTGAAGTTGGATCCCGTACCAACAAGGGATTACTGGTAAAACTGACTACAATGTCGTTATATAATGCGTGCGCAAGGTGGAAACCGGATTCTTATGTTCTATTGGTCAAATGATTTGCAGACGAATTCTGAGTTTGTTATCCAGAATCGCCCGCATCCTGGGAAACCGGATTCTTAAATAAATGAGTATTTTGGAATAACAAATAAAATCGGCGTTTTCCAGAAATAGCTACACTGTAAAAATATTTTACTTAAAAAGGAGTACCTGAATCTACTTATTTCTCTTTGTGTACAATTGCATCATAAATGAGCGATGACATACTCAAATCGAAGTTACCGTACTTTCCAAAAAATGAGTAGTGTGATTAATATTACTAATATCATCTTCTGTTCAAGCCATCTTAACAAAGCGACCTGACAAACTTAAAAAATAAGTGTTCAGAAAAAGGTTTTCCACTTTATTTTATGTCGATTTCTTAAATGGAAACTGAGTTATTACAATTCACTTATTTTACTTTCCATTCTTTTGGTACATCTTTTTAACATTTCTTCTGTTTATAACTTCTTCCAGTCGCCTTGGTAGCACAATGTATTTATGAAGACAGCTGAAAGTAATTTATGAGGACAGCTTATGTAGGCAAGCAACCGCTCTTTTTATTCACTTTCACTCATTTTTGAGTACACGTCTCTTTCAAAAAATGAAACTTAAGTATTCGGAGCTATGATAAGCATCGAATATACTCAGAAATGAGTACATTTTACTTATTTTTTGAATACCTATTTTTAACAGTTTTGGAATAACAAATAAAATTGGTGCTTTTCAGAAAACTTAGGTGCACTGCAAAAAATTAGGTGCACTGTGCACACGCTAATTCCTAGTCCTAGTTCTCATCCAGTGAACTCTCATAGTATCCAGTGGAGAAATGCCGTTCCCGTATGGACGGACATCTATTGAGGTGATTTAGTGCCTCTTCGGCTGTTTAGCTTCCCGACTGCTCTGATTGAAGGCATGACGAATGGGCCTTCGCAATTAGGACGAGTACAATCAATCACGTGAGGGCATGCAATTAAGCAATAGAGCGGGGTTTAACTTTGATTTAGGGCCTTCAAACACGCTTCCGTGCGAAACAGCGGGGACTGATACCTGTGATAAGCGCTGCTTCTGAGTACTTGTCACACAATTATGTGACATATACTAACCTATAAGCGACATTTTATAGACTGACAACTGTTGAGAGGTTGTCGGAATGAAAGGTAGTCTTGAAGTAATCATATTTATCATCTAAGACACTGTAAGGAGTTATCAGAGGAGGTATTTCGTATTTCTATTTGAGGCATTTGTCTTTCTTCTCTTTCGAATAACTTCTTTAATTTTTTTTTTTTAAATGGTGTCAAAAGTTTTTAGTTCAGAAATACTTTTAAATAATGATAGAAAAGCGTCAGTGTATCCATTATATAAAAATATTTCTGAAAAAAAAACCTCAAACTAGGACAGATTTTGAAAGAATTTAATTAAGTCAGGTAGTTTGGTTGTGATTGTTTAATTTTGTTCATATTGGAATATCCTAAAGTGTTGTTTTATTATGATTTAATAATAATTATTATTTCATTTCATGTTATTTTAAGAGTCCACTAAATGTTTGTCATTAAGAACGTGGACGCTTTGTATTTCTTTAAAACTGTGCATGAGAAATATTATCCTAGTATTTGTAAACTGTATTTTGAACTGTTTTTATATTTTTATGATAATCATATTTAAAATCAAAAAACTTTAACTCCAGTGAAATATATTTTTGTTTAACAAAATTTTAATCAATATTTCTATACATCAATAATTCTGATATATTACCCCACATAAAATACTAATTTTTAACGGCATATGTGTGACGTAGTTTTAATCGTCCTTTATAATTAAGACAAAATTATTTTAATAAAGTTAGCTTTATAAAATCATTAGGCATTTTAACATGAAACATTTTAAAAGTATTTTTTCACATGAAAAATATGCAGATAAAATGAATGCAATTAAATTATAGGAAGTTGTGTAACTTATATGAACGACAATTACAAAAGACAAAAGGGAAATATTATGAGAGCCCTTGTAAGAATAGATTATATCGTCATGAAATACTAATATCTAATGTATATTAAACAAATTGAATACGTTATCCAAAGCTATGTTCCGTTTTTTTTTTATTTATTGAATTGTTTTAAATTCTAAATTAAGATTATAGAGTAAAACATTATAAATATTCATTTCCTTTTTTTAGAATTATTGTGCAAATTAAAAATTATCGTATATTTGTACTATATTTTATCAAATAAATAAATAGTTATTAATTGTTATTATTATTAGATACAATATTGTCAGGTGGCCGCCACAAAGTCTGTCCAGACAACTCAATAAAACTACATAATACAATAAAATACATATATTAAAAAACTACGCAAACAATAAAAAATATTTATTTTAAACTACATTTAAAATACTACTTATACAATAAATTAAAAACACTTTAAAAACTACATATATAATAAAATACACACATTCAAAAAACTACACATACAATAAAATACTTATATTTTAAACTACATTTAAAAAACTATTTATACAATAAAATACATATATTTTAAAAACTACATATATAATAAAATAAATATATTTAAAAAACTACATATACCATAAAATACAAATATTAAAAAAACTATATATACAATAAAATACATATATTTTAAAACTACATATATTTTAAAACTACATATATACAATAAAATACACATACTTTAAAAACTACATATATAATAAAATACATACATTACAAAAACTACACATACAATAAAATACATATATTTTAAAAGCTACATATACAATAAAATACATATATTTTAAAAACTACTTATACAATAAAATACATATGTTTTAAAAACTACATATACAATAAAATACATATATATAAAAAACTACTTATACAATAAGATACATATATTTTAAAAACTACATATACAATAAAATACATATATGATAAAATCAGTTATACACAAAATAAAAACAAAGTCAAAATGACAAGGAAGCTGAACAGAATATATAATAAGACATTAGTGAAGTATGGTGTACAATTAAGTCTACAACTTATAAATAAAAGATATTTTAGAAGCAATAATATGAACTCTCTTTCTCTCTCTGCCAAATAAGTAGATAATACAGTTTGAGTAAATTAATATGATAATTCATATTTATGATCTAAACACTTATTCGTTAATATTTTGACCCACACCAGTGGATCACTACAACTACGTTTTAAATAATTTTCAAGAATCCAATAATTTCATAAACCCAGTTATGATTTTATCCATTAATGTCTGCTTAAAAAGCAAAGCCATAAATGCAGCAAATAAAAACTGATAGTGATTATTTATAAAATATTTGAAACTTCATTATGGTATATATAGTGTATATTTAATACTATATCAATTGTTATATACATATACATCTTTTAGCACAAATATAATTTTAAAAGAGCTATATATTCTTAAAATAGAACATATCTGAAAAAATATTAATCCCTTGTAACGCAAGATTTATAAATTTAATGCTGGAATGCTACGCAAGATTGTTAGAAATATTTTCAATTTTTATACTTTTATAAACCTTACTATTTGCCCTAGGTACTAAATAAACACCTGTGGGAGAAAACATAAACATCCACTCTTTTAGAAATGTTATAGAACAAAACATCTTGACTCGTTCCCACACAACAAGCTATATTTTTAGAAATAAAAATTCACCTTTCATTGGAAAATTTTCGCTAGGCCGTAATTTTAATTCAAAAAGCTTTACTTTCTTTCGGGGCTTAAAGACAGATTTTTAATAAAAAAAAAACGGTAACTCAAATCCCTTAAGTGAAACGCAAACAAATACATCATCATGGCCTTTTGAAAACGTTTATTTACTTTTTAATTTCTGAAAAGAATTTTTTTTTTGTTCCTTTAATATATCGAATGAACTGGGGAATTTTTTTGCAAAAGATTCCATCCTCAGAACGGTTTCGAATAACGCTGCTTTATTATTTTTCCTCCCAACAAACAGGTAAGAAAAACAACTTGTTATTAGGATTAACAAGATGTTACTTCAAGGAATATGTATTTTTTGACATAAAATACAAAAAAAAATCCCCATGTTTTCGTTTTAAATACGAAACTCCATTTTTTTTAAAGACTGTATTCGAATTTTTTTTTCTAGATATACGATTTTTGCAGTCGAGTTGTTGGCATCAAAGAACGTATTTGTTAATTTATTTCAGGTCGTATCCAATGGCATAGAAGATTTGGACGAATGCATTAGAGATTTTTTTTTAATTTCTGAAGAGTATGTTGTTGAAAATGGGATGTTAGAATTTTAATGAAAGTAAGTATAGAATTTCTTGATTGGATTCCTTTTTTAAATTGAATACGGCGCATGGTTTAGGTTGTGGATATACTGATTAGATTTTTTTTGTATTAGTTACATATTAAAGTATATTACGGTTGGGTACAATTAAATTTAAGTAAGAACAGATTTTTTTTTAATTTCAGATATTTGAAATTCTTTAAAATGTTTCATTTAACGAAATGAATTAAGTTTAATCTAATAAAATAAACTAATATTTCATTTTATATTATATAATTTAAAACTTGTTTCATTTTTATTAAAATTTTATAAAGTATATTACGGTTATGTAAGATTAAATTTAAGTAAACACAGATTTTTTTAATATTAGATATTTGAAATTGTGTCTTTGAAATTCTTTAAAATGTTTCATTTAACGTAATTAATTAAGTTTTATCAATAAAAAAACTAATATTTCATTTGATAATATATAATTTAAAACTTGTTTCATTTTTATTAAAATTTTATAAAGTATATTACGGTTATGTAAGATTAAATTTAAGTAAACACAGATTTTTCTTTTTAATATTTTAAATTGTGTTTTTGAAAATCTCTAAAAGGTTTTATAACAAAATTAATAAAGTTTTACCTAATAAAAATCTAATATTTCATTAGTAATATATAATTTAAAATTTGTTTCAATTTAATTAAAACTTTATATTTAAACAATATAATGGATAAATGAAGAGTTCCGGTCCAAATAAAATTATATACTTCAGTTCAAAATGTTCAGTATAAAAAAAGCTTTTTGTATGTGTTTATTGTATTATTTTTTGTAGCTAAGGCGATTATTTTTTTTGCTTAATTATCCGACTAATCATTTAAAAAGTTAAATAGATAAAAACATTAACCAATATTTATTTATTTGCTATTTTTGTTTGTATAAAGTTGGTTTTGCATCAACCAATTCATCACTGTGCCATTTTTTGTAAATTTCTACAAAAATTCAAAGTTAGGTAATAAACACACATATAATTTTCCTATTTGACATTGTTAATAGAATCTTATTTTTAACAAAAGTTAAACGTTTACAGCTACACTTCAAAATTAAACTACGAATCGTGTTATCTTGCTGAACATTATTTTTTAAATCATGAAAGTTTTATTTTTAGAAAATCGTTTGTTAAATTAAAAAAACTTTAAAAGTTGAAAAGTAATTTTCTCTAAAAAGTTTAATTTAAATAAAAGCAATATAAAAAAAATGGGAAGAAACTCAATATCGAGTTAATTTTTCAAATATCGAGTTAATTTTTCAAATATCGTGCTTTATTTTCAAATATCGAATTATTTTTACAAATATCGAGCTTAAGAGTAATTTTGTTTAGGGTGTAAAATATTTTAATTTTGCGATACAAAACGAAATAATGTACCGAAACGAAACGAATAATCGATTAACAACAGTAATTGAGCTTTTTTATTGCTCTAGTAGATATAGTTGTATTTATTTTTTCAAAACCTTTTTAACCTATATTTTTATACTTTCTTTGGGATAACTCTGTTCAACATCAAGAACATTAAAAAATGGATAAAGACATCAACATTTAAAATGGATAAAGTTTTGCGCCGGGTTTCCTCAAATACAATGGATTTACATTTTTTTAACCATCTACTTTTCAAAATATTTTATTAAAAAAAAAAGCTTTATTGTTTTTAATTAGATTATTTTGTTTATCATGGGATTAAAGGTTAATAGCTTTTAAACTAACTTTATATTATTTTTATAAATGATTTTTAAAATAAATAAATTCAGTACTTGTTTTCAAATTAAAAAAAATAATCGTGAATTGAGTTTTAAATTCATGGTTAAATTTTTTCATGCGAAAAAAAATAAATATTAATTTTAAAATTATTCATACGTACAAATCTATTTATCCTTTAAAAGATTAAATATATGTATAATGTTTATTTCACATCAAACAGATATAAATTCATTTTGTGCTTTTAAAAAATAAAATTTCTAATTATCTTCATAGATATACCTTTAAATAGCGCTTAATGTAAAATATTTGTAAGGCATTACAGTCTGAAGTTTTAGAAAGATAAGAATTATATCACGTTTTTCAAAAACTTTTTTAAAAAGCTATTCATTTCTTTATTTTTAAAATAGTAGAATTATATTTAAAAAAGCCTCAATAATATAACCAGAAATTTATTTCGAAACACATTCCTGAATAAAATGAAGGTAAGTAAAATGTATATAGAAACACATAACATTTCATTTTCATTGCGACTACCTTAATTGTTTACATTTGCATAAAAAGTGTGAGTATAAATTTCTAAAAAAATGTCTATTCACTTTTAAATTGTGGTAAAATTTCTGTAATTTAATGCTAATGCACGTTCATTTGTGTTTAATTAATGTGATTTCACACAAAAAAATCCATTACGAAAGTCTATCAAGCGCAGAAAGTGAACAACTTTTGGCAGCATAATTACTTTAAAAAAAAAGACATATCGTACATCTGCGACAAATCGACTGCTATTTTTCCCCGAAAAAAAAAAGAAACTTGAAGCGATTGTCTCCAAGAAAGAAAAATGCCCCAATTAAAAAGACCATTAAAAATATTTAGTAATTTGCTTTCAGAGACTTCTTCGAAAAGAAAACATCACAGGACACAAACGAAGAAGACAGAAAAATTTATCTATTTATTTACCAAGCAATGAGAATAGAATAAAAAAAAAACTGCAAACGATAATAAATTACTGCGCATCCCATAATCACGCAAACAATCCATTAGGTTCCCGCTTTTTCTTCCACTACAATATTACGTTAAAAATAATCGTAACCGTACAAAAGGGCTGCATATCACACAAAAAAGCGGGAAATTGTGTACCAAGAACAAGAAGAACAATTTAAACACAAATGACGACAACTTTCCACGAAAATTCCTGCTTTGTTCGATTTATTACCAGAGTAGGTAGGTTTAAAGAAGAAAAGAACGTTCTCTGGTTGTGATATATTAATTAGGAACTAAGGATAGGGATTACATTATTTTTCGGGCACGCCTACGCAGGATGTATAAATTGAACACGTGCCTAAAGTAGGGTAGGGTTCAAAGACAGGTGGAAAGAAAAAGGTGAGGGGTTGAGGGGAATAATAAAAATTCTGCTGCGGAAGAATGTTCTACAAATTGTTTGTTTTGTTTATGTTTCATATTAGGCTTGTCGGGATGAGAAATTAGCAGAAAAGTTTTTAAGCAGATGCGAGATTGGATGTTTTTTGTTGTTGTTCTTTTTAATCTTGAAAAGTGTATGGATATGGATTACAAGTCATTAATCGTTTGGTAATGAGTTGAAGCAAAGCTATTAAAGAAATCCCCCCCCCCCATCTCTCTTTATGAAGTTATTTTTTTTTATCTTAAAGTATATGTAGGCTTGAGGTTGGGTTGTTTTAGATTTAGTGTTACCAGCAGCTGTTTGGGAATGAATCTTGATTCCAAATGAGTACTTCTCAGAAAAATATAAACTAAAATTAATCTAGAGTGTATGTACAGAGTGCTTTTTTTTATTTAAATTTTTTCAGTTAGTATTGTCAGGAAATTAATCTAAAACCTAGACAAAATGTGTCAAATTTTAGACTATGCGATCCGCGATTTGTCAAATTTTAGACTAACCGTAGCCATTTTGAAGTTTGGAACCACTGATTCAAAATATTCCATTTCCCTTGTAATAAAACAAGCAAATGACATCCATTTTTTTATCGAAATATATTCTTTTGTTGACAGTTTAAAAAACAGTTATGTAACTTCATTATATAAACATATAAACAGTGGTAAATATATTGTAGTTAACTCTTATCATTTATAAGCTTCGAAATTTAAAGAATAATTGCATTTTTGGCTAAGTCCGTTAAATTTTTAACGAATTTCCTATTCTTTAGCATTAATTATTCGAAAACCATTTTTTCCAACTTTGTAAAACTTTTAGAATTTTTTTGAAAAATAAATTTGAAATGTTCTTATTTTTTTATTAGGAAGTATTAAAATGCTTCTGTTTTATACAAAACCCAGGAATATTGGTAAATAATTCAAATTTTCTAGTTTTTATATAAAAGTTCTCCTGTGTCAAAATATCCCGAGTTTTGTTGTGTACTCAAAAAAATCGACTGTTGGACTTGAATTAATTCACCCCGAAATGTAATGTTTTGCTAAAATGTGCTCCATAAAACGTAATAAATTAAAAAAAAAAAGAATATTTAATTTGAAAAATTCATTTTATCCTACCTACTATACGTTTAGTAATTTTTAATGCGTTCTAAAATCATAAGGATACGTTCAAATGTATATTAAAATGAACTATTTTTTCAAATTATAACTTTTATTAATTTGAAAGGTAATGTATTTGTTTTGTTTAGCATTGGAATTATGAGATTATATGTAATAACATTATAAAGTAAGATATTTGTATTATTTTATATTATAAATGTTGTTTTCATGAAATTACACACAGCTGGTATCATTGGCAAAACAAATATGGAGATTTTCCCGCATTTTATTATTAAACAAAAACTTAACATCAAACAAATTATATTAAGAGTGCTCTGGAAATAGTTTTATTCTAACAATAAAAGATAATTTCTGATAACGTAAGGCAAAATGAGACTTTTTTTCATTTTATATGCAAACACAAGAATCCATCTCATCTAAATACATATCACAGAATACAATTCAAACAGTAACAAAACGTAGAACAATTAAATTATTTCTCTATTATACGGAGAGTAATGCAATTATAGAAAGATAAACGAGTACGCAAACATTAAGAAGAAGAATTGCATAGCGGAGCAAAAAAAAATAAAAATTCTTAGAATATGATTGTTATGATATTCTCTTAATTATTATTAAAGACGGTTTATTGGAATAATTGGGTTTATGAAAACACTAAGGATAACATTTACTTTATATTTATGTAACGATACGCCATTTCGTATGTCCCTTGGGCAGAATTGGAACATTTTAAACTTTTGTAACAAAATTAATTTACTTATTCCCCTAGTGAAAATCAAAAGGTGTTGTTTTTAATATTCCTGATGTTCATTAAAAATAATTATTTGTGTTTGATTTTCATGAAAAATACTAGGAATTTCCATAAAAGATTTTAATTATCGTCGTTAAAGAAGATATAATTCTTTTTTTTTTTTAATTTATTATTTTTCATTAACAATTCTTCTAATAACTTATAAATAAATGCGGAAAACCCCACTCATTCACTCATCACTAATTTTCCAACTTCCCGTATACCTATGGAGAAGAAATTTGGCAAAGGTGTTCCTTATGCCTTAAATAGGAAAAGTAAGCTATTTTTGTTCCGATCGAACGTATTTAAGGGGGTGTAAAACCCATTTTTCGATATTAGTAGCGACATTAGTTCGGGAATCTACAGATTCAAAAGACCTAGAGTGCTGAATATTGGAACACAGATTCATCTTGGGCCCTAGGGGTGCACTAAGAAAGATTTTTTAAAAATTCGAACTCGAACTGCCAAAAAAAACATTTTTTAAAAACACTTTCCATAGGATTAACATGGGGAACATGTAACAATGCAATATTTCAAGATTGAAACAATGGAATATTTTAATATTATATAACCCATTCTGATTGGCTGATAACAAAATGTCGCCAAATAAATAAATAAAAAAATGCCGCCAAATTTATAAAATTTATTTCCCCAATTTTGTAATTTATTTCCTTCCCGTGCGTAGAACGGCTAGTAACTTATAAATGAGATATAATTATAATAAACGTTTAATCACGTGTACTTTTGGGATTTAAATTTTTTGGAATATGTCTCAAATATGCTGTTATGACATTCATAGAAGTGATATTACGTCCATGGATTTCCAGTTTTTATAAAAATGTAACAAAGTTTTAAATTCCCAAAAATAATAATCTAGTTTACAATATTTTTTTTTAATTTAAAGGTTTGAGGTACAACTGACGAAGTATCTCTTTATAATTAATTAAATAAAAAGAAATAGCGAGCCCAGGAAAAAATTATGTAAATTTCCAAGCGGTGAGAACAACTTTAGAGTTGCAAAAATTGTGTGAGCGTCAGTGGGTTAAAAACAGCAAGATGTATTTTATCGTTTTAAGTATTAAAAATAAAAGTTTGCTATGCCATAAATGTACTTATTTTATTTGTTAGTTCAAAAGTGAGCTGTTGTATAAAATGTATGGAACTTGAAACTGAATAAATACTATTAGATGTAATCTTGGTGACTTAATTATTAAAGCAATGTCTTACCGCACGTTTGTCTCTGACTTAGTTACTCCCAATTTACCAATTAAATTAGAGGCTTCTTCGTGATTATGTCAAAGTGTACAAAAAAGGATATGAAACAAATATAACCTAAACGTACATCTGTTCCTCTCTCTTTCAAAAGTCTTTGGAGAGCTCATTTTTGATAAGATATACTAAAACAATAATAACTTTTATTTAAAAAAAATTGAAACAGTTCTTGATGTTGTTATAAAATCGAAACAGTTCTTGATGTTGTTATAAAATCGAAACAGTTCTTGATGTTGTTATAAAATCGAAACAGTTCTTGATGTTGTTATAAAATCGAAACAGTTCTTGATGTTGTTATAAAATCGAAACAGTTCTTGATGTTGTTATAAAATCGAAACAGTTCTTGATGTTGTTATAAAATCGAAACAGTTCTTGATGTTGTTATAAAATCGAAACAGTTCTTGATGTTGTTATAAAATCGAAACAGTTCTTGATGTTGTTATAAAATCGAAACAGTTCTTGATGTTGTTATAAAATCGAAACAGTTCTTGATGTTGTTATAAAATCGAAACAGTTCTTGATGTTGTTATAAAATCGAAACAGTTCTTGATGTTGTTATAAAATCGAAACAGTTCTTGATGTTGTTATAAAATCGAAACAGTTCTTGATGTTGTTATAAAATCGAAACAGTTCTTGATGTTGTTATAAAATCGAAACAGTTCTTGATGTTGTTATAAAATCGAAACAGTTCTTGATGTTGTTATAAAATCGGAACAGTTCTTGATGTTGTTATAAAATCGAAACAGTTCTTGATGTTGTTATAAAATCGAAACAGTTCTTGATGTTGTTATAAAATCGAAACAGTTCTTGATGTTGTTATAAAATCGAAACAGTTCTTGATGCTGTTAGAAGTTAAGAAAATATTAATAAACAATCTTCCGTTTTGTACAGTAGTTGAAAACAAAAGATAAACAGAATAATTACATAAGAATAAATTTAATGACATGTTGCTCAAATGATAATATATCTTTCCACACAACATTTACTAGTGTGATATGCATTGAACATTATGTAAAAGTGAAATAATATAAATAAGAACTAAATAGAATAATTCTTTAATGATTTTATTTTAGTTTTTTCTCTCCCAAACTCCAAAATAGTTTATTATTTTTGCTTTGTCGGGTCAATACTACAACTAGATAATTACAAACCAGTTGTCTATACAAATCCCCATACTAATCCATGTTATGACACAATTTTATACCTATCCAGTACTCACCCAACGATATACAAATACCAAAATTTGGAGGAAATAACATAAACTTGAATAACTGCTCATTAAAAAGAACGCAAACTCCAAAGATGTCATTGTTCAAGCTCAAAAAAGCCAGTACAACTTTCAGCTTTTACTAAACTATTAAAAACTCTAACTAACCAAAACACTATAAAATTTTAACCATATTTGTTTCTTTACTGAAAACTCGCTGTAAGGCATCATAAAAAAATATTTAAATACCCACTTTTCCTCGACAAAAAGTCAGTTTCAAAGCCTCAGAGTCGAGTATACCTTTACTGGATCCTCATTTCTTATGCAGTAAAATTTCTGCAGGAAATGAGGCAGGTTGTAAACACCGATCGCATCCAAGTCTCCTGAGGAACTATTTAGCGCTTATCTGCTTAGAAAGTATTAGTCGTATCCAGCACGTCGTGCATTTTTTACGACCTCTCAAACGCATCTCAGGCTGCAGCGGTCAAGATTTGTTTCCCCGAACGAGCTCGTTCCTGCTGAGTGAGTAAATAAGAATGTGAGGGGGGGGGGGAGGGAGCCACCCCCAAGGATTCCCCCTAAATAATTTCCATGCGCCACCCTCAAAGGAGTTCCGGCTGTTTTGATGTTCTAGGCCGGGGAGTATCTAATATGGTGTTTTCGTTTTTGTAGGTAGAAATTTACGTTTCGGGCGTGTATTTGGGGTCGTATACCCAGCAAAAAAAAAAAGTCAGCATAAAACCTTCATCAAAATTTTGAAATTGAAGGTTTTATGCAGGAAAACTGCAGGTTTTTTGAAGATCTATAAAACTAAATGTTTTTGTTTCAATGTCCTTGATAAAAACTGTAAAAAACTTTCATAAAAACCTGCAAAAAACCTTCAATTTTTAATCATGAAGGGAAAATGCAGATATTTTAAAGGTTTCATGCAGAAAAATTAAAAACTTCAAAAAACTGCAGTTTTTGGTTTCAATATCCTTTATAAAAACTTCAAGAAACCTTCAATTTGACAATTTTGATGAAGGTTTCATGCTGACTTTTTTTGCTGGGTAAACCTATTAGTTTTTTTAGAAATTCGTGGAATTATCATAAAAATTTGAATTTCGTTGTATTTAGCGCAGGTTTAAGTAAAGCCTATTGTTTGTTTTTAGGTACAAATAACGAAATAACAAGAGAGGGGAGTAATAATTTCTTTTGTGATTTTTTCAGTGTAGTGAGAACCAAAAGATGATTAAAAAAAAGTGAACCCAAACAATTCTGAAACAAATGACATAACAAAAAAAAAATCAGATTTCATTGAAATGTTGATTCTATAAATATGTTTCATTATATACTTAAGAATATATTTATTGCAAATATATATTTAGTTCAGACGTTTTCAATGTCATCGGACCATAGTTCAAAAATACGAAACATTGTGTTTAGGGTTTTCCTTCGAGACATATCCCAAACCGTTGCCACTCTAGTGCGACGTTAATTCAACCAACCAATCAACCAGCAAATATATATTTACGAAATTTAAATTGTTAGGCCACAGTTCCATTTATAAAAAACATTTACTTTTAATCAATGATATTTCCAATATAGAGTAACGGTTGTGTGTTTTGAATAATCATTACGATAAATCTGTGCTTCTAAATTTGCAAATAATTATCCCGTATTTAAACAATATGTTTTGTAAATGCAAATGCAAACCTACCAGGTTCGATGCATTTCCTGTAGTTCGGAAGACTCAAGGAGAAGAGACATCTTTTAAAAACTTAACTAGTTTTTATTTACATTCCCAAACAATACTTTTTGTGGAGGAGCTGACTTTTTTCCAACCATACTCAATGGCGGCCTGGTGCTCTCTCTTCGAAATCCGAACCGAAACTATTTAAGTGGAAGATGCCACATTCCAAACCCAAATGGGGCCTCTCAGCACAGTGAATCATTCCCCAAGTGGGCCGGTCTGCAACATTCTCCCACCTTTGAGTTTAAACTTATAAACTCAAATTTTACTTTACTACAGCTCTCCCCACAAAAGCAAATATACAAAAAGGATACAAAAATATATACAAATACACACATATTGTTCATTGAAAACAAAAACAATGAATTATTTGCTAACTAAAAGAATACTTACTAATTAATGCCAAAATATATATACATATATAAATTTAAATGCAAGAAAAAAGTATAAATTGAAAAAAATATTCTAAATATTAATTTTCTAATGTTGTATGCTTAATATCTCAAACGATCTGGTGTATTCATAGTTCGACCACTTTGGCACGTTACCAGCGTTAAGAGTTTGTTGTGAGATACAAAGAGTCTTAAATTTCTAAATAAGAAGAGACATATTCATAATACAATTTGTTTTGTTTCACTACATCATTATGTACAGTTAACACTTTTTAGTTACTCGGAACTACTTATCTCTTCATTTAGAATATTTACACTAGAAGGCCACCTGGATTCTGACTTTCAGAGCCAAGATGGACCCTCCCACCATTTTAATTGTTTCAACTTTTCAGTAAAACAATCACGAGACTCGAGGTCGGCAGCTTTTTATACACCTGGTATATTATGCCAGAACTGAGGAGGATCAGTCACAGAAAGAATGTATTTAATTCGATTTATCACTAATGTGCACCACTCGGTCATCGTACTCCGAAAACTGTTGAAACTGTTTCTAACAGCTGTAGAAGTGTCCATCGAATAGAATGGACGACTTCCAGTGACCTCCAAGTCACTTAAACTTGGGATACAATCATCAACACTTAGATGATTGGCAGTTGGAGAAAGATCACGGGGCACTATATTCAAATGATGATTTATGGTGGCACTTAATTGAAATGGGGAGCATTTTACACCAAAACAAACATTTGTATGACGATAAGTTACTGACTCACCTGAGTTTACACTATCAGATGCACTAAGTAGAAGGTTTGGCACTTTTTCCAAACATTGATTCGGAGACGATAATCCCTTATGTTTACAACTTGCATCATACACAAGCCTTTCCGGCATTCGCCGCACTTTGTCGGGGGGGATGAAGTCGGCTGAGGGGGTCGCTACTTCGACCGGGAAGGAATCGTCTCGGATTCGAATAGCATCTTCATCTGTCGTCGAGACCTTCAATACTGGGACGGGGGCGGCTGAGTGGGTCACAACCGCGGCCGGGAATGAATCTCCTCGGATTCGAAGGGCATCTCCATTTCTCGACGAGATCGTCAATTCTTTTAGATGTTTTGTAGCTCGGACACGGCAAGCTATAAGCTCCTCTTCATGGACTTCGGCAGCGTAATATTCTTGATTGAAGTCGTTTTGGCTGCATCCCTCTTCCTGACTCTGCAGGAGTTCCAGGAACACAGCGTCTAGGGCAAAGAGTTTTTTGGCTTTTTCTTCTAGCTGATTAAAAGCTATTTGGACCTTCACTGCTTCTGCATTTTCCGTTATTAGCTCACGTAAGAGCTTAACGGCCTTTGTGAAAGATCTTCGCACGGCTGTGCGTCTTTGTTTGAGAGATTCCATTGTCTCTTTTTCCTCGAGTCCCTGTTCGGGCGCCATAATTTTGTAAATGCAAATGCAAACCTACCAGGTTCGATGCATTTCCTGTAGTTCGGAAGACTCAAGGAGAAGAGACATCTTTTAAAAACTTAACTAGTTTTTATTTACATTCCCAAACAATACTTTTTGTGGAGGAGCTGACTTTTTTCCAACCATACTCAATGGCGGCCTGGTGCTCTCTCTTCGAAATCCGAACCGAAACTATTTAAGTGGAAGATGCCACATTCCAAACCCAAATGGGGCCTCTCAGCACAGTGAATCATTCCCCAAGTGGGCCGGTCTGCAACAATATGAAACTTTATTGATTTTTTTAGATAAAATATAGTAGATCCTTCTTGCAACAACCACTTCATCCGGCGATTCCTTTCTTTTAACGACCACCACTTAAAGCCAAATTGTTTTATCAAAACAACAACGTCTATTTTTAAACATTATAACAACTGATAACTTTTTTCAATATTCCTTACAACGATAGATTAGTTTCTAATGCAATCATTTTTTTACTCATTAAAACGATTCGTTATAGAATCACTAGCATTGGTCAATTGAGGGGATGTTATTTAGTCTGGCTCTGATTAATTGGCGGATGGATAGCACCCCATTAAACTGGTTCCTACGAATCAACAAATGAGCTTGGGTGAATTGACCAATGGGCTTATCAAAAACATGTAAAAAATGTGACGTCACAGCGGCCATTTTGCCGAAGTCGAACTATACGATAATAACCATTTTTAAACTTTAATTACCCAATAACTATATTTCAAGTATTCTCATTATTGGAGAACATCCTATTTTAATATATTAATGGCCATTTGCAATCTTGGTAATTTAGTTGTAATAACTCGGTTTCCATTTAAGCAATCGACATCAAATAATGTGGAAAACCAACTTCTGAACAACTATTTTAAATTTGTCAGATCGCTTTGTTAAGATGGCTTGAACAGAAGCTGATATGAGCAATATTAAACCACACTGCTCATTTTTGAGAAATTACTGTTACTTAAATTTGAGTACATCATCACTCATTTCCTAAGCAATTGCGCTCAAAGATAAATAGTTATTAAGTACAAATTGTTACAACCTTTTTTATTACAGTGCATATAAATAATAAAAATAACCATTTTAAAACTTTAATTACCCAATAACTAGATTTCAGGTATTCTCATCATTGGTGAACAGCCTATTTTAATATATTAATGGCCATTTGCAATCTTTTTCCTGTCCAGCAATGTAAAAGCAGATATGGGGCTTTTAATATTTAAATGCAATCTTCTCTCGAGGTGTAACCGATCCGTTCACTTTTTTTGCCCTCATTCCCTTCCCGATCGGGGCACAGAATGGATATCTGCATGAAAGGCCATAAATCAAATAGTCACCTTTTATTAGATTGCCTACCCCCGAAAACACACGCCATGGCAACCTGACATTCAAAAAAACTTTTACACATTGTTCCACATTTTCTTAAAACGCACGCCATTTCGGTATCGGGCACCTCTAATTGGAGTAGAAATTCCGAGAGCGATTTGATTCAATCCAATCACAGTGATTAGAACCTCTTTAAGCCGCGGAAGCCTAATTTAGTTAATGGCCCTGTCACGCGCCGGTAAAGTCCGCTGTTTTATTTGCCGCAATTATCCCTATTTTTTTCCCCTCCCTTCTGTACTTTTCCCCCAACGAATCACCAGGCAATCGGGAATCGGAATGATGATCTGTTCTAGTGTACGAAAGTAAAGGGTGGAATCCATAATTTGACTTTGAAATGGCTACTTTGCAATGCCAGAAATTGACTCTCCAGGCAAGTTTTTAATCGCGGTCTGCCCGATTTTAAAGCGGCAACCGCTATCTCCCAGAAAATGAGGATCGTTAAATTAGCTGTTCTAGGGGCAGCATTAGCGGGAGGTGGCCCAGCAGTAAAACGGATATATTGCCGGTGCTGGCATTCCATTCGGGACGGTTGGAGATGGAGTGTCGGGGTGCTTTAAAACATCGTTTAAATTCAGAAGTCGGGTCGACGATCCAGATTGAGATGGTTGTAGATCTCAGTGATTGAGATGACTTTTTTTAAATGGTTTTCTTCTTCGCAGATTATTCGCTTTATTTAACTTTTATTTTATCGTAGGTTGACTAAGAATAAGGAAGTGAATTGCTTTCTTAATGAGAGAAGTTTTGATTAGGTGATTCGTTCAATATATTTGTTAACGTGAAAACCCGAAATCAGTCAATACCCGAATTTCCTTGTTAGAACTAGCTTTATCATAGCCCCTTCGTTAATACAAGTATTAACTAGGCAGTACTAGAATTAACTAATATATCTAGGGAAAACTACGTTCCCATTTTTTACAGTGTTTACTAGTTAAAATTAGTTTTGACTAAAATGAGTCATTTAAAACTAGTTTGATCTTTGGACATACAAAACTAGTAAAACTAGTTTTGCATGTCCAGACCTGCACGGAGGATTGTTACACGTGGAGTAGTTGAGCAAGGCAAGTTGCCATGACAACTTGCCTTGAGAAAACAAATAAAAAAGCGACTGTTTTTAAATATTTTTTAAATAAAATAAAGAAGAAGATTAAGATGTTTGTTATAAATAATTACTTGTAGTCGTTGTTGATTTCATGAAATTTCAGTTAGCACTAGTTGTAACTAACCACAACTAGTTTTAACTACAAAACATTTAGTTAAAATTATAATTATATAACCAAAGTTGTTAATTCTGGCATTGCCTAGTTAATACTGGTATTAACGAATGGGCTATGATAAAACTAGTTCCGACAAGGAAATTCGGGTATTGACTAATTTCGCCGCTGCTAAAAATGTTATTAGCTGGATTATATTAGAGTTATGCAAATACTTTAAAATGGTTTTCAAGTTACATAAATGTAAAAGTATATAAGTAAATTGTATAATTACCACTTTTTCCAGCAGAGTTAATTTTTTGGCGATATTAAAATATTGGCACGAGTCTGCCCTATGTTCAGCATCTTTACCGATAACTTGTTCTTGGATTTGAGGGAGAGCAATTCTTTTTGCAGATAACAATGTGATCATTTCACTAAATTTGAATTTTAAATTATAGCGGGAGTGGTACTATGTACGCGGAAAATGTAAAATATTGATTTTTATATTTTAAGAATTGAATTATTCTGTTGACAACGTCTTCCCGAATACTGAAACAAAGAGAGTACTGAGAACAGTAATTATAAAGAGAAAGGAAAATAACATAGAAATAACTACTGGCAACCCAAGTCAATATTCGAAGCTCAGTATACTTTTACAATTAGCTTCTGTTTAATTAGATAATACAGCCCAATAAGGTATGATACTAGAGAGAAAATTCTGCTTATGTACATTTAGTATGCATTCAACAATATTTAATCATGCAAAGGGGATTAGAATAAATTTTAGCAAAAATAAACTATTGCAAAATTCGATTAATTAAACTCCCTAACAAGCGAATATCCCATGTCGCTGCTCCAAAAATATTAATTCCCCACCAGCAATCAACATTCTACACTTTTAACACTGTCATACTTTCATTATCTGTTCCGATTGTGCGGACGTCCTAAGCCCCCATAACAGCTTCCACGGTGACACATGTGCGCTTAAACCCGGCTTTTCCACAGATCACGATATTAACCAGGATTAAACTAATAAATGTCTTTCGGTAAAGGATGCGGTGTCTACTAGAACGGATGCCTTGTGAAATCCCGTAATGATATGAAGCATATAACGGGAAATCGATGGCCTTTATGGGGGGACAGGGCGAGAAGATTAGCGGCCCACGGAATAGAAATGACTTGTTTGCCGAGAGATTTGTGCCCTAAACTCGGACAAAAATAATTTTCTTTTGAGATAAATACACTCGGAACGACCGCCATAAAACAGGAATTAACTTTGAGATAACTTGGGAGTTTGCTTTGCAGGTAGTTTAAAGATTAAAGAAAATGGTGATGGATGAGCATCTTTTTTTAGTCTTTGTTTTAAGAAAGTATAGATCAAATGGCAGTCGCTGGAAAGTGTTATAGTGATACAATCAAGATCTTTAAAATAATTAATAGGGGGAAAAACCGCCTTATTTAACCAAAGTTTCTAAAAAACGTTATCATACATTGTTAAAAATATGTACTTGGCGATAAGTAAAATGTATACTCATTTTTGATTACATTCGATGCTTATCATGACACCGAATACATGAATTTTGGAAAAGAAATGTATTCAAATATGCGTAAGAATGGTTAAATGCTTGCAAACGTTCCTTTCATTAAATGTAGACAATTATAACCAAGTCTTATCGGGAATCGAAGCCAGATCCTCAGAACTGCAGTTCAGTTTCTTAACCGTTAAACTACCAGGTCAACGGGAAGATGTTATAAACAGAAGAAATTTTAAAATAGGTGTGCCGAAAAGAATCGGAAGTAAGAAAATTGAGTTGTAATAAGTTAGTTTCTATTTAAACAATCGATATCAAATAATGGGGAAAACCATCTTCTGAACAAATATTTTAAGTTTGGCAGGTTTCATTAAGATCGCTTGAACAGAAGCTCAGGTTAGCAATTTTAAATCATATTGCTACGTTTTGAGAAAGAACGGTTACCTGTTTACGATGCAATTATTATTAAAGAAAAACGAATAGGTTTAGATACTCATTTGTGAGTACTTTTTTTCCAATGTATATAATATTTTATTGAGTTTATAAAGTAACAATTTTAATTAATTGCTGAAAAAGAGAAAATGATGTGATGAAAAAGAGAAATGTGCACTTAAAACATATATATTAAATGCAAATAGTGCTTGAAAAATTATAGGTTTCAGAATATTTTAAAAACAGGCATTTTCAAAATTAATAGATCTTTTTTAATCTTTGGAATAAAATGTGTCTTTCTTTCCAGCAAGGCATGTACTTTAAAATTAAAAAAAAATACTTTATGCTGAAACATTTTTCAAATATAAGGCATTGAGGTAGCTTTTGAAAACCATATTTATAGACATAATTTTTTTAATTAAAAAGCATTGATTGTAAACAAATCTAATTCCCTCACTGTAAAGATAGGTACCTAAACCTACTCGTTTTTCTTTGAGTACTATAGCATCGTAAATGAGCGATGACGTACTCAAATTTAAGTAATCATATTTTTTCGAATGAGCAGTGTGATTTAATATTGCTAATCTCTGCTTCTTTTCACACCATCTTAACAAAGCGTCCTGACAAACTTAAAACAGTTGTTCAGAAGATGGGTTTCCACATTCTTTGATGTCGATTGTTAAAATGAAAACCGAGTTATTACAACTCAATTATCTTACTTCCCAGGTCTTTTGGCACACCGCTTTAACATTTCTCTTGTTTATAACTTCTTCAAGTCGCCCTAGTGTTTTTGGGCACCTATTTTTAATAGTGCAGTAAAACCCTTCTGGTTTACTCCGACGCAGCCGCACCCGATTTTTTTTTATGAAATTCATCTAATGACCAAATTAACAATTAGCATAACTTTGTTAGACAAATATGGCAACACACCGCGTTTGTCACAAAAAGTAAAAGTTAATGATAAAACACGAACACCGACCATTTCCTCCTTGATGAATATCCTAATCGTATTATTCGCTATCTGAAGAGCAAATCAGCAAAATGGTTCTTGGGGATTAATGAAATCGCCTTCTTTTTTTTCCCCATTCTGTCCCACCGAATCCCTACAAACGCGAGGGCTGCACACAGTCTGCCCCTAAAGACGCGAAACAGGATTTCCAGTCGTCCCCAAATCCAATTAGCGAATCGAAACGATTCCGTCTTCCGACTGGAAAAAGAAAAGGTGTCTTCGAACCTTCCAGAGTAAAATGTTTTGATTGGTGGGGGACTAATTAGTGGCTAAGACGATAATAATAATAATAATAGTAATAATAATAAAGAGATATAAACTTCTTGTTGGGTGTATGGTAGAATTCCACAAAGGCGGAGTTGTTCTGTGTTCTTTTCCGCCTTTGTGTTGCTTTATTTCGCGTTTTGTGGCGTGGTAACAATGGGTTTCCCCGCAAAAGCTCGCTTGATAAAGTTTTGTTGCTAAAGTTTTTTTGTGGATCCGTTTTGCGCTTTTGTGAATGGACTTTTATACTTTCGAGCGTTAGGAATCTTAATTTGCTTATTTC
This sequence comes from Troglohyphantes excavatus, assembly GCA_963932185.1. NCBI lineage: Eukaryota > Metazoa > Arthropoda > Arachnida > Araneae > Linyphiidae > Troglohyphantes > Troglohyphantes excavatus. The sequence continues at coordinate 34,863,551 of OZ010666.1, read as the reverse complement.
CGTGAAAAAGAATGAATGGAATTGTAATTTCTTTATTCACAACTGAAGTTGGATATGTGTTAATTTGCATATAAGCCTTCACACTGTTAAAAATAGGTACTCAAAATAAGTCAAATGTACTCATTTTTGATTGCATTTGCTTCTTATGATAGCTTCGAATACATAAGTTTCATTTTTGAAAAAGACATGTACACAAAAATTAGTACAATGAGTAAAAATGAATAAAAAGAGCAGTAGCTTGCCTTCATAAATTCCCTTCCGTAAATATCGACAATTACAACCAAGACTTACCAAGAATCGAACCTAGATCCTCGGGCACCCCAGTTCAGTGCCTTATCCGTTATAATACCAGGGCGCCGTGGTAAAGTTATAAACAGAAATTTTTTTTAGAAGGCGTGCCAAAAGAATTGGAAGTAAGATAATGATGGGATGTGGGGGTGTATAAAACTAATGTTACAGTGTGTGATTTGGGGGAGGGTGTTGTACAAAAGGATGAAAAATAGCATGACATGATAATTGAACGTTCCCTTTGCAATGGAAAGTAAAAGTCTTAAGTCCATTGTTTTTGGTTCAAATTGAAAATATTTTTTAAGTCCTTTCATAGTAAGTAGCTAAGCGTAGCTAAGTAGTTTTAGATAGACTTTTGTAATATTTCAATAAAAGTCAATCTTATGTCTATAAAATAATTATACTTGCTGTTAATTGAACAATATAAAAACATAAATAAATATTTATTTTGTACAAAAAATAACAAAAACCAGTTCGCATCGTACTCGATTCCATTGAATTTTGTAATAACTTTAAGTGGCTAATTAGTAATAAAATGCTGATTAACTGAGCATATTAAATTACATAAAGTTTATTTAAAACAATTATTTTAATGACTTTTGTGACGATACTAAAACCATGCGATAAATCGCTCTGTCATATAAAAATCACGCGATGTGGCAAGTTATTAAAATATTCCTGCATGTAATCTGTGTTACATCATATTGCAACATCACATTGCCTCGTTAGAAATATTGTGACAGTGATATGATTTTTAGATTTTTTTACATATCTGTGATAACGTTCTATAACCTACTTGCAATATGAATAACCTACTTGCGATATAGATAACCTTATGCAATATAGACACTTTATGTAGTTAGAAGAGATACTTTTTTCATCAAAATAACCTTACAGTAAAGAGTCAACGATTGATAAGCCTTGTGTAACTTGGGAAATTTTTCTACAGCGGGGCAACTTTGCCCAGCGCCCTGAAAGTTCCTAAATCAACCAATCATTCAAGCCTTCATTGGTTGGTCTAGGACAGTGGTCGGGCAAACCGCGGCTCGCGAGTCACTTGCGGCTCTTTGGTCTTTTGAGTGTGGCTCTTCCACAAATTACCACGTGCGAGGGCGGGCGCGTTGAAACTTCGTGACAAAAATTATAAACAAAAACATACAAACTTGACTTAACCAAACTTTCCAAGGAGATGCAAGGCAATTGCTCACATTAGTGTTTGTCAGTTATTGTTATGATTGAGAAAGGTATGTTAAGATAGTTTGGACATATAGAGAGGATGAACGAAAGGAGATAGACGGAATACAAGATGAGTGTGGATGGAAGAGTTGGAAAGGGTTGATCTCAGCGAATGCACCTCAATCAGATTGAGGACGATTTTAGCAAAGGCCAGCTTAGGAGTAAATAATTAAGTTAATAACAATGTATCTACCTATATAGTTTAGGTTTAAAAAATGTGGCTCTCAAAAGAAATTTCAATCGTTGTTCTGTTGATATTTGGCTCTGTTGACTAATAAGTTTGCCGACCACTGGTCTAGGAACTTGGCAGGGGCAGTTGGCAAAGTTTCCGCGATTGACGGTAATCTATTACAATAAGCACAAACAGTAGCTGCCATTTATTAGCCCACATTTTTATTTACAGGTTTTTATTATAATTACCTTAAACAAATCATTAAAATAGTTTGATATGCAGTACTACTTTGTAAAAGATGTTTTTTCCACTCAAAATTTTAAGGAAACTTTACAATCACGATTTTGCAACAATTTTTCCACTTTAATTGTTCGTTGTTTTCTCCGTAACTACCACAGATAAGGGAGGGGGGACGATGGGTCGAAGTGCATGCACAATAGCGCAGAAAAGAGGCAATCGGCGCAATGCATCTTGGTATACTGATAACAGGCTGCATTGACGCGTACAGATGGCTCACTCTCATTGGACGCCATGTAAACAATCAAAGAAGCTTAAGAGAAATCTTAAACCTGTTTCATATCCTGAGAGTTTAAATTATTTTTCCTATACATGCTTTTTAAAGAGCTACGATTAAAAACACAACAACATTAAAACAATATTAAAAAAATATATTTTTATAAATTTAAAAATTGGGTGCATAACTAAGAATACGGAAAATCATTCAATGTTATATCTTATTGGTAACCGTCAATAGGTTAAAAAAAACCATCTCTTTTGAACTCAGGGGTCCTTAAAAAACCGAAAGCGAAATTCCTACATTTATTTTCCTACCCCCGAGTTTTGGTCTCTAGTAGAATAACTATACTACTTTATATTTCATGCAGGAAAATAAAAATTATTATAGAATTTTCAAAATGGCGATCAATAAAGCGAAAGTTCGATTGAGTCTTTAATTAAGTGCATGAAAATATTGCATGTAAATTTTAATGAGTATAACAAAAGGAATGTTACCAAACATTTAATTTATCTTTGTCAAGGAAGCTAAATTACAAAATATTAATTTCATTAGACAAGGTAATGAATATTATATACAAAGAATATGTACAATGAATTCAAAGCAAATGATGAAGCTATTTTAAAGATTTATCTATATATATAAATGCGAAATCCCCACTCATTCACTCATCACTAATTCTCCAACTTACCTTATACCTATGAAGATGAAATTTGGCAAATTTGTTACTTATACCTTAAATAGGAAAAGTAAGCTATTTTTGTTCAAATCGAACGTATTTAAGGGGTTGTAAAACCCCTTTTTCGATGTTTATAGCGACGTTAGTTTGGGTATCTACAGATCTAAAAGACCTAGAGTGCTGAAATTTGGAGCACAGATTCATCTTGGGCCGTAGAGATGCACTACGAAAGGATTTTTAAAAATTCGAACTCGAAATGCCAAAATAACGATTTTTTAGAAACCTTCCCATAGGATTAACATGGAGAACATGTAACAATGTAAAATATAAAATTGAAACAATGGAAAATTTTAATATTATGTAATCAGGAGCATTCTGATTGGCTGATGACTAAATATCGCCAAAATATTGCCAAATAAATAAAACCTACGCCAAGTTAATAAAAACATCGCCAAATAAATTCAAATTTCACCGAATGAATAAAAATTTTCGCCAAATGAATCAAATATTGCCAAATGAACTAAAATATGATCATATTTGTAAAAATAACATAAAATTGGCGAAATTAGTGTCAAAAAATTATAAAATATATGTCAAAATGGTGAAAATATGATTGGATAACGGGATATTCCGTACTACAACAACTATGAAAATTAAATTTGGCATGGAGCATGGCATTTTAAGCCAAAATTGCAAACTAAGAAAGGATGTTCATTTTCAAAAATTCAAACTCTAACTGCCAAAAGTAAAAATTCTTGCCACTTATCCACTGACTCATTACTAATTTTCTAACTTTCTGTATACCCAGGAAGACGAATTTTGACAGAGCTGTTACTTATATCTTACATAGAAAAATAATCTATCTGGTAGGTAGAAGCCACTCTGTACCGTAATAATTTGTTCATGAATACTTTGGACCCCACGTGGTAGGAAGGTCAGAGGGAGAGTGTATAAATGGTCAATCTGATTGACGCGGCCTACCTTCCTCTACTCCATGTTATGTCATTTATCCACGAAGGCTGATTTTCCATAGAATTATTGGAGTGGAAGTGTATACTGCCTGTCACCAAGGGTGACATTTTCCTTCATGCGGTATAAAGATCAGAGGGTAAAATGGGTTAACAAACGACCTGATCGACGCGACTCACTTTCCTATACCATGGTAGGTCATTTATTGCCCATAACACGATTCCCCTGGGAGAAATGTGAACGAAATCTCCTGAAGTTAAGGGCGACATTCCCTTCACGGTCAGCGTCGGAATGGGTTAATAATCGGCTTGATCGATGCGGCCTACCTTTCTTTATATGAAGGTATGCCTATACAAGTAGTTATGTGGCGGAATCGAAAACTGTTGTTATAGACTCTGCCCCCACGTGATACAAGTGTCAGAGGGGGATTGGGTTTGCGTAAATCTTCTGTAGTAGTGGGTAGGGGATTGATACGATTTTTTTTTAAAAATTGATTTGAAGTTCAATGAAGTAAAAAATATGATTTATTTTTTATTTAAAAAAGTTAAATATTTAAAAAGTGCGGGTACAAAATCTAAAAAAAGTGCTGGGGAACCATCCCTCCTCGCATATTGATAAGGTTTACCGTTCAAAAGAAAAAATATGAAAATCTTGAATTTGGCAAATTAACCTTTTAAAATTCTTTTTCGTTTGTTTCTTCTTCTTATATTTTCACCAATTTGTGAAACTTACCGACGAATGTTGACATGGGTGTCTAATAAAACTTTTTCAGATAATTTTTATTAACATTTATAAGAGTTCTTCCCGTTTAAATCTTTGGGATGTTACTAAAGGTTAAAATATGGATGGTGATCAACGGGAGTTATATCCACGTTATTGTGTAGACAACTTCATGTTAGCAATCTTTCCAGTTCTTGCAGGACCTAGCCAATAAAATTTCGTTTCAAATTAGTACTTTTAATACTGTGGTTTCCCCTCATGGGTGACAAATTAAGAATATTGTTTATTTCGCTATAAATATTGTATCTGTATCTATTTTGTAATTTATTTCCTTCCCGTGCGTAGAACGGGTATTTCAGCTAGTTAGTGTATATTTATGTATTTGATAAAATACTAATGATGTTTTATTTCCAAATGATGTATATTTTCTTTTAGCTTCCCCAAAGAATTATTCTAGTAACTGATTAATTATTTAATATACTTTTGCTTTTCCGTAATTTTCGTATTTTTCTCGTAAATATTTCTGAGCATTATCTTTAAGATTAGTCTTAAAAAAGGCAGTGCACCATCCATTGAAAATGGTTTCTCTATATTTAACGAGTAATTACCGATTCAAAGATATCTGATAAGAGAATAAAATTTCCTTCTTATCTTTAAAAAAATCCGGGTAAAGCAGAAAAAAAAGAAGATACGAAAAGTAATTACCTTTATCTTTATTTTTAATAATGTGAGTCCTTCATATTCTGATATACGATCTGTACGTAGATTAAAATTTCATGAAAAAGCAGAAATACACGCTTCGCAATTAGTATAAACTCCGTTTGAACCCTGCTGGATAAATTTGCGCTAGATTTTATCATGAATGTTATTTATTATTGAAACTTCGAATTTCCAACATAAGGTAATAATTTTATCGTGAATTAGAAAATAAATAAATGTTTTTATCTTATTTAGCAATTCAACTAAAAGGAAAAGTTATATTCATTATTTAAGTGGCGCGCGTTCCAACATTACTTTAATATTTTACACCATCAGATGGTTGCTTTTCTCTCTTTAGTTTAGTAACCTTAAGCGAAACTTATGAGCCCTTCTCTAAGCAAAAGTTAGTTTTAGGTTTTTTTAATTTATAAGAAATATCATATAAATAAAATAAACGTCATATAAAGATAGATTTTTTGCGCAAAATATGTATTTACAAAACACTGCACATTAAAATTATGTAATTTGAAGACACATTTGAGTATTTTTAAGTGAAATGTCCTTGAAATCAGCTACATGGAATATCAGTAAAGAAATACTATTACGGTTGTAGGGGGGGGATGGGGTAATTCCGACACTATAACTTCGTAACAAATAGCATGATTGGCATATATTTGGTCTCGTTCAATGGAATCAATAGGAACCGATGCGTGTAAAATCCTGATAGAAATCAATCCACGTATAGGTTATAGATGGGCTTGTGATAAACAGCTAATTTATCTGTCTTTCGTTGGCGACATTTTTGTTAACGACCAATTCCTATTTGTATAATCTGCACGTAAAATACATAAAGCCTTTCTTGCGTGCTCAACCACAGCCGACTTTATATTGACATTTTCATCATACTCTTTCGGGTATAATATTTTGAAAATCTTGCACGCAAAACATTAAATTGTATGAAAAGTTATATGTAGATACTATTCAACCTCTAATTGTGTAACTGAGACTTTAAATTTTAAAATTACCTTTAGTTTTCCGAATGTATTGGTTTTAAAGGCTATTTATGAAAATGGCCATTAAAAAAATAGTATCTAGATTGTTATAAAATCATAAGATCTAGACAACAATGAAGTACTTTAAAATAAATTCATATGTATTTATTATGTTTAACAATTGAAAGTTGGCGAACAAAAATTGCTTTGGCGAAAATAACTCTTTCTGAAAATTATGTTTCAACGGGAAAACTAACGTAAAAGCTAACATTCGGAGATATACCCAGAGATGTCTGAACAGTAGAGCCTTCCGGAAAATAAACGGAGAGAACGAACCAATGATACAATATTTGTTTAACACGTGTGACACCGCGGGTTACAGCTAGTCCACTAATGATACAATCCTATACATTTTTAATTTGATTAATTTAAAAATGTTTTTATATATTTAGTAAATGCTGTGAATAAAATTTAATAAACTATAAACAAGTAATAATATGAGTAGGTGAGCGAAAAATGGCCCTACCCACATTATTTTTAAAACTCATTTTATGATACTAAACTTTCTTACAGAATACGAATTTACTGAAGCAATATCGGTCTAACCCATTTTCCCGTACTTTCCACTAGAAAGAGTTCATAGTTCATTTTTGACTTGAACGCTATTCAAAATCACAAAAAAATCCAGTAATCTCACATTACTGGCGGTTTTAATGGATAATAACAATAACGGATTACATATATTCTCCACATATTAACTCAGTGCCACAATTATTTGAAGTATAAAAAAATAATCAAATTTTCAAAAATATTCAAGCTTAATTTTCTTTTTAAAGTACATTCGGGGGTTGGGCCATTCTTGCGTTCACCTACTCATATCATCAAATAACTGGATACTTTGATATTCCCAGTATTTTTTTTGAAAAAATAAATGCTCTACGAACAATACTAGTTTCAGTTTTATAACAGCAAAGTTCTGTGCTAATTTCATCCCAACTTCAACGGAAGCATACGACTCTGATCCACTAATAAGAATATCCACTCTCAAAATTTTATTTTCTCCAAAAAACTCTTCTTCACCAATAACAGATTAAAAAAAATCTTTTGTTTGGTGCCTCCTTAGTTTGGCGGGGAAAAGACAGATCGACTGAAAAGATACACCATCTGAGATAAAAGAAGCCCTTTTTTTTTTTTGCCGAGACCTAATTTCTGTAATCTTGATCATCAGCCTCTATCTGAAACTAACTAGAAGGAGCTTAAGGATTTAACCTTAGATGTCTTCAACAAGAGATGCCTTAAAGGATCAACTCAATCGATCTTATCCTGCAGAAGCGATAGCATTTTCATAACAAAGGCACATTCTCAGTTTGTGACATGGAGTGTATTATGAAGACGATGATTGGATAGAGGGTATTTCTGTCGTGGGTTTTCTTCCCCCCCTGGAGACATGGATCAAATAATTGATTAAAAGTTTATCAATAATAAAATAGGGAGGAATCGATGTGTATAGTATTTTTGGTAGTTATTATATTAATTTTGGATATCATATTATAATATAAAAGTATGTAAGAAATGTTACAATAAATTAATGCTTCATAAATGTTCATAAATTAGTATGAACATATAAACCATTTAGTATAATCAAGTATAAAATAATTAATAAAAACACATATACTAATTCATATAAATAAGTTAAACTAATAATATAAACAAATATAAACGAATTAGTATAAACAAATATAAACGAATTAGTATAAACAAACATAAACGAATTAGTATAAACATACATAAACGAATTAGTATAAACAAGTAAAATCGTATAAATAAGTATAAACGTATAAACAAGTGTAAACGTATAAACATACATAAACGAATTAGTATAAACAAGTAAAATCGTATAAATAAGTATAAACGTATAAACAAGTGTAAACGTATAAACAAGTATGAACGTATAAACAAGTATAAATAAGTATAAACAAGTATAAACGTATAAACAAATATAAACGTATAAACAAGTATAAACGTATAAACAAATATAAACGTATAAACAAGTATAAACGTATAAACGTATAAACAAGTATAAACGTATAAACAAGTATAAACGTATAAACAAGAATAAATGTATAAACAAGAATAAACGTATAAACAAGTATAAACGTATAAACAAGTATAAACGTATAAACAAGTATAAACGTATAAACAAATATAAACGTATAAACAAGTATAAACGTATAAACGTATAAACAAGTATAAACGTATAAACAAGTATAAACGTATAAACAAGTATAAACGTATAAACAAGAATAAACGTATAAACAAGAATAAACGTATAAACAAGTATAAACGTATAAACAAATATAAACGTATAAACAAGTATAAACGTATAAACAAATATAAACGTATAAACAAGTATAAACGTATAAACGTATAAACAAGTATAAACGTATAAACAAGTATAAACGTATAAACAAGTATAAACGTATAAACAAGAATAAACGTATAAACAAGAATAAACGTATAAACAAGTATAAACGTATAAACAAGTATAAACGTATAAACAAGAATAAACGTATAAACAAGAATAAACGTATAAACAAGTATAAACGTATAAACAAATATAAACGTATAAACAAGTATAAACGTATAAACGTATAAACAAGTATAAACGTATAAACAAGTATAAACGTATAAACAAGTATAAACGTATAAACAAGAATAAACGTATAAACAAGTATAAACGTATAAACAAGTATAAACGTATAAACAAGTATAAACGTATAAACAAATATATACTAATTAGTATAAACAAGTATAATCATATAAAAAAGTAAGAACGCATAAACAAGTATAAACGTATAAACAAATATAAACGTATAAACAAGTATAAACGTATAAACAAATATAAACGTATAAACAAGTATAAACGTATAAACGTATAAACAAGTATAAATGTATAAACAAGTATAAACGTATAAACAAGAATAAACGTATAAACAAGAATAAACGTATAAACAAGAATAAACGTATAAACAAGTATAAACGTATAAACAAGTATAAACGTATAAACAAATATAAACGTATAAACAAGTATAAACGTATAAACGTATAAACAAGTATAAACGTATAAACAAGTATAAACGTATAAACGTATAAACAAGTATAAACGTATAAACAAGTATAAACGTATAAACAAGAATAAACGTATAAACAAGAATAAACGTATAAACAAGTATAAATGTATAAACAAATATAAACGTATAAACAAGTATAAACGTATAAACAAATATAAACGTATAAACAAGTATAAACGTATAAACGTATAAACAAGTATAAACGTATAAACAAGTATAAACGTATAAACAAGTATAAACGTATAAACAAGAATAAACGTATAAACAAGAATAAACGTATAAACAAGTATAAACGTATAAACAAGTATAAACGTATAAACAAGAATAAACGTATAAACAAGAATAAACGTATAAACAAATATAAACGTATAAACAAATATAAACGTATAAACAAGTATAAACGTATAAACGTATAAACAAGTATAAACGTATAAACAAGTATAAACGTATAAACAAGTATAAACGTATAAACAAGAATAAACGTATAAACAAGTATAAACGTATAAACAAGTATAAACGTATAAACAAGTATAAACGTATAAAAAATATATACTAATTAGTATAAACAAGTATAATCATATAAAAAAGTAAGAACGCATAAACAAGTATAAACGTATAAACAAGTACAAACGAATTAGTAAAAACAAATATAAACTAATTAGTATAAACAAGTATAAACGTATAAACAAGTACAAACGAATTAGTAAAAACAAATATAAACTAATTAGTATAAACAAGTATAAACGTATAAACAAGTACAAACGAATTAGTAAAAACAAATATAAACTAATTAGTATAAACAAGTATAAACGTATAAACAAGTACAAACGAATTAGTAAAAACAAATATAAACTAATTAGTATAAACAAATATAAACTAATTAGTATAAACAAGTATAAACGTATAAACAAGTACAAACGAATTAGTAAAAACAAATATAAACTAATTAGTATAAACAAGTATAAACGAATTAGTATAAAAAGGTATAAACGAATTAGTATAAAAGGTATAAACGAATTAATATAAAAAGGTATAAACGAATTAGTATAAAAGTATATATTTTAACCTATTTATAAAAAAAATATTTTTTTATTAACTAATTCGATTAATAATGAGTAAAGAAATATTCAGACCTTCTACTTTTACTAAAAATATTTTTTAATGATTAATTCAAATAAACAAAAAAGTTAAGACAAAACATTTCTGATAAAAAATAATATTTTGCGTATATCAAATATATTTAAACAGATAGATGGCTTAGTGCCCATTTGTGTAAAGTGTATTTTCATGTGTACTTAACACATTTGTGCTTTAATGTGTCGACTACACTTACTTTTTTAAAAAATGGTCCTTTTATGCCAAAAAAAATCATATATATATTTTTTTTAAATGAACGTTTAACAAAAAAAAAATCCGACTTTTGAGCACTTATTTTCTTCAAAATGAGTTACGTTAATTAACTTTCCTTTTGATACATGTTCTAAAACAATCCTGCGACAACAAAAAGTAAATTAAATTTACGAAAAGCAATTTTTTTTTACCTTTTTGTAAAATTCCTTCGCTACCCAACCTTGCCTAAACGAGAAAAAAAAATGGAATACATTACCCCGCACCAACTTTTTCTTGCATTTGTTATTCGCAATGTAAATTTATTATAACATTTTGTAATTCAAAGACGACATCTAAAATGACAGCATAGAAAAAAACACACTCATTTTTTAAAACAAATTATGAGTTTAAATCGAATTTCCAACAACGCTTTCATATTGTGAAGCTTCTCCAAGAAATACTGGACCCCTATACATTTTTCACACAGACTAGTTTCCTATGTTTACAGATAATTTTTCACCGTTTCCTATGATACTTTATTTCGCCTTTTTTGTTGAAATATTCATACTGTATTCTAAAGAGAAGATAATTATAATCTCAGCAGGGTGCGAGAAGTTTTGATGACTGGAGGTGACAAATACATGGGTAAAGAGATAAGTTTATGGGATTTTTTTTACTGAAAAGCTATCTTACATTTTAGAAACACTTCTTTCAAACTTTAGTTGGAGCCTTAAAATGTGTCTCAGACATCTGCTTCAAATATAATTTAAGGACTTATAAGGAAGAGTAAGGGTTTTAAATATTAGGAGTAGGTGCGAAAATTATTTTGTCAGGTATTCTACTGCAGTTGTCAACAAAGTTGTTGCCGTTAGGATTAACATCTAATTTTTTAAACACTTTTAAGTGTTTTAGTAAGTAAAAGCAGAACAAAAATGGTTCTTAATTATAATTTTTTTTGTCAATTTGCAGCTATAATTTATTTTGAACTTCATTTGTATACTTCTTTCAAATTTTTGTATATTGAATGCCTAATTTCTTAACCTATAACTTTCAAAAATCTAGACTGAACTCAAAATGGGGACCTTCAATGTTAAAAAAAAAGGTACTTAAAAAGGAGTACCTGAACCTACTCGTTTTTCTTTGAGTACAATTGCATCGTAAATAAGCGATGGCGTACTCAAATTTAAGTAACCATACTTTCTCAAAATTGAGCAGTGTGATTTAATATTGTTAATCTCAGCTTTTCTTCAAGCCATCTTAACAAAGCGACCTGAGAAACTTAAAATAGTTGTTCAGAAGATGTTTTTTTACATTGTCGATTGCTTAAATGGAAACTGAGTTATTACAAATTTTCTTACTTCCCATTCTTTTTTCGCACCTTTTTAAAATTTCTTCTGTTTATAACTTATTTACGTCGTCTGGAAGTACAGCAGGTAAGGCACTGGGCTGCGGTGCTTAAGGATCTGGGTTTCATTCACGATAAGTCTTGGTTGTAATTGTTGATATTTATTCAAATTGATATACGAAGGCTGCCTATGTAGCAACCAATTGCCCTTTTATTCATTTTTTTTTCAAAATGACACTTTTGGCTTTGTAGCTATGATGAGCATCGAATGTACTCAGCAGTGAGTACATTTTACTTATGTTTAGTATCTATTTTAAACAGTGTTACATAACAAAGGACTTATGCTACTGCTTAATAGCGTTACTATTGAACATAAGTACTATTGAACATAATGACTGAATAATTATTATAAGGGAAACTTGTGATGAATAAATAAAATAAAAGTTCTGTTCGTTCGTTTTTTACTTAATACATAACCAAGCCGGTTATTGAACTAAAAAAATTCTTATCTACTTGTTGTTAGTGGTGAATGGTTTTATCTATGTATCTAAGAATATAATTAGGTTTAAATTGCAGATATTTTTTTATGTATATTAATAATTTTTAACAAAAATATCGTAGAAATATTGATATTATACTATTAATTCGCAATGCTGTCTATGAAGCAGTATACGGCGCATTTCCATAGCGCATATAATAGCATTCTGCTGATAACAGAAGTTAAAACTTACAATTGTTAGGATTTGCAGGATTGCGATTTTGATTATTTTTGCAGATATTTTTCAAAAATAAAATACACAAACGCTTTAAATATACACCTTTAAAAATATTTTAACATCAAATATTTTATGAATTAAAATTTTATGTGCATTATTAATAAAACTGGAAATCCATGCATGTCTATAGACGGCCAAAATGATCAAACCGTTAATTACTAATTACTATGAATGACTAAATATATTTTTTCGTGGTGATATCGTAATCCAAGTTTCAATTCGTTGTGCAATTTGAAAAGGAGTTAAATTAAATTGGAATATTTGATGTCACAATAGATTGAGTTATATTAAAGGCTGTAAAAATAAAATATTTCCTGTTTTTTAAATAACCGGCGGTCAATGTAGTTTCCATACTTATAAAGATTAATTCTTGAGTAGCGCTTTGGTTTTTCGCCAGTTGTATATTATGTTATGCACCTAGACGCTATAATAATTCGAAAATGATATTCTAAAACGCTTAAAAATTCTAATATATTAGTATGGTGACTTTATAAAATATGAGGCTTTTCATATTTTAAGTTCCTGTTATTCTATATTTAACGACAATCGAATGGTCTTTCAATTGATCAATATGTAAAGAAATTGCTTTAATTATTTAGCTTACTCAAGTAATATAACATTTAATAAAATTCAATAAAAAAAAATCAGAAATTTAACAATTGATTATCTAAATCCGATGTGGTCCAATGTCCTCATGCCCAGAACCTGATTTACCTTTGGTACGTTAGATTCAGGCAAAGGCCCTTCGTCTTTAGATGCCCCAACTTTTATTTAACTACATGTAAAATTGCGTAAATTTGCCTAGACTTTAAAAAAATCGTTGTTATTATTAAAAACTTCATAACTTCAGTAATTTTTCCATAAAACTCATTAATTCTTGTTTTTTAAATGAATAATTAACTTAATATACATTGTTGTTTATTCTCAAGACTATTTTTCGCGAGAGTTGTTCCAATCAGTGGTATTGTGCCTAATACTGAGTTTTCTAAATCAGGCCTTGCTCGTACTTATGTCAAATTGCGTGGGGGGCCTTCTCAGTGTTGTAGCCTTCGTTATCTGACCATTGTTCCAATAGGTTAAAGTTCCCGTGTCTTTCCGTCGAGATAGATTCCAGACCATCACCAATCCTATTGTTCAGCTCTAGTGTGACTTTAATTCAACCAACCAGTAATCAAACAAATTATTTTATGTAATGTTTATAAATTAGCTAAAAGTTATAGCAATCTTACATATAAATATCTCTATCATCTGAAAAGCCTTCACAAAAAACCCCGACAAAACACAGACTTTTATCTTGATCTCCGAGAAACCCAAGTAACATTGTTAATCCCTCATGTATAATACCAGACAGCACAATTAAACTGTCATATTTTATATCCTTTGACGCAATGGGACTTGATTCGACGTCTATCTCTTGTCACAATCGGCAATCATCGGCGAATCGTAAACACAGTTTGCATTGGAGACGCACCTCTGCTACTGGTTTTACCTCAAGGGCACGCCTCACACGGTCCGCTGCCCGCAGAAATTGCCACGGACGACTGAGGCCTTGATTACCATGGGACGTTCTCAAGAGTCAGTCTCGTAGTCGGCCAACTGCCAGTTGGGCGATTGGTGTTGCATCTGAATGGCAATTTGTCGGTGGGTCGTAAAAATGGGATCCTTTCCTGGAAGGGTTGGGGAATAGCAATCGCAGAGTTTGGGAGTGAATTACTCGAGCTGTCTCTTCGGTGCCCAAGCACCCGTGGAAGATTTATGGTGGAATAGTGGATAATGAACGCCTCTTTACGTTATATTCTATTGTTGGTTGTAGACAAAATGTAACAGGCTTGAACTTATCGGGAGGCCTTCGGCGTTGGGGTAGACAGGCTGACAGGGGTTTAAGTGCAGACGAGGAATTAAGATGGGTTTAGTCGGACAAATTGGTGTCGCTTGTAGAACGCATAAGAATTATACATTTCTTTTAAAACAGTTGGTTATTTTTGTTATAAACAATAATTTTAAATACATTACGGAACAGGGAAGTTCATTTTAGAAGTGCAATTCCAAAACTTTTCTGATCCATAATTCAAGATGTGGGTGAAAGAACCAGACAGCTCCACTTTTTTTCTGATTTATGCTTTTTTACTTATTCCTATAAAGAAAAAAAATTATCTATCGACTGGTGCAACAACCAAATAGCTGTAAGCAATGGCTATATAGATAAAAAGAAAAAGAAGTTTTACTGTTGTCTCATACGGTGCAAGAAACGTACAGCTCCAGGAGCTGTCTTGTTTTTGCAACGAATTAGATTTTCGTCTTTCCTTAAGAAGTTTGAAAACTGGAGGTGTCTGGTTCCTCCACTCTCGTCTTCAATACATTTTGGAACTGTTCTCCTCGTTTGTAGAAGCAACACATATAACTTTGCACAGGTTTCAGCAACGCACATAGCTTTAAAATCATATTTGGCGACATTCATTTTGACGCCTTGGCGGACTGCCCCCTTATTCTTTACTTTAACCTTCTTCGAAATTACCACTTACAGATAAATCCGAATCAAACTGACGTCCGTAGACGTTTTTCCCCTAAAAACCGACAAGAAATTGACAAAACCGATCCAAAAAGAAAAATACACCCCTATATACGGAGAATTTCGGAACAAAAGTAACTCACACACACTCAATGAAAAAGATTATGCGAGAGAAATCGTCGTTGATTAATGTCACCAGCTGGGGCGTTTCCGATGTCTTCATCCCCCCATTGCAGTTACAGTGAAGAGTTGTGTGCGTATCTAATGTTTCCACCCCTCCCCCCTTGAAGTAGGCATCAGACGCCGGCGATGATGAGCTCGATATCTTTCTCTCGACGCTTTGTGAATAATTTATAACAGACGAGGGGAACTGGGTCCAAGATATAAACAAAGAAAAAATAGTGTCGCAGACAATAGGGTTGCTGGAGTCCTATTTGCGCCAAAGCAGATGAGAAAGTCGCCAAATTTCTTGAAGCCGTCAAGTTTATCAATATTGCTAGAAAATTGTATGTTAATACATTTCTAAATCTTTTATTAGCTGAAGTATTTGATCGATCTTAGGACTAGATTTGTTATGAATTTGGAAAAGTTGACGGTTTCACCTATTTGGGCTCAGAAATTAACTCAAGAAAGGAAATACTACCAGAAATTCAGAGAAGAATTGCTGCTGCAAATCGCTGCTTATTTTTATTAAGGAAATATTTAAAAAATCAAACCTCATTAAATGAAAAACTAAGATATTTTGTTATACAAAACCCTAATAAAACCAATACTTACATATGCCTCAGTACGTATTACGTATGTCTTTTATCATGAACCTTGATAAAAGTAATAATGTCCGTAGAATTTTTAAAAAAAAACTGTTTCGGGAAATTTTAAATCTTTGGTGGTGTCAATATAGATGGTGTATGAAGAAGAAGACACAACTTTGAGCCGTATAAAATGTACAGTGAACCACGCATTATACAATTTATAAAGATTCAGAGGATGAAATGGGCTGTTATGTAATTCGAATTGAATGAAGATCGAATTTCATAAAAAGTATTTCTTGCCAGACCAATGGGCAGTTGACTATTGCCAGAGAAAGAAAAGGACGGAAAAAGCTCTTGGAGAAGATCAGGACCCATAAAGGACTGTCAATCCAATAATGGTGATGGGACTGTATTTTGGATAAGTCATTGAAAATAGTTTTAAAACTGTTATTCATGCTCTTGGGTGTCGAATGTAAACAGGATGTCTGGGATAAAGGTATCCAAACGTAAAAGCTTAAAGTGAGTGAACCACACATAATTAGTTAGAAATTTTAGTTGCATTAAATAGTAACACTTCTAAAGTTTATTTGAAAGTCAATGAAGTCCATTAGCGGTTCTTCATATGTCGAAACTGTATTCAATTTCTTTATGTGTTTAATAGCATTTGAGCTGTTATTACAGAACACACTGTTTCTCCGTAACAGTTAAAATAATCAAAATTGCAAACTCTCTGATGGTGTTCAACCATTTTAATAAAGTCCCAACCAAAATGTCCAGTGGTGTTGAATTCGGATATGACGGCCAGACATTACGTGAAAGAGTTAAAACAAGTTTTTTGAATATACAGAAGCGTTAATAATGTCCACAAGGAACATAAAAGTTAGGAGTCATATTTAGTGCAACTGAAATTTATTACTAAAATGTGCGGTTCTCTCAGTATAAGCCTTTACTTTTGGATACTTTTAGCATGGACATCCTACACAGCTCGTATTAGTATAGTAAAGTGTCAAGCACGTAACAACGCTTTAACATTGGAAAAAAATGCACGATGGTTATAGTTGCAATACAGGCAAAGTACATGTAGATCTTTGATAATTACTTATTTATATCTCTTACTCGTTGAAACATCGAAAGTCATGTTATTGGTATACTAGCTGGACCAACTTTGTTGTGTCTTCAGCTCTGTTGTTGGTCGTCAATATTTGTATTTGTAATTTACTAATGTGAGATATGCGGTTATATGTATCATTCAAATGCGAACATCAATTGAGGAAAATGGTTCAAAATTACGAGGCAGTGTTCCTGGAACTTTCCTTCGGGATAGACTCGAATCGTCGTCAATAACCCACTGTGTAGCGTTTAGTGCGACGTTAATTCTACTAACCAGTTGGAGAAATATGCGTAACTAATTCAATCGATATATGACAATGTTATAGTAAAGTCTCCTGGTATTTATTAACCATATGCACTTTTTATAAAGAAATTGTAATTTTATATCACCACAAGCAAAAGAGCCCTAATATAGTTTTGTTGTTTCGAAAACCACTCTATATTTAGATTTTAAAGAACGCCAAAAACTCGCCAAACTTCTAGAAAACAACAGCATAGTTGAAAATTTACAATCGACGTTTTGTAAGCGCACATAATTGTCGAAAATAGAAGGCTTTTAACTTAGTTGAAATTTTAAATTAATTGTAACTATTTTGTTAGTTTTTTTAGAAAAATTACTCATTTTATCGAAACGCAGCCCTCAGAAAATCGCCAAAGTTGGCACCGCTGTCCACAGTGTTCGAGATAAATCGTGTTTACTTGAGTGTGTGGGAGTTTTTATTCTTGGACGAGAGAGTGTGGGTCTTGTTGACTGTTATGGGTGTGACTCTTTCCAAGAGAACTAAGAGCTTCGTGCAAAGTGGCACGGAAGAGATATTTCTTCTTCGAGCTTTAATCCATCTTTATTTTTGTATTTATTTATGTTTTCTCTTTCTAAGATAATCATAGATGAATGCCAAAATGCTTTTATTGGATTTTGTGCCAACCGTGTTTTGTTCGTGGAAGAAGACACAATATATAATTAGAATAGAATGGGTTACTCGAATAAATAATGGAACAATTTTAAAAGTGACTTTTGAGAATTTATTTTTATTTTAGCTGATTAAATAACTATCCGACGTGTAAAGTTTATTTTAGTAGTTACTTTTTTATAAAGTGTATAACTATTTATATAATGCCGGCTTGATTTGCAACCCACGTAACTACCACGGTAAAAACCTAGCATCTGCAGCGGCTTGGCATTTTTTTTAAAGGAAATTCGCCAAATGGTCCGATTCGTTGGGCGCATGCGTCATTTTTTCGGTGATCGTAATGGTTGCTTCTTTTTCAGTGGTTAATGAAGTCTGTATCCATAGCAACCGTAAAGAACATCGTAGGAAACGTGTTGTTAATGCTGTCTGTTAGCTCAACATCACTCGTAAATCTCGTGACTCTTTAAGCCAATCTCTCACCTATACAATCTAAGCTCAGATATTCCGATCACTTCTTGTTTTTAAACAGCTCCACGTTAAGAATAGAATCGATTGAGTTTCGCCGCAAGACAGTTTTCGCTACAGTTGCTGAATCGGAGTCATAGGAGTTACATGGTTTGTGAATTAAGCCGACGATAAAGATAAATTTTATATAAACGATGCAGGCTAAAAACGATAACGGTGGAGTATGCAGAAAATACAACGTACAGTTTCATATTTCATTGATCTAAAAATATTTTAATGTCTGAAATTGAAGATTTTTGAGCTATATATTACATTTTTATTCTTTTAATATTATTCAATCAATTTAAATTTTAAATACTTTTGAAACAATGTTATTCATATTTAGTTCCAAACATTCCGAAAATTAACAGTTGTATAAATTGTATTAGATTACATAAGTTTTATTAAAGTTTTAATTTGCTTAGAATATCTGAAAAGATAATATTTTTTTTTTCGATAAAAGAGTATATTCTTAAACAAGCCCTCTAGTTTTAAAATCAGACGGTTCTATTTTCCCGAATTTTACTGAAGTCACTAAATACAAGTGGCAACCACGTTCTTTTTAACTTAAGGGGGTCCGATACCCAAAATTCGCAAAAAAAGTCATTTTTTTTTTATATTTAAAAAATAATATTCAAACTTATCTTAATAACTCACAAAAAACTGCTTCAAAAAATTCCTATTACTTTTTTAGTTATGAATGTTTTAATGATGTGTTCCTATAACATAGTTGTATCATATGTAAACTTTAAAAGCAAATATCTCTGTTCGTGGTTTTGAAATTTAATGAACACTAAAAATACTAAGGCTTTTTTACTATTATACTTAAAATCATAATTTTTGTGTGTATAGCAAGATAAATATATTTTAAATAGATGTATGCATTCAGATTTCCTATTTTTACCATAATTTGTTTTTTAAAACGACTTAAAATGGAATTTTATTTTTTTTCGTCAATTTTTTTTCCAAAATTTCTAATATATTTTATTTTTTTAAAGTGATGTATCTGAATCAAAATTTGAATGCATACATCTATTTACATATTATTCAAGATCTTAAATAAAAAAAATTGCTTCAAAATATTGAAAAACAAAAAAGGAGTAGGAATTTTAAAATTGTTAAAAAATTTACTAAAATTTTAATTTAAAAATAAATGTGCAATTTAAAAAAAAAATTGATCGTCTTAAAATGGTTTTTTATGCATATTTAGAAAGAGAAAAAAAATTGGATTGTACAAGTATAAAAATAAAGAAAAAAATGTCGAAGGTATCGGACCCCCTTAAATGGATGACTTTGAATGCACTTTTATACTGGATTGCTCAATACTGCTTTGCAAGGTAATGTAATACATTATTAAAAAAAATATTGAAAAAAAAAATAGATTTTGCGAAATGTGGATTTATCTATGTTTGAAAATAGAGGGCTCAAATATAATTGTTTGTTTATCCACCAAAATTATTATAATGTGGATTTTTTGCAGGGTTATTACAGAAATTGCTACTTTCAAATGTTACCTATTGGATGTTGTATCATCAAGAACGTCAGCGTCTAAATGAGACTCGACTACTCTCCGCAATAGCTGTAAATTATAGAAGAGGTCTACTATTTGTTTCTATAATTTAAATAGTATCTAAGTGAATAGCTCCATATTTACCAACATAACCCCTTTCATTTTTTAAATGCTCTAATTATTTAAAATAATCATTATCTGTTTTTGTTTTTAGTTGACATGAATTTCAGAATCTTTTTCAGAATAATTTGTTTATTGGATAAATCGACTGGATAAAGGATTTCAAATTAATCACCGAACTTTTATATTTATTTTTACACAATGGAAAAAAGTATGTTTCTCTAAAACTACAAAGATATAATTTAAAAATCAAAATTTGTGTGCTTTAAAGAAAACAGAATTGTATCCACATTTTAAATCTTTCATGTGCTTTCGTTGATTATTATAGGAATTAACCAGAAATGAATTCGAAATTAATAAGTTAAATTATTATTACGAAATTAATATTGCGTAAAAACTGTAGAATGTTTTAATAAATAAATTTATTTGAAAAAATAAGTGAAATTTTTAATAAAAGTGATAAATTAAGTACAAAAATTATACTCAGTCCATTTATATTTTTAAATTTTATAATAGGTGATGCGACTTGCCGAATTTTAAATCAGTGGTCCATGTCATGTAAAAGTTAAAAACCACTGCTTTAGATGGATAACCGGGCAGCACAAAATCCCGAGAAAATACCAAAGCTAAAATTCAAACTAATTTTGTCAGCAACACATCTTCAACTCCTCAGAACACCTAGTACATCAAACAAAACGAACTTAACCCCCCCCCCCCCCCTTGGAAAATCACTCATTCACGAACGGTCTTACTTCAATTCTCATTCCAGACTGACTTCCTATTCAGCATCCGAACTCTCAACGCCTTTTCCTTCTTTTGATCTTGATCTTAGATCAGGACACATCCCCCTCCATTAGTCCCTCTGTCGCCAGAAGACACGGGGAAAAAGGGAAGACGCGGGGAAAAAGGGAAGATCCCCGCTATACATTTTAATGATCTCTTTTCCCAATGTGCACATTAAGGGAGAAAGGGAAGACCCGGGCAATGTCATTTGCAATCCGTTTTATCCTTTGTGCTCGACTTTCTTTTCTTTTTCGCTCTCTTTATTTTTTTTGTGTACTTGCTTTTCATTCCGTCTTCTTATTCCCTCCATTCAAATTGTACTTCTGTTGGTTTCCTTCCGATCTTGTGAGGAGGAGGAGGGATCATGAGGATCTCAGAGGAGGGGGATATTAGTATTGCAGAAACGTGTTTTTGATTTTGTTGTCTCGGCATAAATGGATTAGGCTTGTGTACTGCTAGGTGTAGGTTTTGCTTTGTCAAGGAAGCGCATCGTCTATCAAATCACGATTTTTAGTTATATTCACTGATGGATATTATCTTTACGATCGCGGAACTTAAATTAAAAAATAACCTTGTGATAAATATTATATGTATATTGTATGTGTATATACTACAATAAGCAAGTTTGATACTATAATAAGCAAGTTTGTTACTATAATAAACAAGTTTGATACTATAACAAGCAAGTTTTGTACTATAATAAGCAAGTTTTATACTATAATAAGCAAGTTTTATACTATAATAAGCAAGTTTTATACTATAACAAGCAAGTTTTGTACTATAACAAGCAAGTTTTGTACTATAATAAGCAAGTTTTATACTATAATAAACAAATTTTATACTATAATAAGCAAGTTTTATAATATAATAAGCAAGTTTTATACTATAATAAACTAATTTTATACTATAATAAGAAAGTTTTACACTATAATAAGCAAGTTTTATATTATAATAAAAAAAATTATACTATAATAAGCAAGTTTTATACTATAGTAAGGAAGTTTTATACTATAATAAGCAAGTTTAATGAAATTGAGTGTATGAAATATATTTTTCCTTAAATTACTATATTTAAAATGTCCTTAATCTACCAGTTCTTTTTATCATTATAATTAAAGCGCGTCGTCTTTCTTCGTGTCTAAACAACTCTTTTTATAATCCCACAAAACTTCTCTTTAGGATTCACTTTTCTTTTTTTAATGCAATAGAGTTCCCACCTATATTTCGCTGAAGGCTTCCATTCTTCGCTTTATTTTAGTCATAACAACTTCCTATGCACATAACTTAGCATAGGTTTCATCCAAGAACAATTTTGGGGGTTTTGTGTCCCTCCACATGAAAAGGTCGAGCCACTTCTGACCAATTAGCTGATTCCCTGATTCATTTGATTGATAATAATCCCTAAAAGTCCCTGTCTCTATAAATGAAAAGTCCCTACGAGAGGACACTATCATTCATCATGTAACCCTGAAGATGTAACGTGTCGTGTTCTTGTGGTAATAAATCTGTTGAATTTAACTTATCGGCTCTTATTTCCGTACTTTTTCCCTTGAACCCCTCTAAAAATCTTGACGACTGCCCCCTAACTATAAAAACACTAAAAATATAATAAATAATAAAAATACTATTTTTTTGTACAAATTTGTATACATTAAGTTCACACATTGGACAATTAGGAAAAGAAAATTCTTACTTTTCCATCCGTGTTTAATCAAAATATTAATCAATCTTCTTTGTGGTATTAATAGTAAAAAATTCGCATTTACATTTTTTTAAGAATTTTAAAAAACCGTAACTTTTTAAATATATAGCTTTAAATTTAATTTTAAAGTACTATATAAGATTTCAAACAAATAAAAAAAATGAACTCATTGCTGTAAAAACTAGAAATTCTTGAGAATTTATTTTCCAATCTTTCGTTCGATTGATAATCAATAATTAATTCGATAATCTATTCGAATAATAATCGATAGCATAAATCGATTAATTATCATAAAATGCATATTTTATATTATTTTTATTTGTGTACTAATATAGGATATTATTGTTTGTTAAAGATTAGTAAAATAACGAAATATATTTCGTCAAAAATGAGGATAATTTTAAATCAAAATTGACGGACCAACTCGAACATCATATCTCTTAATCCGAAGTTTATAGCTCTGTCTACAATTGCAGAAAGGCTCATTTGAATTGTGATAGTATACATATAAGAACAAAAACCAACAGAAAAGGAATATGAGTAATTTTTTTTCGTTAGACATGAGAAGAAAATTCTTGTTTCGTCAAAAGTCAAGCGATTCAATTAAGAAACGATTGTCAAACATAACGAAAGTAGACTTGACGATCTCTGAATGCTCAAAAATGAGAGTGTCATATTTGAGAGTCAGCTTTAGAACCGAATCCTTTTAAGATGATGAATCATACGAGGGCCTCTGATTAAATTTATTTTTATTTGTAGTAAATATCATCTTTTGACTCGCGTACAGATACATTCCAATTTACAAATTATTTCAAATCCGGTTGCTTTTGTCATACAAAAAAAACGCCAGTGTCGTGATGAGTTTAATAGATGTTGCCAGAATTATGAATGTATGTTGCAAATAAAACAAATCACCCGGAAACGAATGTCTCGGACATCCATTATTCCTCGGCTTCCATTCGCGGAAAAGGATGATTTACTGGAGAGAGAGCATTCCGATGATTTATCCGCGCCGTTTTTCATCTCTCCCGACCCATTCGTCTCTCACTGACAAAAATATGAGAGAGATTCGGAGAAAAGTGTATTTGAATAATTGTAACAAATAGGCTTCGAAAGTCACTTTTAAATCGATAAAATCAGCTGTGTCAAAGATTTACGTGAAGTACGATTTCTGCAGATTATAGTAATTGAGATTGGTCACCAACGAAATCCTATCCAACAGAAGAACGAAACGTAAAATATTAAGCCTGACTCCGAGTCCCTCCATACACTGTAAAGAAAAAAGTTACTTAAAATGAATACCTGAACGTACTTGTTTTTCTTTGAGTACAATTGCATAGCAAATGAGCGATGACGTACTTAAATTTATGTAACCGTACTTTCTCAAAAATGCGCAGTGTGATTTAATATTGCTAATAGCAGCTTCTTTTCAGGCTATCTTAACAAAGCGACATTATTTGATGTCGATTGCTCAAATGGAAACTGAGTTATTACAACGGATAAGGCTCTGGACTGCGGTGCCTGAGGACCTGGGTTCGATTCCCGGTAAGTCTTGGTTGTAATTGTCAATGTTGATTGAAAGGGATTTATACAGTCAGACGATGTAGGCTAGAATATGCTCTTTTTATTCATTGTACTCTTTTTTAAATACATGTATTTTTAAAAATTGAAACTTATGCATTCGGAGCCATGATAAGCATCGAATGTACTCAAAAATGAGTATATTTTGCTGATTTTTGAGTATTTATTTTTAACAGTGTACACTTCTATTTTAAGGTTTGCGCTTTGTTCTATTTTAAGGTTTTACACATTGGGGTTTAATTTATGTCAAGCAACACCTTATTTATATCAATCGGGTTATTTGTAATGAAGTTATAGTGTCGGGAGGGATCAAGAAGCTTTGAATAAGAGATGAGTCATATTTAGTGCAACTGAAATTTATTACTAAAATGTGTGGTTCTTTAGGTACATTGTTAAAATTTTCAGTTCAACGTTGCAACATATCTTGGTGCTATTTACACCATATTTTGGTGTAAGCTAGGTTGAACCAAAAATCTGATTGAGGCAGGTTCGTTTGATGTGAAAAGGTCCTAAAGTAACATAACGTAACGTAACAAAATACAGATCTTCGCAGATCATGTTAAATATTTTGAAAAACCCTTATTTTTTGTATGAACCTCTATTCTCTATGGATTATTGAACATCAATTATCTTTAAAGTATTAAATGACATTGTAAATAAATAAATGTGTCTCTATAAGAAATTTCGAGAAAAATATTTTTATACCCCTAAAAGTATTTGTTTACTTTATAAAATAAAGTATCCATGAACAACAAATGCATATTAGTTAGCATTTTAGTGACATATACATATTTCTTTTTGTAAATTTTCTGAGTATTTGGAAACATATTTCCCATCACTTTGCATTAATGAAACACAAGCATTGAATATGTATAACATTGTCCAGAATAGCACTGCAGGAAGATAAAAACTGTGGCAAAATTATTATATGTAGATTTTTACTCAAATTGACACCTCTTTATTTCTTTCGCAGATAAAAGTACAAAAAATAAATCCGAATCTGTCAACAAAATACATAAAGGCTAAGCATTCCCCCGTGTCTTTTCCACGGCATAAATATTAATGTAAATTGACTTTTTCATACAAATTAGAATATTTAAATTTTTACGATGTGGCAGAGAACTACGGAGAAAAAAATATTCGGTATGAAATATTCAATGGAAAAGATAATATAAAAATTCAGAATAAATGTGGACAACTATAAAAGAAAGCATTGCGGAATATGAAAATAAGGTAAGCAAAAAATAATAATAAATACATAAAAAAACATCATCTAGAGTTTGTAACGACTGGGTTGGCTGTTTTTGCTTATGAAGAATGTCTCTGAAACCGCGACATAAATTAAATCCACAGAAACCGCAAATATCTCGTCCCATAAATATCTGAATGTACATGAAATGTAAGTACTTAAAACAGCTTGCTTCACTTGAACTGCGTTCCTAATATCTTTATATGTTGCTTCATCATTATATTAGGATAAGTATTTGCGTATTTGGTTTAAGAAAAGTAAAATGAGTTCGAAATTCATATGTGTTTGTGCATAAATAGATTAGGGAACTTTATAATTATGTTGTTGAAAGTATGATAATATTATTATTAATAGCAGTATCCTCATTATCATAACTACTTTTCTGTCATCGTCATTATTATTACTACTGTAAATATTATTTTTAATAATAATAAATTTCCTAAATATTGTTATCAATAATAATGTTATAATTTATTTTTAATTTTGTAATTTACTACTATTACTATTATTGTTGAGTAGTACTTATTATAATTTGTGTACTACTTTTATTATTATTTCAATTAATGTTATTGTTACTCTTGTTATAACAATAGTAAGAAAAAGAAAGAATAAATAATTTTTAAGTATTGTAATTAACGTTATTGTTAATCTTGTTATAATAATAGTAAGAAGAAGAAGAAAAATAAATTATTTTATTGGTCTTGTTATTATTCTTAATATTATTATTATTATTTATTATTATTGTTATTAGACACAATGTTGTCAAGGATCCCCAAGGTTCGTCCTGACAACTCAATAAAACTACATATACAATAAAATACATATATCATAAAGACAGATACACAAAATTAAAACAAAGACCAATATGAAAAGGAAATTGAACAGAAGTTACGTTACAAACAGCAGAAATACGTTATTTCAAAATTCAACGAATGTATTACATCAACATTTTTCAAAATTAATTGGGCAGTATAAATCTATATTACAGATTTTAATAGGGCTTCTTCATCAATATTTAAAAAAAATTTATTTTTATTGTCATTATTATTATTATTGTTATTAACATTATTATTATTGTTATTAACATTATTATTATTGTTATTAACATTATTATTATTGTTATTAACATTATTATTATTGTTATTAACATTATTATTATTGTTATTAACATTATTATTATTATTGTTATTAACATTATTATTATTATTGTTATTATTGTTATTAACATTATTATTATTATTGTTATTAACATTATTATTATTATTGTTATTATTGTTATTAACATTATTATTATTATTGTTATTAACATTATTATTATTATTGTTATTAACATTATTATTATTGTTATTAATATTATTATTATTGTTATTAACATTATAATTATTGTTATTAACATTATTATTATTGTTATTAACATTATTATTATTGTTATTTTTGTTTGTTAATGTTTGTTAATGTTTATATACCTATTGCTGTAATTATCACTGTTTTTGTTCTTTCTTTATTTTTGTTCAAAAACTGTTCTTAATTTTAATAAATTAGTAAAATTTAGGATAATGAAAAAGAAATTTTTAAACATTAAGAACATATTTATAATGAATCTATAAATAATTCAAATTAATTTTACAGGAGATAACTTTAATTTGGTTAAGACAAAAGAAACGTAGAAGAATGGGGCATAATGGTATGGGACACATGTATCTATGAGAAATGCGAGAAAGTACGAGAAACGTAGATGTATGGGTCATATAAATATAGAATACTAAGCTTAGGCACTATTTCTTAACATTGAATATTCGATTTTATGTAAGAAACGAATCCGTTTTTACTTATGCACCATGCTTACTTACTGCATCATTCTATAAAACAATGTTAAATCTAAAATTTTTATTATAAGTTATTGATTTTAATCAATTTAATATGTTGCTTAGAAATGCATAACTAGTAGTTCTGGGATTACTAAACCGCGCGGGAAAAAAAACATACAAGTTGTTTTGGATGACTTCAAGAACCATTCAAGCAAAATTTGAAGACAATCGAACAAAGCGTAACAAACAAATATACAAACAGGCAAATGCTGAAAGGTCGAGTTTAAAACAAAGAACTCGCTAACGCTATATTAAAAAACCGCATAAATAATATAAAATACTTAACCACATTAAATGACAAAGTTATTAAGCAAACTTGTCGACCAATGAAAATTATATGTCGCACATAAAAAAATAATAATTATTATTTCAAAGAATAATGTACACTCGAATCATTTAAACCTCCTTAAATTTCGCCAAAAATTCTTGGAAAATATTATCCAAAAGCAATAAATTCCAAAAGCAGGTAATTTTCTGCCCTTCATTCTTACGAAAGTGGAGGAGAGATCGCAATTCCGGCCAATCAGTTATTTCTTTCATTAGTCTAACAGTGTTGTCTAATGTTGCAGAAATACTATTATTACGCGCTGATGAAAATAGATGGTTCTAAAAGAATTGGATGTGTTGTTACGGTACAGTTACTCTACCCCGTCTCATTTCTTTGTCAGCCAGTTTAGAATCAAGAGATTAATTCCTTGGTCTGGAGCCAATACTGTTTTCATCGCCGGCTCCCGTTTTTTCTCGGAACAATACGAGAAGTCGCGTGGAAACGGGAGCCATTAATTCCGGAACGGGGCAAAAGCTATGGAAGCTCGTTTGTCACAAGTTCAACAGGCAACCCGAAGGACGCCATCTTTAAATATTATCGGATCCATTTCGGGTTCCTCACTCACTGGAAAATGCCCTGTTATTATTTCGAGCTCTGATTGTGCCATTGCGTATTGTAATCTATTCATTTATGCGCGTTGGCTCTTGATTACATTGAATTGATAGGAGCGACGGGTGACTTTGAGTTTTGGCGGATGAATTAACATTTAAATTGGAAAGAATGCGTCTGTTTGCGTGTCTGGTGTGTGTTTTCTTGTAAGACTTTCGCAACAGGTGGTGTTTTGTTTATTATGTGTATTGAATGGGTGGAGGAGTGTTATTTGTTTTTTTTAAAGTTAAATGTCGCTGGGTGATCAATTTCAAATGGGAAAAATACTGCGAGGATTTAATTGCACTTGATTATCTAACATACTGGGAGGTATACGCGATGGTATTCAGTAAATAGGTTTACAGTGAATATACGTTTTCTTGAATGCTATTAAATCTTGTAGATGTGTGATTAGGTTGAATAATTTCTTTAATTAAAACTTGTATTAGGTCCTGAATAACTTTTAGCAAATAACTTAATTTACTTTAATGAGTTTTAATTTGAGTGCATATAATTAAAATTTGAACACTTTTTAGTATCGCTAACACTGAGTAAGAAGTTTTACTATAAATTTGTATTTTTTTTTGTACATCGCAGACCAGAATTAAATATTTGTTTGACTATCCCAGCAACAAAAGTCAGCATGAAACCTTCATAAAAATTGTCAAATTGAAAAATGTTTGAAGGTTTTATATAGGATATTGAAACAAAATACTGCAGGTTTTTTTTTAAGTTTTTAATTTTCCTGCATAAAACTTTTGAAATATCTGCATTTTCCCTTCATGATTAAAAATTGAAGGTTTTTTGCAGGTTTTTATGAAGGTTTTTGCAGTTTTTATGAAGGACATTGAAACAATAACCTTTAATTTTATAGATCTTCAAAAAAATGCAGTTTTCCTGCATAAAACCTTCAATTTCGAAATTTTGATGAAGGTTTTATGCTGACTTTTTTTGCTGGGATACACTGTTAAAAATTATTACGACCTTGCACCAAATTTTGGTACCAATTTATTTGCAACCAACATTTGGTGCTTAGTTTCACCATTTTGCGGTGTTACCGCGCGTATTATTTAGTGGTAAAACGTTGCACTAAAACTTATAACGTCGCATAAAACGATTAACGTCGCATTATTCGATTTTTCTTAATATTTTAGTAGTAGAATTTTTGTAGTAAAGCTGGCAACCCTCCGAACGCAAGATGACAACTTACTTTTCTTTGTCAAGTCCACCGATCGGGCTCGAACAAGGAATCATCTGATTCATAGCTGAAGCCCTTTATCCACTGGAGGCTCTTGTCCGTTTTTGTCTTTCTTGGAGGGAATTCCTCGGCTTGTTCATGTAGCGACAATGAAAATTTCGGTTGCAGAGGTTGAACAAATTATTGGTGAAACCTCCGCCTTTTTCTAATAAAGAATTTTTGGTTCAACCTAGATTCCACTATAATATAGTGTAATTTGCAGCAGACCTCTGTTTTGCACCAAGATGTGGTACATCATTGAACTGAAATTTTTAACAGTTTAGTTCTCCAGAAGAATTTCATTAACAGTTTTAGATCGACTTTAATTTACGTTTCAGATAAACGAGTTGATGTTCTACAAATAGTTTTAATATGCATATTTTTTTCTGAAAGTGTTCAACTCCCTAACAAACTTTTTTTTCTTTTTAAAGTGTTTAAACTCTATAAAAAAGAAAGCTGTGTGTTTAGATTTTTTTACTTAAATCTTTAAGATTAAAAATATTAGAACGAATAACAATACTTAAATTTATTTATGAAAAATAGAGTTGGTAAGTTCTCTAGTTCAAGTATAGATAGGTTCATTGATTCATATACAGATATAAATTAAGTAAATTTTAAAGCCGGCTAGAAATATATCTATTTGCTTTTATTGTATTATTTAGTATCAAATAGATACAACTTGTATAGATTAAAAGGTTTTCTTCGTGTCAAAAGTTAAAGAATTCTGCCGGAATAATATTTTGATGCTTCACTTTATAAAAATTATAAATGAAAATTGCGTAAATTTGCACAAAATTCCACGAACTTTCTTGTTAATATTCCGTATCTTTTATTTACTATTAAAACAACGTGTTGCTGCATAACGAATAAAATGTAAATATTGTATACATTTTTTAAAAATTTATATTTAAAAAAAAATTCTGTTTGTTTGACATTGTTCATACACATATTCAAAATTATATTTATTTTATTTACATGTTATTTAAGTTTGCAGGCATCTTAGTACAAAATTAATTTTCATAATTATTTTATAAATTTGTTTTCTCATGTTCCTTAGTAAAAAAATAGCTATTACAAATAACTCTGCATTGTTGAAATGAGTATTTTCAACAATGCAGAGTTATTTGTAATAGCAAACATCGCAAAATCCTCAATGACAATGTGGGGGGGGGGGGGGGTTTATAGAATACTTTCGCATGCTTCGAGGGAAATATTCGCAA
Organism: Troglohyphantes excavatus; assembly: GCA_963932185.1. NCBI lineage: Eukaryota > Metazoa > Arthropoda > Arachnida > Araneae > Linyphiidae > Troglohyphantes > Troglohyphantes excavatus. The sequence goes on along the minus strand of OZ010666.1, from coordinate 34,832,729 downwards.
TTCTCTTCACAGGAGAACATTTTTACCTATAGAAGTTGCAGTTTTTTCTTCTTTTTGCCCCAAGGGTACAGAAAGTTTCTGGTACATGGAAGCATTTGTTGTAGTTGATGTCTTATTCATGAGCTCCTTCGATGCTTCCAGGAAATGACAATGTCGCGCCATACTACTAAAAGGAAAATAAAGTAACTCATGTGACATACAACTATACCTTTTGTTTGGCATAAAAAAACCCAGAAAAAAAAGATAATTATGTCAATTTTTTTATGTAAATGACTTGATAAGAAAAATAAATTTTTGTGTTTGTAGTTTTTTGGGATATTAAGTGAAGTGAATATAATGTGAAGGGACCAGAGAAAACGATGACATCCCATTCGTGCAGCTTATACATTAAATTAAGAACACATTTTAATGAATTCTGTATATTTAATAATAACTGTAACATTTAAAAATATTTTTTACGAAACACATTCTAATATTTGACAAAATTTTCGTCATTTTTGATGAAAAAGAAATCTGTTATATGCTCCGATTAAATATTTCATCAAACTAAGAAAATTCATTTTGTCTTTTTTTTAGCGGAATTTATTGCCTCAAAAATGATGAAGATTTTAAATAATATACTAATTTAATATCGATCAGCAGATTCGAACTGCAGAACTATCGTTGCAGAGCCCAACGCTCTGTCCACTCAGCAAAAAAGGTTCGAATGAATTTTGACAATATAAGTATATGAGCTGATGGCCCAAAAAAGGTCAAAATGGAATATGGGTAAGCGACTTTCGTTCAAGATTTGAGGATTCTTCTTTCGTCAAAAATCACGTGATTCAGTGACGAAACGCTTGTCAAGTATAACGAAAGTAGCCTTGACGAACGAAGAATTCTCAAAAATGAGAGTGTTATTTCTGAGAGTGTTTCACGACTTGGAATAATAAAAGTAATACCCTCTAGCTTCGATTTTAACAAAACATCGGATATTATCGTTTCTTCCTGGATTCAAGAAATCCATTCTCTCTGACAATTTTTCAAAAAGTCGTATGTCTAAAATCTGCATTTTTCAGGAAAGCAAAAAGAAAAATAGTTTCCTATTAATGAAATTATGATAGAACCTTTTACATTTGGGGGATATTTTAATGAAATTATGATAGAACCTTTTACATTTGGGGGATATTTTAATGAAATTATGATAGAACCTTTTACATTTGGTGGAAATTTTAATGAAATTATGATAGAACCTTTTACATTTGGTGGATATTTTAATGAAATTATGTTAGAACCTTTTACATTTGGTGGATATTTTAATGAAATTATGATAGAACCTTTTACATTTGGTGGATATTTTAATGAAAATATAATAGAACGTTTTACATTCGGGTGGATATTTTAAGGAAATTATGATAGAACCTTTTACATTTGGTGGATATTTCAAGGAAATTATGATATAACCTTTTACATTTGGTGGATATTTTAATGACATTATGATAGAACCTTTTACATTTGGTTGATATTTTAATTACATTATGATAGAACCTTTTACATTTGGTGGATATTTTAAGGAAATAATGATAGAACCTTTTACATTTGGTTGATATTTTAATGAAATTATGATAGAACCTTTTACATTAGGTGGATATTTTAATGAAGTTATGATAGAACCTTTTACATTTGGTGGAAATTTTAATGAAATTATGATAGAACCTTTTACATTTGGTGGATATTTTAATGAAAATATAATAGAACCTTTTACATTTGGTGGATATTTTAATGAAATTATGATAGAACATTTTACATTTGGTGGATATTTTAATGAAATTATGATAGAACCTTTTACATTTGGTGGATATTTTAATGAAATTATGATAGAACCTTTTACATTTGGTGGATATTTTAATGAAATTATGATAGAACCTTTTACATTTGGTGTATATTTTAATGAAAATATAATAGAACCTTTTACATTTGGGTGGATATTTTAATGAAATTATGATAGAACTTTTTTTGAAAAATTATAATAGAACCTTTTACATTTGGTGGATATTTTAATGAAATTATGATAGAACCTTTTACATTTGGGTGGATATTTTAATGAAATTATGATAGAACCTTTTACATTTGGTGGATATTTTAATGAAATTATGATAGAACCTTTTTTTACATTTGGTGGATATTGTATTGAAATAGTTGCTAACATAAAAGATTTTTCCACCAAATAGAAATTTCAAAATTCCACATGTAGCAATAAGAAAAGAAAAAAATTTAATTTTGACATACGCCTTTTTGTACTTTTAGGGACGATATGTTATGTTGCGGTTGGTGATACTCAGCTGTATGTTTGTTTGAGTTTTGAATCGCGCTAAAAATAAATCAACCTCCTATCAATAATAAACTATCACTTATACGTAAAAATCACCAAGATTATTTAATTGACAATAGCATTGCGTTATTTAAACCTATTCTAAATAAACGATAACATTTGTATTAATTAAAAATGAATTATAAAATAAAATTAAACGCGGGTTTTTGACAAAAAACTGAATTTTAGAAAATAAAATATTTTACTTTTATGAATACTTTTAGGTATTGTGACAACGTTTTAAAAAATCCAGGAACTTTTTAATTATCTTTAGTACAATTAGAACAAAGTTTGATTGTTCAATTTTACATAAACTCCTGAACAGGAGTTCTACATACCACAATGAAAATAGTAGTATAACAATTTTAACCAATATATTTTCTTCGTAATTTCTTATTCTACAATAAATACTTTATCCACACTATAGAAAAAGATACTTAAAAACGAGTACCTGAACTTCAAAATTTTTCTTTGAGTAAAATTGAAAAGTAAATGAGCGATGACGTACTCAAATTTAAGTAATCTTACTTTCTCAAAAATGAACACTGTCATTTAATTTTGCTAATCTCAGCTTCTGTTCAAGCCATCTTAACAAAGCGATCTGCCAAACTTAAAATAGTTGTTCTGAAAATGGTTTTCCACATCATTTGATGTCATTGTTAGTACAACTCAATTATCTTACTTCCCATTCTTTTGGCTCACCTTTTTAACATTTCTCCTGTTTATAACTTCTTCACGTCGCCCTGGTAGTACAACAGATAAGGCACTGGACTGCGGCACCTTAGGATATGGGTTCGATTCCCGGTAAGTCTTGGTTGTAATTGGTGATATTTATTGAAAGTGATTTATGAAGGCAGCCTACGCATTCATTTTTAATCATTTTCGAATACATGTCTTTTTTAAAAATGAAACTTATGTATTCGGAGTATAATCATCGAATGTGGTCAAAATGGAGTATAATTTACTCATTGCTGAGTTCCTATTTTTAACAATGTATGTTTCTCACAAATAATTAAATACAATTAATTAGATCCATTTCTGATATAATAACGTCCAGTAATTCGAGAGACAAATTGATGGATCGTGTTTCCAAGGAATTCGAAAAACTTATTATTTCGCAACAATGTTTGGCAACCTAATCTTTCCGAAGCACACAGCAGCGCCTCCTCGTGTGTCAACAGGAAATCTATTTAGGAAAAGATAAGTCCACTATTTCCATCAGCCTTTCATTAAAATTGAGAATCTACCTTTCCGCATGAGAATACAATGTGAATGAAATATCGCTCCCACGTAGAAAAAGGAATTGCAATTTCGGAGAAAATTCGTAGATTAATAATAATAAGGTAGCATATATAAGGTTTCCAGCATGCATATCGTGGATATAAACAGATTTTCCGCGAATTTTAGATAGAACAGGCAGTGTTGTATTTCCGAAAATAATACGCCATTGGTTTGGCAATCTGTTTAAAAATTGCGGATGAATTATTTTAATATGCAGGCTCTCTCCAAATGATTAATTCTATTTTAAACTCTTTAAAGACGTTGGAGATACATGATACATTTATGACGTAGATTTACAATCCTGACGTACATTTACAATCATGACGTATGCAAATACTGCACTTATGCCGTATGTCTTGACACTAAATTTAATGGTTCTGTTTCTTATTCTGATTGGATAATGAAAGGGGCTAATTTTACATGTGCATAAATATCTTAACATATAAATTAATCTATATGTACCTTAAGTATCTATAAATATTATATTTTGAACTATAAATATCTTAAACTGGTAATTATTATCTTCTTAAAATTCAACCTCGAATATATTCATTTTTAGTCATAATTATATCGTAAAATAATACATTTTTATTGTATTAATAAGTACACAAGAATAATTTAAGCCAAATTATACTTTACAATGTGTCTTTTCATAACCAGAAATGAACAATTATGTAGTAGGGTAGTATTAAACTTGAAACTGACTTTATTTAAGAAAATCTGCTGTGGATTTGTAATAAGGTCTGAATTTGGGTATAAAATGTTATAGTCCTGTGACCATAAGCCTAAAAGAGTCACAATACTATCTAAACTTTTTGACATTTTGAATAAAAATGTGAAATATATTATTTGGAGAACAATATTTCATACACAAATTCCATAATTGTTTGTATTTTTTTAAAATATAAACTTCTTAAATATTTTAAAGATTTTATTAAAACGCCAAGTCGGTCATCTTGAATATAAAGACATTTAAATCATATAATTAATTGGTTTGTGTAGTAATAATAAAATTTCATCAGGTGCTTAATAGTTACTCCATAGAATTTCATAAATGGCGATATTCTATGGAGAAACTATTAAACAATACGTTTGTATTAAAATTAAACTATTTTTCCATTATATATTTTTTTAAAGTAATTTTTGTTTAGGTTTATTTTAAAAATTAAATATTAAAGTAAATATATAATTTTTTTTTTTGATTCAATTTTTTTAGAAAAAGAAATATTTTATTACTTTAACAAAATATAAAAATAACATTTATTTACAAAATATTATATCAATGAGCTTTAAAAATACGTCGTTTTATTAAATTCCTCTTTGAAGAAAAAAGTATTTGAAAACTGTATTTTTGCTTCAGTTTTGATTTGTATCCAATTTACTTTTTGTAGTAACACAATTCAATAGAATGTAAAAGAAATGCGGATCAATTTTATGTGGTTTATTATTCTCGTTAAATATTTAATACAATAATCCAAAGCACATAATTTAGAGAAAATTGAAAATATAAGTATAATAAATCCTACAAGAATAAAAGTATTGTTTAAGATAATTATAGGATTCTTTATTATAACACATTATTTGGATAAAAGTAGGTGTGATAACTTTATCCAAACCATATCCAGCTATAACGGTTACGGCGCTACTGAAACTATTGCAAATATATGGTTATAAAAATCAGTTATAAGGATATATTATTTGAATAATATATAAATATTCTATTTTATAATTAATATTACTCCACTTCTAAAATTTTTTTTAGCTTGTGTATAGACAAATGTACTATAATTACAATATCATTAAATTGTGATACTGAAAAAATATGCATTAATTTTTTTACAAATGATTACCAACGCAGATATTTTCTTATAGGATAAATATTGACTGTTAAAAAAGAATCATTTCTTGAGAAAGTTTCGAGAATTATAGAGAAATATTTAGAGTTCATATAGAAAAAAAACTTAACTTTTTTGCGTCAAAAAACTGATTTAAACAAAACTTTTTTAAACCACATATTTTTTCACATAAAACAATATTTTAACTATAAATATATAACTTTATTTTTATACATTTTATAAAATAAAAACATTGCCAACACATATACTTTCAAACATATTAAAAAGTAATGGCCAAATAACCATCCCATGAGAAATTTTGAGGAAGTATACGTATATTTAGTATAGTTCTTATAGGAAAAACTTAACCTTTTAGGTCAAAAAACTAATTTAAACAAAAAATTTTAAACCACACATTTTTTTTACATAAAACAATATTTTAACTATAAATATATAAAATTATTTTTATTCAAATTATAAAATAAAAATGTTGCTAACACATATACTTTCAAATAGATTAAAAATTAATGGCCAAATAACCATCCCATGAGACATTTTTAGGAAGTATACGTATGTTTAGTATAGTTCCTATAGAAAAAAAATTAACCTTTTAACGTCAAAAAACTGATTTAAACAAAACTTTTTTAAACCACACATTTTTTTCGCATAAAACAATATTTTAACTTTAAATATATAAAATTATTTTTATACAGATTGTATAGATGCAATTCAATAAAATGCAATAAAAATATTCATTTTACTACATTCATCCCTTCTCTCATTCAACGAATAAATTTTATACAATATTTTAATTTTACGTTTGTGTGAATTTCGTAAATAGAATTTAAAAAAAAAAAACAATTGGCAGACACTATATAAAAGCACTTTTCCGAATGTGAATCCTCAATAGCCAGCAGCAGAAGTTCTATTTCTCATTCCAGCTTTTTCGTTCCGAAACGAAAAAGATATACGATCGCGAATAAAAACTGCAAGCTGTGAGCAATAAATCTAAAGCGGTGACATTTCTTCTAAATAAAATAGACACATTCCCCCGGAAAAATAAGCCATCAAACTTTATTTCTGTATATTTCGCAGCGCGAACCAAGGCGTAGAAAACGGAACGCATTCCGTTTGCGAGACGCCATTTTCATACAAAATGGCGAAAGACGAATGATGCCGAACCATCGTTAGAGATACAAGATACCCCACTCTCCGGAGGACTTAAGTTTCGAATGTTTTTCCATATCTTTGTCTCACAAATCCATGAATAAATTTCGTGCAGCCCGTTTGTGTGGGGGTGGTATGCTTGGACATTTCTAGTCATTATTCCAACAGCCACAAATAGACCGAGAGGGAAAGATTGAGAAGAATGCGAAACGACGCCGTTTTAACCGAGAGCGTTTTGGAAATATTGACGCTTCCACTGTGGTGATTTGCTTGGTGGATTCGCAGGGTTGCAGATTCGAACGGTGTTAGGGGAGGGATTTGTAAGAAAAATTTCCAAACGAAGGAATAAATTCATAGCTATCTCGAATTTGAATGGGGGAGTAAGCCGAATTGATAAAATATTACAACTCTTAAAAGTTGTACTTCAGTTTTCAAATAAATTGTGTGACCTATACAATTTATTTTATGAAGGATTTTTTTTGTGATATATTATAGTTAATAAATTCATATAAGTTTTCAGAACTTTTTCAGTAATTTGATCTACTAAATTTAACTAAAAACATTATGGAGGTATTGACGATTCTCCAAACGTTATTGGTCGTGAGTTACCAACGTTGCAGTTGCAAATGCTGTTATATAAGAGAAAGATTTGTAAAAAAAATATTTATTGAACAGAAATTCATATAAATATCTTATCGGTGTAGGGATTTGAGTAAGGATTGGTAAATTGTTAGAAACATTAAATTAATATTTATCTCATATCGGTGTTGGGATTTGACAAAAGAGTTAACTTTGCCGGATTGTTAAATTATTAGAACTCAAAGTACTCGAACCTTTTAAAATTCGCATATCGTTTTCAAATAAAATCTTTTGTGTGAACTATACCATTATATTTATGAAGTAATTTTGTTGTGATATATTATAGCTAATAAAATCATATAAGTTTTCAGAATTTTTTCAGTAATTTAATCTACTAAATTTAACTGAAAACATTATGGAGGTATTGACGATTCTCCAAATGTTGCGGGTCGTGAGTTAGCAACGTTGCAGTTGCAAATGCTGTTAGTATAAGGGAAGGATTTGTAAAAAAAAATATTTATTGAACAGAAATTCATATAAATATCTGAGATGTGTTGGGATTTGAGTAAGGATTGATAAAGTATTCAAAACATTAAATTAATATTTATCTCATATCGGTGTTGGGAGTTGACAAAAGAGTTAACTTTGCCGGATTGTTAAATTATTAGAACTCAAAGTACTCCAAACTTTTAAAATTTGCATATCAGTTTTCTAATAAAATCTTTTGTGTGAGCAATACCATTATATTTATGAAATAATTTTTTTGTGATATATTATAATTAATAAATTCATATATGTTTTCAGAACTTTTTCAATAATTTCAACTACTAAATTTGAAATGACATTCTGTAACTGAAAGCGTTCTGGAAGTATTGACGATTCTCCAAGTTGATATTGTCACGAGTTAGCAATGTTGCAGTTGCAAATGATTTTATAAGGGAAAGGTTGGTAAAAAATATTTATTGAATAAAAATAAATTTAATATAAATGTCTTACCGGTGTTGGGACTTTAGTAAGGAGTTTACTTTGATAGATTGTTAAATTATTAGAACAAATAAACTCATATTTATCTCATACCGGTTTTGGGATTTGAGTTAACTTTGACGGATTGTTAAATTATTAGAACTCAAAGGGAATTTTTTAAAAGTTGAAATTTAGTTTTGGAGTGAAATCAGTGATGAACGATACATTTTTTACAAATGAATTTGTTGTGATATTTATTGACTAGTTTAAAAATGAAAATGAATCATATGCACATGATTCCGAGGCTATATTTCATTATTTTGAAATATAATTCGGTTTCTGGGACAACCATTTCACATTCGATTTTCTTTGTTATAATCAAATTAAAAACTATTCTGGGGGGGCCAATTCGAGATACTGATAAACTCAGTCTCTCCATAAATTTAAAAAAATCAGAAATTCCTAGAAATAGCTGGAACATTTTGTGTCCCTCAACTGCCAACAAATCTTACGTGTAGGAAGAACTTTTTCAAACTTTTCCCACAAGATCCAATAATAAAGTAGAAATTAACATAAATTATATACAAATGATTCTCAGGATACATTTCATTATTTTTAATGAAAATGTCGTTCTGGGACAACTATTTCACAATCAATTTTCTTTGTTATAATCAAAATTTAAAAACTGTTCTGGGTGGGTCCAATTCAAAATACTGATAAACTCAGTCTCTCCGTAAAATTTAAAGAAATCAGAAGTTCCTTGAAATAGCTGGAACATTTTGCTTCTCTCAACTGTCAACAAATCTTACGTGTAGGAAGAACTTTTCCAAACTTTTCCCACAAGGTCCATTAACAGAGTACAAATTAACATATATTATATCTATATAATTTATAACAATTCGAGATACTGATAAACTCAGTCTCTCCATAAATTTAAAAAAATCAGAAATTCCTAGAAATAGCTGGAACATTTTGTGTCTCTCAACTGCCAACAAATCTTACGTGTAGGAAGAACTTTTTCAAACTTTTCCCACAAGATCCAATAATAAAGTAGAAATTAACATAAATTATATACAAATGATTCTCAGGATACATTTCATTATTTTTAATGAAAATGTCGTTCTGGGACAACTATTTCACAATCAATTTTCTTTGTTATAATCAAAATTTAAAAACTGTTCTGGGTGGGTCCAATTCAAAATACTGATAAACTCAGTCTCTCCGTAAAATTTAAAGAAATCAGAAGTTCCTTGAAATAGCTGGAACATTTTGCTTCTCTCAACTGTCAACAAATCTTACGTGTAGGAAGAACTTTTCCAAACTTTTCCCACAAGGTCCATTAACAGAGTACAAATTAACATATATTATATCTATATAATTTATAACAATTCGAGATACTGATAAACTCAGTCTCTCCATAAATTTAAAAAAATCAGAAATTCCTAGAAATAGCTGGAACATTTTGTGTCTCTCAACTGCCAACAAATCTTACGTGTAGGAAGAACTTTTTCAAACTTTTCCCACAAGATCCAATAATAAAGTAGAAATTAACATAAATTATATACAAATGATTCTCAGGATACATTTCATTATTTTTAATGAAAATGTCGTTCTGGGACAACTATTTCACAATCAATTTTCTTTGTTATAATCAAAATTTAAAAACTGTTCTGAGTGGGTCCAATTCAAAATACTGATAAACTCAGTCTCTCCGTAAAATTTAAAGAAATCAGAAATTCCTTGAAATAGCTGGAACATTTTGCTTCTCTCAACTGCCAACAAATCTTACGTGTAAGAAGAACTTTTTCAAACTTTTCCCACAAGATCCAATAATAAAGTAGAAATTAACATAAATTATATACAAATGATTCTCAGGATACATTTAATTATTTTTAATGAAAATGTCGTTCTGGGACAACTATTTCACAATCAATTTTCTTTGTTATAATCAAATTAAAAACTGTTCTGGGTTGGTCCAATTCAAAATACTGATAAACTCAGTCTCTCCGTAAAATTTAAAGAAATCAGAAATTCCTTGAAATAGCTGGAACATTTTGCTTCTCTCAACTGTCAACAAATCTTACGTGTAGGAAGAACTTTTCCAAACTTTTCCCACAAGGTCCATTAACAGAGTACAAATTAACATATATTATATCTATATAATTTATAACAATTCGAGATACTGATAAACTCAGTCTCTCCATAAATTTAAAAAAATCAGAAATTCCTAGAAATAGCTGGAACATTTTGTGTCTCTCAACTGCCAACATATCTTACGTGTAGGAAGAACTTTTTCAAACTTTTCCCACAAGATCCAATAATAAAGTAGAAATTAACATAAATTATATACAAATGATTCTCAGGATACATTTCATTATTTTTAATGAAAATGTCGTTCTGGGACAACTATTTCACATTCGATTTTCTTTGTTATAATCAAATTAAAAACTATTCTGGGGGGGCCAATTCGAGATACTGATAAACTCAGTCTCTCCGTAAAATTTAAAGAAATCAGAAATTCCTTGAAATAGCTGGAACATTTTGCTTCTCTCAACTGTCAACAAATCTTACGTGTAGGAAGAACTTTTCCAAACTTTTCCCACAAGATCCAATAATAAAGTAGAAATTAACATAAATTATATACAAATGATTCTCAGGATACATTTCATTATTTTTAATGAAAATGTCGTTCTGGGACAACTATTTCACATTCGATTTTCTTTGTAATAATCAAATTAAAAACTATTCTGGGGGGGGGCCAATTCAAGATACTGATAAACTCAGTCTCTCCATAAATTTAAAAAAATCAGAAATTCCTAGAAATAGCTGGAACATTTTGTGTCTCTCAACTGCCAACATATCTTACGTGTAGGAAGAACTTTTTCAAACTTTTCCCACAAGATCCAATAATAAAGTAGAAATTAACATAAATTATATACAAATGATTCTCAGGATACATTTCATTATTTTTAATGAAAATGTCGTTCTGGGACAACTATTTCACATTCGATTTTCTTTGTTATAATCAAATTAAAAACTATTCTGGGGGGGCCAATTCGAGATACTGATAAACTCAGTCTCTCCGTAAAATTTAAAGAAATCAGAAATTCCTTGAAATAGCTGGAACATTTTGCTTCTCTCAACTGCCAACAAATCTTACGTGTAGGAAGAACTTTTTCAAACTTTTCCCACAAGATCCAATAATAAAGTAGAAATTAACATAAATTATATACAAATGATTCTCAGGATACATTTCATTATTTTTAATGAAAATGTCGTTCTGGGACAACTATTTCACAATCAATTTTCTTTGTTATAATCAAAATTTAAAAACTGTTCTAGGTGGGTCCAATTCAAAATACTGATAAACTCAGTCTCTCCATAAATTTAAAAAAATCAGAAATTCCTAGAAATAGCTGGAACATTTTGTGTCTCTCAACTGCCAACAAATCTTACGTGTAGGAAGAGCTTTTTCAAACTTTTCCCACAAGATCCAATAATAAAGTAGAAATTAACATAAATTATATACAAATGATTCTCAGGATACATTTCATTATTTTTAATGAAAATGTCGTTCTGGGACAACTATTTCACAATCAATTTTCTTTGTTATAATCAAAATTTAAAAACTGTTCTGGGTTTGTCCAATTCAAAATACTGATAAACTCAGTCTCTCCATAAATTTAAAAAAATCAGAAATTCCTAGAAATAGCTGGACACATTTTGTGTCTCTTAACTGCCAACAAATCTTACGTGTAGGAAGAACTTTTTCAAACTTTTCCCACAAGATCCAATAATAAAGTAGAAATTAACATAAATTATATACAAATGATTCTCAGGATACATTTCATTATTTTTAATGAAAATGTCGTTCTGGGACAACTATTTCACATTCGATTTTCTTTGTTATAATCAAATTAAAAACTATTCTGGGGGGGCCAATTCGAGATACTGATAAACTCAGTCTCTCCATAAATTTAAAAAAATCAGAAATTCCTAGAAATAGCTGGAACATTTTGTGTCTCTCAACTGCCAACAAATCTTACGTGTAGGAAGAACTTTTTCAAACTTTTCCCACAAGATCCAATAATAAAGTAGAAATGAACATAAATTATATACAAATGATTCTCAGGGTACATTTCATTATTTTTAATGAAAATGTCGTTCTGGGACAACTATTTCACAATCAATTTTCTTTGTTATAATCAAAATTTAAAAACTGTTCTAGGTGGGTCCAATTCAAAATACTGATAAACTCAGTCTCTCCGTAAAATTTAAAGAAATCAGAAATTCCTTGAAATAGCTGGAACATTTTGCTTCTCTCAACTGCCAACAAATCTTACGTGTAGGAAGAACTTTTTCAAACTTTTCCCACAAGATCCAATAATAAAGTAGAAATTAACATAAATTATATACAAATGATTCTCAGGATACATTTCATTATTTTTAATGAAAATGTCGTTCTGGGACAACTATTTCACATTCGATTTTCTTTGTTATAATCAAATTAAAAACTATTCTGGGGGGGCCAATTCGAGATACTGATAAACTCAGTCTCTCCATAAATTTAAAAAAATCAGAAATTCCTAGAAATAGCTGGAACATTTTGTGTCTCTCAACTGCCAACAAATCTTACGTGTAGGAAGAACTTTTTCAAACTTTTCCCACAAGATCCAATAATAAACTAGAAATTAACATAAATTATATACAAATGATTCTCAGGATACATTTCATTATTTTTAATGAAAATGTCGTTCTGAGACAACTATTTCACAATCAATTTTCTTTGTTATATTCAAAATTTAAAAACTGTTCTGGGTGGGTCCAATTCAAAATACTGATAAACTCAGTCTCTCCGTAAAATTTAAAGAAATCAGAAATTCCTTAAAAAAGCTGGAACATTTTGTGTCTCTCAACTGCTTACAAATCTTACGTGTAGGAAGAGCTTTTTCAAACTTTTCCCACAAGATCCAATAATAAAGTAGAAATTAACATAAATTATATACAAATGATTCTCAGGATACATTTCATTATTTTTAATGAAAATGTCGTTCTGGGACAACTATTTCACAATCAATTTTCTTTGTTATAATCAAAATTTAAAAACTGTTCTGGGTGGGTCCAATTCAAAATACTGATAAACTCAGTCTCTCCATAAATTTAAAAAAATCAGAAATTCCTAGAAATAGCTGGACACATTTTGTGTCTCTCAACTGCCAACAAATCTTACGTGTAGGAAGAACTTTTTCAAACTTTTCCCACAAGATCCAATAATAAAGTAGAAATTAACATAAATTATATACAAATGATTCTCAGGATACATTTCATTATTTTTAATGAAAATGTCGTTCTGGGACAACTATTTCACATTCGATTTTCTTTGTTATAATCAAATTAAAAACTATTCTGGGGGGGGCCAATTCGAGATACTGATAAACTCAGTCTCTCCATAAATTTAAAAAAATCAGAAATTCCTAGAAATAGCTGGAACATTTTGTGTCTCTCAACTGCCAACAAATCTTACGTGTAGGAAGAACTTTTTCAAACTTTTCCCACAAGATCCAATAATAAAGTAGAAATTAACATAAATTATATACAAATGATTCTCAGGATACATTTCATTATTTTTAATGAAAATGTCGTTCTGGGACAACTATTTCACAATCAATTTTCTTTGTTATAATCAAAATTTAAAAACTGTTCTAGGTGGGTCCAATTCAAAATACTGATAAACTCAGTCTCTCCGTAAAATTTAAAGAAATCAGAAATTCCTTGAAATAGCTGGAACATTTTGCTTCTCTCAACTGCCAACAAATCTTACGTGTAGGAAGAACTTTTTCAAACTTTTCCCACAAGATCCAATAATAAAGTAGAAATTAACATAAATTATATACAAATGATTCTCAGGATACATTTCATTATTTTTAATGAAAATGTCGTTCTGGGACAACTATTTCACATTCGATTTTCTTTGTTATAATCAAATTAAAAACTATTCTGGGGGGGCCAATTCGAGATACTGATAAACTCAGTCTCTCCATAAATTTAAAAAAATCAGAAATTCCTAGAAATAGCTGGAACATTTTGTGTCTCTCAACTGCCAACAAATCTTACGTGTAGGAAGAACTTTTTCAAACTTTTCCCACAAGATCCAATAATAAACTAGAAATTAACATAAATTATATACAAATGATTCTCAGGATACATTTCATTATTTTTAATGAAAATGTCGTTCTGAGACAACTATTTCACAATCAATTTTCTTTGTTATATTCAAAATTTAAAAACTGTTCTGGGTGGGTCCAATTCAAAATACTGATAAACTCAGTCTCTCCGTAAAATTTAAAGAAATCAGAAATTCCTTAAAAAAGCTGGAACATTTTGTGTCTCTCAACTGCCAACAAATCTTACGTGTAGGAAGAGCTTTTTCAAACTTTTCCCACAAGATCCAATAATAAAGTAGAAATTAACATAAATTATATACAAATGATTCTCAGGATACATTTCATTATTTTTAATGAAAATGTCGTTCTGGGACAACTATTTCACAATCAATTTTCTTTGTTATAATCAAAATTTATAAACTGTTCTGGGTGGGTCCAATTCAAAATACTGATAAACTCAGTCTCTCCGTAAAATTTAAAGAAATCAGAAATTCCTTAAAAAAGCTGGAACATTTTGCTTCTCTCAACTGCCAACAAATCTTACGTGTAGGAAGAACTTTTTCAAACTTTTCCCACAAGATCCAATAATAAAGTAGAAATTAACATAAATTATATACAAATGATTCTCAGGATACATTTCATTATTTTTAATGAAAATGTCGTTCTGGGACAACTATTTCACAATCAATTTTCTTTGTTATAATCAAAATTTAAAAACTGTTCTAGGTGGGTCCAATTCAAAATACTGATAAACTCAGTCTCTCCATAAATTTAAAAAAATCAGAAATTCCTAGAAATAGCTGGAACATTTTGTGTCTCTCAACTGCCAACAAATCTTACGTGTAGGAAGAGCTTTTTCAAACTTTTCCCACAAGATCCAATAATAAAGTAGAAATTAACATAAATTATATACAAATGATTCTCAGGATACATTTCATTATTTTTAATGAAAATGTCGTTCTGGGACAACTATTTCACAATCAATTTTCTTTGTTATAATCAAAATTTAAAAACTGTTCTGGGTTTGTCCAATTCAAAATACTGATAAACTCAGTCTCTCCATAAATTTAAAAAAATCAGAAATTCCTAGAAATAGCTGGACACATTTTGTGTCTCTTAACTGCCAACAAATCTTACGTGTAGGAAGAACTTTTTCAAACTTTTCCCACAAGATCCAATAATAAAGTAGAAATTAACATAAATTATATACAAATGATTCTCAGGATACATTTCATTATTTTTAATGAAAATGTCGTTCTGGGACAACTATTTCACATTCGATTTTCTTTGTTATAATCAAATTAAAAACTATTCTGGGGGGGCCAATTCGAGATACTGATAAACTCAGTCTCTCCATAAATTTAAAAAAATCAGAAATTCCTAGAAATAGCTGGAACATTTTGTGTCTCTCAACTGCCAACAAATCTTACGTGTAGGAAGAACTTTTTCAAACTTTTCCCACAAGATCCAATAATAAAGTAGAAATTAACATAAATTATATACAAATGATTCTCAGGATACATTTCATTATTTTTAATGAAAATGTCGTTCTGGGACAACTATTTCACAATCAATTTTCTTTGTTATAATCAAAATTTAAAAACTGTTCTAGGTGGGTCCAATTCAAAATACTGATAAACTCAGTCTCTCCGTAAAATTTAAAGAAATCAGAAATTCCTTGAAATAGCTGGAACATTTTGCTTCTCTCAACTGCCAACAAATCTTACGTGTAGGAAGAACTTTTTCAAACTTTTCCCACAAGATCCAATAATAAAGTAGAAATTAACATAAATTATATACAAATGATTCTCAGGATACATTTCATTATTTTTAATGAAAATGTCGTTCTGGGACAACTATTTCACATTCGATTTTCTTTGTTATAATCAAATTAAAAACTATTCTGGGGGGGCCAATTCGAGATACTGATAAACTCAGTCTCTCCATAAATTTAAAAAAATCAGAAATTCCTAGAAATAGCTGGAACATTTTGTGTCTCTCAACTGCCAACAAATCTTACGTGTAGGAAGAACTTTTTCAAACTTTTCCCACAAGATCCAATAATAAACTAGAAATTAACATAAATTATATACAAATGATTCTCAGGATACATTTCATTATTTTTAATGAAAATGTCGTTCTGAGACAACTATTTCACAATCAATTTTCTTTGTTATATTCAAAATTTAAAAACTGTTCTGGGTGGGTCCAATTCAAAATACTGATAAACTCAGTCTCTCCGTAAAATTTAAAGAAATCAGAAATTCCTTAAAAAAGCTGGAACATTTTGTGTCTCTCAACTGCTTACAAATCTTACGTGTAGGAAGAGCTTTTTCAAACTTTTCCCACAAGATCCAATAATAAAGTAGAAATTAACATAAATTATATACAAATGATTCTCAGGATACATTTCATTATTTTTAATGAAAATGTCGTTCTGGGACAACTATTTCACAATCAATTTTCTTTGTTATAATCAAAATTTAAAAACTGTTCTGGGTGGGTCCAATTCAAAATACTGATAAACTCAGTCTCTCCATAAATTTAAAAAAATCAGAAATTCCTAGAAATAGCTGGACACATTTTGTGTCTCTCAACTGCCAACAAATCTTACGTGTAGGAAGAACTTTTTCAAACTTTTCCCACAAGATCCAATAATAAAGTAGAAATTAACATAAATTATATACAAATGATTCTCAGGATACATTTCATTATTTTTAATGAAAATGTCGTTCTGGGACAACTATTTCACATTCGATTTTCTTTGTTATAATCAAATTAAAAACTATTCTGGGGGGGGCCAATTCGAGATACTGATAAACTCAGTCTCTCCATAAATTTAAAAAAATCAGAAATTCCTAGAAATAGCTGGAACATTTTGTGTCTCTCAACTGCCAACAAATCTTACGTGTAGGAAGAACTTTTTCAAACTTTTCCCACAAGATCCAATAATAAAGTAGAAATTAACATAAATTATATACAAATGATTCTCAGGATACATTTCATTATTTTTAATGAAAATGTCGTTCTGGGACAACTATTTCACAATCAATTTTCTTTGTTATAATCAAAATTTAAAAACTGTTCTAGGTGGGTCCAATTCAAAATACTGATAAACTCAGTCTCTCCGTAAAATTTAAAGAAATCAGAAATTCCTTGAAATAGCTGGAACATTTTGCTTCTCTCAACTGCCAACAAATCTTACGTGTAGGAAGAACTTTTTCAAACTTTTCCCACAAGATCCAATAATAAAGTAGAAATTAACATAAATTATATACAAATGATTCTCAGGATACATTTCATTATTTTTAATGAAAATGTCGTTCTGGGACAACTATTTCACATTCGATTTTCTTTGTTATAATCAAATTAAAAACTATTCTGGGGGGGCCAATTCGAGATACTGATAAACTCAGTCTCTCCATAAATTTAAAAAAATCAGAAATTCCTAGAAATAGCTGGAACATTTTGTGTCTCTCAACTGCCAACAAATCTTACGTGTAGGAAGAACTTTTTCAAACTTTTCCCACAAGATCCAATAATAAACTAGAAATTAACATAAATTATATACAAATGATTCTCAGGATACATTTCATTATTTTTAATGAAAATGTCGTTCTGAGACAACTATTTCACAATCAATTTTCTTTGTTATATTCAAAATTTAAAAACTGTTCTGGGTGGGTCCAATTCAAAATACTGATAAACTCAGTCTCTCCGTAAAATTTAAAGAAATCAGAAATTCCTTAAAAAAGCTGGAACATTTTGTGTCTCTCAACTGCCAACAAATCTTACGTGTAGGAAGAGCTTTTTCAAACTTTTCCCACAAGATCCAATAATAAAGTAGAAATTAACATAAATTATATACAAATGATTCTCAGGATACATTTCATTATTTTTAATGAAAATGTCGTTCTGGGACAACTATTTCACAATCAATTTTCTTTGTTATAATCAAAATTTAAAAACTGTTCTGGGTGGGTCCAATTCAAAATACTGATAAACTCAGTCTCTCCGTAAAATTTAAAGAAATCAGAAATTCCTTAAAAAAGCTGGAACATTTTGTGTCTCTCAACTGCCAACAAATCTTACGTGTAGGAAGAACTTTTTCAAACTTTTCCCACAAGATCCATCAACAGGATCCTTCACTTTCACATCAAGTCGGACACGCATTTTGAGTGATCATGCGAACTGAAAGACAGACTCTCTCTCGCATCCTTTTCAAATAACATCCCCTCCCCCCCCCCCCCCCCCCCCCGTCCACAGCAGTAGCGAGAGACCTACAGCAAACTTTCTTGGCGTCTGTTGGCGCTCATCTGAAAATATTTTTATGGGGTCATTAAAAAAATGTCGTTGAGATTCTTCTAGGGGAAATTCAATCCTCGAACGTTGAAATAGTCTGAGGAAATAACATCCAAATAAAATATCAAAAATAAAGATGAATCATAATATTAATCATAATGCTCGTTGTGAAATTTTCATGTCGGAAGAATAAATTTATAGCTCCTATATTTCGTCGGGTCGTCAAAAGGTTAATATAACCCATTGCACTAGGTGATTCGGGGCCTATCTCGAAGGAAAGACCCGAGAATGATGCCTCGTAATTTTGTACCGTGGTCAGATGGCGAGTACAACACTTGTGCTCGCACCCACGCCTTCAATAGGTATCAGGACTTTGATCCCCGATCAGATTTATCGTGCACCAGTCCCGGTAAAATTTGTTGGTTCTGGAAGACTTTCTAGTATTTTTGTAGCGAAGCTGGCAACCCTCCGATTTCAAGATCACTACTATTTTACTTTTCTTTGTCAAGTCCATCACACATTCTAGCAATCCTCTGCTTACCAGCTGAACGGCGTTAGGTACTAGGTTACCGGACTCCCTAGTACCCTTGGGATTTTTGCTTCTTTTAACGACGCTAACTGCTTTAAACAAATGTCTACGATCTGTATTCACAAAATTAATATTAAAATTAATTATTATCTACCAGGTATACTCTTCTCGGCGTTTGAAGCTTGTTTATTATCATGTAGATTTCTACAAAAACAAACCAGTTTCATGAAATTTATAAATTTGGCTCAAATGATACCCCTTATTTTTAATCACATCATTCATTTTTTCTTTTCTTCTAAATGGTTCAACAGTTTCAAAACCAGCACTCAAATTGTCTGATGTTCATAATTTCTTGCTTGGAAATGTAAAACTCATCATAAATAAATAACCATCCTTTATTTTTATTACAATTTTTAACTGTGCATTATAATAGGGTCTGTTAGAAGAAAGTTCTTTATCTCTTTTAAATGAAAGATTTTTAATTTTGGATCCTGATACCCACTAATAGAACACTCAAAACAACAAAAAATAAAGACGAAAATTACCCCCGAGTAAAACCTATCCACGACAAAACATTCGAACAATCAGCAATTTCAACAAACAATCTCCTCATCACAACCTATCTTTCCCATTTCCAATGAAAGGGTTGAGCACGAATGTCGATGACAGCCATCCAGAGCAAGGGGAACATAGGACGAAATCTCGATCTCGGGCACACTTCAATGGGGAAGACCCAAAGAGAGATAGCGAGAAGTTCCGAGACTCGAATGAAGGATCCCTTTCCCATAAAGCAAACGCCCCGTGAGCTTCATCTTATCTCGGAGAGTGACAGGTCCGCACTCCATTATTTGTTATCGCTCGCTCTTTATGGGAGGGGGGAGTATCGGTGGGTCACAGGGTGGATTGACGATACGTGGATCGGAGCTGAGCCCGTCCGTGCTGTTTCTCTGTGAGGTGGTCGGTGGCTTTCATGCCCTCGCTCTTCCTTATTTGAGGTTGGGATCCCGCGGATCTGTCATATTCATGGATTGGTTTGGATCGGAAGGAATTGGATGTGTGTTTTTTCTGGTGTCCGTCGTTTTTTTCAATAGGGTAGGGGGGTGGGATGGTTATAAAATCACGATTTCTTAAGTTCAAAGTCGAATTTCTCTTTGGAATTTTTTACAATTGTGTTATAAAAATCTTCAAATTTCCATTGGGAATAGTCTTTTATTTTTATTTAATTCTGTGGTATACAATATTTTAATAATTGTTTTTCCAATATATTCTTTTTCGATTCAAAGGGGGGTAAAAAATCTCGATTTCTTAAAATAATAATCTGTTCTAAACTAAAAAACTTCTGGACTAAAAACTAGTTCAAAGTCGAATTTCTCTTTGGAATTTTTTGAAATTGTGTTATAAAAATGTTTAAATTTCCATTGTGAACACAGTCTTTTATTTTTATTTAATTCTGAGGTATATATATATATTAAATAATAGTTTTTGCGTTCTATTCTTTTTCGATTCAAGTTGGAGGGGTATGAGTATAAAATCTCGATTTCTTAAGTCAAAAGTCAAATTTATCTTTGCAATTTTTTGTCTTATAAAAATGTTCAAATTTTCATTGAGACGCAGTCTGTTATTTTTTATTTAATTCAGAGGTATACATATTTTAATAGCTATTTTTCCATTCTGAAAGGAGGGATACGGGGGAGGGGTATAAAATCTTAATTTCTTAAGTTCAAAGTCGAATTTCTCTTTGGAATTTTTTGCAATAGTGTTATAAAAATGTTCAAATTTTTATTGGGGAAAAGTCTTTTATTTTTATTTAATTCTGTGGTATACAATATTTTAATAATTATTTTTCCGTTCTATTCTTTTTCGATTGAAAGGGGCGGGGGGGGGGTAACCTGTAGGAATCATAGAATTATTCGTGTGAAAAGGGGCATTTTTAAAAGATTCAACTCTTAATAAATTTCATTTTGAATTTTAAAGATAATTTGATTATTAATGGATATTTTCATTGTGAACACAGTTTTTATTTTTCATTTAATTCTGAATACTTATTTTTTCAATCGATTCTTTTTCGATTGAAAGGGGGGGGGGGTAAGTGGTAACCAGTAGGAATCATGGAAGTTTTCGTGTGAAAATGCATCTTAATTTTTTTTAATTAAATTAGTAACTCTAATAATATAGAATAAATAACAATTGTCAACTCTTAATAAATTTGATTTGGAATTTTAAAGATCATTTGATTATTAATGGATTGTTTATGTAACAGTATTTTTGAAAGCAAGTTGTAATCCGCCATTTCGAAAAATCGACATTTTTATTATTTATTATCTTCGAAAAGAAACACATAATCTGTGTGGCTTGTCTTGGTTCAGGAATCTATGCGTATTTACGTTATTTTGAACCCACTGACGCTAACGCTATTTTAGCAATCGTAAAGTTGTTTTCACTATATGGAAGACTAAATACTTTTTCCTAAGCGTGTACATTTTTACAGAAATTTTATATCATTGTAAAAAAATTAATTAAAAAAAAATTATAAAATAGAGTATTTTTATGAGTTTAAAACTGGGTGCATTGATGGGAAAAACTGGACGTGATATCACGTCCATGAGCGTCAGGGGTTAACGTCTTATTGAACTCTAAAAAAACTCAGCTGACATCAATAAGGTAGGTTTTGGAAATATGATCCTCATATAAAGAAATACTTTGTTAAAACTAGACACAAATTCCAAAATCCATTATCGTGCAAAATCCATTATAGTTTCTTATGAAACACAAAATATAGTGCTTTATAAGAAAATATAAATGATTAACCCACATTATATCCACTTTTAACAATTACGAGAAACCGTCCTTTTTTATACTGTTTTTAATGCAGTCGAATTATTTTCTTAAGATTTTATAATTATATTAAAGCCAATGTGGTAAAGTCTCTAAATTTAATCAATATTTGATTTTTTAGAATTTTGGATATAACCTGTTTTGCAAATGGGATACCAAATAAAAGAGTCTCGATACTAAAATGATTATTAATTGCATTCTTTAATCGATTGACCGAGTTTGGATCGTTTTCAAATATGTATTTAAGTTTATATAAAGTATGTTAGTACTTTCAAACTATTTGAATGGACTTTTGTATTATAAGAATAAAGGCCTTTAGATTTCTAAGATTGATTCAGTGATTAGATAAAGATGTGTAGTGTAGTAGTGTCCTTTTTTAATATCCACACAAATTTATGAATGAATTTTCAGATTTTTGAAAAGCTAATCGGATTTTTTTATTAACGAATCATATTTTATGCGGCTACATATCACTTGACTGGAATATTTATTCGAGAACTTCGTTACATAAAAAATCTGTTTTATTGTCATTTTTTTAAATTATGTTTATCTATATAAGCCTAATTCTATATCGAACGAGACCAAATTTACGTCAGTCACGATATTTGTCACGGAATGGATCCCTCTTTGAGATTAATGGAAGAAGTCCTTCCCGAAGCACTTTAATACATAACAAATTTTACAGTCACAATTTTTAAACTATTTTTCCCCGCAAACCCAGAGCTTTCTGAATTTTTTAGCGGTAGTACCGACCGTCCTGTCTCTGTATGATCGTAAATATGAATCCTACACTGTAAAAAATTTACTTAAAAATGTGTACCTGAACATACTCGCTTTTCTTTGAGTGCAATTGCATCGTAAATGAGCGACGACGTACCCAAATTTAAGTAATCGTACTTTCGCAGAAATGAGCAGTGTGGTTTAATATTGCTAATATCATCTTCTGTTCAAGCCATTTTAACAAAGCGACCTGGCAAACTTAAAATATTTGTTCAGGAGATGGTTTTCAACATTATTTGAGGTCGATTGCTTAAATGGAAACTGAGTTATTACAATTCAATTATCTTACTTTCCGTTCTTTTGCCATGCCTTTTTAACAATACTTCTGTTTATAAGGTCTTCACATCGCTGTGGTGGTACAACGGATATGGCCTTGAACGACATCAGGTAGACGGATTGGGTTCGATCCCCGACAAATCCTAGTTATAATTGTTGAAAGTGATTTAGGAATACAGCCTATGTAGGCAACAACTGCTTTTTTTCTCTCATTTTTGAGGGCCTGTCGTTTCAAAAAATTAAATTTATGCATTCGGAGCCATGATAAGCATCAAAAGTAATCAAAAATGAGTAAATTTTACTTATTTTTATGTACCTATTTTTAACAGTGTACCGGCAGAACACTCCGAACTTCCGGAAAAACATTGTTGATGGTTTCATGTCAAAACAAGAAAAAAATCATTTTATCTGTAGGATTCTTATTTTCTGCGTTTTTCTTTGATGAGCGCAGGGCCCCTCCAGAAAACACTAGGCCCTGTGCAGAAGCACTAGGCCCTGTGCAGAAGCACGTGTCGTACACCTCTAAGGGCGGCATTGATCAGATACATAAACTTCGTTTCTATGCCAGTGGTCGGCAAACTTATTAGTCAACAGAGCCAAATATCAACAGATTAACGATTGAAATTTCTTTTGGAAGCCAAATATCAACATAACAACGATTGAAATTTCTTTTGAGACCCACATTTTTTTAAACTTAAATTATATAGGTAGATACATTGTTATTAACTTAATTAGGGTACTCCCAAGCTGGCCTTTGCTAAAATCGTCCTCACTTAGATTGAGGTGCGTTCGCTGAGATCAACCCCTTCCAACTCTTCCACCCACACTCGTCTTGTATTCCGTCTATCTCCTTTCGTTCATCCTCTCTATATGTCCAAACTATCTTAACATACCTTTCTCAATCATAACAATAACTGACAAACACCAATGTGAACAATTGCCTTGCATCTCTCCTTGGAAAGTTTGGGTAAGTCAAGTTTGTATGTTGTTGTTTTTAATTTTTGCCACGTAGTTCCAACGCGTCCGCACGTGGTAATTTGTGGAAGAGCCACACTCAAAAGGCCAAAGAGCCGCATGTGGCTCGCGAGCCGCGGTTTGAATTTCTTTGCCCTAGAGTATGAAATTCGAAACATTGTCGCAGAGTTCTGGAAGAAGATTACCATCCAGAAAATAAATATACGCTGGCCAAATTAATGCCCATAATCTTTCAGTGCAATTCCCTAATTTGTACACATAAAAACGTGAGAAGAAAAAAAATGGCGCCACAACCTTCCAACAAACAAAAAAAAGGAAACGACCCCATGTTCTAAATTCCAGAAACATCCCCCCACTTCGAACCGAAAATTTCGCTTGTTTCCGGAACTGCGTCGAAGATCACCGGGTCACATACCGCCCAGCGTAGAACACTGGCGAACATCGAAAACGCCTCTGTTGTGGAAGTCGGCACCAAATTCTCTTGTGAGGGGGTGTCTTTTAGAGAAGGTGAGGGGGTGAGGGGGTCCTAATGATCGCTACCAAAGCCAGGAACAATTTAACAACCATCTGGTCGACTCCAGCACAGTAGAGCGGCCATCGCTTTGACAGTGATAGATGTACCCCCGTTTGTGGAAATTCTTTCTATATTCGTCTGCTAATCACACCCTTTCAAGAGATAGAGATAAAAAAAAAGTTTTTTATGCCTTCTCATTGGACTGTTAGAAAGGTTTTAGGTGTTTTCCTCTTTTTTTGTGTGTGTGTGTCGGTATTACGATATTTTTTTTGTCTGTTTTTTGTTAAAAATTATATGTAGGGGTATCAAAGATGGATGGGCGTAATGGGGGGGTCAGGGGAAATGGTAATGGGCCGTGGATGTCGAATGTATAATTTGTAATTTTTTTATTCAATAAAAAAAAGTACTTTATATTTAAGGAAAAGTATCTGACCTTCACTGAAATACTGTTTATAATTTGCTATTTTTAGTTCCATTTATATACACAAATTATTATCATACATCACAGAGAAAATAGTTACACATAGACAATTTTCGATTTTGATATCATAAGAAAAAAGTTTATTTCTGGTAATTTTATACTGATTGTTATTTAGTTCAATTAACAGAAATGGGTTTGTATTTTAATAAATGTTTATTAAATTTTGTTTGAAAGTCAATATTTCAATTAATTCGAAAACTTGATTCTTTTGACTTAATCAATGTTGGTGTTTTATGTGAATCTACAGTATTTACTTATTTAAAATACTTAACCTCCTACGCTCCTGGGCGTGATATCACGTCCAAGGATCTCCAGTTTTTCCAGCAATACACTCAATTTTTAAATTCATAAAAATCCTCAATTTTACAATATTTTTTTAATTTAAAAGTTTTAGGTACAATTTACAAGCTGTCTGTTTACAATTAATTACATATTTAAAAAATAATTCAAAAAATTAGGCTCAGGAAAATTTAATTAAACTTCCAAAAGTGAAAACAACTTTACGATCGTCAAAATTGCTTGAGCGCAGTGGGGTTGAAAATATATCAATAATTTTGCGATTTCAGAACTAATAATTACAGTCTCACAATTTTTAAATTAGATTAATGATTCCAAGTGGTTCCTTATTTTTCACTGTATTACCTGGTTGGTTTAAATAAGTTAACTTAACCATTGATTATTTCGGAAACGAAATTTATTAGCTATTCGCTTTATTGTTAATGTAAATATGAGTAACACAGAAAAATATTTTATCTTGAACTTAATGAATTAGCAGTGTAATTCATCAGTGATTTTTAGTAAAATATTGAAAGTTTCCGAACTCTCAATAGTGATATTTAAATTCTAATTTTAATAGTGAAATCAATAGTTGAGAAAAAAGTAAATTGTATATTTTTGTTGGTAGTGAATTAAGATTTCTTAAATATTTAAAAAGATTTTTATTCTGAGTAATTGAGTTTGTTTTTTTAAATGATAAATTTAAATTAATTTTTAAATGATAATTTTGAAATTTAATTAAAATTAATTAGTGTTCAGGAATTAAAGTCCTTGCAGCTCTTAGCTTATTTATTGATAAGATTTCGATAAGAATATAATTAACAAACTACCATCAGATAAGCTAATATTTAGCTCCAGGAATGTTATGGACGAGAAATGAGGTTCTGGAATTCCCATTTTTTTCTGTCGAATTTCAGAATTCCTAACCGTACTACATTTGGTTTGAGATATACTTAAAATTCAATCTCTTTATTTATTTTTTTAATTTATAAAAATGTATTTATTCCAATGCATTGAAAACAACTTTAAAATTTCGGAAATCTCCTGAACTACAGTAAATTCATTATTTCCAGGTTTTCCGAAAAGTATTCAATTATTGAAATAATAAAATATTGTCTTTTTATAATATTGTAATTTTTATCTATGACTTTGATGTAGAATTGAACAGCTGTTCTATACAAAACATACAGAGAACATAACATAATTTTTTTTTATTTCTTCAGTTTACTAGAAGAAGCGCTTTTAATTTTTATCATAATTCCGTTTTATACTTCCTCAACTATTACTTCTTCAAACTATTTCATTTCTTAAGGATTAATTTAATATTTAATCATCTCATCATCAAAATTAAGTTTCTAATATCAATTCAAGAAATGTACAACTTGAAATAGAACGAAAGCTTTATTAAAATGTGTTTGATACAAACAAAAAATCTCCTTATTTTATGAAATGTTATAAAGGACGACCTGGATATTTAAAAATTATTAACATTGTCAACTAAATTAGATCTTGACATCAAGAAATTAAATAAAATTTAAAGTTTATCCAGAAAAAAAATTAGTTTCACTAATCTGAAGGGCAATTCCGAAAATAATTTCTAAAATGCCCTTCACAGCATTTTTAAATATATCCCCTATAACAAAACTCCATATCTCTTGCCTAAGTATCTTGTCACTATCCATCAGGCGTCTTGTTGCAGTCAAGGAGAGCTAATTTGATCAACGAAACTTTCCGGGCCATTTTTCATTAAAACAGCGGGAGTGACATTTCCAAGCGCAATTTAAATTTTAGCCCCCCCCCCCACGAGTATTATAATCCAATTGTTGCCCGTCCTCCAAGCGTATTAAATTTGATTAAATTAGAGGCAGGTAATTAGAACGAAATGAAACTGCGTTTATTAAAAGTCAAATTTATAGAGGAATTACCCTGCAGTTTCATTAGGATAGAGGGGGCGAAGAAAAAAATTCCAAAAACGTATAAATCTTTCAGAATTTGGAATGTTACAATTATGCTGGTGCATTCCGAATTTCTTGGATTTTTTTTTGTGTGTGAATGTAATTCAATTAAAGCTTCACTGACTTGAAAGTTAGTTACTTCGCAAGATTTGTTGCCCCGGGTTTTGGAGTTAGTAGATTAAAAAGTTTCATGGTTTCGTAGGTCAAGATGGAAATCTGATGACACATTTGCTTCATAAGTTATATTATTTTCGATGCTGACTTTAATCTAATTAAGTGTCCATTTTATTCAATTAAGGGAACTTGATCGTTGGAGTATTAAATGTGCGAATATGCGTTTTCAGCTATTTTTTGTATTATTACATTGCCTAAAGAGGGGAAATGACATACAATGTGTCTGAATATTAATGGGTTGAAATATTTGGATGGAATTTATTCCCTAATTTTTTTTCCCTAGGTATTTTAATTTGGACAAGGTGGATGGAATTTCTTCCCTAGGTAATTTATAAAAATTCTAAAAAATT
Organism: Troglohyphantes excavatus; assembly: GCA_963932185.1. Taxonomy (NCBI): domain Eukaryota; kingdom Metazoa; phylum Arthropoda; class Arachnida; order Araneae; family Linyphiidae; genus Troglohyphantes; species Troglohyphantes excavatus. The sequence goes on along the minus strand of OZ010666.1, from coordinate 34,804,943 downwards.
ATTTAAAAATCTTATTAAAAAAAAAATAAAGCCGCCAATTTGACTTTGGATAAAGTATTAACCGTTGTGTCAACTGATTTTTTTTTTTTACAAAATACTAAAAATTGGTTATCAATTATTTCCAGACATATAAATTGTCACGTTGTTGTTATAAAATCTTGAAAGGAATCTGATACAAATTTTTTAATGTATTATCTTAAAAAATTTCATATTTTAATTTTCGAATTGTTTGCTGGCTCTTGATGAATGTCTACTATTTTTATCAATAAAGATTTCACAGAAAAATTAGCGCTATTTATTGCTTTTAAATTACACATAATCTTGATAACTGTTTTTGTACCTCTTTATATTCAGATAATTTATAAATAAAAATTTATATTAAATTACGCTTCATTTTCAGTTTCATTAAAAATTACGCTTCATTAAAAATTACAATTACTCTAAAAATGACAATTTCACTAGAAATGACACTTTCTGTAGAAATTTCAACATCTCTAGAAATTACAATTTTTCTAGAAATTCCAATTTCTCTAGAAATTTCAATTTCTTTAGAAATTCCAATTTCTTTAGAAATTCCAATTTCTTTAGAAATTCCAATTTCTTTAGAAATTCCAATTTCTTTAGAAATTCCAATTTCTTTAGAAATTCCAATTTCTTTAGAAATTCCAATTTCTTTAGAAATTCCAATTTCTTTAGAAATTCCAATTTCTTTAGAAATTCCAATTTCTTTAGAAATTCCAATTTCTTTAGAAATTCCAATTTCTTTAGAAATTCCAATTTCTTTAGAAATTCCAATTTCTTTAGAAATTCCAATTTCTTTAGAAATTCCAATTTCTTTAGAAATTCCAATTTCTCTAAAAATTCCAATTTCTCTAAAAAATTAAAATATCTCTAGAAATTACAATTCCTGTAAAAATTATCACTTCTACAGAAATTTGTAAATATTGGGGTGGCACTTGCCCCCTTTTACCATCGCTAATCGCCGCCAACTGATACGATCTCACTGGAAACTTTAGAAAAATGACAAAACCAAATTTCAACGTTTAAGACCAGTCTCTAACATTGTTAAAACGACTCTTTTTACTCAGTAACTGTAAAAGCAATGACGGCTGTCTTCAGCCATTGATAGAGGACCCTCATCCGATACCGGTGTATCGTGCAGCCTCCCTTCTCTTGAGAATTGATGGATGGTTTCGTGAAGCAAAAATGACTCCGCGAAGCTTTAACATATTTAAAGAGGGGGGAGCGGCGAGATCACGCAAAAAGGCGTTCAATCGATTAGTTTTAAGTCACGCAAGTGATCAATTCGCGGATTTAGGAAAAGAGTATAATTCGACAGGAAGTCGGATTATTGTTTTAAGTGGGGAGATTTGTGTAGTTTGATACATTTTTAGTAATTTTATGTAACTGAATATTTAAGGGACGAGGTACCATCTAAAGGTTATGCTTTATACTTTTAGAATCACCGTTATAATGAAAATTACTGAAATTTATATACGAGAAAAATATTTCACACAGAACTATAACTGTTTTTATATATTTTGTTTCAAATTTTTAACTTTTTCAATTTTTTAAAGCTTTTTTTAAAATGCTAAATCTTTTTTTAATATTTATATATTTTCCCCAAATTTTTTCTTACGAATTCCTTTAATAATACATATTTGTTTAATTAAAATTTAGTATAATACATATATTTGATTTTTATATAAATATTTATTCATAATAACCCGAAATTTTTTTCTCAAAATTCAATTTTTTACTTTAGTCATATTTTTTTAAAAAATAATTACTACTCATAGAGCATTCTAATTTATAATGTACTCATATTTTACAATATGCTTAAGAAATTATATATTTCGTTTTAAAGTATTCGTTTAATTAAAAATATACCTATTATCCAGTATAAAATACAAATAACTCATTAAAAAACATAGATACACCTCTAGAATGTTACAAGCATATTTAGATGATCTGATTAACATAAAACTGCTACTTTCACTACGTAAAATTAATATTACCTACTGGCTTTGGAATGTTAAGACTCTGCATACTGATAGAGCTGTAGGGAAACTAAAAATAAATGTCACAATCTGAAAATTGAAAAAAAAAAGTTATATATCTGTCTTTGAAACTAGATGGATCAATTTATATTTCCAACGTATTTTTAACAAAATATTTTTTTAAAACATTATTTTAACTGAAAAGAATTTCAAAAGATCCCCATTGCTTTAAAATAAAAATTTCTTAAGAACTTTCAAATTATCAGTAATTCTGTGCGTAATGAGTGTTGATTATGAGTAATTCTGTGCAGTAATCTAATGCGTAAATGTGCGTTGACGTATTCAAATTGAAGTAATCGTAATTTCTCAAAAATGAACAGTGTGATTTATTATTGCTCATTTCAGCTTCTGTTCAAGCCATCTTAACAAAGCGACCTGAGAAACTTAAAATAGTTGTTCAGAAGATGGTTTTCCACATTATTTTATGTCGATTACTTAAATGGTAACTGAGTGATTACAACTCAATTCTCTTACTTCCCATTCTTTTGGCACACCTTTTTAACATTACTTCGTTTATAACTTCTTCAAGTCGCCCTGGTAGTTTAACAAATAAGGCACTGGAATGCAGTGCCTGTAGATCTGGGTTCCATTCCTGGTAAGTCAGTTGTAATTGTTGATATTTATGGAAAGTGATTTATGAAGGCAGCCTACACTGTTAAAAATAGGAATTCATAACTAAGTAAAATGTACTCATTTTTTATTACATTCGATGCTTAGCATAGTGCCGAATATATAAGTTTCATTTTTGAAAAAGACACGTCCTCAAAAATAAGTACAAATGAATATTAAGATCAGTAGCCTACATAGGCTGCCTTCATAAACCACTTTCATTAAATACCGACAATTACAACTTACACGTAGCGATAATCGAACCCATGTCTGCAGCTTTGCTGTCCACAGTTTTCTCCTTCAGCCATGTTAAAAAGGTGTGCCAAAAAATGGAAAGTAAGATAATTGAATTGTAATAACTGAGTTTACATTTAAGCAATCGACATCCAATAATGTGGAAAAACATCTTCTGCATCTATTTTATGTTTGTCAGGTCGTTTTGTTAAGATGGCCTGAGCAAAAACTGAGATTAGCAATATTAAATCACACTGTTCATTTCTGCGAAAGACGATTGCTTAAATTTGCGTACGTCATCACTCATTTACGATGCAATTGTATTTTAAAAAAAACAAGTACGTTCATGTACTCATTTTAAGCACTTTTTTAAAGTGTAGGTAGGCAAGCAACTGCTCTTTTTTATCATTTTTACTCGCCGTACTCATTTTGAGTACGTCTTTATCAAAAATGAAACTTATACATTCGGAACCATAATAAACATTGAATGTACTCAAATATGAGTAATTTTTTCTTATTTTTGAGTACCTACTTATAACAGTGTACACGAACGGATACCCAAGTCCTTAGGCAGTTAATCCATATCGGAATACCACCCTGACAAAGCATTAATACCTCATTGTCAGTATCAAGCAACAAATAATTCCCCCAACAAAAGGACACGTCTTATCATTTTCCCCCAAGAAAATCCCCTCGAGACGTAAGCCCTCCAACTTTCTTCAAGTGGCCACAGACAGGAGCAATTATAACGCTGCTTGTGACGCCAGGTCCAGCCCACTGCCGGATCCGAACGCATTTTATCTTCCTTCTGACCGGATACTTTTGTTCCCTGACGATTCTGAAGAAGGTGGGGGGGGGGAGGGGGATGAGACTCGTGTCTTTTCTCCAGTCGTAATTGTTTCGGTTGCGCGGGAGAAGACGTCTAATCTCCCATTGTTCCTCTGCGGGAAACCCATTTTTCTTCCCTATTGCAGGGATCAGTTGGAAAGAGGATGAGGAAGTGGGGATTTTCTTCAGCTTGAGTGAAATAGCTCGGGATGTTGGGTGTGTGTTGTGTGGTTTAAATATATTAAAAAAATATTAATGAAGAAATCTCCATTGTCAAGGAATATATATTGGTGTCTTGGAGCACAGATGTGGTATGGCAGAATTCATTCGCATTTAAGGACAGCCATGTGGAAGTTTACGGTGTTAATATAAAGAATGGAAAATAACAATCGTCAAGGGTTTTCTATCAATTAAAGCCTTTTTTTCATCTTTCATAATCAAGTACTAAATATACTACAATTTCAAATTCACAAAAATTGCAGTAAACACTTCACCTGTGAAAAGTAACCTGTGCACTAAGGGATCGGATTTATAGCATCCCGACTGTCACACAATATTTCATCTGTACAATTTTATAAAGAGAATGACATTATAAAATTTTACACACGAAGTTTTATTTTGAATATTTTATTTATGAAGATATATTTTAAGGATTTTAAAGAGTTCAACTTTTTGAAGATATGATTATTTGAAGACTGAAAATTTTTATTTAACTTTTTATGAAGATAACATTCTTTTTACAATTGCAGATAAATGTTCTGCGGAATCACAGAGGAAAATTTTATTAAATTTTTTTTTTATTCAGATTGAGTTTATGGTAATAAACATATTTAATTCCCCTTTTTTTAATTATTAATTTCGTGAAATAACTACTATAAAGCATTTTTTTCTCAACAATATTCGATATATTGTGATTGCAATTGTAACATTTCAAAGTAATGATTGTTAAACTAACAACAGATTAGATTACAATCTACCAGCTGGTTTCAAAACGAGTTATTTATTAGAAACACAACTTTTCGCAGCATACGTTTGAGAAAGGAATTGATCACACAAACAAAATCTAACACTCTCTGCGATATTGTGAAAGAGCAGACAACAGTTATGGAACCAGATGCCTATGAAACTTTTTTGGTATACGAAGCAAAACCCCATCAAAACAAATAAACGTTATGAAAGTTTCTTCCACATTATAACTATTTTATTCTTAAATTGTTTTAAATATCCATACCCTGTATAATAATTTTATACAGCGTCAATATCTAACCCAAAACAAAACCATCCCTAGAAAGATCCACCAAGAGAAGATCTTGAAAAACATCCTGCTATTCTCCCGAGCGCCAACAAGAGCGCACTTTTAAGCCATTTCTCCCTTTCAGCCACCCATCCAATCGGCCATCTGAGCGTAAACAAAGAAAGTTAAATGGAAGCCAAACATCTTCCAAGGGGTTGTTTCCTTTTTTTCCAGCCCGTTTAGGACGTTCTTATCACCAGATAATAAATTGTTTCTCTTTTCTGAAGCCAAAATAAGCTAATCTAAACGTCAATCACTGCGGGCCTAAAGCCTGATGGAAAAAGACACGAGTCTTGACATCAGCAGTTTCTTTACAATCCCTTTACTTGGGTAATTTTCATTGGCGATTTTTTCCGATTTTCTTTTTCAACGGGCATACATAAATGTTTTTTATATTCAATTGGCAAAAAGTATTAATCTATGTTGGTTAGTCCGAAAAGGTAGTTTTCGTCAAAAAAATTAAACGAAACATTTAAAACAAAATAGATAGATAGATAGATAGATAGATAGATAGATAGATAGATAGATAGATAGATAGATAGATAGATAGATAGATAGATAGATAGATAGATAGATAGATAGATAGATAGATAGATAGATAGATAGATAGATAGATAGATAGATAGATAGATAGATAGATAGATAGATAGATATATAGATAGATAGATAGATAGATAGATAGATAGATAGATAGATAGATAGATAGATAGATAGATAGATAGATAGATAGATAGATAGATAGATAGATAGATAGATAGATAGATAGATAGATAGATAGATAGATAGATAGATAGATAGATAGATAGATAGATAGATAGATAGATAGATGGATGGATGGATGGATGGATGGATGGATGGATGGATGGATGGATGGATGGATGGATGGATGGAGAGAGAGATAGAGAGAGAGAGAGAGAGACAGAGAGACAGACAGACAGACAGACAGACAGACAGACAGACAGACAGACAGATAGACAGATTGACAGATAGATAGATAGATAGATAGATAGATAGATAGATAGATAGATAGATAGATAGATAGATAGATAGATAGATAGATAGATAGATAGATAGATAGATAGATAGATAGATAGATAGATAGATAGATAGATAGATAGATAGATAGATAGATAGATAGATAGATAGATAGATAGATAGATAGATAGATAGATAGATAGATAGATAGATAGATAGATAGATAGATAGATAGATAGATAGATAGATAGATAGATAGATAGATAGATAGATAGATAGATAGATAGATAGATAGATAGATAGATAGATAGATAGATAGATAGATAGATAGATAGATAGATAGATAGATAGATAGATAGATAGATAGATAGATAGATAGATAGATAGATAGATAGATAGATAGATAGATAGATAGATAGATAGATAGATAGATAGATAGATAGATAGATAGATAGATAGATAGATAGATAGATAGATAGATAGATAGATAGATAGATAGATAGATAGATAGATAGATAGATAGATAGATAGATAGATAGATAGATAGATAGATAGATAGATAGATAGATAGATAGATAGATAGATAGATAGATAGATAGATAGATAGATAGATAGATAGATAACTTTTTTAATTAGCCACCCTCAGCCAGAACGTAAATAAAGACTCGCAGTTGCTTGTTTTTAAATCAGTCATTAACTTATAGAATATAACTCATGAGAAAAAATTATATAAGAAAATTCATTTTACACATCGTAGTTTTAAAGTTAAACATATAAAATTCTTTGATAGATATTAATTATGGTAAGTTTCTACAAGGTGCAATCCTTAATTTAATTTCTCCGTAATTACTTAATAAGATAGTTGATAGAATGATAATAAAAAAGTTTTAAAAAAAGGTGAAGCACTTAAATAAGCAATCAACCATAAAGAAAATCTGGGTAATCGGAATAAATTAGGCTAGGACATCACAGCTTATAAAAAGCCTTTTAATTATTACATATAGTAATGAAACTTTTTTATGGGGTCAATTCTCCATAGATAATACAAAATTGATTATGAGGACTTTTTAAAATTATTTCACTGAAATAATTATTCACAGTTATTCGACCGCTTCATTAGGAATTTTTTTATCTAATAATAACTTGAAAATTACTTTCAGAAATCATGCTGTTAATCAATACAAAGGTTAATGCTTCTACTAACGATTTTTCTGTGTTTTTTTTGATCGACCAAAATATTACTTTTTCAGAAACGAGGTTATTTTTCATAAATTATTGGGCTAAGCCATTTTATTCGAAAAAAATCATGCATATTTTTTTTTACTAACTTGATCGATAAAGTTTCTATTTTATTAAGAAAAATGAGAAAAAAAAGTCGTGAACATATTTTTTAATTAATGTTTTACTTAAGGCCATTTCAAGCTGTTTACTCTTTTAAATGCACTTGTTGCATTTTTTTAATAATATTATTTTAGAAAGTTTTTGCGTCACTAAAATAATAGCAAGGATGTTTCGCAATTTAATATTCAATTTTAAAATGTTTAATATCAGTTTTATATGTATTTAAAAAAGACATTTCCTTAGGAAACAAAATCCTTCATCAAATTTAAAGAAATAAATTTTTTTTAAGTTTCTTATGCACTATTTAAAAAATAAAATTTTGAGATCAGTTTAAAAAGCTTAATTAGTTTTTGATTTTAGATACTCTTATTAAACAAATTTTTGCGTAAAAAAATTTAACTGAGCTTTATTTATTAAAATAAAAATTAAAGCACTTATGACCAAGTTCAATGCAACTACGTTATTTTAACATCGTTTAACCTATCGTTAACATCCTTTAGAAATTTTCAACATCGTTTAACCTAGCGTTAACATCGTTTAACCTAGCGTTAACATCGTTTAACCTAGCGTTAACATCGTTTAACCATTTTTAACATCGTTTAACCTAGCGTAAACATCATTTAACATTTTTTTAACATCGTTTAATCTATCATTAACATCGTTTAACCTTTTTTAACAAAGTTTAACCTATCGTTAATATCACTTAACTTTTTTTTAACATTGTTTAATCTATCTTTAACATCATTTAATCTTTTTTAACATCGTTTAACCTATCGTTAATATCGTTTAACCTATCGTTAACATCGTTCAACCTATCGTTAACATCGTTTAACCTATCGTTTAATTTTTATATAAAATTATTAAAAAAAATTATGTAAAATTACATAAAATCTATTATAATTACGTTAAAAATTACCTACCATAGATCACAGGTCACTGTGATTGGTTAATAAAAAAACTTTGTATTTATCCACCAATCATACAGGCATATGATACAAGTAATTTTGTTTAATCGTCAGTATTTTAATCTCAACTATAGGGCGTACATATTATACATCAGTCCCGCCGATATTTTTATATAAAATTAAACGTAGGTTAAATTATTGGTTAAAATAATCTGATGACGTCCTATACAAGTGCCCATTATATATTAAATAAAACTTTATCAGTAAGTTCGATTTAACTGTATTGCTTTTCTTAATCGAGACTTTTAACTGCATTTGAAAATAAATCATTAAAAAAATACAGTTACAAATTATATGATATAGACCCTATTCACATGATATAACAAAAGAATAAACACAAAATTTTGTGTCTCAAATTTTACATCATTTCATGTATAACAAATATTACACTGTGAAAAAAGGTACTTAAAATGAACATACTCGTTTTAAATTTGAGTACAATTTGCATCGTAAATAAGCATGACATACGCAAATTTAAACAACCGTACATTCTAAAACATGAGCAGTGTGATTTAATATTGCTAATCTCAGCTTCTTTTTAGCCATCTTAACAAAGCGACCTGATAAACTTAAAATAGGTGTTTAGAAGATGGTTTTCCACATTATTTAATGTAAATTGCTTAAAAGGAAACTGAGTTATTACAACTCAATTAACTTGTTTCCCATTCTTTTGGCACAGCTTTTTAATATGTATTTTGTTTATAAATTCTTCACTTTGCCCTGGTAGTACAACGGATAAGGCACTGGACTGCGGAACCTGAGAATCTGGGTTCGATTCCCGGTAAGTCTTAGTTGTTAGTTGTTTACTATTACATAAAGCACTTGTTTATTTTTAGATAGATTGCTTATCCACTCACTTTGAAGTTTCCAAAAATATTTTTTTTGTCAAAAAAAAAAAAAAATTATAAATATCGTTTGCTAATCCAATATTTTTCTAAAGAAAAAAATTATACTTTACCGAAGAAAGAAAACTTCACAAATAAATGTTACTTTGATGAAAAAATCTCACCGTATTTTTCAGAAATCCAACAATGTCAAAACCAAATTTTTAAAAAATATTTTTCGGAAAGTTTTCATAAAAGCAAACCAACCCAACTTATATTTCCGATCCCCTTCTCTTTCAAGTCTTTTATGAAGCAACAGGACATTATCCAGGTGATGCATTAGTTGCATTATGCAAATCTTGGAGGGGGGCCTATAATTATCATTTCTCATTTTAATCAACGTTTCCATTTCTCGAAAGCGACAGCTACGGAGCACGCATGATTTGTGGCGCCATTAAAAGGGTGAAATTTAATGCACGCTGCTTCAGAAACTTCTCTGAAGTTCTCTATGTGTTTTTAATGTTATATTCTTGGAATATTAACTGTTTGTGCTCCAGACATAAATCCTGGATTTAAAAAATATATTTCAACAGAGCTAAGGAGAATAATAATAGATTTTCAGATGCCTAATGATATTGCACTCTATTGTAGGGATGGCAATTAAAAAAGATATGTAGTTTGTTGTATTAAAATAATTTAGTTGATTTACCATCATTACGTGGTTTCTTATTATTTTGATAGATAAACATATTATTCATAAAAGATGTATTCCCTTCGTTTCTTGCTCATGAGCAGGCCGCCCTTAGCTGTCTTGGGGCCCTGTACAAACCTAACCGCGGGGACCTTTGTTTAGGAGCGCTTTTACTAGTAAAAATGTATGAAAGTAATTAGTTTGTTGTGGAGTTGTATATAAAAATTGTAGTTTATGTTGCAAGTGTTATTGGTTTGTGCTTTATTTCAATTTTTTTTTTGTTCGTGTCACATATTTTCTGATGTTAAAGTGGTGTAGTTAGGGTTTTCTTTTCTGAAGTGTAACGTGAACTTTGGAATCGAATCAAAGAATCGACCTTCATCTCTCGAGAGAACAAAGTTAAGTTATCTGCCAACAATATATCAAAACAATGGCTAAATTCTTTGAAGTGATTTTTGATTGTTTATGATAAAAGCATATAAATTATTATTATTTTGCAATCTTTCTAACGGAAAAGTTATTGTCTCACAGCGTTTTTAATTTAAATATCAGACCTCAAGTGTATCCTGAATGTTTCACGAAGACCTGTTCTAGATATATCATTAAACACAAATTCAAAAAAAATCTTATGGAGTTTTTAAATTTTTTTATTTAAATTTCTTTAAAATACTTTTTCGTATTTTTTTTACTAAGCACAATGCCTTGTGCAGTGGCATACGCCGCACACCCCTAAGGGCGGCACCGATCATAAGAATAATAAATAGAATATAATGTGTTTTTGATTATTAAAAATAAACACTGTAATCTCTAAGATTGTTACTAATAAAAGAACGATGGTCACTAAAATGTTTGCTGTTAAATGTTTTAAATTCAAGGTGAACAAAAATTCCCTGACATATTTTGAAATGTAATATAAAATCAGGTAATTGGTGTACAAAACAGCGGTTTGGACGAAAATACCTCTCACAATGCAAAGTTAATACATTCGATGCCATATGAGTTGTTTTATCTCATGCCTTGTTTATCCAATAGATACCTTGAGTCAAATACAACTCCTATCACTAACTACGGTATACGTACTGTGAATTGTATAATATGCTTCTTATAAACCGTGATATCCTTATGTGCAATCACTTCTGCATGGGCTGCCAAACAAAAAAAATTATCTTGGCCTGGATTTTCTTGAAAAGTAACTTTTTGTATGCTGCTCGGATATTTTACCGCTGGGCTGACTCAGTTAGTTATTTATATCCTGGAAAGTTATTTATATGTTGAACCACTAATAATTCGGTCTGTAACCAGTATATTCTTATTATAATCATTATGTACTCGTCCTATTGCAGTGCCTGTCCTATTTCTTGTTCCCGTTGCATTTGTCTATTTATGTCCTTGTTACAATTCCATAACAATTCCTTTATCCATAACAACTGATATATAATAGAATATAACTATAAGCATTAGAGCGTGGACTCCCATTGAGCGACCGTGTACTTTACCGTGCCGCGAGGATGCATACAATTCGGAAGAAAGGTTGAGAAAACTTTTATCCTTGCCTATGACGTCACACGTGACGTCACATATACGTTTAAAACTGATTTTTTTTTTCAGTTCATTTTGTCGTCTGTTTTGAAAACCATAAATGCGGTTTTAAATCTACGCAATCCTATGCGAATGAATTATATTTTCTACCTTCGCTCAAAAAGTTAATCTCTCCCCCTCTCCCCCCCCCCCCGCCCAATATGTAATTGTTATAATTAATAGTGCAAAGGAAAACTGTTTTCACATTATTTCGTGCGCTTGATGTGTCAGCAGTCATTTCAGACCTCAGTATTTAAAGTGAAATAGACTGGCCTAGGTCACATAAAGGGGTCATATTCTATCAACTGTATAATATTTGTGTTTTTTTTATAATTTAAATTAATGTGCGACCTGAATTTAATAGCGAAAAAGGGATTTTTTCTGTTTTTAATTTTGTACTTTTTATTAATTTTCAAATGCAAAAAATAATCTCATCTCTACTTTAAAACATTTCAAGAATTCAATTAAAGTTGAAATCGCTTTTTAGAATTAAAATTTAAATTTTTGCATAGAATGAAACACAAATTTGAAATTTCTAAACTCCAATCTTACGTTTTTTATCTAAAATTTCAAAACTTCGAGAATTTTGATTAAATACCACACAATTTTAGAAAATGCACAAATATAAATAATTCGCATTCTACTTAAGCAACAAATTCAGGAAATCGTGCCATGAATCGGAAACATGAGCATTCATCTTGAGCGTTATGACAACTTTAAACCTTTGACGAGAATCGGTCGTTCTCTTGCCCAACCTAAATATTAAACAGCTTTCAAACTTTCCGTAATTCAATGGGAAAAGAGGGGGTAACAAATCCCTAAGACAAGTAAATTATTCCCTACTTCCAGGAAAACGGGATTAAATCTGGCATAAATATACATCCCAGTATTCATGTTGCTTACATGTCAAACTTACGATGCCAAACTTGGCGAAAAATCGTCGCTCTGGGGATTTTAAAGATTTATCGTTATAACTGTGAGATTATGTAAAAAACAAACCGGGTATTGATCTGTCTAAACACGTCCAGAAATGTTTTAAGTGATTTAGGTGATGTTTTACCAGATAATAGAAATAAGGATTCGTTGCCTACAAAAACCTTGCCAACAGAAGGAAGAAATGTTTCATGGTCGTGGGTTCCCACCTATTTCCTGTGGGCGTTTTGCTTTATTCTAAAATTTTACACGCACTGGTGTTTTTTTCTCCCTATTTAACGAGAAAAAATGTGTGTCAAACGTAAGTTCAGAGAGTTATAGTGTCGGAATGAATAAGTTTAACAAAATTTTTCTATCCTCCTCCCCCATGCCGCTGATTTTAAGGATGTTTCACATTAAAAATTCATCCAGAATTAGAGGTTCCGGAACTGTAAACTTCCGTTTTAGAACCTAAATTCATGACATGGAAGATTTTTTTTGCTGCTAATTACTTTGAATTTGTTAGTATTCCTTAAATATATGAATGAAATTACAGAATATATGAGAATTACCATTAGTCGAAAATATAACAACATTGTTCTAAAATGAGATATAATCAAAATTTATATTTTTAGGTTTGTTTTGTTAACTTCAGCAAATTTTGTATTATTCTAACTAAAGCTATAACTTTACAAAACAAATCTATTTAAAAATCACGTTTTTTTTTTTAATTTGGCGATGGCTATTCCACAATTTGGCGACTCGAAAACTCCCCAACTTGGCAGCCATTTCCAGCGCCCCAAACAGTAGGGAACTCTAACTACAGAGGAGAGTTTGGCAACTGGAAATTTCGAGGAATAATTAAGCATGAACACATAGCATCTTCTCCGTCACTCTCAGCATTATGGTCGGGGACGGCAGAGCAACAGTGCAAGGCTGGCTTTTAAGGGGAAGCATGCCTGCGTAATTTTGAACTCGAATGAATTTTAAATGCGGATCAGCGTACCCGTTCTAATCACGGCACGTTAAAATATTTGATCTCCGGCTAATGCAAAGAATGACTGGATGTTGCGGTGTGCAGGATAAACTAGACCGACGTTCTAAATTTATCAAAGGATTGTATTTGAATAATCGCGAATACTCCTCTAGTTTGAGAAATAATGGAACGCTTTTATATTGAATAGTGAATATTTTACGATCTATTTGGTTGCTAAGACATACATTCAGGAATTAATTAGATAATAATAGGTAAACATTGTTAAAATGTGTTCAATTTTTCAGTTTGTTTCTATCTATCTACAGATCAGTAATTTAAATAATGTTAAATTTAATGTTAATAAATGGAAAATAATGTTAAATTAATTTAAAATAATAATAATAAATTTTCAAACACTACTATAGCATATGCAATATTATTAAAGAATATATAGATTTTAAAACCTCTCTAACTTTATTGTATGTTTATGCATTTTATTATTAAAAAAGTTCTTTTAGAGTAAATTTAAATATTATGACCTGATTATCATATTTTTACATTTATTAAAAACTACAAGATACATCGATTACAATACAAATACATCTACAACAATACAACAACAGCAGTACAACTACAACAATACAACAACAACAGTACAACTACAACAATACGACTACAACAATACGACTACAACAATACAACTACAGCAATACAATTGTAACAATACAACTACAACAATACCAATACAACGTTACGATTATTGTAATACCAATACAACAATGTTAATATAATAATACCAATACAACAATGTTAATATAATAATACCAATACAACAACAACAGTACAACTACAACAATGTTAATATAATAATACCAATACAACAACAACAGTACAACTACAACAATACGACTACAACAATACAACTACAGCAATACAATTGCAATAATACAACTACAACAATACTAATGCAACGTTACTATTATATGTAGTAATACCAATACAACAATGTTAATATAATAATACCAATACAACAATGTCAATAAAACAATACCAATACAATAACACGAATACAACAATGCAATACAATAATACTAATACAACAATGCAATACAATAATACTAATACAACAATGCAATACAATACAACAATGCAACTAAAACAATGCAATACAATACAACAACACAAATACAACAATTCAATGCAATACAATACAATACAACTACTACAATACCAATACAATAATAACGATTACAATAATATCGATTACAATAATACCAGTACAATAATTCTAATATGATAATACCAATATAACAATATCCATAAATCAATACAAATACAATAATACGATACAACAATTCAACTGCAACAGTACAATACAATGCGATGCATTATAATACAATACAACTACAACAATGCGACTACTACAATACGATGACAATAATACTTGTTCAATAATTCTAATATGACAATACCAATACAACAATATCAATAAATCAATACCAATACAATAATACGAATACAACAATGCAGCTGAAACAATACAATACAATGCGATGCATTACAATACGATTATACAGCAAAAAATATTCTTCTAGTGTTTTTGGAGCTATTGGAAGTAATTTTGTTTACGTTTCTCATATTAAAATAACTAGTAAGTCACAATTGCAACTTGTACGACTATGAATAATACAGTAGTTTTTTCCCCATTATTTAATATTCCTAACTAAATAAAAGTTACTTACCAACTAAAATTGAAACAATATTTTTCAAAATAACAATACCTACTCACATTTTATGTGAAAAATCTTACACAGTGTAAATTTCCCCTCTTTATTTCATAGAAATCGAACGTATTTATGATCTACATGCATTCTACTCACGTATCTCCAAGTAGAAGCAGCTACTGTGTAAAAAAATAAATCTCTTAAAATGTTATTTTCTTTCTAGTTTATGTATCCCGTAACAATGGCTGAGAGAATAGGGCAGTAAAACACTTTTCCCAAATGAAATCAACCATGAGAAATTGTCTTATATTTTATCTCTAGCTGAATTTTCGAGAGAGAAAATAAATCGAAAGTTTTCAGACTCTAAGCCTGAAAAGTAAAATGTTCTTTTTTCCGGGTGTAGAATAATAAACGTTTTTAATTTGCGCTCGAAAAAATTTCCGGACCTGATCTAATGCCCTTGCGTGTAAAATGCAGTAGTTGCTTTCATAAATTTTAAGGTTGTGTAATTATTTCCATTTTAATTTTTCCGCCTCAACAGAAAAAGTAGGAAGGAACTAATAAAATAAAGGTGCAAAATAAATAAGTTGAACATTAGATCTTTTCAGCACCTGCATTACAATCAAATGTAATATATTTTAATTCTTTCATACTTCCAATTGCCTTAAGTACTTTTTTAAGATTTTAAAAATGCATCGACGTATTACGCGGTTGTACCCATTTACGTGACCTAATACAGCGAGTTCCATACTTGAATATGTCTAATTTTTCGATATAAAATGATGCTCGCTATTATTTTAAATAAATCAATAATTACGAGTTGTTATAATGAAATATTGTACAGTCGTCGAGATCATATAAGTATGCCAAGTTTCAAGTTATGACATTTGTATGGGATTTTAAATTGTACTGCAAGATTTAATGGAACAACAACAAGGGAGCTATTATGTAAAAGCGTTTAAAATGTTATTTAACACGTTAAGTGCGGTAACCATAATTCACGGTAATAATAAATAGTAATTCAATTAAAATATTGGTTTTATTTTATGTAAAAAAACATATATATAGTAATAAAAGAAAGAGTCTATCTATGTGAGTAGAATTATTGTACTGGTATTATTGTAGTGTCGTATCATTGTCGTAGTTGTATTGTATTGCATGCTTGTATTTGTATTGTTGTATTGTATTGCATTGTTGTAGTTGTATTGTTATTGCTGTATTGTATTGTTGTATTGTATTGCATTGTTGTATTGTATTGCATTGTTGTATTGTATTGCATTGTTGTATTGTATTGCATTGTTGTATTGTATTGCATTGTTGTATTGTATTGCATTGTTGTATTGTATTGCATTGTTGTATTGTATTGCATTGTTGTATTGTATTGCATTGTTGTAGTTGTATTGTTATTGTTGTAGTTGTATTGTTATTGTTGAATTGTATTGTTGTATTGTATTGTATTGTTGTATTGTATTGTTGTGTTGTATTGTTGTATTGTTGTATTGTATTGTTGTATTGTATTGTTGTATTGTATTGTTGTATTGTATTGTATTGCATTGTTGTGTTGTATTGCATTGTTGTAGTTGTGTTGTATTGTATTGATGAATTGTATTGCATTGTTGTATTATATTGCATTGTTGTAGTTGTATTGTTATTGTTGTATTGTATTATTGTATTGTATATTGTATTGTATTGCATTGCATTGCATTGCATTGTATTGTTATAGTTGTATTGTATTGTATTGTTGTATTGTATTGTTGTATTGTATTGTTGTGTTGTATTGTTGTATTGTATTGTTGTATTGTATTGTTGTATTGTATTGTATTGCATTGTTGTGTTGTATTGCATTGTTGTAGTTGTGTTGTTAGTGTTGTATTGCATTGTTGTAGTTGTGTTGTTAGTGTTGTATTGTATTGATGAATTGTATTGCATTGTTGTATTATATTGCATTGTTGTAGTTGTATTGTTATTGTTGTATTGTATTATTGTATTGTATATTGTATTGTATTGCATTGCATTGCATTGCATTGTATTGTTATAGTTGTATTGTATTGTATTGTTGTATTGTATTGTTGTATTGTATTGTTGTGTTGTATTGTTGTATTGTATTGTTGTATTGTATTGTTGTATTGTATTGTATTGCATTGTTGTGTTGTATTGCATTGTTGTAGTTGTGTTGTTAGTGTTGTATTGTATTGATGAATTGTATTGCATTGTTGTATTATATTGTATTGATGAATTGTATTGCATTGTTGTATTATATTGCATTGTTGTAGTTGTATTGTTATTGTTGTATTGTATTATTGTATTGTATATTGTATTGTATTGCATTGCATTGCATTGCATTGTATTGTATTGTATTGTTATAGTTGTATTGTATTGTATTGTATTGTATTGTATTGCATTGTTGAAGTTGTATTGTATGTGGTACGCAAAACACTCTCTTCTACTGCTCGGACATATCTGAATATTTACATATAGATGCTATTAAACCTCTAATTGTGTACCTGAGGCTCGAAATTTTAAATTACCGTTTAGTTTTCTTTTTCCGTTTATAACGGTTTTAGAAGCGATGTTTTTTAATGGTCATTTAAAAAAAAATTATATACATTGTTATAAAATTACAATGTTATAAAATCATAAGATCTTGACAACAATGGAATACTTTAACATAAATAAATTTCGTTTTTATTGTTTTAAACAATTGAAAGTTGGCGATGCGAAATTGCTTTGGAGAAATAACTCTTTTTGACAATCGTACTTCAATTTGAAAACTAACGGAAAAGCTAGCTTTCGGAGATGTACCCGAAGATGTTTGAACAATAGAACAGTTATTTTGCCTTCAAGAAAATGGGGAGAACGAACCAATGATGTAGCAATTTTTAAAGTGTGTGAAACCGCGGGTAACTGCTAGTAATAAAATAATAACAAGGTGACAAATACAGTAGAAATGGTCTTATATATAGGTGAGATATCATACGTTGACTTCGTTAATTCAGTGAAATAAGGCGCCTTTTTAAAAACAAAAGTTCTAATTACAAGTGTAGTGGAAAAATCTTCTAGCGACTTCTATTGTCAAACAATTGAAATTTCAGTACACTGTTAAAAACAGCTACGCAAAAATATGTTAAATGTACTCACTTTTGAATACATTCGACGCTTATCATAGCTCCGACTACATAAGAATCATTTTTTAAAAAAGAAATGTACTCAAAAATGAGAACAATGAGTAAACGTTAATAAAAAAACAGTAGCTTGATGCCTACTTGCCTTCACTAATCACTTTTAATAAATATCGACAAATTACAACCAAGACTTTTCGGGAATCGAACCCATATTCTAAAGCACCGCAGTCTAGTGTTTTATACGTTTTACTAACAGGGTGACGTGAAGAATTTATAAACAGAATAAACGTTAAAAAAAGTGTACCAAAAGAATGGGAAATAAAATAATTGAATTGTAATAAATCAGTTTCCATTTAAACAATCGACATCAAATAATATGGATAATGTTAAATTAATTTAAAATAATAATAATTAATTTTCAAACACTACTATAGTATATGCAATATTTTTAAAGAATATGCACAGTTAAAAACCTCTCTAACTTAATTGTATGTTTATGCTTTTTATTATTAAAAAAAGTTATTTTAGAGTTGGTTTAAATATTATAACCTGATTTTCATATTTTTAAATTTTAACATTTATTAAAAACTACTAGATACATCGATTACAATACAAATACAACTACAACAATAGTACAACTACAACAATACTTTTACAACAAAAACAACAGTACAACTACAACAATACAACAACAACAATACTTTTACAACAACAACAACAACAGTACAACTACAACAATACAACAACAACAATACTTTTACAACAACAACAACAACAACAGTACAACTACAACAATACAACTACAACAATACAATTGCAATCCATCTTCTGAACAACTATTTTAAGTTCGTCAGGTCGCTTTGTTAAGATGGCTTGAACAGAAGCTGAAATTAGCAATATTAAATCACACTGTTCATTTTTTTTAGAAAGTACGGTTACTTCAATTTAAGTACGTCATCGCTCATTTACGATGCAATTGTTCTCAAACAAAAATAAGTACGTTGAGGTACTTATTTCTAAGTACCGTTTTTACATTGTAGGAATTCCTGGAAAACCTTTTCATTTACTGCATTGTGAATTGTAGTCCCTAATTCTCTCAATTCATTACAGAAAACGTGAATTCACTAAACGGATAAACTTTTCTTCTTTTTTTTCTATAACAAGGGAACTTTTACAAATGCTGTACGAATCCGCATTCGAAAAAAATGCGGAAAACATTTTATACAAATAAAAAGGAAATGGCGTATCTCAGAGTACGAAAAAAAAAATTCTTCATTTACATTCTTTTGTATGCTATTTTATTTCCCTCTTATTAACCCACCTTTTCTTTCCTTGCAGCTATTCAATCGAAGCACAAATAACAAAGTTGGGCAAATAAAAATTCAAGAAACAAAAGTTAAAGTATGAAAAAATTATAACAATTGTGCTGCTAATCAAGCGAGAAGTATTATACAATTTTTATTGTCGTTTTAGAATTTTAGTTTTTCGTTTTAAATTCTATGAATTTTGTCAACGCTCATGGTACGGTTAATTAGCGTAGTTGTGTTTTATTTATGTATCATAACGAGAAAAAATTTAAAATACGAATTTAATTTTTTTTTTTTAATTTCAAAACTACAAGTCAATTCTAGATTTGTTATTCTCTACTTATCGATATATATATATATATATATATATATATATATATATATATATATATATATATATATATATATATATATATATATATTTAAAAAATTATATTGGATTTAACCGTCGGCTTTTATTTTGTCAAATTGGGTGATATAGATGAATGTGACTTTATTTTATTAAAAACAACAAATAATTTAATTTTTCATAAATTTAAATGTGACTAATCTATACAAAAGTAAATTATTTTTTAATTTAAAATATTATAAATATTAACTCGTACTACTATTAAAACTCGTGTCGATTCTAAGCCGCAAAATTCAATTTTAAATTTTAATCAAACTATGAATCCGCCGCTGTTAAAAATAGTATTCAAAAATGTAAAATGTATTCATTTTGGAATACATTCGATGCTTATCATGGCTCTGAATACATAAGTTTCAATTTTGAAAAAGACATGTACTTAAAAAACACCACAATGAGTAAAAATTAATAAAATGATCATATGCTAACCTAACATTGGCTGCCTTCATAAATCCCTTTCAATAAATATCGACAATTACAACCAAGAATTACCGGGAATCGAATCCAGATCTGCAGGCACCGCTGTCCAGAGTTTTATCCGTTAAGCTACCAGTGTTAAGTGGAAGAAGTTATAAACAGAAGTAATGTTAAACAGGTGTGCCAAAATAATGGAAAGTAAGATAATAACTCAGTTTCCATTTAAGCAATCATCATTAAATAATGTGGAAAACCATCTTCAGAACAAATATTGTAAGTTTGTCAGGTAGCTTTGTTAAGATAGCTTGAACAGAAGCTGAGATTAGCAATATTCAGTCACACTGCTCACTTTTGAGAAGGTACGATTACTTAAATTTCAGTACGCCATCACTCATTTACGATGCAATTGTACTAAAAACGAGTATGTTCATGTACTCATTTTTAAGCACCTTTTTTTTACAGTGTACATTTCTATCCAAAGTTTTAAAATATTTTACTATATCTGGAATTTACTTATTTTGTTATAGTTTTATGTTTTAATATGAATGATAACAATATTATATGTAGCAATTGAAAACAGTCCTTTAATAATCAATAACATGCAATATAGCATAGAATAATTTAAAATGAAGTTATTATTATCACTCAGCTTAATCCTCTGACAATATTTTATTGAGAACTTGGACTTTATTAGTAAAATATAATAGTATAGCAGTATACTTTCAAGATATTTCTAGACAAGGCTCCGACTAAATGACATATGTGACGTCACAATGTTTACAGGTTTTAAATAAGGCCATTGGTCAATTCGCCCAAACTCATTTGCTGATTGGTTGGAGCAAGTTGAAACGGAGATTACCCATTCGCCAATTAATCAGAACCAGTCTATAATCCAAATTAAACGCTTTAACTTAAATAGCTTAACTTAGGTACTCAGTAACTAAAAAGTATATTGCATGGGAAGTACAATTATAGATTTTGTTAAAATAGTTAAATTTAATTTTTTCCCCCAAAAAAACTATTAAAATATTCTTAAAACGAAGATTACCACAAGCGCCCTACTTTTCTTTAATAACTCTCATAAAAGCAAAAATACCGTTCCTTAAATATTAATAAATCAAAAATAGAATCATTTCACTAATGGGAAACACCATTTCTTTAAATCATTCTTGAAATTCCCTTGCCGATGTTTAATAACGGGAAACTTTAATCATCATACCTTTTTGCAAACCCGAAAGCTTTCGTTTTACGACCGCCCATTTACCTCAGCAAACGGACTTTAAACAAGAATTACACTTTTACGTATTCTGTAAAAGTGGACATCAAAAGTTACGTTTGTAATGAGAAAAATTACAGTACGTCGGGGGGTTATTGGTTTGAAGTGTGAAGAACTGTGATGGTGTTATTTTGGAAAAGCTTTTAAAATGATGTCTTTAAATGTTTTAAAAACACACTTTAATCTGTTTCTTTCGGGAAATTATAAATGGAAATACATATACATACACTTTTAAAAATAAGTACTCAAAAACAAGTAAAATGTATTCATTTTTGAGTAGATTCTATGCTCATCATGGCTCCGGATGCATAAATTTCATTTTAAAAAAAGACTTAATCGAAAATAAATAAAAAAGAGCAGATGTAGCCTACATAGGCTGCTTTCATAAAACCCTCTAAAGAAATATGACAATTACAACCAAGACAAACTGGGAATCGAACCTAGATCCTCAGGCACCGCAGTCCAGAGCATTATATGTTAAACTACCAAAGCGATTTGAAAAAGTTATAAACAGAATAAATGTTAAAAAAGGTGTTCCAAAAGAATGGGAAGTAAAATTAATTGAATTGTAATAACTCAGTTTGCATTTAGGTAATCGACATCAAATAATGTGGAAAACCATCTTCTGAACAACTTTTTTAAGTTTGTCGAGTCGCTTTGTTAAAATAAAACTGAACAAAAACTGATATTAGCAATATTAAACCATACTGCTCATTTTTGAGTACGTCATCGCTCATTTACGATGGAATTGTACTCAAAGAAAAGAGTTTAGGTTCATGTACTCATTTTAAGTAACGTTTTTAACAGTGTACATTATAATTGACGTATTTCTGTTTCGTATACGATATTTTGATGGTTAGCAGTAATTAAAAATCTAAATGTAAGCATTTTCCATATGGTGAAGCTGCTTTTTGTTCGATCATTTTGCTTTACCAAAGACTTGAGTGACGATTACATTGTTAAGAATGGATTCTCATATTTCTCGAATCTTTTGTAATTTTTTACGAAACAGATGCATGCTCCGATTTAATCTGATTTAATCTGAACCGCTGACCTCTCCTTCCAGAGTCCAACGCTCTATCCACTTGGCCAAGGAAGGCTCGTTTGAATTCTGACATTATAAGTATAAGAACCAAACGTGAGATGATGACCCAGAAAAGGGCCAAAAAGGATTCTGAGTAAATGACTTTCTTTCGAAATTTGAAGATTCTTGTTTCGTGAAAAGTCATGTGATTCGATGACGAAACGATCGTCAAATATGACGAAAGTAACCTTGACGACCGCAGAATTCTCAAAAATGAGAGTGTTGTTTCTGAGATTTGTTCTGTTGGCGTTGTTAAAAAAAATTAACGCAGCTTTAAATAAAACAATGTATTAAAGTATAGCATATTTTCCATAAAATTGATGAAATTTAAAGGTGTTCTTAAGAAAATTCAAGTAAATAGGCCATCGCCAAACATATACTAAAAAATCAACTTTACCAGCTATTGGCCAACCTGGTCAACATGACTTGTTTTTCTCTACACGATGGTAAGGTATTTATCTCTATAGACTGATTATCTTTGGAGTTATGGGGCATTGAAATCGTTTGTGTCGCTCAAATTTCTGCCGATGACTGCTGTACATAGCCCGATTTTATGAATGTTATCATGTAAACAAAGGGACGTTAGAAATAACTATTGTTCATTACTATAAAGGTGTGCTTAAAAAATATACTTGCCTACCGCAAGTATATTTTTACTTGGGGTAGATATGTCAAGTATATTCTGTTATGTGTCGAACACATCGGGCAATAGATTTTTCTGACCTTTACATCTACTATTTTTTCTAGAACATTTCAGCTCTGATATACAATATGAGAAAAAGCGTTCTTTCATATAATACCATAAAAACTATTCCTACCAACAAGAAAGCTCTTCTATTCCAACTTTCTTCTATACAACTTCCGAAAAACTGTCTTTTCTGTAGAAAACATTTTTCTCAGCCATCATTTATTCCTATTCTTCCATTTTCCCCTTGCAGCTAATGACAGAGGCTTACCAACATAAACATAAAACGACCGGTCCTCTTTAGTGCGACGCAAAGAAACGACTCGTCGTAAAGCGGTCGTTCATACGTCGAAAAACCGACCGTGGAACGACGCAACTGACTGAAGATGCAAAGACCCGCGTTTTTATAGTTCTAAAGCCACTTAAGAATAAGTCTTCTTGTTCTTTCTAAAGTTGCGCTTTTTTTTCCCCTCGTTCTTTGATCCGATTTTTATCCAAACATTATTCGTTTATGTTTTGAACGTACGATCGATCAAAATGCAATGGAATAGTTGGTGCACACACATGGAGATTTCGGAAGTCGATAAAAACGAAACAGATGTTTCTGCATGCGCGCAAGGGAAAATATTACTCCAAAAAATGCTTTTGTTTGTCATGCCTTTATCGTTTTCCTGTTTGGTTTATTTGTACTTGGTCATTGTAAGGAAAATTTTATAAATTGTCCTGTTACGATAAGAGTTATTTTTTGCGTTCGAGTTTTTAATAGAATATATATATGATCTAAAAAATGTGTAAACAATTTTCATATATAAAGCATCGGTGAATATAAAGCTATATCACGTAGAATTTTAAATAAATGTAAGTTTAGTTTGCGAAATTAGAAAAAATAATTTTATATATTTTTATTTTTCATCGCAAATATACAGCGTTTAGAATATAATACTATAGGCGTTTTATATATGCTGTACTGTACCATACTAGACCATACCGAAAAATAACATACTATTCCAGACCATAATATACTTTACTTCAAAACCAGATACTATATTCATTCTAATAAATTTTACAGAAGACTTTAAAAACTACTAACAGCAACGTACTTTTGAATCTAACCGCATAACTGTGACTGCATTTTTAGACTGGATTCCGACACTTTTGGTCAATATCGCTTTGCAAAGGGATGTAGTGCATTGAAAACTTGTATTTAATTTTTTTTTAATTTTTGCGTAAATGGGGATTTATCTGGGTTTGAAACTAGAGGGCTCTAATATACTATACTATACTATACTATACTATACTATACTATACTGTTAGCATTATTTTAAATAGTAGAGCCCACAAATATGGTGCATACTAAAGAGTGCATTGGGATTTGAAGGGCTCGTATTTGATTTGAAATTTTATTAATTGCGTTACATTTTAATGAAGTCATACAAAATGGCACTCAGAATCAGAGCATTGTTTCTAATGGCATGAGTTAAACAAATTGACGCTTTTTAAATTTAAATTTTTTAAATGAAGCTTATTATTTTATTTGTATAAATTACTTATTCATGTTTAATATAACCGGGAATCCCACAGAAATACTAAAATCCCCAAATGTATGAAAATCTTTTCATAAATACAAAGCAAGCAGATTAAAAATAACTTTGATCTTAAAACAATTTATTATGTGTAATTAATTATTTTAGACTTAATATTCAAAATAAAATGCGTTAAGAATCCCCCAGATCCCTAGCAAAATACCAAAAGACATCGGCCATATATATGAAATCCTTTCCTAAACCCTAACCAATTTCTTCAGCGTCTTTCAGTTTTCCCAGTCACCAAACAATCCAAGTCTTCCTAACAAGGTCTTTGCATATTCATGAAGAATCGACTTTCCACGGGCAAACTTATCTCTTTCACCGAAAAAATGGCGAGTTTTAGGAAATTTATGGTCGAGCAGCGTCAGTGACACCAACTTCCCGAATTCATCGGAACGTTTTAATCTTAATCTTCATCGCTGCTTCGAATGAGATTTGAATAATGAAGAGAGCATCGCCCAGTCGTTGTATTTTAATTATTCAACGGCTTTTGTCAGAGATATGGAGAGGTGAAAAAAACATCATAAATATTTACCGTGTTCATTAAATTTGGGGGGATATTCTTAGGGTATTGTGTTGCTTTCAGATCGAGAAGAATATCTTGTTAAAGTAGAATACCCTGTTGCTTTAAATTCTAAGAACGACAATTCAGTATTACCATCTCCCCTTTTTTTTACAGTTATGGGAAATTCAGTGGAATGATTGGCAAAGATGTTTCGGAAAATCAGGTGTTTCTGCGCTGCATAAAAAGGAACTTAAAAATGAGTATATATACTCGTTTTCATTGTCGCCCTTAGAGATGTGCGACGTGCCACCTCACAGGCCATCGCTCTCATCAAAATATGAATGTTGCAGATAAAATGATTTTCTTCCCTTGCTTTTGACACCAAACGTCGGCTACATGAAATGTCATGTTAATGATACAACATACAATATCCTTCCGGAAGTTCACAGAGTACTGCCGGTAGGATTCATCTGTACAATCATACAGGTTTTTTATTCCTTTTGACAGGACGGTATGTACTACCATAAGAAAATTCAGAAAGCTCAGAGTTGATGGAAAAAAAGACAGTTTGAAAATTCCAACTGAAAATTTTTTATGTACAAAAGTATACTCCAGGCCCAGCCTTCATGAAATCTGGCATACTTATTTAATATGATTTATATTGTAAATTAAGTATTTTTTTTATTTCTGTAGTAAATGGTAAATTGAATTTTCTTTAAATGTCAAAATACGATTCTCTTTTGAAGATAAGAATCTTTGTATACCACAATTCTTTGAATTACAATTATGTAAATTTTAATTTTTTAAACAGCTGATCGACTGAAATCGTCCATGGATTTCCTGTTTTTCTAGCAATACTCATAAACATAATTTTAAAAATAATCGATGTTGAAATATTTTTAAAATCTAAAGCGCTGAGATGTTTCTTGGAAGCTATATCAATTAAAATAATAATAAAAAAAAAATATGTATAACATGCATTACAAAGGAAAGCTTTATAAATTTTAAAATTTTCCTAAACTCTCAGAGATTAAAATAATTTTAACGAATAATAATTTTAGGTGCCAAATTTTCATAAATAATACATTCTTTTGTATAAAAATCTTTTATGTTTCCAGATAAAGATAAAAACAAAAAAAAGGCGAATTTCTTGCCATAGATAATATTAAATCTTAATTAATTCTAACTCAAAAATTATATCTAATGGTAAAGAGAAATTCATAACAAATTTCGAAATTATTTCTAGAAAAAGCATTCAATTTCGAAACAGAAATTATTCACTTCACTTCCCTACACTTGTTTATTTCTTCAATGGCACATTAAACCACTTTCTTCCATCGGAAATCCATCAAAATCACCCCTTCCCCCACGCAATCTTCCCCCCCCGCTAATACATAACAATTATCAAACACCAGAGTTTGCCGATCACATTCAAAACGTCCCAAGAATAAAAGAGGCAATCAAAGACCCACTAAATCTTCTTTCTTATTTATTGCCCCTCGCGTTATTCCGAAAGAAGAGTTGGAGAAAGACCCGGATCCACTTGGAAAAGAGGAATTTCTCTGGAATGGATGGGGGAAGGGGGGGGGGGGGGGCTTGAGAAATTGCTTTCGTGAAGGTGCTTTCGTTATAGCTGATATATTAGGGGGGCATGGGGAGTGATGCTGCATAGAATAGAAAGTTTTCGTTTGTAATCTGATTATAATTGAAAAAGTATGAGGTAAACAAAGTTTTTTGTGGGTTTAAAAATACTACTTGGGCATAAATCGAGTAAAATATATGTTTTAAATTTTTTTTTGTATACCTGTTTCTGAAGAGAGTTTATGATTTTGAGAAATTTATCTAATTTATATTATCAGAAAGTTTTAACAGTAATTTTTTAACAATTGATTCGAGTTAAACTATTGTCTATTATTTGTTGCATTTTTAAAACTATTGTTCTTATGCATTTTTTGTATGCATTTTTTAATATAATTGTGTCTTGATTATTTTTACAGATTAGTCTTTATTTGCCACAAAAATGTTTTGTAAAATTAGTCAAGTTCAAATAACAATAATGAATTACAATTTTTATCATTCTTTCCAGGCATAGAAATTGACGTTTTAGAAATTTTAGACGTTATAGGAAAATACATATCTTAGTAACCATAAAAATATACAAATGCACTGTACTACTAATCTATTTAATAATTTGAAACTCCAAATCCAGACGTAATGCACTATAATAATTATTTCACAAAATATTTTTTTTGAAGCATTTAACTGAAATTTGAAAAATTTTTCATAAACAGGGATTATCATTTTTCATTAACATTAATAAATATTATTACCTTTTAAAAAGAAACGTTTAAATTACATTTTAATTAACGATTGAAAATCAAATTAAAAAATGTAATGTATAAAATATTTTAAATATTTTTTAGAAAACTTTTTCCTATATATATAGTATGTTCAAGAATTCTTAAACCTAGCGCTGGACCTCAGCCTACAATGGCGCCATTTATGTATCGCGCATGCGTGATACACCTTAACTATCAGCTGACGCACTGCCAAAACCTTAATGCATTTGTTCACTATCCCACACGATACGGATGTTACTTAGAGAAGTACAATTGTTTTCAAAATTGAATTTTAAAGTTGGAAAAAAGATCTGTAATTAAATTCCATGCAAAACTTGAAAAATGTGCCACTAAAGCGTATCATTTAATGAAACAAGTGCGGAGTGAAAGTCAGAAAACTCATCACAAGCCTAAAAAACAAGAAAAATTCCATCAAATATCAAAACAATGCTCATCGCGTTCTTTGATGCCACGGGTTATTATCCACAAAGAATTTGTTCCGACTGGACAAACAATTACCGATGAGTATTATTTAAATGTTTTGAAGCGTTTTATGGTCAGAATTCGGCGCATTCGTCTAGAATATCGGGATGAAAACAGTTGTTGTTTCTCACAACCCACTAAAGGTGCGACGATTTTTGGCAAAATATAACGTCTTGTGTGTTAAATCATCCACCGTATTCACCTGATTTAGCACCCTGCGACTTCTCTTTATTCCCAAAACTTAAAATGAAGTTAAAAGGATGTTACTTTGATGACATTGTGACTATACAAGCAACTTCGACGCGAGCTTTAGAGGCAATCCCACAAAGTAAACTTGAACAGGCATTCGAGTCGTTATTAAGCCGCTGTAACAAATGTATTGAAGCCGAAAGAGCTTGATTTGAATAAAAATCATTAAAAAAATATAATTACTTGTTTTAATTTAATTTTATAAACCCAGTCTTAAAACTTCATTGACACACAGTATATATCACAGAATGTTAGTATACAACTAAGATTGATTGGTCAAAAAATATGTTTCAAAAGCATTTATTAGTTTTATATATTTTAAAATAAGATCAGATTTTTAATATTAGATATACATTAAATTAACTCAGAAAATTATTAGATGCCTCTCATAACATTTTTACTCAGCGCCTAACGCAGTATGTTACATTAAAAAAAATTAATGTAAAAAATTCATTATATCTCCAGTACCATTTTCGATTCATGGTCTTCCAATTCCTTACACTCTATTGGCATAATCAGATTAGCATTGAAAATAGGTTACTTTTATTCTGCAAACTCCATTCCCGTAATTAATGCATTTTCTGTCCATTGATATGAATATAAATGATGTGGCTAACTCTTAAGATAAATTCCTTCCTTAATGCGGTATTCCGTTAATGATCTTTAACATAGTTTGGAAATAATCAATTTCTGCGTATTTCTAATCTTTTAAGAATGTAGATTTGTTAACAGAAAGTATATATATTTGTATTTATTGGAAAAACGCAAGTAGTTTTTTTTTTTTAATTTTTAATCATATATCTATAATTTTTTAAAGTTACCACTTTTAAAAGTTTAGTTATATAAACATTTATCATATTAAATTCAATATGAAATACATTAATATATCAACAAGGAAACTTAAAAATACTTTGGAAGAATGTGATTTTATTAGAATAATACAACTGAATGTCTACGGGGATTTTACCAAACGATTCTTATGCGTGACTAAAAATATTCCATTACGGAATTTTTCATTCAACATCATTTACGTACAGTAAGAAAATATTTTGATTCAAAAACGTTTCTTCCTATAATCACGAAAAAGTTTTCGTGCAAAAATTTAAATATAAGTATATTTTATTCTTTATAAAATCGACTAAATTTAGTGGTCACTGAAAAAAAGTTTTGCATCTATTAATTTTAAATGATAAACATAAAATAAAACAATTAAATTATAATTCTAAAATTAATTTATAATTCTAAATGTAAATTAGAATTCTGAAAGTAAATTATAATTCTAAAAGTAAATTATAATTCTAAAAGTAAATTATAATTCTAAAAGTAAATTATAATTCTAAAAGTTAATTATAATTCTAAAATGAAATATTTTGGATAAAAATCGTTTGTTTATTTAATTGTGAACAATTTTTTTAGCAAAAATTTTAATAGATAGTGTGTTATATTTACAAAAACGACACAATCAAATGATCGTTGAATGAAATTAACAATTTTATAAATCTAAAAGAAAATATTGCTTCATATTACGCATGGAAATTAGAAGATAAAAAGAATAAAAAGTAAGATTATTTAGAAAATTTTTCCTTATTATTTTATATATGTGAAAAGTATCATAGTTCCGTGATTGTATTATTCTAAAGCGAAATACACGTAGTTTTATTTGAACTTTAGAGCAATTCTTTTTTTTTTTTACAATCGAAGTGCTGAAATCTGTATAGTAATACTACTATATTTATTTCTTCGTCGTTTTTATTATAAAATATTTAATTATTCTCTTTTTACAAAATACTACTATTTTAAACAGTGTGTCATTGGAAAATACTGGCATAAAAATAACATGCTTTTCCATGACCAAGTCGAAAACCTGTACTTGACTGAATTTAATTGTATCATTTTTATTTTTTGTATAAAACTTTATAAAATACATATTTCTTAATAAGATTATTCCCGTATTTTAAAAATGTCGTGTAAAGTATAAATTTATAAAGTATTGTTCGAATAAAAATGGAAGACGACGGAGGAAGATTGGTGATCCTTTTGATATTTTCATTAAAATCCTTAGTTTTCCAGGAATATATAAATGCTTAAAAAACTCTACATCCGCTATTATTAAGTCATTTTTTAATTAATACATAGACTTATTTATTTGAATTGTGTGTTGTTTTAATTAATACCGTGCAAAGAACAGGTATTTTTTACAGCGTTTTATATATCTTTTATTTATTTTAACTGGAAAGCAAATATTCTTTTTTGTTTATACTATTTTGTGTAATCTTTTTACACTGAATTATTGTTGAGAAGTATTCTAGAACTCATTCTCAGTGAAATTAATTTTATTAGATTGTTAATTCTCTTTTCTTTTCATCCATAATACATCATCCGAAACGTTCTTATTATTTCGACAATATTAAACTCATAATTAATACTGTTCTTGTTTCTTCTTAATTCTGAAGTTTTCGTTGTGAGATTTTACATATTCTATTCAACGGCAAATTTTAATCGCGTGCAAAGCAAAAAAAAAAGCAAATGGGTTTATGTAATTATTATTTTTATATACTTACCAATTCAGTTGCCTAAAATATTTTATACTTATAATTTTTTTCTTTCTAAAAAATAGTTAAAATATTATCTTGATTTAAAAGCTACTCTTTTTACATAAAAAGATAGATGAGGGTTTTGTAATTTAAAAATATGCAACAACGGAAGAATTTTTAATTCCACATAACATTTCTTTCAATTGACGATTTATTTGTTCCGAATTATAATACGATAAGAAGATTACCCTGACAAGCCATAAAGTCAATCAGTAAAATTATTTTTAAAAAATGGAAAAAAAATTATAATTTTTCAGCTTTTCTTATTTTCTTTTTTCAATAAGAATTGGATATATAGAAATTAAAAAGATTTTTCCGAATGTGTGTCTATATTTATTAAAATACTTTAATAAATTGGTTTTCAACGAAAAGATAAGCTGCATATAAAGGTTTGTTAATTAATCACACAAAGTAATTCTAATTATTTTTTGTTATTTTATGTCAATAAACAAGTTCTTTCGTAAGATTTTGAATTGCGTTCTGGAATGTTGTGTGTTTGAAAATTATATAATTAATTACTAACTGTATGGCCTGGCGTTACCCATGATTTACAGTGGGCGAACTTTTTTTTCACCGTGGCGCCATCTGGAAGTTTCAGAAAGAAGTCATATCTGCTTTAAAGGGGAAATTGAGGTGTGTTTTTTTTAATTCAACATAGACAATGACCTTCCTGTTTTTTAAGGTCAAGTATGCAAAATTTCATCGAACTCGGAATAAAACATTAGATTTGTATAACCCATAGGTACTGTTCGTTATGCATAGATATTGAAATTAGATTCGCTAATAAAAGGCTTAACGTGTGCATTTTAATAATGTATAAAGCTTGATAAATAATTATAAATGCAGAAAGTTAAAATAACTCTTAATTTTGAATTAAATTTCGCATATTTTTGTTGTAATAGTTGATTGCGTTATAACTTGAGAAATTTCGTATAGCGATTATTCAATGACCTGAACATTAAAAACAAATTTACCATACAAAATAACATTTGTTATTAAAGTATTTTTCTTCTATTATATATGGACATATTCGATTTAAGGGAATAGTTTTTAATGTCTTAAACTATGATTGAAAGTTCAAATGTCTGAATTAAAAATAGAAAGGGCATTCGTTGAAATTTTATTGACAAACTAGTGTTAGATTTTACTTGTCGTTAACTAGATATTGTTTACAATAAGAGTTCCGGTCAACTGGTGTGAAATAGAATGTGTAGTGTATGATAATTATTAGATGATTGGTACATGATTTCAAAGCTATATCATGATATATATTTTTTAATTAATCAATTGAAGTGTTTATAAAGAGGGGAAAAAATCAAGAATTTTTATAAAGAAAGAAAAGTGAAAAAATATTAATTTCAAAAGAAATGTCATTGTATCTTGTCACTTTTACTTTACTTCAGAATTGAAAAGAGTATTATTTCAAAATAGAAATTGTAATCTTATGTTTACTAATTAAAATTATAAGAGATGAAATAAAAGAAAATTAGTAAACATAAGATCGCAATTTCGATTCTAGAGACACACTTAAAAGACCAGAGAATATTAATCAGAAAACACACACACACACACAGTCATAATCCTTTTATTGTAAAACTAAATCCCCTACATTATTAGCACTGATTAACTAAAACTGAAAATTTTATTGCAAACAAGCAGAACTCTTTCCCGTAAACATGATTCCTAACAAGCAAATTTTAGAACTAATTTGGAGCTCTGCAACGGAATTAGGCATTCCAAAATATCCGTGCCCATTTGCATTTCAAATAGATTATCAGTCCTGTCCCCGGCATTTCCATCCACGTGCCATCGTATCCAGCAAAGCAAACACAGGATTCCACATTCCGCAATTAACATTCTTCCTCCATATTTGATATTATGTATCTCGGTACACGAATGCGGGCCACGCTTAATATGCGTTAATTAAACTCGTGTAACACACACAAAGATCGAAAAGGGATCAAGATCGACATCGATCCAGAAAGATCTGGTGAAAAGAATTGTTTGTTTGTTCCAAAATCGCATTATCCCCAACCCCTTTTATTCCATTCCGCCACTTAATTTGGGGGATTAATTACCCCGGCTCCGTGGAGGACTTTCTTTCCGCGAAAAGAATTCCTTATCGGTCGGAACGAACTGTTTCGCTGTTTAACTGGAACTGTCACTGCTCCGCGCAAGGTGATGAATGAGAAATTGTCGTTTGTGTTATTGATTTTCGGTTTTAACATTGTTTTAAAACCAATAAATTGTATCGGCCGTCTGTCTAGGGTGCGTTCGGCTTTTGGTATGGGAGGGGGGGAAGGGGTAATCTGTCTTGAGTGACGTGGGGCATTTTTCTTGTCTCCCGCGGTTATATTTCCATGGGTTTCTTTCTTTCTTTTTCGAAAAAAGATAAAAACCGAATTAAGTAGGTTGGAGTGAAAGAGTAACAGGGTTGATGTTTGATCTGGAAAGTGTCTTTTTAGTTTGGAATAAAAATGCTTTAGAAGGGTAATCCGTTTTACCCGGGATGCGGACTTGGGGTAAACGTCTGGTAGAATTAATTATTCTAAAGGTGATCACTTTTGGGATCAAATAGTTTGGCATTTCTAAACAATGGATACGTTTTTGAAGCAAAAAATATGCTATTCGATAGTGATTCGCATCTGTCTTTTGTAAATCTTTAGCTTTACAGAGTTGCTAAAAATATAACATAAATTTGAATAAATGTGGTGGTCACAATAAACGAATTACATATACCTCTATATTTGTGTATTTATAAAAACTGACTATTTTCTTTGAAATATCACACCCCTATGAGCATTATCTACGATTATTATACCCCTATGATTATTATCTTTTTTAAAAAAGGAAAACTGACTTTAAGAAAATTGAGCTAAAAAGTAGAAAATATTTTCTAATTTTACGAACAATTTAAAAAATTGAATTACTTAATATAAATGTTATACTTATTAAAACTTTTTTTTTTAAATCGGCGCCAAAATCTAGGTATGTATTTTGTAATATGACACCAACTTAAAAAAATTGTAATGAATATAAAATTTATGTTAAATAAATCGATTTTTTTTAACTGGAAATAAAAATATATATTTTTTTAATGCATTTTTCTTAAAGTCGGTTTTCCTTTTTTTTAAGATTATTTTGTTTTCTCCTTTTAATTTTTAAATTACTTTAAATTGAGAATTCCAGATAGTTAAATGCCGGATAACAGGATATTTTTTTCAAAACTCGCCCAAATAACACATCCTCTATCCAACAAAAAAAGGATTTTTCCAAATATCTGATTTAAAACAGAAATCTTGAGCAAACATACATTAAAAAAATACATAACACAGTAAAATTGATAAAACCTTTCTCCTTTTGGCACGCTTTTCAGTTTGTTAATAAGTAAAGCTATACGAATGATCGTGATAACCGAAAAAAAAGACTTTAAGAAGCTATGCCGTTAAAAGGGCAAGATCGCTATACCGAAAAGTTATTCTAAGGACGTTCAACTTACTGTATATGACTTATAACTACAAAAATAGTCTTTCAAACGATTGTTTTAAGAAAAAATCAAATCTTAGAACATTGTTTTGTTTTTTACCTAGCGATCTAACAAACTTTTTAAACCAGGTTTCCTGTTTCAAATAAAATCCTTACATATTATACAGAATAATTACAATCTATAGTTCGTAAGAAGTTTGGAAGCCACCTGACTCAGCAGTGCAAAGAATTCAATAGCCGAAGCTCAAAAAGTGTTCTGCTTTGAAGATTATAATTTTTTATCATTTAAGTAGAGGATATGTCAGGTTTCTGAAGATTTTGTTTAAATTTATATGTGGAATAGCTTGTAAAATAGTTCTATGACAAGAATGGTTTAAAATATTCGACGTTGGTGTCCTCTTGAGTTTCCCTTTTAACGTTTTTACACAATGTTGAATATGATCGTGTTTAAAACTTTAGAATGAAACAATTTTCCAACTTCCTTTAGAATCGCGATGGGGTTTATATTGAAAATTTCCTTAAAACTGTAAATGTGTTTTCTATTTCGGTCTAAAACTATGTATACTATTTATACAGTTGAAGTTTGTGCAATAAAGCATTTTCAAACTAAAATTCCCTGACATACATCAGCACAGGGCTACTAAAATGGTCCAAGGGTTTTCAGGCATGAATTATGAAGATAGATTAAGAAATTTGAATATGTATATTCTGAAAAAATGGAAATAGATTCAAGGAAGCAAAAGTAATTTAAAGATTTGGGGGGAATGAAAATATAATGAAATAAATGGAATATTTCTATTTTTTATAACTAACACAGCCGTTTAATTTCAAACCCAGATATATCCACATTTTCGCAAAATCTTTTTTTATATATTTCCTAACTTCTCAATTTCCAAACTCCATAACTTCTGAATGCAATCCCAAAACGCATTCAAAGTCGTGGGTTTAGAACCAAAAGTACGTGGCTGTCAATGGTTTTCAACGTCTCCTGTAAAATTTATGGAAATGAATCTACTCTGTAAAAATAGGTATTCAGAAATAAGTCAAACGTACTCATTTTTGAATACATTCGATCCTTATCATAGCTCCGAATTCATAACTTTCATTTTTGAAAAAGACATGTACTCAAAAAAGAGTAAAAATGAATAAAAAGAACAGTGGCTTGTCTACATAGGCTACCTTCATAAATCACTTCCAATAATTATCAACAATTACAACCAAGATGAATCGTTCCCAGATCTGCGGGCACCAATGTCCATAGTCTTATCCGTTAATCTACCAGGGCAGAAGGGAAGAAATTATAAACAGAAGTACAGTTACAAAGGCGGGGATGGGAAGTAAGATAATTAATTTGTAATAACTCAGTTTCTATTTAAGCATTCGACATCAAATAATGTGGAAAACCATCTTCTGAACAACTATTTTAAGTTTGTTAGGTCGCTTTGTTAAGATGGCTTGAACAGAAGCTGATATTAGCAATATTAAATCACACCGCTCATTTTTTCGATAGTACGATTACTTAAATTTGAGTATGTCATCGCTCATTTACAATGCATTTGTAGAAAAAAAACCGAGTACGTTCATGTACTCATTTTTAAGCACCTTCTTTTACACAATGTATCTGCTTTAAAACTAGACAACTCATATAAAACTTACTTAACAGAGAAGAACATCGAAGTAAACGGAATAATTCCATACTTACAAAGAGACCGAAACATTTCATACAAATTTACAGCAATAAAATTAATATTTTCACATAGACACTGATGACGACACGATAGACATCAATGTAACTCAATAAGACTACATAAATTAGACAACAACCCATTTCCAATCAGATAGTCTGTTCTAAGATCCCAATCATTTTTTTTCCTTCTGACAACAAACATTTCCGACCCATAACAGAACACGATTGCCGGTGTTCTTCTAATCATCCCATCTCACAGGCAACGCCATCAACCCTGTAGCTCGGCAGGGTTGAAGACACCCACCATCCGGATTGTTTACCGCCTAATGCGTGTTAAGCAGATAATCTAAATACATGGAATCTATTTTACCGGATGGCTTTCCGGAATCGACATGGAATGGCTGCGGGGGGCCCGACGTCTTCAATTAGGAAGGGTCAGTGACGAGTGTCCTGGTCGGCACGTGGTGTTTTGGATAGTGTCTGGGATTAAAGTTGTCCGTTGACGCTTTCAGATGTTTCCGATTTTAATGTGAAAGTGGTGTTCGTGGATGTTGGTACGGGTGTCTAACCAGGGCCCGATTAAGACATTGAAGCAAGGGAAGCCCGCCCTTAAATGGGGGCCCTATTGCTCTCAAATAGGCCCTGGAACATTGAATCGAGTTTTTACATGCACTAAAATCCTTGCCCCTGAATGACATTAAAGCGAAACACATTATAAATATATTTAAAAAACATTAATAAGTAATGAATATTACTAATATTCTTTGTTTTTGATTTTTTTTTTCCAATATTCGAACAAATTTAACACAAGTAGCAACTTTTTTTTGATAAAGTTAGTAATACCACTTTTTTAAGGTAAAATTAGTTTCAAACTATGTTAAGAGTGTTTAATATTTATATAAAATGTGGCATTTGGGGGCCCCTCTAAAATGTAAAGTGTAAGCCTGGGCTTCCCGGGCCTATTCGGTAATCAGGCCCTGTGTCTAACTCGCGTGTAGTTGAAGAGTTAAGTGTTAGAACTCATTTTAGTTAAGTTGAGATAAAATGTGTGTTGCAACCTTTAGTATATTTACCGTCAACCGGGGAAACTTTGTCAAGTGGGGCAACTTTGCTGTTTTTTTTAAATATGATGTTTGGTGTCTTGCCAAGTTCTTGAACCACCCAATATAAGCCAATAAAGGCTATTTAATGATTAATTGGTTCATGAACTTGGCCAAGTTCCTGGACCAATCAATAAAAGCCATCGCATGATTAGTTGGTTCATGAACTTGGCAAAGCTCTTGAACCAACTAATAGAGGCCAATAAAGGCCATTGAATGATCAGTTGGTTCATGAACTTGACCAAGTTTCTGAAGCAACCAATAGATGCCAATAAAGGCCATTGAATGATTAATTAGTTCATGAACTTGGTCAAGCTCTTGAACCACCCAATAGAAGCCAATAAAGACCATTGAAATAATTAATTGGTTCATGAACTTGGCCAAGTTCCTGGACCAATCAATAAAAGCCATCGAATGATTAATTGGTTCATGAATTTGGCAAAGCTCTTGAATCAACCAATAGAGGCCAATAAAGGCCACTGAATGATCAGTTGGTTCATGAACTTGACCAAGCTCTTGAACCACCCAATAGAAGCCAATAAAGGCTATTTAATGATTAATTGGTTCATGAACTTGGCCAAGTTCCTGGACCAACCAATAAGAGCCATCGAATGATTAGATGATTAGTTGGTTCATGAACTTGGCAAAGCTCTTGAGCCAACCAATAGAGGTCATTGAATGATTAGTTGGTTCATGAACTTGACCAAGTTTCTGAACCAACCAATAGAGGCCAATAAACGCCATTGAATGATTAATTGGAGTTCATGAACTTGGTCAAGCTTTTGAACCAACCAATAAAGGCCACTGAATAATTAGTTGATTCAAGAACTTGGTAGGATCGTCCAAACATCGTCTTTTTAAAAAAACCGGCAAAGTTGTCTCATTTGACGGTATGCAAATTTCTTTTAAATTAAAATGTATGAAGGGTCCTTTATTATGGTATTCAAATTACTCGAATACCATGCATGCGTCTAACCAAATGAGTGTAGCAAGCTTTTCTTTTACTTGAAGGTACCTATAAAATTTTGTTTCAACCTATTGAAATTGAATTAGCCTTCTAAGTATTGTGAATTTTTTTTATAAAAAGGCATATATCACAATTAAGATAGGAAAATGTACTAAAACAATAGGACTATGATTTTATATTTTTAAATTGATTGCTGTTAAAAAGTAGTATTTTTTTTTAATTTGAAGCATAACTTAATGATTTATACATTTTTATTTTGTAGTTATAGGCTATGAACTACTTTTTAATCATATTTTTAGTGCTTAAAATTATGACATTAATTTGTCAAAGTTAGAGGTTAATTTTTGAGTTGCATCCTATATTTAAAAGCTTTTTTTTAAATAAGGATTCAATCCAAAATTTTTAAAACGAAACTAAGTTAAAGATTCATTAATACTTTTTATTTTATCTATTATTAGTTAAAATTAATGATTAATACTAAACCTCATGGATTTGAATAAAAAAATATCTTAAAAGCAGTTTTCAATTTAAAGTTATTTTTCTAAAATTCTTTTGTCAAAAATAATATAAAATATTAAAAAGTGTATATATCACAGTGCATGTATCACAGTGCAGAAGTAAAGCTGAACTTTTTAATTAATTTTTTAAAAAAAATCATAAAAGAAATCTTAGCTTGTGGACTGGGAATTTTTAAAAATTTGTGATGTTGCGCAATAGACTTTTTTAAATCTTGATGGTTAACATTAAAACTACTTCATTATAAAAATAGAAATAAAAGTTTTGAAATGTAAACAAAATACCAAGTTAAGAATATTTAGAGCGTTTCGTGCTGCCATCTACTGGGAGCTACTGTAAAAAAAGAACTATTAATCAGCTAAGGAAATTTTAATTTGTGACGTTTCTGTTTCAGCTTAATAAAAACGTTTCAAAACCATTAGCACAATATTTAAAATAATGTGAATGAAGCATATACATATTTAAAGCATTATTTTTTATTAAATATAACGGATTAAATAATAATAGTATGTATAAAATATCTTACATGTTTGCTATTCATCACTATTTATATATTATTGTCTCTTTGATTATGGAATATAGAAAGAATAAAAATTCCGTGAACTCAACCTCTTTATTTAAAAGTATTGCCCTATGACTGAAAGCGAGAACTGAGTATATAACTTATTTTAAAAAAAGTAATTTAAAGCTTACTTATAAAGTAACTTCAAATAAATAAAAAAAATTAAAATTTGGGAACATAAATTTATTTTTATTAATTATAATGTAAAATATTTAAGGAGCGTTATAAAGAAATTGAAGTTTTTAAATTTAACTCTAATAATTAATTTCTATAAATTTTTGCGTGTACAAATATTTTTCCTACTTTATCTTTTATAAATTATCTTCCATTATATAAAAAGTTCAATATACCATGAAAATGACAGAGATGTTGCATTCATGCCAAGCCTTTAAATTGTGGATGGTAAAATCAAAAATACAAAAAGTCGTACGACAGTTGGACAAATATAAATTCCAAATATTCCTTATAGATTCCAAATAATTTAAATATTTATTACATAAAAATATATATGTATACGGAAATTTAAAATAATAACAAACTATTTTAATTCTGAATAAAAATTCATTGTAATTTAATTTTTTATTTGCATTTCTAAATTGCTGCTTCCTTTTTAAGGAGTAATAATTATTTACTCCTACAATCAATAGATGGCAGCACCAAAACTTCGATAATAAATGTATGAACAGATTCAAAATAACATTTTAAAGAAGTTATTTTTTTGATCATGTCTAAATCTAAAACCATTCCTGATTAAAAAAAAAAACTTTATAAAATTTATGTTTTTATGAATGTAATGATAATATAATTTTAATCTTTAATTTTATTTGATATTGCTGATAAAAGAAAAAATATTTATGGCATTATTTTGTCTTAATGATTCAATCTTCCTCACTTTCTTAACGGCCAATTCTGCCCCATATCCTTACTTTATGAGGACTGAAATTAAATGACGAAGTATTATTATTATTCTATCCAATAAAATGACTTTCACATTTCTTTCACGTTCATGATGTATGTATTAAGGTTTGATCATCAACTGTATGATGTATGTCATCTTTTGCATTGCGATTGTCAAAGGATCTTTGCAAAATTCAATTTATGCGACATCGTATGCTCTGCGCACTTTCTCCAAATGTATGCGTCCCATAAAAACGCACTAAGCACAGCCACAGAGCGCAGTTGAGCAATATGAAACGAATTGTTTTCATAAATTTAACAGTTTTATTTTAAGGTACGTCGGGGGCCTCCAAATGTCCTTTTGCCCTACACTTGAAAGTCGGTCCCTAGATAACGAAGCTTGAGCTCGAACTCCACTCTCAAAATCACACACGATGATCAAAGTGACCATCACAGATTTAATATACATCAGCTCCTTCTAGATTGCGAACGAACCTTTTCTTGGCGACGATGATATCAAACTGTCAACCCTCTGATTGCAGTCTCATTGCCAGAGCCAGACGTCTAAAATATCATAACTGTTAAAAATAGATACTCAAAAATAAGTGAAATGTATTCATTTTTGAAAACCTTCGATGTTTATCAAACGTCCGAAAACTTAAGTTTCATTTTTGAAAAAGACATGTACTCAAAAATAAGTAAAATCAATAAAAGGAGCTGCTCAATTGCTTGCCTACATAGGCTGCCTTCACAAATCACTTTTAATAAATATCGATAATTACAATCAAGACTTACCGGGAATCAAACCCAGATCGTCATGCAGAGCAGTCCAGTGCCTTATCCGTTGTATTACCAAGACGCCGTGAAGAAGTTATAAACCGAAGAAATGTTAATAAGGTGTTGCAAAAGAATGGGAAGTAAGATAATTGAGTTGTAATAACTCAGTTTCCATTTAAGCAATCGACATCAAATTATGTGCAAAACCATTAATTTTCTGAACAACTGTCAGGTCACTTTATTAAGATGGATTGAACCGAAGCTGAGGTTACCAATATTAAAACACGCTGCTCATTTTTGAGAAAGTACGATTACTTAAATTTGAATATGTCATTGTTCATTGAAGATGCAAATGAACTCAAAGTAAAACGAATATGTTCATGTACTCATTTTTAAGTACCTTTTTTTACAGTGTACTATCATCTTAATTCATTACATTAAAACGTAACCCTCACAAATAATCATTTATATTAACCGAAAGCAAAAATGATATCAAAAATGTAGGTGTACCCATACGACTCAAAACAATGAGTCCCATTATCTAACCACCATTCCCAACCGCCTTTTAGCTCCACACAAACGACAAATGAATTCTTACGATTCCTCACACACACAATTTGCGCATCCCCCCCCCCCCCCCCCCCTGCCCGTTTGATGATGTGCGTCACTTGACGCCTCACTACTCCCCCGCCCTAAAAAAACAACCGAACAACGAAACAGAGGAAGAAGAAAAGAGTAGAGAGAGGGACACATTATAAAAATCAGTCGAGTCCGCCGACGCGATTTCATGAGGACGGGATGACGTCAGGTGCCGAGAATGGCGCCTCATTCGTGGGGGTCACCGGCCTGAAATGGAGCGCTGAAAATCCGCATCCGGATGTGTCTAGTAGGCGAATTACTATGTTAATTTAGAGTGATTTGGGGTGCAATGGAACCGAGACTGATTGTGACACAGTAGAAACGGAATGCATCATTTTTAAAATTAAGAAAAAATTGAAAACTTTTATTTCAGTGCTTAGTTTGAATAGTTCTCAACAGGGCCGGACATAGGCTACATAGGCTGCAGCATAGGGGCCCTCACCGCAACCAAAAAAAAAATAGTCAACTTGCGGAAAAAATTATTTTGGAAGGACGATATAATCCAAATCTTAATGAATGAATATATTAGTATACTACGATCTTTTTGTGATGGAGGTTTACCCTAATACTTTTATGTTCTTTTAAATAATATGTTTAATTTGTGATAATTAAAAGGGCATTATTTCACTTTTTTCGGAAATCAATTATTTTTATTTTGCCTAGGGACATTTAATGTAAATACAAGAACAAGTGCTTTATTTTATTATCATTCCCATAGATTCAAGAATTCCACTGCAGCTTTGGGTCCGTAACGTAGTACTGGAAATTAAAAAAAAAAACAGTGCATCCCAATTTCAATTCTTCACTTTAAAAATAATTTAATTTGATATTCTGGAATATATATACATATATATATTTAAAAATTCCGACCCCCCGACCCTCTAACCCTCGTTTTACTGGGGATATTCCATGTATGCGCCCCCCCCCCCCCCTAGGGGATATTTTCCTGTATTTGGGAGGGGGGCGCATTACATATTCAGCCTAGGGGCCTACTAACTCTAAATCCGGCTGTGGTACACAATTCTTGTTTATGTTTATTCTTGTTTATGGGTATAATAACTTACCCTTTGGACCGAGTCGGGACTCTCAGTCACCAGCATAATGACTTGTTCTTTTATTTTCTGTTCTTCAAATTGAACGAGAACTACAAGTTCTTCAACAAAAGAAACGCTTTTCTTTCGTTAGCCCGTTTCTTTCTATCAAACTCCATTAAAAAAGAATGACGTCGCTTGAGCATCAACATATTTTATTAACCCACTGCAATGGAATGTCGCCTTTTAAGTCGCCAAAATGCACGTTGCTTTTTCTCTCTGTTCTTCAAAATGTAAGGAAAACAAAACTTCTTGAGTATAAAAAAAAATTGTGTCTCATAAAACTTTAATTGAAATTATTTTCGTCATCTAGAAGCAGGACGGTCTAAAACAATCTTCTGATTGAAATTCG
This sequence comes from Troglohyphantes excavatus, assembly GCA_963932185.1. Taxonomy (NCBI): domain Eukaryota; kingdom Metazoa; phylum Arthropoda; class Arachnida; order Araneae; family Linyphiidae; genus Troglohyphantes; species Troglohyphantes excavatus. Next base: position 34,761,805 of record OZ010666.1, on the reverse strand, counting down.
CCACAACCACTTTTTTTTTTTGTCAAATGTCATAAACTACACACTATATGTTTAGTATGCTGATATTTATATTAATCCATGCATACTTTTTTATTTTAATAATAGAACATGCTAAAGAATGCTTCTTTAAAAGAACGGGAACGGATGTAATTGTTCCATAAAAATAACGTAAATATCGAACATGTTCCTCGGGTGCAAAGGGTTCATATATACAACTCAGGTTATTATATACAGATAATACTTACAGATTATACTTTGTAAAATCCAAATTGACGAAGCCGTTCACTAGATATCGATATCAGTACTTCGATATCAGTCGTCCATTTCAACTATACTAAGTTTTATTTAGACTGATTCTTATGGCTATACCTATATCGATTTAACTTGAATCGATTTAACTTACATCCAACTTGATTCGATTCAACTTGAATCGATTTAACTTAAATCGATTTTACTTGAATCGATTTAACTTACATCCAACTTGATTCGATTCAACATGAATCGATTCAACTTAAATCGATTTTATTTGAATCGATTTAACTTGAATCGATTTAACTTGAAATCGATATGGATATTTTTAAGAGTGACTTTGCGTCATATGGGTGGAGATTTTAAGAATTCGAAAAAGATAGTATAATAAGAGAAAAGTTTTAAAGAGTTTCTCAAACACTAATCCTCTTGAGGAATTTCTACGTTTACTTCAATATCAGTTTAAAAATTTGATAGATTAATAAACATATTCGAATAGAAATTTCAAATAAATACATTAGTGCTGTTTTCAAGCAATACCGAAAAGAACAAATTAATTTCTTTTATTCAGAAAATATAAAACGTATCGCAATATTACATTAATTAACATCTTGAAACGCACAATACTTTTAGATAATTGAAGACTAAAATTAATAAACGATGTGAGTGCCAAAACAATATTCGAACACCGTTCATGTTCAAGTGTTAAATGAGCAGTGCTTTATAATGTGATAAACAGCAAAAAAGTGTCTGGTAGTCCTGTCCTATAAGTTGTTCAAAAGAGCGTGTAAAAAGGTCGCTAGAGTGAACATGGGCTGAACAAACTTTTTTTTGCGATTTCCCAACATTTTCGCTTTTGGCACTAACTATATTTTTACCACTTTCAGCCGTCAATTAATAAACGTCAACCAAGGAAAATATTACATGAGTTAGTTAGTTTTTTTTTTTAATTTGTGAATATTTATCAACGTTAACTCTATATAATAAAACAGTTTTAATTTTATTTTCTAAAAAAATAATAATAAGTCGTACATGAATTATTGTCTCACGTAATATTATGATGTATGGAAGTATCAGAATCAAATGAGCATCAGGAACAGTATCAGATGAACGACATATGTGTAATTTGTTCCCTTAGAAACGAAATTATCAATACATTAAAAATGTGCTTACAAATTTTAAATCTAAAAATTATCTCTCAATTTCTCTTTTATACTACATTGGTACCACATATTAGTTTGTAGTAATATATTTTTATTCATTCAACTGTGTCCTTGGATCAATTAAACTCAATTTTTAATTTTATAGCAACTTATAACTCTATTTAAATATTGTTTCATCGTTTTCATTAACTTTTCGATTGTTTACACCTGGACTATATTTTTCTTTCACGAAATCTCTTATCATAATAGCAAAGAATTAAAAGAACACCTAAAACGACATGGATAGAACTGTTGAAAAACATTATTCCTTTCAGATTCCAGGAGAATGTGGGTATAATACTTCAACTGCCTTTTAGGCATAAATTAATGTAAAATAATATTATTTTAAGGTAGAAAAGCCTATTACATATAAATGAATTAACTATCAACAATCTATGGGACAGATATATTAGTTTGTATCCAGTTTCCCCTCGCATCGTTTACATAATTTTAAAACTCACAAAAAATACTTTAAGTTGAAACTTGTTTTCAAATCTTACAGCATGGGACTTTTGAAAGGAATTGCTAATAAATTAATTTTTTTTTTTTAAAAAACGGAATAAGTTGTTGTAAATATAATGTAAATGGGTATACAGTGAACAGCCCAACATTGGATTTTAAATCTTGGGTCAGTAATTAAATTTGTTTAAACTAGCAATGCCGAACTTTACTGACAGATATGCATTTGAAATATTTTTAATAAACAAACAATCAAAAAATCGTATTAAATCGTATATTTCTGTGTTCGTGATAAGTTGCGACTCTTGTTTTGTTTTGTAGTACCATCTATTAAATTGTAACAACAACATCGCAAAGACCGATAAATACTTTTTATTAAACAGACAAACATAATTTTGAAAATTCTGGGGAGTATGCTCGGGAGCTGCTCGGGAGTATTTCTTCTGCATGTGAATCGGTCGTTTTCAGAACCCTCCACTGATCAATGAAATGGAAATTGCATTGCAAATGGAGAGCAAAAAACTACAAGATCTGTACAGAACTGTACAGGACTCAAAAACTACAGGATCTGTACAGAACTGTACAGGACTCAAAAACTACAGGATCTGTAAAGAGGAGATCTGCGTGTATTTCTGGTGCTTATATTTCGTTGATCGGTTGGCATGTGAACAAATTCAAGTACTTCTTGGAAGCAATGTAGAGCAAGGAGATCACGAGTACTTGAAAGAGAAATGCTTCTAAGACAGCGAGGTTGAGGCTAATGGATGAGAAGAGAATACTATTAGATTAATATTTGTGGCAAGGCATGAGATAATCCCATACTTTGAAAATTACTAGAATTGGTGCGATTCGATTATAATGAAACGGTAAATGGCATGACATATTCTTCGAATTTGGAAAGTAATATTTTAAAATAGAATATCTTTATAAAGTTAAAAATTGTATGTATTGCTGAGAAAAGTGACGACTTACGGACGAATGTACATGTCACTATCTTTCAAGTGGTTAAAAAATTATCCACTATTGAATTAAAATCCTAACGTGGAAAACACACATATTCTTACAAATTTTAATTAAAAATGCATCGGTTTTTACATTCACTGATGCAATTAAATAGTTTATATTTTCTTGAAAGTTGTAGAAAAAGTAAATTTCCAAGAAGTTAAGTGTCCTGAAGTGTTGTTTATTATATCAAGTTAAAAATTATTTAAAAAACAAATTATTTCCATTCCCAGAATAGTAGTTAGAGGAGGAATATATAAATTTTTAATTGCCTGTGTAGTAAGTTTAATTTTTTTAAATACTGAATTAAAAATCGGTTAAAATTAAAAAAAAAAACGTTAAACAACCTACAAAAGTTTTATTTCAATCGCGCAGTTGAATTTTCTTCAATGGAATATTTCTAAATCACATTCTATTAATTCGAAAATAAATTAATGTAAATTTGTAAAATATTGCTGCTTTCAATTTCAATTTTATGTATAAAAATATATTTTATAAAAAAAAAACTCTAAATCGGTGATTTAAAGCTCTCAAGAATTGGTGACGTTTAATACATTAGATAGGAATGTCTAAATGTTTCACAGAGACAATTTCAATACTTTCAAAAATGTAACAATGTAAACAGATACGAATTCCATTTATATAAGTTGTTCGCTAAAACTAATATCTTATAATGCTGTATTTAACCGAACAAGATTACCTACAAAACACAAATCACCCTCCCAAGGCGCTAACAACCTAAACCATCCCGCCCACTCCCACCATATATGGTCATCCGCAGATCCCGCTCATTCATAAAAATGTCCTAAATCGAAACTATCCATTGATAAAAATCAAAAGGACCTAAGGCAAAGGGAGGCACATCCGCCAAAGCACCCGTGACTCACTTGGTACCTGAGTGAGAGCAATTTGGAAAGCCTTGTCCCCCTTTGGGAAGTGCAAAAAGTGTGTGTGGGAGGTGAGGAAAACACCTGTAAAAGAAGGGTTCGCCCACGGTCTATTTGTCTCCTACCGTGGAACAGATTGGCCTCCGTGGTAAAAGCAGCTTGGGGAATGGAATGACGTCATTGCTGGTGGTCGGGTTTTTCCCTTTTTGGTAGGGTTCGCAGAATTTTACCTATACTTGGTTCGAAGGCATTTTCTGTGTCGAGACTTCCGTAATGTCTTGCTCGTGGGATATGTTTTGAAGGTGTATGACCACAATATGCAGCTGACTTCAGATTGCTTTGAAGGTAGAACTTCTTTCAAACGACGAGTTTACGAAGTTGGCTATATTTTTAACTAATGTAATGTAGCCAATTTTAAATTTTCAAGTTTTTTAATCTAGCCAATGTTTTTGCAGTATCTTACGTATAATTTATTCGAAGGTATTTTTTGTGTCGGAACTTCCGTAATGTCTTGCTCGTGGGATATGTTTTGAAGGTGTATGACCACAATATGCAGCTGACTTCACATTTGCTTTGAATTTAGAACTTCTTTCTAATGGCGAGTTACGAAGTTGGCTATATTTTTAACTAATTCATTTGAAATGTAATGTAGCCAATTTTAAATTTTCAAGTTTTTTAATTTAGCCAAGGTTTTTGCAGAATCTTGCGTATAATTTATTCGAAGGTATTTTCTGTGTCGGGACTTCCGTAATGTCTTGCTCGTGGGATATGTTTTTAAGGTGTATGACCACAATATGCAGCTGACTTCAGATTGCTTTGAAGTTAGAACTTCTTTCAAACGACGAATTTACGAAGTTGGCTATATTTTTAACTAATTAATTTGAAATGTAATGTAGCCAATTTTAAATTTTCAAGTTTTTTTAATCTAGCCAATGTTTTTGCAGAATCTTGCATATAATTTATTCAAAGGTATTTTCTGTGTCGGGACTTCCGTAATGTCTTGCTCGTGGGATATGTTTTTAAGGTGTATGACCACAATATGCAGCTGACTTCAGATTGCTTTGAAGTTAGAACTTCTTTCAAACGACGAGTTTACGAAGTTAGCTATATTTTTAACTAATTTGAAAAGCAATGTAGACAATTTTAAATTTTCAAGTTTTTTTAATCTAGCCAATGTTTTTTCAGAATCTTACGTATACTTTATTCGAAGGTATTTTCTGTGTCGGGACTTCCGTAACGTCTTACTCTGGGGATATATTTCTTTCAGACATGCCAACTCCGTCGATTTTAAAGGTGTATGACCACAATGTATAGCCGACTTCAGATTGCTTTGAAGTTAGAATTTCCTTTAAATGGCGAGTCACAAAGTTGGCTGTATTTTGAACTAATAATTTAATTTGAAATGACATCTACCCGGTTTTAAATTGTGGCTGTGTTAATGAAAGAGGAGATTGTTTTAGGTATATATCGTATAATTTATTTTCTGTAGGGTTGTCATAATAAAGAAAAGTTCGAAAAAATCATTGATTTTAAACCTTATGTCTGCAAAATATTTACGGTATAGTGGGTGCAATTGACTTCTAAACATACAGAAATGTTAGACTGTTTCTTTAAAACTTATTTGGTACTGAAATTCATACTTTTAATAACCCAATTTACTCCCATAAGCTACTTCACATATACTTAAATACATTAAGCAGCCAAATTAACTTCAAATTTTTGTCCTATACCCTTAACTAGCTGTCATAATCATGCACATGGTTATATAGATGGTGTATATAAACCTGATCATACTAAAATTGTCTTTTAAAAATAATGTAATCCGCAATATAATTGAAAATCCACTCTATACAAACCTAAACTGTTTATGATAAAGAATATGCAGAAGAAATTTTTTTACTTACATGTTTTGGTTTAATGTTGATTTTTTTTTAATATCTAATTAAATTGGAGATAGTAAAAATTAATACTTTATTTTCTGACTTAGTTTTGAGATTATTGCTACACTCATTTATGAATTCGAATATAAATACAATTTATGAGTTATTCACCATTCTTAGATTTCAACAAAATGTTCCTGGAACTACTTAAGGATTTCATGTAGTACAATTGAAGACGTGGATGCGAGAACAAGGCAGCTCCAGATTTCAAAATTGTTCAGAAAGGACGAAAAATCCTGAATGTTTCTTGCATCGTATAACATAAAAGTACAGCTCCTTTTTCTTTATGCCTCTATAGCCATTGTTTAGAGCTGTCTGGTTCCCGCACTAATCGATTTTTTTTAAAATAAGAGTAAGTGGAAAAGTGTAAATCCGAAAACAGTGGAGTTGCCTTGTTCTTGCTCACACGTCTTTAACTTAATTACCTAGATTTATCATAAAAATGAACGTGCAAATGCTTGATCTTTCTAACCTATTAAATACGGTCGTTCTTACGGGGACTTTTTCTTGAACACCCTATTCAGAAAAATAAGATAAAAGTTAATTTACATCCAATACACCGAAACATTTAACGGACCCTAATCAAACAGGGGCCCTAATAACGAATCCGAATTACAAAGGTCCACTCTCTCTCAAGTCCTGTCACGTCCACTCGGTGTCACGAACTCCTGCCTGTCGTGAGCCACAAACATCTGGTGCAGAGGACAGCCTGCCTTCCTTCAGAAAAGCGGACGAGAATTCGGAATGAACCTGGAGAGAGAAAAAAACACCCTAATTCCGTGACTGGCTCAAGTCCAGTACCTAAAAAACCTCCTACCCCCTCCCACCACCCAAAGACGAAACGGGTAATGATGATAAACAGAAATCTCGGGTCCTTTCCGACGCTTTAATCCGCACACAAAAATTTAATTTTTTTCATGTGGATATTCAGACCGGAACGGGGCTTGCGTTGGCAACGGAACTGGACTCTGGGCTACGCCCTGGTGGGTCTCCATGGTAACATAACACAAGTAAGGACCTCTGTCAGCCTCCTGATATCAACGAGCCATCCAATTTCGGTGTATGTATAACGAGCCGCAATTCCTAAAAGTAGTGCTAACTGGAATTAAATAGGGGTTCGCTCACCCTTGGCAGTTAAAAACGGCGGTTACCTGAGGAACCAGAGGCAAATTTCGTAACATAAGACTTCACTAGACACTTGAAACAGGTTATATCCAAAAATTTGAAAAATGAGATTTTCGTATGAGCAGCTTCTTTACCACTTTGGCTTCAATTTTTATCGTACCATGAAAACTATTTACTTCATAAACCTCAAGAAAAGATCTTGCAGAAGCGATCCCAGTTGGAATATACATCAATGGTTCCCAACCACCCTGCAGGGACCGATTTTGAAATTTGAATACTATAGGCACAATAGCAATTATAGGGGCCCTCTTGTAAAAAATAGTATTCCCGATTGAAAAATATCGCATATTAAATTAAATACTCTTTTAAAAAAGAATAAACTACAAAGTTTTTGGAAAAATTGTTGAAAAATGGCGATACTAATAACGAATTTTTCACACGATAGTCAACTTTTCTACAATATATATATATGTAATTAAATAAAATTTGGGGTTTCTAAAGACAGAGTGCTGTAGGCCTAACATACCTAATGGTAAATCAGGCCCTATGCCGCTGACCTTCAAGTTAAAAGTAAGGCATAGTACAGACCACCTCGATTAAATTTAACCATGAATTTAACCACCACTTTCTACTACAAAAAATATATGCAGTTACTAAATATATATGTAATTTGGAAAGTAATTGAAATATAAACATTAAATACTATGCTTCATAAATTAATTTAATTTTTTTCTAATAAGATAAGGTATCTTTTGAAATTAATGAAATCGTGTGTTTATTTGATTTCAAATAATAATAAGGCTATTTCAACTTACATCGTTTCACCAACTTCAATATTCTTGTAAGATAAACTTTTAAAATTTGGGTAAATTTTAAAAACAAACTTTCGAAATAATCTGGAAGTAAAAAGATTCCACATACACACCAACATTTAAAAAAAAACACACACACAAAAGTTTAATTCATACAATATATTAACAGATCTACAATGGCGACATCAGAAAGAAAAATGGTACTTCCTTCAACAAAATATGAAAAATATTTCATTTCCTGTTAAAATCCTAAATAATAATGAAGAAAATAATATAAAAATGGGGTACCAATGCCCAAAACTTTATTTATTTTATAGGAAAGAGTTGGAATTCCTTCAATAGATTATTGGCATAAAAATAAATATATTCTCAAACAATGGCTGACTTTAAAAAAAATATATATATATATATTTATTGAACTAAAGGTCCACGGACCACTTCTGATCCTATCGGGAATGGTATAAAACGGTATATAACGGTAATAATGGTATATAACGTTTAACGGTGTTTCATACTAGTCGAAAATAGATAATTTATTTTCCATCTAGGAATTCTTCTCAATCAGCATCGAATCTTCTCTTTAGAAAATTTTAACTCTTTTCTTTTCTTTTAAATAGTAATTTATTAATTACTGTTAACATAATGTGTGTGCTTCTGTAGATTTCTCATACTAATTAACACATTATTCGTTAAAATGTCTCACTAAAAGAAACTCAAATTGAAATTGTTAAATATGTTTCTACTCGATGCATTTAAATGGGAAAAAATTATATCTCAATATTTTTTAATTTAAAGTCTTTTAAAGGAACTGAACTAATTTTTTTTAATAAATGAGTTATTTAAAAAATTTACAATAAGACAATGAAAATTTAGATATTTTAATTACTTCGTGTTCTTAATTTTGGACGCATGCTCAAAGCAGTAAAGTATTATAATAAATTATTAATTATTTAAATCAAGATATGATCTTTTCACCTGAATTTGCTATTTACGGTTGAAAATTAAGGTATTTTAATATGTTTTCAGTGCATATAGTGTAAAAAAATTGAAGAAAAAATCTATACCTATATCTTTTCTAAAACTTAAATTTGTTTTCCAGTGAAACATTTTTCATTATACCTTAAGATAATATTTTCACGAATTTCTTAACGTCTACATAATAGTTTTTACCTATTACGATAATTATATATTAAATAGAATAAACATAAATAAATATTTAAATAAAATAAACTGCATTTGTTTATCCTTTATGTTAAACTATTGTGTAACATTAACATAACATAAAAAAGCGAATTATTTTAAATCAAGAGTTAAGACATAGTTAAATTATTAATATTAAAATACTTGTATGTATAAAGCACAAATAATATTATTTTATAAAATGAATAATATTATTTTATAAAATGAATAATATTATTTTATAAAATGAATAATATTATTTTATAAAATGAATAATATTATTTTATAAAATGAATAATATTATTTTAAAAAATGAATAATATTATTTTATAAAATGAATTATATTATTTTATAAAATTTTATAATTTGAAGTAAGTAGGTAGGTCTTTCTTCAATGAGAATTTTGTCACGCTAATAAAAGTAAGAATTTCCATGAGGTTTTACTTCAATGAAAGATGTTTCAGGTTTTAAAATTAATGAGGGTGTTTTAGGATTAAAAACTTTTTTGTTTAATAAGAAGATTTTTCTTTTGTCAATTTCTTTAATTTTGACAAAAAAAATTATTTTATTCGATGCCTTGTAACAAAATTATCAAAAATAATATCCCCATCTACAACAGTAACAAAATAGTAACAGTAAGTTCAATAGCAAAAAGTAATTTCAACAATTTAACACTAAACATTCAACACCACTAAAATAAAAATCCCCTACCAAGGAAATAAGTTTTTGAAAAATAAAATATACTAAACCAACTGTCAAACAACACAATTCACTCTATATCAAGTAAATTGAAATACCCCTTCCCAAGTTAAACATCCCCATCCAAAATTCTACACCGTACACTTTCACGCCTTCTAACTACCCTCACCTACACACCAGGTGTCAAAAATCTCAATATTGATGACGACAAAGACCGTAATTTAAATAAAAAAGCAGGCATGTAATGAAACTATCCCACAAGAAAAAAAAATCCCTCATGAATTCTAGAAGCTGCGTAAGAAACTTCCTTTCCCCAAAGCAGGGGTAATTTATGCGTGCTCTTCATGCCTACTGGTGCAGTTTCTGAATCCCGACACAGCGTTGCTAAGGGTGTGGTGCCCGTAGGCTATGGCAACCCCCAAATATACACAGGAAAGGCAGAGACATTTCGATGCCACGTGGGAGGAGTGGGCTACCCTATTAATTGCCCAACGGCCACCATTGTTTTAGAAATTGGACCTCTCCAACGCAGCATCAATATTAAACAGCGGATAATCGCCCGTGGAATTGCAGAAGGGGGGGGGGGGAGGGGGCTACCTGAACTGCATATACCGTTTTGGTAAGGTAGCGGATTAGTTTAAATTTGTTTTGGTAAATGGTATAATGAGCTGAAAATTGGCTTTTACTGTGGAAAATTAAAAATCTACAGTATTTTTAAGCAGAGCAAATAAGGTGGTTGTCGTAGAGTATTTTTTAGCAAACACTCACACCAATTTTGAAATTGTACGATACTTTTCGAGTACTGAGGCAACTGAGGATTTACTGAGGCAAAGCGGAGTGTATGTGAAAAGATTAGTTTCAAACCGCATTTTTCAGAAAATCTTTTTATTTTTATTTTTTTACACGTTTTCACATTACTTTGCAAGGCGGTATTAACCACAAGTGTACGAATCCAGTCTGAAATGCATTTAAATTTTGTGTTCAGTATACCATAATCCGCGGTTGTAACAGGGGCGGATCCGGGATTTCATCTCGGGAGGAGGGTAAGGAGGGGGGGCAATCTGGGATATATATTGAATATATATATACTATATATCATAACAACCAAGAAATAAACACACAGAACAAATCACAAAGGAGTTCGTGTTATGTAGTATGTCTGTGTCTGCTCTTCCTATCTGTGTCCTGAATGAAAAGTTTCTGAAGGTTGGTGTCGTCAGGATAGCTCGGTGGACGAGCACTAATGCGCTAAACAAGGAGTCACGGGTTCGGCTCCCGAACTCTATTCTTGTTGATTTAAACATATATATACTATACATACATATATGTGTGTATATATAATATGCAATGTTGGAATAACTTCCATTTCGGATAGTGAAGGCCGGAAAATTTCGGAGAGGAATGAGGGGGGGGGGGCACTTGCCCCAAGTGAACTATAGCTAGATCCGTTAATGGTTTGTAAAACGGTTTTGGCTGGGCCCCATTAAGACTTCAAAACAAGAGAAACCCGCTTTCGAACGGGGGCCCTTATATCTCTCAAATAGTACATGATTATCAAATCTAACTTTTACCAAGCACTGAACACGTATGGAAACACATAAAAAAAACTATTGAGTATACCTAATCTTTTGTATTCGTTAAGTTTTCTCTTTTCTAATTTTCGAACAGTTAAACCATACATTGAATATATGAAGAAAAAATTCTAAAGTACGTTTATGCAAGTTTTTTTAATTGGTAGCAAAAAATTAATTATGGATTATTTTTATGGTATGAGTGATTTGTAGGCCCCTTCAGAAACCTAAAGTGTAAGCCCAGGCTTCACGGACGTATAGGGTAATCAAGACCTGGTTTTTTTTTGTGTTTCCTGCGAAATTTATGAAAGTGGATTGAGCCTGTTTTGAAACAAAACGCTTCATATACCTTCATGAGTTTTAGATTTAAAAAACAAATACTGTAAGTTTGATATATATTTTCAATCTAAATCACTAGGATATTTAAAAAGAAATGAAGTTTAACAGTATTAAACTAGTATTTAAAAAAGTAAATAAAAACGTGATGGAAATATAAATTAAACTTTCTTGCAGTGAAAGCAACTTAACTATTTCGATATTTGTCTCGCCGGTCAAGTATTACATAACTTTAGTGTATGTGTTCTGCATTTAATTACTTTTAAACTATACTTTAAAACGATAGATTTGAATATATTATAAATGTTGAGAATTTTTTTAACTTAAAACTTGAGAATTTTTTTAATAAAAATTGAGAACATGTTATCACACACGTGAGTTATGAAATTCTGTATTTGAGATATTTTTGAAACTATTTAGAAGTTTTTTTTATTTTTGCTGGACCATTTAAGTTTTTTTATTATGTTAAAACAATTTACGTAATTTAATGGAACTTCCACTGTAAGTTATTTTAAAGCAGTCGGTTCTCAACTTGTAGTAAGTGTACCCCTGGGGGTACGTGGTGGCCCGATTTTGGGTGAGCGAAAATAATATTAGCAATGGTGGAAAGCACTAAATTAAAAAATAATATATGTAATAAGTAAAATAAAAAATAAAAGCATTTAAGTGTTATCAAGTTTAGTTGTTTGATTATTTTGCCAGCTAACTTAACAACAAAAACAAACCTAATCTTTAAGTCTACTAATTGCCTGATTAATTTGCCAGCTAACTTAAAAATAAAAACAAACCTAATCTTTAAGTCTAACAATTGTTTGATTAATTTGCCAGCTAACTTAAAAATAAAAACAAACCTAAACTTTAAGTGTAACAATTGTTTTATTAATTTGCCAGCTAACTTAAAAATAAAAAAAACCTAATCTTTAAGTCTAACAATTGTTTGATTAATTTGCCAGCTAACTTAAAAAATAAAAACAAACCTAATATTTAAGTCTACCGATTGTTTGATTAATTTGCCAGCTAACTTAAAAATAAAAACAAATCTAATCTTTAAGTCTACCAATAGCTTGATTAATTTTCCAGCTAACTTAAAAATAAAAACAAACATAATCTTTAAGTGAACAATTGTTTGATAATTTGCCAGCTAACTTAAAAAATAAAAACAAACCTAATCTTTAAGCCTAACAAAAATAAACTTTTTTGTGTAAGTGGATGGGTGTGTGTAGGGTTATAAGAGTAAGGGGTACACTCATAAAATTAAAAGTTCTATCAAGGGGTACGTGGGAGAAAAAAGGTTGAAAACCACTGGTCTAGAGAATAACTTTAAAAATAATTGTACTTTTATCTTTATGCTTTTAGCTTCCTGTTTGATATATCAATAAAATTATTTCAAAATAACTCGTCATTTGAAGGAAAAACTGGTTTCAGAGCTGAATTAATAAATTATACTATACTCCATAATGGTGGGCAAAAGATTATTGCCTAAATTACATAAATAAATATTTTATTGTGTATTATAATCAGCAAATGCCGCATTTCGTAAGTTATAAAATAACGAGTTGCCGAGTCAAACGTGGTATTAATTTCCAAGCAATTATTTTTACAGCAACCAGAATTTGGAGCAACTATTTATTAAAAGCAAGTATAAATTTGGAGCAACTATTTATTAACAGCAAGTATAAATTTGGAGCAACTATTTAGAGCAACCATTAATTTTGGATCAACAGAAATATTAATTATAGAAGAAACTTTCATTCGCAGAGCGTCTAGAAAAATATATTACTAAAACTCCAAAGCTCTGTAAAGAAATCAAGTTAAGCAATGAAATACAGGATGCAATAGTTGTTAATCTTTATAAATCAAGATTAAAACAAAATTGGACTCAATGAAATCAGGCTGCAATAACGACAAGATATTTTTCATTTTGGATGGCTTTGAGAACTAGCAACATGATCCACTAAATATAAGTAGTTTTGTTAGTGAAATAGACCTAAATTTCCAGATTAGACCAGATTTAAGGGATGACTGAAAGTTTGGATTTTCGCAAAAGGAATAAATAGTTTTTGACATTTTGGATGAAAAAGCTCATTCTTTCCCGCCATAAAATCAGTATTTATATCAAATAAATCTAAATGTGAATAAAAAGGAGCAGCAAAGTAAATTTTAAATTTTAAATCAGAACTTTGACATCGCTGCCTAAAAATAATTTAGTTTCTCATCACCACATTCATAAACAGAATTGAATTTTTTTTACCCTAATAGTAATTTTTTTTTAAATTACAATAAATTTAACTGATATGGCCTTTATCAAATTAAATAATTATCGAATGACCACCAAGGCCATCGCTATGGGGAGGGCAAACAGGGGGAGGGATAAAAAGTATATCCTCTCCCCTCCGCACCAATGCTGGTAAATTCCTGTAGGCTTGACAAAATCCCAAACCTGGTTGTAAACTTGTGAAATTTTTTTTTACTTTTTTCTTTTAAATGAAATTAAGTAGTTTTACTTTTAAAAAAGCAAAATGTTTCACAAGTTTGCCAACTAGGTTTATGATTTTGCCAAGTCTATAGGAATTTTAAAACGTTCTTACAGTCAGTGCAGGCATGAAAATTTTTGAGGTTACCGAGATGTCACTATTCTATGAATGTTGAATCACTGAGAGTGTCAATACTCTATGATTATAACGGACAAGTGTCCTGATTCATTGAAAATAATAGCAGAACAATGAATGAACAGATCATTCATGAAATGTAGTTTTAATAATGGAATGTAGTTTTCATCATAGAATGTAGTTTTAATCATGAAATGTAGTTTTAATCTTGACATGTAGTTTTAATCATGAAACGTAGTTTTAATCATGAAACGTAGTTTTAATCATGAAACGTAGTTTTAATCATGAAACGTAGTTTTAATCATGAAACGTAGTTTTAATTATGAAACGTAGTTTTAATCATGGAATTTAATGGCGATGAGCTATTATAAATGAATGAATAATGAATATAATAATGATTCTAGGTGAATTCACTGAATATAATAATGATTCTAAGTAAATTCACTGAATATAATAATAATTCTAGGTGAATTCACTGAATATAATAATGATTCTAGATGAATTCACTGAATATAATAATGATTCTATGTGAAATCACTGAATATAATAATGATTCTAGGTGAACCATTGTAAAAAAACTACAAAATTTTAATAAATTTTACTTCTTACCGGGTTTTCAATTTCCCTTCCAAAACTACTTTTCCCATTCAAGCGGGAAAGAATTGGTAAATTATTAGACTCTAAAAAAAGTTGATACGTTGATTTTAAAATAAGTTAGTAAAATCCCATATTTGACTTGGCAATTTTAAGGCTCTTCCCGACCCCAACCAAACCTAATCCCTAGTGATAACCCTGATGACCATACTATTTTTCATAAATCTACAAAATGTTAATGGCCACAAATTGAAAAAAAAACCAAAGGTGCATATAAATTACATCACAAATCCACCCGTTGAAGAAGAATTGAGATCAAATCAACGTATTCAATTAAAATAACATCATCTCGTTAAGAAGTAACACTCCAGAATTTTCTTTTGCTTCATCATCAGCGTCTGAGAGTCTGTCCGGAGCCTCAACGGCCGCGCTATCTGATACCTCGACCACATTATCTGATTTATAGTCCAATCGGTCTGGATTCCGCAACCTTATAAGCGCACAACCAAAGGTCGCCAACAGAAACAAGGAGGATCCTTTTCGGATTCGCTGCCTTCAGTCGCTCTGTTGAAAGATGTCCATCTCTCGTTATCGCCCCAGAAAAATTAAAACTGAGAGATAATTCCTCCATAAAGGTCAGGACTCGAACTTTGCAACGCTCTGCTATAAAAAAGAAGGGTGTCTGTTCCCATAAAGATGTCGATAGTCGCTAAACATTTTTTTAATCATGAAGGTAACAATCCCGTCCTAACTAAAAGAATGATACTGTTAAGACATTCCTTAACCATGTGTGTTTCAGTTACTATCCACTTTTTAAAATTTCCCGAAGAGACTGATACCAACAAATGTCGACAAATTTAAGAGATGTCATTACATTTTTTTTAAATTATAAATTCCTTCGTAAATTTTTTTTCTGGATTATAAAAGAGTACAACATAGCGTCTTCCACATTGGAGATGTTATAAAATTTTGAAAGCTCTGCAGTCTAGTACAAATACAACAATTGACGATCAACAACAGGTTCAAGGCCTAACAAGGTTGGTCCATCTAGTACCTCCTAACTATCCCCTAATGCATATCTAACTTCTTCTTAAAATCCGTTAATAATTTACAATGAACAATATTCACTGGCAAGTTGTTCCATTTGTCTAATACCTTATTATAGAAATAGTGTTTTCTCCCTTCCCGATTAATATGGGATTTGTTTAACTTAAACCCATGACCTCCGTTCTATCACTCATATTAAAATATAAACCCTCCACATCCCCTTGTTTAATAAATTTGAACTGTTGAATCAAATCTTCCCTAATCCTTCTCTCTTCCAGAGTATACCAGTCTAGTGCAATTTGTATTAACGTATCTTTTATACTACTA
Source organism: Troglohyphantes excavatus (assembly GCA_963932185.1). NCBI lineage: Eukaryota > Metazoa > Arthropoda > Arachnida > Araneae > Linyphiidae > Troglohyphantes > Troglohyphantes excavatus. The sequence goes on along the minus strand of OZ010666.1, from coordinate 34,745,767 downwards.
AAATTGGGAAACATTAATAATTGCATTATGGAAAAGTGGTACTTGATGTTAACTGCAATGTCGCGTCAAAGCTTACTCAAGTGATAAGCGTAAAAATTCAAATTTTCAACAATATCTTAATTTATGTGCATATATCTTCGCTTATTCAAACAATATTTGTTTTGCTTAAAGTACCAAATGTTTCAGAGAAAAAAATATTTTGAATTAAAATTCCTGCTATTTCAAGTAAGAATAATAAAGTGTCTATATTTAAAAGAATATAATTCCCTACCCGAAAATACAATAACCCAAATACTAAAAAAAAAGTTTTACAGAATTGTGTGAAAATTAACTTTACCTTCATATTTTCTCAAATAACATTTTTAAGGTTATGATTTTCGTATTTAGTCTTAAGACAACACAACGAGAAACTATCACACGTTATAAAAACAGTGGGCCAACAGAAGGAAGACATCGTAAGTTCAATGACCTTCATGTCAGTAAACATACAATAAACAAGACTAAAATTAACCGTAACGGATTTTTTTCTATGCGACAGAGAAAGTTTCCTACAACAAACATCGCCCGTATCCCACACACTCCCCCAATGAAAAAAAAATTTGCATCGCTGCCAAGGTGTCACAACATGCTTTAGGAGCATACCTCGAAAATATATGGCAGCAGATGGAAGATACTTTTTATTTTTTGAATTTCAAGTAACGCAACAGACGGCAATTTACTTCTTGTAACAGTAAAACTAAATTATTAAAATAAATTTTTTTTTTCTCGAAGTCACATAATTTTGTTTTATGAATCTATTATTTGTGATTTCCTTAACCACCTGACGGATACAAACGTGTATATCCGTTCGAGTATCGCCAGTTTTTCCAGTAATACACATAATATAAAAAACGATAAAAAATCTGTTTTTTGAAAGGATTTTCAAATTTAAAGCGTTAAAAGAACTTTTGAAAACATTCTCTACGGATGAAATATTTTTGTAAAAAAAGGAATGTGTTGGAAATATAAATTAAACTATGAAAAGAAACCTACAGATTCGAAATTTTGCTTATCCGTCAGAGAGTTTTAAGTACTAAACTCGTTTCCTTCAGTGCTAAACTTCTTTCAGAACTAAACTTTCAGGGATAAACTCCAGTTCGATTACCGATAAACATAACAAAGACACACCGATCAAAGAGAGAAGGTTTGCAATTGTAATCGGTAACGACTGAAATGTCCTCACGTTGGGCAATATGAAAAATTTTCAGTGAGTAGAATGCCAGCTAAGGTGCCGATACTGTTACCATACAGTATTTCAAAATTACGAGGTAGTGACTCTTATTCCCTCTTACTGGATAGATCGCAAAACAGTCGCCAATATCTCAATTGTGTTTCTACAGTTGCTAAATTTATTCAATCGATCAGTAACCCAGCAAAAAAGGTTAACATAAAACCTTAATCAAAATTGTGAAATTGAAGGTTTTATGCAGAAAAACTACATTATTTTTTTTAAAGATCTATTAAATTAAAAGTTTCTGTTTCAATGTCCTTCATAAAATATGCAAAAAAACTGCACAAAGTTTTATGCAAAAAATGTAAACATTTAAAAAATACATTTTTTAGTTTCAAATTCATTTAGAATCTTCAATTTCCCAATTTCGATGAAGATTTTGTGCTGACTATTTTTGTTGTGAATGTTAAACCATTTATCAATTAAAATTATCACCAATTCAAGTACAAGAAATAAGTAAGAAAGAAGCTGAGAACGTAAACAATACATATGCATCAGCGTTTTAATTTTTTTATTTGCAGGGTATAGAGAAAAAACGATGACGGTATATCCGGAATTATTTTACAGAAAACGCAAATCTAAGTTTCTTGTCTCATAGACAAACACATTCTGATCGTTTAACGTATTTTAACGGACTATAACCGTTCTTGTCCTTTTGATACTTATTCAATGAAATAAATCCCTCTGGCTAACTCAGGTTGTGATGTCGTTTTCAACCTAAAAAGAACACTCATCGCTTTTTCCTTTACCATTCTCTTGATCCATGTATTTTCGACTTGAGAAGATTATGCGAACGCTATCCATTTAAAAAAAATAATAACTTTTTTCCACAAAGAAAATTTTAAATATTCATAAATTAAAATCAATTTAGAAACTTTTCTCAAAAGCGAGTCATGTGATTGTAAAATCATTTTACATTAAAAAATCGCCAAGATAATAAATTAGACGTCGTCGCACGAACGAATACTGTCCTCTCAAAAAAAACCTTTAGACAGATTAAAACACATTTTGTGCTTAGACACTTTTTGTTTTAGATTAAAACAAAAAGTAACTTTCTGAACACAAAATGAACTTTTCCTCGAATAGCAATACGTATTCATATAATGATTGTACAGAGAAGAACTTCAACAGTTCGCAGATAATATGGAGTTATCATGAAATTGCTCGTGAGTTAAGACGTTCATGATGAATGAGCAGGACACGATTTCGATGGAGTTACGATCACTTCCTTTCCCAGAAACAACATGATGGAAAGAAGTAACTCTTTACACAAATCTCCAACTCGAAGGTTCAGTTTGGACACTGCAAATAATAAATTTAGATTGTTTTATTATTATTCAAAATCAGCTTAAGACTGGTTTTCTGTTACGAAGTTGAAGAACTGAAAGTAAACTTTTATCATATGAAACTAACTTTTTATCATCCGAAACTAAAACTATAAATTTCATTTTTATAATATTACCACACAACAAAGATTCGATTTAAATTTATAAATTTTAATCTTAATAAAGAGCATATTTCAAAATAAGCACGTCCATTCGTAATCTCTAAGTAACCCATTATATTAATTTTTGATTGGGAAATATCAATATTTCTCTTATTCTTTTCGCTAACGTTTTCTTTAAAAAAATTATACAAAATGTCTTTTTCACAGGTAATATTTAAAGAAAAGGCATATTTAAATCCCTATTGTCACTTTCCCTCTTTCTACTAATAGTCCAGTCAGCAAAGCATGAAAAAAGGGCCAATACGGAAAAAAATCCGGGTAAGCTGGAAACAATTTGAATCTCTTCTAAAAAGTGTTCTATACGATATATTAATTTTGAAACCTCGCACCACCGGCGTTGGCCGCCATCTTGGATAAATGGCGGCGAAAATCATTTTTTTGCAATTATCTCTCTAGGTATTAAATATAGAGAAAAAAATTCGATTACAAAATTATTTGTCAAGTCATTTCCAACAAAAATGCTATTTATACTTTTTACGATATATGGTTAAAAATACGATATATCAAATTTAAGAATTTAAGGCAAAATTAAAGATAACTCATATTTAACTTATTAAAAATTGCGATATTTCCTTTCCTTGATATGAATTGGTTCAAGATACAAATTCTTAACATAAGAGACTCTCAAGAAAATTTTGTTTCACAGACCTTTTCTTTTTTCCTTTTTATGTTAGATTTTAAGTTAGATTATAAGTTTTTATATACGAAACTGAGGGGTATGCACCTCGCATAGAGACAAATACTCATGTTAACACCTAAGTTATGTGCAACAAACTCAGAGCGTGTTGCTCGATTTTCACTAATGTGTATCACTTCAAATGGCCTGTATAAACATTATATGGGTATATTCTCTGTATCCCACGTATGGTTGTTGAAGGAAATCCTGTATATCCTAACGGAGAGGTCAGGACCTTAAATAAATTTCCTTGATATGAAAGGAAACTAATGTTCACTTAAAAATAATATTAATACTGTCCACTTACAATAACACAATAACATGAAAAAATACAATATCAATGCAGAAGACGTCTTCATTTGCTTCTGGGACAAATCGCACGTACTGCAAATTCAGCTAATCAATACTTGATGGAGGGCAAAGCCGCACCAGGACGTCGTAGACATCTTTACCTGACAGTATTAAAAATGTGTTTGAGTACTCTAATACTGCCTAGTAAGATGACGTCGACTATCCTTCCTTAGGAAGGGAAAACTGCAACTGTCGAAAGGCTCCCCAGTACTTGGCAAGGATGGTCTTCTATCTGCTGAAAAACTGAAACGTTTCACAAATATATATGAGCCATGTAGTTTCAAAATTAGATAATTTTTTATAAATTTTGAAGAAGAGGCTGAAAACGATTGACAGCCACGTATTTTTTGGATTTAAACGAATGACTTTGATTGCATTTGTAGACTGAATGCATACACTTTTGGTCCATACCGCTTTTGAAGGTGATGTAGTACATTGATAACTTGTAAAAAAATATTTTAAAAAAACGATTTCGGGTTTATGTGGATCTATCTGGATTTGAAACTAGAGGGCTCATATACTACTTACTTCTCAAACAAAGAAGAAATGAAATTCGAATTCTGAAATTCACATTTTCATTCTATATTCATTCACCATAATCTCATTACAAAAATACAGTTAAGAAAAAGAGACATTTTTAACAAGAATCAAGAGAAATGAAATATTAAGAAAATCATAAGTGAATAAAAATATTAAAGAATATACGAGGAAAAACAAATAAATAAATATCCAAAAAGAAGTCATTTCAATCAATACCAACTTACATATTCTTTTTTTCAATACACAGACACCGAACTAACCCGGAGGTATAACTGATTATCTACCGCAAATACAAAATCTTTTAATTACATTGAAAGCGAAGACCGATTCGCCCGGCTCATATAGTTGGTGTGTTCATAAGAAATCGTATCGCACTTGATTTGCTTTCCGATTGGAAATCTAAGAACCTAAATCCCGACCTTCGCTCTGTGGGGTATGCTTCATCAACTAACTACTTAAGATAAAGTAACAACGTTCCATTGCTAATTCAGCACGAACTGCAGTTTTCTTGTCTCGTCAGATAACGTTTGATTAACGGTTACTATATCTAGTTACGGAGATTCGTTTCGAAATTCCGTGGATTTTTCTTTTCTTCAATTACGATTAGTTCGGCAATTTTACTTTCAACGGCATTTATCTAAGGGTCATCTATTTAGAAAAATTACGTCAATATATTCTTTAAGTAGGCCCCCACAGAGCAGATTAAGCATGCAACCACATAACTGTGCTAACTGTGAAATGTGTTTTTCCTTACTGGCTTCGGAACTGTATTCATACGCGCGCCACGGTAAAGCCAATTCCTCAATGGGAGAATACTCTCCAGTTGTTATTATTATAGCTCAGTAGCAGGCCAAAGCATAGAGTGAGAAGTAGACAGGAAGGTCCACGCTAACAAATGTTAGGGGTATATTCTTAGCTAAAGAAACGTTGTGTAAATGGAATTGAAAATTGATCTCCCAGATTTAAGTTTATAGTGAAATATATTCATATTCTTAATTTTAACCATACAAATATTTACTACGCCATTTTTATTTAGAACATAGGTTAGAACAGTCATATATGTGTTGGTAGCCGTAACTTTTATTTAACTGTCGATAAGTTGCATATTCTAAAAATTCCAGTTGTTATTGAACGATAATACCCACTTTTTTATAACTTTAAAAATCTTAATTGGATTTCCATTTACTTTATATAGTGTGTCATTTTAACGTTCCATTTAATTTATTAATAATTTGTGAATTAATAACATTACTACAAGTTAAATTATACAAATATTTACAACGTTTGATATTTTAAAGCAGTAATAATTTAATAAACAAAACAGTAATAACAGGCATAATTGGCATACAACAAGGTTAATTTCACAAATAAACAAAGCCATTACACAGGATTCAATGAATATTGCCTTAAAATTGGATATTACAGTAAATATTACAAATAACATTAACAGAGGTGATATCAATTGCACTCTATTTAATCGTTGATTTTCGATAGTCAAACCAAAACAAACAAATACATTAAAACCGTGTTTATTAATTCTTATCAGAGTTGAAAACATTTATTAAATAGCTCCCTAATATATTATAATAAATTAATTTTACAGCAATTAGAAATTCCCAGCGTTTCCACCTGCCTGATAATATAAAGTGAAAATAAAGCAAAGTAAAAGGTTTCTTAATTTCCAAACGTTGAGATTAGATAATAAAATATATTTTTGTTTATATGCGCTTTCATTTAAAGTTAAATCGATATATTCTGGCAAAATTATTCGTTATCAACTTCATAGATATAAAAACATAACTGTACTTAAATCAGTTTTGAAAATATATATTAATAAGTGTTGTCACGATAATCAAATCTGGTCATAATCATTGGTATAAAAACGACATAGGAAAAATCGCATGAATCGGTAAGACAAATAATGTTTTTCCATTTTCGATTAAATTTAAATTCATTTTAAAAGTATGAGAAACACATGTTAATAATTTTTACCACACCAAGGTATAGCAGTATTGCTAAAACATACTTCCCAAACATCTTAAGCGGTAAAAAAAAATATATCTTTGAAATTGCTAACTTTTGCGATGTTCGAAAGTCAGCTGTTTAGTCTATATTAGATTTCTAAAATACACTATGTGAACTAATCGCCAGCATATCCAAAAGTTTCACATTGACTTTAGTTTCAGTTTGATCTATATAAGCTTTAAACCATTTTACATACGTATGGAAAGTAATCTGCAGTATGCATAAACGTGCAAGTCAATGAAATTGACAAGCATTTTTTTTATATAATACGGATTAACTTTCAGCTAATATTATTTCAATCTGTCGTTAATCGTGATGTCAGGTTGTATGTCTTGCAAGCAAACTTTTTCTTCTTACTATAGTACCTTCATAAGTATTTTACTTTCTTTTATAAGTATATTTATTTTGTAGCTGAATACATATTCAACCCCTGAGCTCAAACATCACTGGAGTGATTACTAAGCGTGAACGGCCGCATTACACCCATTTGAACCTTTACGTTAAAAAATATTTCTTTTGCATGGCATCACCACTGAGTTAAATAATAATGGAGAGTAAACTAAGCGTGCGACCACACGGTACCGTACAGGCTTTGAAATTGTATTCATCCGCGCGCCACGGTAAATTCCATTTTCCCTAAATGGGAATATACTCTCCAGTGGTTATTTAAGCTCAGTAGATTCAAAGGGTTTGTTTTTTCAAGCAATTTTAATTTTGCTTGTATTTAAATTAACCCTCTGATGGAGCTGCACGACTTAAGTCGTCCATAGATTTCCAGTTTTTCTAGCAATACCCATACACTTACTTTCAATTAATAAAAAAATTCGATGTTGAAATATTTTTCAAATCTAAAGGGCTGGGGGATTTCTTAGAAGCCATATCTATTAAAATAATAAAAATTTAAAATATATTTAATATACATGTATTTTAAATATAATATAAACTACATTACAGAGAAAACAACTTCACAATTTTGCCCTTTTTTCTAACCGCTCAGAGGGTTAAATTAAATTGTTTTAGTATACGCGGAAAATGTAATAGGTTATGCTGGGTTTTTTAATGAAAATATCTTCTCGAAGTAGTAATGTATAAATCAGTTATCATGCGTTATATAAATACAAATTTACTGAGACAAAGTATTTCCTATGTACTAAATGTACCCAATGTTTGGGAAACCCATGTTATTTCTAGCTCAGGTTAAACAACAGTAAATCAATTAAACAAGCACGTACTATTCAAGGAAATATTTAGGAAGAGGCACATCGAAGGATATCAAGGAAGTGTGAACGAAATGGAGATGACAGCGAAGCACGTGCGTAATTCCAACCTAAATAGTGAATATCTCATCGTGTTTGGACTGCATAATCACTTCTTGTTTCCTAAGCTGTTCACGTGTTGTCTTCCATTTATACTGATGCTGTCCGGGTTTTTGTGGAACTCTATGCTAACTCAATGGCGGATATAGCTATAGGGCAATAGGTGCAATTGCCTCCTCAGAGAATTAAAAACTACATAAAATGGACATTTTTCGTTTAGGGAGTGAATTTTTAAAAACAATATGATAATTTAACACATTTTTATATATAATTCACTTACGCGGTGATTAAAAACACTGTACTTCATTTCGTGGTTTGGCAACACAAGGTCATCCGATAATGAGCAACAACGTCGCCACGTTAGTCTTAGGACACATCTGGCGTTCGTAATTTTACCTTAGCGTTTACAATCGGTTTAATCCTTTAGCGTATACTACTTTTGATGATTTTAGTTGAAATTCGGAAGATGATAAGCGTTATTATTTTAAACAACAGAAGTTCAAAGCGTATTACAATGTAAACAAACACTTGTCCTTCAATTAAGGTCTTCACTTCGCCTGCAGCTATATATTTGAGCTAGCTGTCGCGACGTTATCGAAGGTTTGATTGCTGAGCTAAATAATAACTGGAATGCAGGATTAATAACTGGATTAATGTAATCTCTATTATAACAAACTTACTTTTCATAACTCGAACCTTCGGAAATACTGCTTCCTAATTTAGAGCTACGAATAAATGATAGGGATAATACCCGAGCTGTCAACCCGTTCTACAAACTTTCACGCCAAAATTAACTTGATTACAAATAAGTAAAAGATTAAACGTTTAAATAACGTATAAAAATCAGTCTACAATGTAAAACTAAACAGTATAAAATCTGGTTATTTCACTCTTTACTTTGTTCTTCTGAACAGCTCTTTTGTAAAGACCATTTTACAGAGAAAACAACTTTACTAATACAACTTTAGATGGTATTTTTGAAAACTGTCATAAAATTCTGTTTTTAAAGAGTGGTATAAAATAATTCTCTTTGTACTGCTTCACTATAATTTTAGGAAAAATTAATTTTATATGTTTGTTTCATTAATAATAAATGTTAATTAATTGTAAAATTTATTGAATAATATTATTAATAAAAATATGTATAATTTTTTTAAAAATATTTTCCACCGATTGCCTCTTCCGAGATCAAATCCTAGATCCACCCATGTACGATCTATGGATCACGACTCTTTGTGAGTTGCTATTCAATTATTATTTTTTAAATGTATACAATTAAAAATCAAGAGTAACTGTAAACTGAAGACAAAAAATATGTATATAAATTGAGATGCAATAGCAATATGTGCTTGTGTCCAAGATTTATTAAATAGGCGCAAAAGCTATTTTATCAACAGCAATAATAATTTATCATTTATGCAAAAAAAAAATATATAAAAAAAGTTTTAATGCATTTGAATGAGAAACCCTAACTTAAAATGAAAAAGATGTCGTGCAACATTCGGACAACTTCCTATTAACTTCATCAAATTCAAATGTCAAAAATCAGCTTTCTACTTCAACTAGCATTTCCTCTTAAATCCAAAATATTTGCAAGAAATTTGAATGAATCTTAACACTATATGGTTTTTGCATGACCTTAAAATGTGGAGTGAGGGAAAAGATGGATAACTTTACGAAATGTAGTATTCTAACTTTTGACTGTTGGTCATTTTGCTTAGAGTTTACCGATTAAATCAATGGTCACTAAATTATACATGAAATCAATTTTGAATAAAATTCTTATAACCATCTAAAATTAATAGAAATAATTAACAGAAACATCAAAAAATTAAAATTAAAAATAGCATCCGTTTTTATGTTAGGTATAGCACATACTATTGCCATGGAAACTAAAATATCGCATTCGATCTTCGAAAACTGTCGCGTACCTAAGATATATTTTTTCCACCTCACTTAAGAACAACTTTTTAAAGTAACTTTTTACAGACTGGGCAGACCTCCAAACGTTTACAAACATTGAAAACTTGGCGTCGAAAATTTACTCCAAAAATATCTCATTGTCCATAAAGAAATATCCGGAAATATGAAATATAAATTACATTAATATGAGTTATTTTTTGACTCGCTGAATAGGAATGTAGTTAGTTCTAGGGTCATTCATTCCCTATAGAATGTTTCTATATGCAAGAACAATTTACCTAATAAGTCAGTGCCGTTCGACAAAAAGAAAAATTCATACGCTAGATCACAATAGATTATCTCTCCAAAAAATCAATCCATTTAAAAGTTTGGTAACCCTAATTTTATATATCAGGTACATTTTCATCTCCTATTTGAAGAAACCCACCAGAAGGGTAGCCAGCCAGTTGTCGACACACGTTGCCATAGCGATGGCCAGTTCTAACAGCGCTACCATGGGGCGTGACCGAGCTAATAACGCGGTGGGCACAGATTTCCAGTGTTTCTTTTATGCGCTCGTTTTATTCATCGCGATTAGTCGCCATATATTTTCCAATCACGTCCATCTATCACGCGTTCCTTTTTTATTACTATTATTTCTATGACGATTTTCAGAAATAGCCGGAAATCGCCTATTGAGGGTAGCAGACTTCCAGGCGCCTATGGAATGCTTCATGATCAAGGGTGTTACATAGAAGAGAAAATTTTGGGGAGTTTATTAGTATATATATCACCTTTTTATTCTTCTTTTCGACTTATTAACAATTGAATTTTAAAAAAAATTAAATTTTTTTTTTTCACGAGAACGATTGTGAACGGCATATAAATTTGTGAAATTAATTAATTTTGCAATTATTTTAACTTCAATAGAAATTTGAAAATTTCTTTAAAAATAAATTATTTTACTGAGCTTAAAATTAAGATAATATAAAAAAAATTAACATTTTACAATATAGTACAATGTAGATCCACATTTTGTACTCTTTCAAAATTTCTCTTTGCTGTTTCAAGTGAAATCAGGATTAAAGAAAATACAATTAAAAATAAAGTGAGGAAAGACAAAAAAAAATTATCAAGCTTTATTAAACACTATGAATTACTATTAATATTTTAGAAAATACTCTAAAAAAGACCTTGAGGTATATAATACTTATTTGATTAATTCTTTTAAATATTTCATTTTTTAACAGTAAACACAATTTAGAATTTTTTTATAATTTTAATTTTTATATATTTAAATTTACTGTACAAAAAAAACAATTACAGTGTTTTAAACATGGCAAAGTTTCATAAAAAAAAATTTAAGTAACCCAGTAATTTTACAAAGAAATTAGAAATAAAAAGTCACATTAAGTTTTCATTGCAATAGATGTTTATTATTTTAAATAACTACTACTAAAATATCATTTAAAACTAGGTACCGCGATCCAAATGGACTAAAACCTATTAATCTAATATGAAATCTTAATGTAAAAATCGCAAAAGTCTTAAATTTAAATAGCATTCTATTAAAACAAATCATGATGGCTAAAAAATAAATTGTTACAATAATTGAATATTAGGGTGGGTCCAAAAATATTAATATTTATTTTTCTCGTACGGAAAAGTTGCATACAAAAAAAACCACAAAAAATAAAAATCAGTGGACATTTTCCGGTACTAAAAGTATATAAAAATCAACGAAATTAAAAAAATTTCATAAATTTTTATTTGATTATTATATTGGGTATTATTTATTGAAAATTTTTCGTAAATTATTTGTATGGGGAATACTTTTTTTTATGGTACAAAAACGTTTTAAGTGGATTGTGATTAGCACAATGCAAGTTCCAAAAATTTTGTAATTTCTCGTTTTTCAAACACATTGAGCGACCAAAACACATTGACAGATTATCGATGCTTTAATTTATTTAACTTTATTGAACCATAAATAAGCATAAGAAACTACAGCGCGTCGATTGTTAAATTTTAAGTAATATTAAAAAAATTAATAATTTTTTTCAATTTCTTATTAACTTTCAGTACGAAGCGTGACCGAAAAAAGTGAAACGATTTTTAAATATTTTACGTCTTTTCTCTTCCTGGTTTGCGAAAAAAAATCTTAATTTTTTTCGACCCACATCTACATATAATTGCAGTTTTGAATAATTATGTAATCCCTTAATTAATATTATGATAAATTGTATAAAATAAATATGTTTCAGTTAGTAGTTTATTTAGAACCTTTTAAATGGACTAAAAAGAAAATCCACTTTAAAAAAAAAAAATAGCGCGCGTTTTGGCTGAATAATTTATTTGGATAGTTTTAAAAGTTTCATTCTAAAAGCATGTTTAAAATAATGCACTTGATTAATATTTTAGCTTCTGTAAAACAGAAAATGTTGTAAACACTGAAGGCTACTTAGCTCGTTTGACAAGTAAACAACAAACAATTACGATAGTGAATTAAATGGATTAGATATACAGGCAATTAGTTTTTGTGTATTAGTTCTTTTATAGAGATGGAATATAATTTTAGAACGATAAGGATTATTATTTAATAGATAATTATTTAATGTAAATATATTTTTATTTAAAGTGGAAAAACACAAAAGTTTTTTTTTTCAATTGTAAACATTAGAAATTAAATAAAACTAAATCTTCATAGTTAATTTAAATTGTAGCATTTTTTTTATACGTTTAAAATTCACTGTTTTGAAACAATCTCATATTAAGTAAAGTGCTAATCAACTCGTTTGGCGACTTCCTTATAAAACGCTTGTTCTTATTTAATCCCTATGGGATGTTTATATAAATATCTCTCTTCCCATAGGATTGGTATTAAAGGTATCTTTTACTCAAAATAACAACTTTTAAAACTGAGCACACAGAAACAAACCTGTCATGAACCCGCAAATCGAGGAAACCAGCAAAAACAATTGGTGGATGCATGCATTTCTATGGACCTCATAATTTTCAAGTTTTAAAATAAAAAGGATATTTTTGGAAATATTTTTCATTTATTTTTTTAAAAATAGATACAGATAACCTCTTTTTTTAAATATTTTTTTACATGTCTATTTTTGCATGTACGCTCCTCAACAAATAAACACGAGCTATTTTCAAAACAGACAAGATTTCATCCCCAAGGGATGTTCCCAACTCTTATTTAAGGAATATATTCTACTTTTATTTAAAATGTAAAAAAGTAACCCTCGATTATTAAATATTAATAGTTTAAAAGAAAATTAATATTATTAGCAAATGAAATCTAGGGAAGATTTGAAATTGCCCAACTTGTATGATTCCATTTAAATTAGACCTCAGTACGGACACTGATTTGGAATATGGATGCAACAAATCAATGCTTGCGAGAGAACTATTTAATATTACCTGATATATTAAAAAAAAAGATGAAAAATGCCGATAAGTTGAAACTGGGAACTTTCAGCACTGTTGAGTTGGGAATTTCGAACCGTTAGTTGGGAAATGTCTTGTTTCAACTCTCCCAAAATATTTTTTGTGCGACGGCACTGATCCCAATGACTGCAGAAAAGTAATATTATTAACAAATGAATGCTAGGAAAGATTAGAAATGGCCCAACTTGTGTGATTACATTTAAATTATACCTCAGTACGGGCACTGCATTGGAATATGGGTGCGACAAATCAATGCTTGTAAGAGAACTGTTTAATATAACCTGATACATAAAAAAAGATTTAAAAAAATGACGATAAGTTGGAACTGGGAACTTTCAGCACTGTTGAGTTGGGAATTTCGAATCGTTAGTTAGGAAGAATTTCGAATCGTTAAGTTGGCAAATGTCTTGTTTCAACTCCCTCCAAAATATTTTTTGTGCGACGGCACTGATCCCAATGACTGCAGAAAAGTAATATTATTAACAAATGAAAGCTAGGAAAGATTAGAAATTGCCCAACTTGTGTGATTACATTTAAATTATACCTCAGTACGGGCACTGCATTGGAATATGGGTGCGACAAATCAATGCTTGTAAGAGAACTATTTAATATTACCTGATATATAAAAAAAAAGATAAAAAATGACGATAAGTTGGAACTGGGAACTTTCAGCACTGTTGAGTTGGGAATTTCAAATAGTTAAGTTGGGAATTTCGAATAGTTAAGTCGGGAATTTCGAATAGTTAAGTTGGGAATTTCGAATAGTTAAGTCGGGAATTTCGAATAGTTAAGTTGGGAATTTCGAATAGTTAAGTTGGGAATTTCGAATAGTTAAGTTGGGAATTTCGAATAGTTAAGTTGGGAATTTCGAATAGTTAAGTTGGGAATTTCGAACCGTTAGTTGGGAAATGTCTTGTTTCAACTCCCCCCAAATATTTTTTGTGCGACGGCAGACGAGACTGATCCCAATGACTGCAGAAAAGTGACAGAGATCTCTTTTAAATGTGGTTGGAGACACAGAGAGAGGAAAGCGGGGTGTTTTCCCAGCAAACAAGGTCGATGCGAATGGGAAAGTGGCCGACCTTCGCCAGGAATGCTGCACAACAGCCTCTCTCTTCTCTCTCTCCATCCAGCAGAAGGCAACTCTCGCATGCAAACAAGCGAAAACGAGAGAGACTCTCTCAACAGGTGGGTGCGGCCTCTTTCTGCAGGCAAGAGACAACCTGCAGAGAACAGGGATTTGATTTTTTTTATTGGGAGAAGCGGAAGTGAAGGTATTACCTTTAAGATCCGAGTGCCGATCCTCGTTAAACATTGTTTATTATGTTTGGGAACGGGATCTAGGTTAATGCAGCTGGAAACGGCCAAACGACGGTGGGAGTTTGTTTATTGTATGGAATATCGGAGTTGTTCTGTTGAAAATGTACTTTAAAATGGCGGGGTTTTTTGTGTAAGTTACTCGATACGTGACAGTTGTGTTCAGGAACCGACTTACAAGTTTAGGAGCCCAGGGCATTTGTGGGCCCTCTGACGTACCTTAAAATAAAACAGCTAAATTTATGAAAATACTTTATTTCAACTTGCGCGACTGTGCTCAGTGGTTGTGCATGCATTTGACAAAAGTGAGCATGCTATATCGCATGAATTGAATTTTACAAGGATTCTTTGGCAAATCAATGCGAAATATGGCATTTAACATGAACGCGCAGGAAACATGAAAGCGATTTGATTGGATAAAATGATAGAATTTTTACCCAAAAGCAATAGTGATGTTTTAAAAAAAATTCAGTAGTTAATAAATTTATTTTTAGCTTAAGCGTTTAAGAATTTTTGGCGACCGCCCGAATGCCTTGCCGTAAATCAGTCTCTGGTTGTGTTGTAAACGTAAGTTTATAAATTCGCTTTCGCGGATCATTATAAACGTAAAAAAGTCAAGTAGGCGTGCATATAAGGTTTTTCGAAATAAACAATTAAAACTTAAATATTGAAGTATGATTTTCTCAAAATGTTTCAATGCTTATGGATGTTGCAAGATGATCAAGTCAGAAATGAGAGTTAAGAACTCATCAGATGTATGCATCACTAATACCATCATCAATAAATCACTAATCCTGTCATAGTCTTTTAAAAAATCAGCTACTATCTCCTTTAAAATTAATTTTATACACATGTTATCAATTTACGCATAAATACGAATAAAATGTGCTTCATTAATTATGTTAGAATTTATTTAAAGACAAATTTCTCTAAATATAGCAAGTTTACTGTTATCTTATAATTATATATTATTTGTATTATATTATTATACAATTATATAAAAATTTAACAAAATATTGCCTAGCCCACGTAACACTAAAGCCAAACAAGAATATAATTTTATTTTATAAAATTATTATATGATATATACAAATATTTATTTTAAAGTGTTTGTCATTATTTTTATTTAATTTATAAACATTATAAATGTATCAAAATGTTCGTATTTTTATCTAGAGATATTGTGTATATCTCGTTAACTACAATTTAATTCGTTTCGGAATATTAAAAAAATTATTTAGTTGAAATATTGAGATATATTGGACTTAATAAGGTATGGAATGTAATTATATTAATTTAATATAAATATTTTCTTTATAATTAGAATAAATTTCTATAATCAAATTTGTTGTTAAAATATTGTGAACTTTTACATATTTATGTAATTTTATAAGATTTAATTTAAACAACCACAATTAAAAGCATACACAAAAAATATTTCGCGACGACTAGACCAATAACTAAAATTTAAACAAAAATAAGTATGTAATATAGTATGTATAAATAGTTATTTATAAAAACACAAACAATTTCCTCAAAACTCAAATTTTTAAATAGTATTTTTTTTTTAAACTATTATTCTTTGAGCTTACATATATTTTACAATATGCTTAAAAATAATTTTACATTAATAATAAAAAAAAGCTTTATCGTTTCGAAAAAGTTAATACAAAGGAAAACGTTCCTTGAAAAAAAAATACCTGTCATCGAGCATAAAATCTCAAATATCTCATTAAAAAACATAAATACAGTACTAGAATTTTTCAAGCGTATTTAGAAAATTCCAAACTATGAATTTAGAAAATAAAAAAAATCGTGAATTTTACAATATTTTATATACTGTGTCCCCTTAAAAAACATACTAATTAAAGACATACCATTTTACTTTACCTTAATCACAACTCTCATATATCCAAACAAAAAAATCCCTTCAAGTAACACAAACCTTACCTTTACTACCGCAGAAAGCTAAATCCAACAGAACATCCCTAACAGAAACAACGAAATTACCTTTTAAGTGAAACCCCAAACACAGAAACCGCCAAACCAACCTCATTCACGCAAAGCCAAACAACAGAAAGATGTTGTGGCAAAGGCAGTTCTTGTTTTCACTCTTTCCTCCCCACGCGGCTGCAACAACTAGGAAGGGGCACTTCTCCGCTCAAGAGCCTAGAAACGCCCCACCCTGCGTCGGATACGGGGGCAGAAGGTGGGCAGGTAGGTCAAATGTAGACCATATATGGGCCCCCGAGGAGGATTCGCGTGCATATATAGCCAAACGTGACGCGGAGAAGGTCAAGGAAGCGCAGTTGTGCTTGCAGCGGGCGATGGAGAAAAATACGCGGGGAGGTGGGAATGCGGACCACGCTAACTTGGGATGGGAAAACATCACATTTCTCACATCCTTCTATGTCACTGTAATTATAATTAAACTCCTTAACTTGTTAAGAGTTCAGGAGAAGAACAGTGACGGTCCATCCGAAGCAGAGTTTGAAATTAGTCGTTTAAACAGGTCGTTAGTCGTACTTTGCACCTAAACATTTCAGTTTGGCAACCGTAATTTTACAACCAGTCGTTATTTTCAACGGCTAACTTTTCCTTTATGTCACTGTAGTTATAATTAAACTCCTTAACTCCGTATGAAGAGTTCAGGGGAAGAACGGTAACGGTCCATCCGAAGTAGGGTTCGAAATGAAAGGCCGTTAGTCGTATTTTGCACCTGAAGATTTCAGTTTGACAACCGTAATTTTACAACCAGTCGTTATTTTTGACGGCAAACTTTTCCTTTTATGTCACTGTAGTTATAATTAAAATCCTTAACTTGTGAAGAGTTCAGGGGAAGAACGGTGACGGTCCATCCGAAGCAGGGTTCGAAATTAGAGGTCATTAGTCGTATTTTACACCTGAAAATTTCAGTTTTACAACCGTAATTTCACAACTAGTCGTCATTTTCGACAGCTAATTTTTTACAAATATTTCAGTTTGACGGATGTATTTTTACAACCAGTCGTCATCTTTGACGTTAACTTTGAATTTAAATAATTGATCTCATAACTTTCATTAATTTTGTCAGTAAGATGGGGAGTCAAATGGGGACGGTTTTTCTGTTATGCAAAAGAATTATTTTTAAATTACGCCTAAGCAGAAAATTTTGGCAACTAAAAATAACTGCTAGGTACCAATGGCGCCTAGCTTATATTTACTAATTTCAAACCCTGATCCGAAGTGATTTTACAGAAAACGTAATACAAAGTTTCATGTGGTGATACACTGAAATAATTGGTACTTGAAAATAAGTAAACCGTACTCATATTAAATCACATTGCCACTTTTTGAGAAAGTACGATTACTTACAATTGAGTATGTCATACGCCCGTTTACGATGCAATTATACTTAACAACGAGTAGGTTTAGATACTCATTTTAAAATACTTTTATTACAGGGCAGATGTACACATATCCTGGTCTTTTAATATGTTGTTTTGTGACGGGACTATCATCGTTTATATCACTTAATATAAAAAAAGTACTTTCCTCTAGCTATAATCAGGCGTTAATAATTTGATTTTTACAAAAAATGAACCCTCATCGGTTTTTGCATGGACCCTTTATACAGAAAACCAAAGGAATGTACTCAATATATATTTTTAAAAATTCAAGTGTAGAGATGAATTAGATTGTATTAATTTAATAGAGGTTTTATAATAGAGGTTATAGGGCAGTGATAATAAAATGGTTCAGGATATTTTACACATGGATTATAAAGATAAATTAAGATATTTAAGTTTTGCACATTTAGGAAGAGAGAATGTTATTGGAGAATTTAATACAAATGCACAAATTTGTTAACGAAGGAGATATTGTGGTTCCAAATTTAAATATGGGTGATAGAACTTTAAGTTATTGTTCAAATAATAGAAATCTACTTTAATCGAGATGAAGTACCGTTTATACAAGATGGAATAATTTCAATCAAATGTTTACGTATTGTAGTCATAATTGTGTACTATAAAACTTTCGTATAAAATGACTTACAAGAACGCATTCAAGTTAATTAATCAAACAGTTATGTGTTCTTAGAAATACTTATTACTATATTTTTGTTTAAATATTCAATTTGTTTCTTATTATAAAAGTTTTCGAATTTTCTGCCACACTTTCCATTTGTTTTTTCAACAAGATAAATTGTAAGTTAACGAGATTTCAGAACTCTGTACTCAAATACACAGGACCAATTTTATTGCAAAAATTAAAGTAATATTGTGCTTTTGAAACTCATACCTATAACAAAATATACTCATTATTTAAATTTAAATTATATATCTCAATAAATTCGATAAATATACAATCAATGATTGAACTATTATGATTACTAGTTTAGAAAAATGTTTCGTGTACAAACCTGGTCTAAAATTTAAAGGTAAAACTAAATTGGACTATAATAATTTTCAAGTTTTAAAATTGTCCGGGCAGAAAAACTTCATAACATTGTGTTTTCTGCAAATGAAACAAACTTATCCCTTTTGTTGAATAGTGGCAGCAAAATATACATTATTAAAACAAAAAATGAAAGCCCACAAAATATTCAAAATAAAAAATATTAAAATGAATACAAATGTTCAATACTCACGATTAATGCAGTAAAAATTCCATTACGAAATTTTGTTGAATCTGTAAAAAAAATATGAATTGTAATTAATAAAATAAAAGTAGCATACAACATATTTTCAGAACAACAAGGAAAAACAAAAGATGTAGATTAGATATCATTGAGCACTTATTTTATGCTACGTTATTTCCTGTTTTTTAAAGAAGACAAATATGTTTTACCTTTAGGAGCGTTTGGAAAAACGTCAAAATTGTAAAGTTGTTTTCTCTTCAAAATAATTTACTTAAAACTTTCCAATTCGAGTAATTTATACCTATTTCTTAATTTTTATTATTTTAATAGATATAGCTTCCAAGAAACACCCCAACGCTTTAGATTTGAAACATATTTAAAATCGATTTTTTTTAAACGAATATAAAGTTGTATGTATTGCTAGAAAAACAGGAAATACATGAAAGACTTAAGTCTTTCAGCTCTGTCAGAGGGTTTTAAGTTATTTTTATAATCAGATTCAATCGCTAAACAACATAGTTTTAATATACAGAGTTTAGGGGCTTATTGCTTAATGTTAGAAAGTAGACGATTTTCGAAAATTATGATTTTCATAGATGATTTTTTTTTCTAATTTCCATTGTTTTATTAAATTGGGACTTTACAAATGTTTTTTATCAGTTGTATTCAATCTTTATTAAAAAAAAGTATAGATGTATTACATAATTCTACAAAAAAAAATTGCACACAACACGAATTTTAATCTATTCACAAATAACTTTGGCTACAATATATTATTCAAAAAATTGAGTATTGGATTTCATTGATAAATGTATTTATTATTAAATTGTATATATGCTGACTTATATGCCAACATTCGCAAATATGTATTGTCTTCAAATATACTTAACATTAAAAACAAAGTTCAACTCGAGCAATGATTGAATAATTAATAGATAGACAATACATTTTCACGAATTATGTATATAAAAAATAAAACTTATTTTTAATTACGATTTTATATGGGTTTTTTTTGTCATGTCGTGTATAAGTATATAAAAAATACATTATAAAGGTATGTACATGCATCATTTAATTAATTTTATTTTTGCGAAAATCACAGAACACATTCCGATGAATGCTGGCTTGCTAATACGATCCTAGCCAAGGGCTTGAGAAAATACAATTATTTAAACCTATCAAAGAGGTCAAAAGTTGTTTATCTTTAAATGATGTCTTAAACATAAATAAAGAAGCAAAAAAAATCAAATCTTATTTTTTTTTTAATATTATTATGGATTTTTTTGAACATTTAAAATAATATTAAAAATTTCCTAGTGTATATATTTTTGAATGATGTTTATTTTTCAAACACCAGTTTTGTGTGCAAATAAAATTCCTAATAATGACACTTTCTAGTTTAGTAAACTAAATGTAAACTATTTGACAATAATACATTTTCTTCGAAGTTTATTCCAATTTTAATCATTTAAAATTTCAATTTCAATTTTTTTAAATAAATTATTATTTATAATTACCTTGATAGAGAGAAATGTCTATGCCCAAATTCGCCGATTTTAAGTTACGCACACCAATTATTTTAAAATAAGTTATTAAAATTATTATAATCTCCCACACTTAATTAGACCCCAAACGAACACTTTTTGAGAAATGCCAATATCAGAACAGCACACTAGACCAATGCCACGTCACTGGTGGGCATACAATTAAGTAAAAATTCCAAAAACCAACAGAATGCGTCACACCAAAAAAGAACAGACAATCAACAAAGCAAGTCGCTTGTTAACGGGGATTTCTTACCGCGGAATGGCATCACCATCAGCAGTTGAGAGCCGGCGTCTTATCTAATTACTCGGAGCCGTTTTTTAATAGCCACAATCTCCCCCCTTCAATTGCTCTAAAACAGCTGCGCTCATAAAACGCGAATTGAGACGCCCATTACCAACCATTACCCTGCACACTTCTTCATTCAGAAAAGGGAGTTGGGACAATTGTTCTCGATTAATCTCGCGTTGTAAATCAGATTTTGTGGGTGTTTCGAACGTGAAACGGCTTCCTTTGGCGTGTTGTGTAAACTGTTTTGGGAAGGATTCCGTTTTAGTACGCTGTATATATAAAAAAAAGGTGCTTAAAAATGAGTACATGAACGTACTAGTTTTCCTTTTGAGTACAATTGCATCGTAAATCAGCGATGACGTAATCAAATTTAAGTAATCGTACTTTTGCAAAAATGAGCAGGGTGATTTAATATATCTAATCACAGCTTCTGTTCAAGTCATCTTAACAAAGCGACCTGACAAACATAAAATATTTGTTCAGAAGATCGTTTTCTACATTATTTGATGTCGACTGCTTAAATGGAAACCGAGTTATTACAATTCAATTACCTTACTTCCCATTCGTTTGGCACACCTTTTTTAACATTTATTCTATTTATAACTTCTTCACGTCGAACTGGTAGTACACCGGATAAGGCACTGGGCTGCGGTGTCTGAGGATCTAGGTTCGATTCACGGTAAGTCTTGGTTGCAATTGTCGATATTTATTGAAAGCGATTTTCGAATGCAGCCGATCCGCAAGCAACTGTTCTTTTTATTCATTTTAACGCATTGTACTCATTTTTGAGTACATGTCTTTTTTAAATTAAAACTTACGTATTCGGCGCCATAATAAACATCGAATGTATATTTTACTTATTTTTGAATACCTATTTTTAACAGTGTAGTTGCAATGTTTTGAAAGATTTTCCCTGCAACACACACACTGGTTTTCAGTTCATAAAATACTCAAAAATTACAAATAAAATAACAGTTAATTGATATTAAGATAAAAGCTATCTGTATAAAGATAACAAATTTTATTTTAAAAAGTATTTATAGAAAATGTAATTTAAATCTCATGCGATGAAAACAACTTTCTAATTTGTTATTCCACACTGTTAAAAATAAGTACTCAAAAATTAGTAAAATGTACTCTTTTTTGAGTACATTCGATGCTTATCATAACTCCGAATACATAAGTTTCATTTTTGAAAAAGACATGTACTCAAAAATTAGTAAAACGAGCAGTTGGTTGCCTACATAGACTACCTTCATAAATCACATTCAATAAACATCGACAATTGCAACCAAGACTTACCGGGAATCTAATCCAGATCCTCAGGCACTGCAGCCCAGTGCCTTATCCGTTGTACTACCAGAGCGACGTGAAGAAGTTATAAACAGAAGAAATATTAAAAAGGTGGGCCGAAAGAATGGGAAGTAAGATAATTGAGTTGTAATGACTCAGTTTTCATTTAAGTAATCGACATCAAATAATGTGGAAAACCATCTTCTGATAAACTACTTTATGTTTGTTAGGTCGCTTTGTTAAGATGGCTTGAATAGAAGCTGAGATTAGCAATATTAAATCCCACTGCTCATTTTTGAGAAAGTACAGTTACTTAAATTTGAGGTACGTCATCGCTCATGTACGATGCAATTGTACTCAAATAAAAACGAGTATGTTCAGGTACTCATTTTTAAGTACTTTTGTTACCGAAAATATAATTTAATTCTCTTGCGGTGAAAACAACTTTACAATTTGTTATTCCACAACAATTCTAAATATGAAACAAGTGATATCTGGAGAAGGGATTTTTTTGTGCTATTTTCTTAAACCGTATCTTTTCCTTAACAAAAATTATTCTAACTGCATCTAAACATTCTTTACAACAATTTACAAAACTACCAATAGAAAGCTATCTTAATTTTTTTTTTTAAACTTTTCCACTTAACTTAGTTCCATACAGTTTAGTGTATTGTAAAGCTATCTAGTTTTACCAATATCAATTCGCATCAATGGGTTTTGCTACTTATAATTTTTTCCTGCTTTATGACCGTTTTCGTTTCGCAAACAGTAAAAGAGTTAGAATTTTTATTGTACATCCCTGAATTTGCATGTATTGACTATTTTGTGCTGCCACTTTCATAAAGTGTCTTTAAAAATTCTTTTTAATTTAAAATTTTCCGGTTTCTATAACATGCATGTTCGCTAAAAAACGTATTCACGAAATATTTGTGATTTTAAAAATAAAAGAAAATTGGCAAATAAATTAAAAAAACATATTTTGTGGTTTTTAAATGGCAAAAAAAAATTCCAATACACTATTTGTATCAACTTAAATACTATTAAAATTATAATCTCGTTTGCATTTCACTGAGTATACTTCCATCTCGATATCAATGGCTAAAAACGCAATCGTTGTATGCCTATTTAAGGGAAAACAAGATTTTGCTATCAATGTAAAGGTGAAGTCTAGCTCTTTCCTCCTGCCAAATATTGTATGTCAATTCCAAATAACATATGTGTGGTGCACGATTAAAAAAATCCTCATAGTTTTCTACAAAGCTCGAAATCTTTTTGTGTTTTCGGAAATTTTACAAAAATGGACATACAACGATTGTGTTTTTAGTACTATTTTAATTAAACAATTGATATTGTTCTGTATTAGAAACATTCCTTAAACTGAATTCCCATCTATAGCTCCAGCAGCATCTTTCGATTCCAACACTTTCTGTTGAAATTTAAATGCCACGTGATATTTTCTTTGAGATTTCTTCGTAGAAGCGTCATTTCCAGAAGACGATCCCAACTGAAAGTGTTGGAATCGAAAGATGCTGTTAATGTCTCTGCCAAGGAAACGAGCTCAGTTTCTATTACAACGCAAAATAAACCCACAAATAAATAATGTTACACTTCAATGATTAAACGTCAAAACACACAAAACTTCCACAAGTTGAATTCAAAAACAATCCCTATCCCTTCCTACCACACACACACAAAAGTCCCAAACAGTCTCAGTCTATGTCCTATTCCATGACGTAAAAGGACACGGCCGCTTCTCGAAGGCCACGTCCAACTGGAGAGCGAAACTTCCACTTCATCGCTTGACACTCTTCATCAACTTCAAATGAATGAAGCAAAGCCGAGAGGAAGAAGGAGAAGAAGAAGAAAAAAGAAAGATGGAGACGAGAGTCGGTTACTGCGAGAGGAGGCTATTTTTGAAGTGAGAGGGGGGGACAAGGAAAATTATTGTTCCAGCTGCTGATGGAACACACAGTCAAAAGACGCCAGTAGTCATCGTTGTGACGGAAGCAGATCACACTCTCGACTTGCATGGAGGGAATGAACCCATGAGGCAGTAATGGGGGAAGAAGCGACTGTGCATTAAAATTGTTCAAATACGGTTATTGGGGCATACAAATATACACTTGCCAACTTTATATTTGTGGCTATAACAACCGGACAAATGTATATTTTGAACTTTCTGGTTACATACAACAAATAGTCAATGCATTAAACTTCATTTTCCGTTCACAAATCTAATTTTTAGGTTCAATTTACCAAAATGTGTTTCTCAGTAGAATACAATAGAGTAACCGGCGGCGGTCCTAGGGTGGTTCGACCGCACCTGCCTTTGGGAGAGGGGCCACCGAAGCCAAATAAAAACTATAGCTATTTGAACATTCAGTTGATGTAATTTTTACTAAACAACAATAGTAAACATTACTAAGCTACTTAGGTAAATATGGGATTTATTTGAGTTTATAACACTCGGAGTCGCCCTTTCACCAGTTCGGCCCTTCCACCAATTTGCCCTTCTACCAGTTCCGCCCTTCTACCAGTTCCGCCCTTCCACCAGTTCGACACTTCCACCAGTTCGACACTTCCACAAGTTCGGTTAGTTTGGTAACACATTTCAAACAGTGTGGTAACCATGAACGAAATTTTAGCAAATTAAAACTTATCAAAACTTACTTACGATCGACTATGTGTTGGGACAGGGTTTCGGATCTTGCAATTATATCCATTGATACGCTATTATAAATTATTTCGACCTAATACAGAAATTTGCCAGTACTAAATCGACAAAGGTGTGCATATAGTATGTTGAATTTCTTTTGTGTAATTGACATCCGCTGTTTAATAAAAACCCACTTATCGAAAAAGAGTTGTTGACCAAAACAATTATCATAATATCTACTATTAACAAAATGTAGCTTATATCTTAATTAATCAGTTAACCGAGTAAATAGAAGGTGCTATGAAATTTATGGTGTGGGTCAATGACAGTAACCGTAGACGATTTTAGGGGCTGCTAATTATAAATTCCACACTCTTTCTTACTCCAATTTGTTCTTATTTTTATTAATTTGTCTAATAAAAGAAAAGCATATTTCAATCAACTGTAATAAATTTAACTCTTATTTATTCTAAATTAATCGCATTATAGAGATATCATCAAGAAATACGAACAAAAATTCCCTTATAAAAGTGATACTTTAAAAATGTTTTAATTTCTTAAATATATATACTCTACATTTTTTAATAAATCTTTACTCATACGCATAGTTCTTTCTTCGGAAGCTAATTTTACAAACCTTTATATTTATCAAATTAACCTTAAATATAAACTCAATTTAAAAAAAATTCAATAATTGCAATTTTAAAAATTAAAACATCCTAAATGTATGTAAGTGTATTTAAAAAAACCATACACACAATGAAGGGCTTGAATTCCCTCTCCTCCCTTTATTATGGTCTACTTTTGTTGGAAAGCACCTCTATTGCAAAGTTCTCATACCCTTATGAAAGTAACGCAAATTCATTTCATTCTCCAATCATTCCCACTACTTATAAAGCATAGAGAAATTGCAGTAATTTCGGGGCTAAAATAAAAGAGTTTATTGCTTAGTCTTCATAATTCACATTCTGGCTAACTTGAATTAAAATTTACATTCCAATCTTCGAACGAGTAAGTACATTAATTCAAAATTGGTTGAAGGTGAGAAATACATATGATAGATACATTTTACAGTGTTTATACAGTAACTTTACCTTCTACTGGAAATGTTAAATGAGCTAGTAGTAAACTAACTGCACTATGCAAGAGCACTGTTGGTGTTTCCTTTTTATTCAAGTCATATATATACTTGCCTCCCACAAACTAATATTTTTGTTATCTACTGAAAAACTTCCAAATATATACTAACGTAATTCTGATCGAAATCTCTGATTAATTAAATTAATTATTATAACATCCCGATCTAAACTAAACAACATCAAAATATTAGAACATTCCTTCCTTAAAACTTTCCCAAGAAACACAACGCAAAAAAAAAATCTGAACCAGATTACAAACTTTATCTCAAGGAGAACGTAAATTAGTAGATAAAACTTTCTGAGATATCCCAATTAAGGTTTCCCCTAACTATAGGATAACAAACTTTCCGAAATAATCAAACCGTGATATTATCAGGGTTTACTCTAAAACTGATACAATGTATCACAGAGGCCGGTCTGTCTATCACTCATCTCCCCTCGTAAAAAATCCCTCTAAAGTACCTCGGCTCTGTTTTTCCTCAGCCATTCAAGCTCTGCAAATGCAGCCATCGTCGAAGAGCGTTGTTGCTATTTCCAATGACTCACCCGTCGGTACCTCATTTTCGGGGACTTTTCCTCGCGAATTTCCCCTTCCCTTCGAAGCAGATATTTCTGTTTTTATAAACAAGACTGCTCGGTAGCATCGTTATAAATAGTAGACTTAACGAAGGCAAGGGGGCAAGCCAACAGTTTAGAGATCGTTTAAGCTTGAAGAGGGATCGGTCTGCGATATAAAGGCGGAAAACGCATGCAAACGACAGATTGAAAAGAAGATGTAATTAAGGGACTAACTTCCAAATCACTCGTTTAATTCACTAAAATGAAGTGCGAAAAACAGCTTGGCCCTTTTTTGCAATGTAACTGATAAAATTTAAAATTGCTAAGGCCCCCAAAAATTCTGCCTTATTAAATAGTGAAGAATTGGCATTAAACTCAGTAGAAAACACATTGTGCGCAAATTTTCAATAATATATAATCAAATAATATGTTATATACGGTATTTTCTTTGCAATCAGTCATCAGATGCATATACAACTGCTTGAAAAAAGCAATAAACCCGGTAAAAAATATAGTTATGGGGGATCGATATAACTCTTTCTTTACTATTGGCATTAAAAATACTATTACCATTTCATTAATTATATGTAGTTCAAAAGCATTGAAAATTCCAAAGAACTATTCCAAAAAATCATATGTATTCAAGATAAATTAAGGCCAGCGATTATACGCGTATGCTCTGGACACAAATAATTAAGCATAAATAACTAAGCACAAATAACTAAGCATTATATAAAAGCGATTGAGGTTATAATATTTAACAGTAAAACAGTAACATAAACTGTCTATGATAAACACTTCGGATTTTATGTAGAGGCGAATTCCTATCTTTTTGGAACTTACGCCTCCCAGCAATTAGCAAAAGAAATACATCCAAAATGCAAACGCGGATCGAACGACCAGTACTAGCCATCCTGGTAAACAGTTTCATGCTTGATCCACCCAGGGCCTGATTTAGACAATTTAATACTTCAGTCACAATAGGGGCCCCCCTCCTCTAAAAAATAGTTTCAAAGAATGAAAAACGCCTCATATTATGTTAATTATTCAATTATTGACAAAACAATAAACTATAACGTTTGCGAAAACCTGCTGAAAAGTCAGGAAACATTGCAAAATTAATAATTTCAAAGTATAGACAACTTTTAACACGATTTGTGAGTAACTAAATAACAGCGGGAGCCCTAGGCACGGGCCTAACGTGCCCAATGGTAAATTAGGCCGTGGATCCTCCCATACTATTCAGAAACGGACTTGCTTATTGGATGATTTTTTTTATTATATATTACCCTGAAGATGAGTGGCTCCCAAGATGTGGTCCACGGATATGAGTTAGTCCTCGAGTATCCCAATAGTTGCAAGATAGATGCTAAAGCGAGACACTGACAATTTTATCTAACTAAAACATCTCTTTAGTTCATTGAAATTACTTAAATTACATTAAATAAGATAAACTAAATCTCTGAATACCAATACATTTCGTATTAGTAGCCTGAAGTCACCGGGTCCGTTATTTATTCAAATGTCTATCGAATGATCCACGGTCATCTTAACTGAATGTAACAAGTTCTCGAAGACAGCCCACAACCCCTACACACAGTTCAAGCAATCCAACACCATTTCCGAATTATTCAAATGAAATCGAATACTCACATCCGTCCTCCAACCTTGAATTTTTTTGCAGTCCATCCCTGGTCTTCAAGGGGACGTTTTTTCTTCAACCAGGCCACGGCACCAAGCGCCCAAGAATGCATCAGCCAAGCCACTTTGCCACCGAGTGGAAGCTATCACATCTTCTCACGCAGATAGGCACTAGGCTCCCGATCTGACGTCAAAAGGTCTCGGGGGTCAAACATTTGTTTAAACGATAAAAAGAAAGCCACGAGGAACAACATCAGAAAGTATCAAAAAAGATTGGATTAAGTTCCTTCGTTTTTTCTGAGGGGCTGAGAGTGGATGCCTGGGATGCCTTGACGAGCCCGTTTCATCGCCCGATATCCATTCGTCTTTCGACGAGGTGTTGCAGAAGAGGAAGCTTCTCGTGGAATTTATACTCTTCCCCCGTCCCTCGCGAAGATAATCTAAGAATTCTGTTTGGTCTAACGAACAGGGCACTTTGGATAAGGTTTCTTCAAAAGGCCTTGTAGTCGCCGGAAAGGCACGATAATGCTGCGTGCTGAAGAACAGAAAATCGATAATTCTGTAATGAATACGGATTTTAACGGAATTCTTAACCGAAAATTCAAATGGATTCGAATGTTAAAAGTTAAGCGATTTCGTTCAACAGATAACACGATTCAAATTGGGGATGTGACGAATGGTGATTTGGTCGAATACCGAATATTCGGCGGCCTAATAACAACTTCCTTTAAAATTCTTTATACAGTTAAGGGTACAGTAGACTATCAATAACTTTTTTTTAGTTTTCGAGCTAACACTCTGAAATTTTTATCTTGTATTTATAATGAACATTCAACATGCAGAAAAAAATTAGGTTGGAAAATAATAAAAAAAATTTAATTAAAAAAACTATATAATATTTTCACAAGCGAATATTCTTTTTATTTTTGTTGCAAATATTTTTTTTTATTGTGGCATTTTTGACACCGTATTACATATCTAACTAATTATTTGCATGCATAAAAGAATTAAAAAAATATTTTTTCTTTAAAAAATTAACTTATTAAGATTTTTATTAAGAAACTTGGAAAAATACAGATATTTCCAAACAATATTCATTATATAAAATGTATTATTAAACTCTCATATAAGAAACATGCAAAAATCAGTTTTGATAAGTATGTAGAATACTTTTAAAAAGTTTCAAGATTCTAACCAAAAAAACTCATGTGCATGGAACAGGAACATTTCGAAATATAACGTGCGTTCAAATTTAACAATATAAAAATCTGCATTTTTGGGAAAGATGTATTAATTAAAACTTTTTCTTCCAAAAATATGGGTTATATCCACATTAGATGGGAAATGTTTATAGCTGTGCTTATAAATATAAACAACAGTGTTATTTATAACAAAAAGTAAAATAACAATAAGTTTGATGGATTTTTACTATTTTGAAATTCCAATGTATCTTTAAACAACCCAAGTCCCTGAGGTAAAGGATTAGGACATAAAATTATCATAATATCTATATATATAAATGCGAAAAACCCACTCATCACTCATCACTAATTCTCCAACTTCCCGTATACCTATGAAGATGAAATTTGGCAAATTTGTTCCTTATACCTTAAATAGGAAAAGTAAGCTATTTTTGTTCCGATCGAACGGATTTAAGGGGTTGTAAAACCCCTTTTTCGAAACTTCTCCATAGGATTAACATGGAGAACATGTAACAATGCAAAATATAAAATTTAAACAATGGAAATTTTTAATATTATGTAACGTACGAGGAGCATTCTGATTGCCTGATGACTAAATATCGCCAAAATGTCGCCAAATAACTAAAAACTGTCGCCAAATAACTAAAAACTGTCGCCAAATTAATAAACTTCGCCAAATAAATTAAAATTTCACCGAATGAATAAAACATATCGCCAAATTAATAAAATATCGCCAAATGAACTAAAATATGATCATATATGTAAAAATAATATAAAAACCTGAAATACCCGTTCGATATATGAAATACCTTTTTCGATGTTTGTGGCGACGTTAGTTTGGATATCTACAGATCTAAAAGACCTAGAGTGCTGAAATTTGGAGCACAGATTCAGCTTGGGCCGTAGAGATGCACTACGAAATGGATGTTATTCAACGGGGATAACGTATATATATCTCCATATTATTGTACAGCCAACTTCTCCATAATACCATTCTTTCCAGTTCTTGCGGGAACTTGCTAATAAAATTTCGTTACAATTTGGAACTTTTAATACTTTATTTCGTTTCCCCTGATGAGTGACAAATTAAGAATATTATTTATTTCGCCTATAATTATTGTATTTGTATCTATTTTGTAATTTATTTCCTTCCCGTGCGTAGAACGGGTATTTCAGCTAGTATATATATATATATATATATATATATATATAGTATAGTATTTTATTTACCTTAGTAATACTATTAAATCTAATAAAAAATATTAAATCTATAGTCAATTTAATTTGAACTTAAAATACACAAAACCTTTTGATGTAAATATCTTTAAATTAAAACAAATTAGATTATTTATTTAATATAAAGTTGAGAGGTGGTGTTTATTAAAGTTTTTGTCATCCTATCATTATCAACACCTGTTTTGTCACGATCAAAATAAAAAAAAATATCCTGGCGGCCGGTTGAGGAACCGCGAAAAAAATATTAGTTAACGGCGGAAAACACCTAAAATAAAAAAAAAAATGTAGTAAGTAACATCAAAAATAAAATACTGTAAGTGTCATCAATTTGAGTCGTTTGGTTAATTTACCAGCTAACTTAAAAACATTACCGCCTAGCAAATACGTTTTTTTTTTGTGTGTGTCAGTGGCGGCCCTTGGTCGAAAATGTTAGTGCAGCCGAAATCATGTGAATCCCCCTATTTTCCACAACCATACATGAACGGAAATTCTTTATTATTTATACTACTCAAATCAAAGTTTCCTTCAATTTTTACGAAATGATAACACGCGAAAAAAATTAAAAAACACTTACTTATTTTTTTTAATTATATCAATCCTCCTTTCTTTTAAACATGCGAATCGGTCAATTTTAAAATTAACTTAAATAACGAAACAACAGCACACAGTAAATTTATTTCCCTTTGGATAGATTCTCGGAAATTCTCGGTTCTACCACCCATCCCCGCGATTCGCGCACGAGCCAGTCAGTTTATCGAATACCAAGTGCAGCCCAAATCAGAAAATTCATTTCGGGCTGTATCCTCGCCACACATGCAGTGCATTGGCAGGGGTGGAAATTTCCATACTACGAAGAGGTTGCCATGGAAACGATGCAGCCGATTTCGAATTTCGCTTTTTGGTTGCAGTTTTGAATGAATGGAGTTTTTTCCTCTCCTGAATTATGCATTTCGGCAACAGGCTTGCTATTTATCAGAGATGTTGTTTACCCACCGTAGAAATTTCATTTTCAATTCTAATCTTCATTTAAGAAAATTAGTAAAATATCTGATTTTAGTTTTAAAATACACTAACAAATTTAGGCGCAGCCCGGCTGTACTTGCTGTAGTCCACGAGCCGCCACTGTGTGTAGGTGGATGAGTGAGAAAGGTTATGAAAAAAGTTTAATAGCCAATAATAAAAATATATCGCCAATGACTATTTATTCCATATTAAAAACTTAGTCTGATATTTAATTACAAAGGTCGCAATATGTTTTGGATATCATCGCGCAGATTGTATACTTAATATTTATATTTAAAAACGAAATCTACCATTTACAATTAATATAAAAATAAGAGCTGAACAAGTGCAGAATATTTTTAAAAAAATATTTCTAATTAAAAATCTTATTTATAAAAATACGCATTCTTCAAAACGTTTAGAATAATTAATTAGCTACTGAAATTAGTTTTATTTACAAATGAAAAAAATATTCAAAACAAAAACAATTAATTTTAAGAACTTCTTTATATATCAGTGAAACTCAAACTTATGCCTATTGGCTGTCAATAAAATTAAATACTCACTTTTATTTCATCTTAAAATTTTATTTTATAAACAAGCATTTGTCAAATTAATTCTCTTCGGGAAATCACTTCTAAATTTTAAATTCCACAAAAAAAGACAAATCAAATTTGAAATAAAAAATATATATCAAACAAGAAAAATTATTACAAAATTCCCCAGAATTTTTTTTATTAATATTGTTCTGTAAAAGTGGTTTCTCAACAATCCCACCCTCAACGCAGAAAAAACTACCGAAGTAAAATATCGTTTTCTATTTAACATATCACGTGGTTATATTTATTCAATGCAAAAGAGATTGTTTATCCTTCTACATTTAATCTTGACACCAGGTCGTACATAGTGTCTATTCCCCTGTAAAGAGTGGATGGAACATATTTTTTAACGTTTTAGAAAATCATTCGAAGGTTATTTAGCGAATAAATTTAAAACTTAAAGCAAAATTTGTTTTGCAAATTATGTTTTCCCTTTTTTTTTTCAAATGGACCCTATGGTGTAGAGATTAAATGTAGTAGGATAAGAAATCGATTTTGCAGTAGGAAAAAATAATCGATTTTGTATTAGGAAAATTTCTTAATTTACGAAATTGCGAACAATATTTTTTATGCACAAAACTTTATAGAATTTTAGACAAGTGCTTTAGTTTATACATCTGATGACGTCACAGGCATAGAGTCCATTAAATATTATAATTAAAATATATCTTTATCAAATATAAAAAAAAAGCTGTAGGATATGTCTAAACAGCAACTTTTTATTTGCGTTAAATTAGAGGACTTCTAACTGATTAAGTTAGGAGATTATATAGATCAATTCAAACCTTCACCTTTGAAGTTACATAAAGTATTTAAAAATTTTAATTTAACTACTCCTAGTTAATATAAAATATCCTTTTAAATAAGTACATAAATATTCCTTCATTATTTGATTGCTGTAACACTGGCAAAATATTTATTTAAAAACACATGCTTATAAAAACGCTCATTTAAAAAACTAAATTGAACTTTAAGATTCCGGCTCTCAGGTACACTTGTTCAAGCTGAATTTGTATAAAGTTTAATTAGAATAAATTATCCAACTTCTGTGTTCGGAGGAAGCAGAGGAGTTGACACGAAAACTCTTTTGTATTTCTGAAGAACAAACAAAGTATCAAATTCGAGATTCTAGATACTGATGTCTAAAATAGACGTTGAACAGTTGACGTTAAAATCGAATGTCTGAAAAGTTAAATAAAATTGTTCGATTTTTATTTTGTTTCAGAAATTAAAAAAAACAAAAACGGTGTTAATTATTTTGGCTGAAATTGCCATGGCAACGCATTTTTAGGTTCCTTAAGGTTGGCATCAGTGAACCCATCGAATTGTCGAGAAGAAAACGTTTTAAAAAGAACTTTTTTTTTATTTATATGTCACCTTACGAATTCCGTTGTACATTCTAAAACTAATTCGCATAAAATAAGATTATACGTCATCTTTCGAATACGTTCGTTCATACTGCATTATACTATCAAGTTCTACAAGTAAGGTATTTTAAGATGTATGTTCTTCCCGAAAGAGTTATAAAGTAATATAGATATGGCCTAGGAACGTTTTTACTGGATTTCTATTCCTGAGAAACACATTTTCATTTCAAATGAACGAGACTTTCCCAAAAAATTTCTGAATTCGTTTGACTCGAATTCTATGTAAACATATTTTTTTTTCGTATGATGTTCTGATATTGAAGAGGTAACGCATTTGCAACAAATCCAAGAGGTAATAACTTACAATGAAGAAAGTGATTTTCACAATCTTTGTCATCCCTTGTTCTTATTCATATACAGACTTCCTTGATACAATTTAAAAAAAACTTCAAATTAGTAAGTGCCGTTTTTGAAAATTTTCATTTTTTTTAACTTACACTTGTTGTTTAAATCCTTACTCCAAAAAACTTTTATACCAAATTTAAAGAAAGTCAATTCTTGCGATATTTTATTTAAAGTCATTTTTTGACTAATTAAATAAAAGCCGTAATAATTCAAATGAATAATTAAAATGATTTTTAAAAAGATTCCTTATACGCATCGCCCTACTTGGGTAGGTTTAACACTTCAGTAGCAAAGTTTTGATCAAATTCAGAATAAGATACAGAACCAGGTTTTCCAAATGAAAAAATATATCAATCACAAAATCACAAAATTAAAGTTAATTATAATCATATCTCTTAAGAATTGTATTCGAGTATAGGTACTTGACGAATAAGTCAATATCGAAATGGCTACAATGTCTGCAAAAAAATTTAACCTATTTCTGATGCATATTTTACATGCAATTCCCAGAAATGGAAATTGAAACTTTTCCATATCGACTTTCATTGATTATCTCTTTAAGAAACTTAAAATATATTTTAAAATAATTTTTTTATATCCATTACATAATTTTTACCAAACTAAGCGCGATTCGAAAGTGTTTAGAAATGCAATAAATGAAACATTTCCCCGCATCCTTATATTTAAAGAAAGTAGGCATAAAAAATCACCATGCCCAGGAAAATTTACTGCAGACACAGAAATATTACGAAATACCACTAGAATTAAATTACTTTGCACAACACATTTTGTAATTTATTACAACGATAAGTGATTTTAACGAAACATTTAAGCACAAGGAAACGTTAATTTTGGGATATCCAAATTCTAGAAAAAACGTCGAGACGGCGATAAAGCGAGATTATTTCCGGCACATATCTCAATCGAAGGTCATCAGCTCAGAAGAAATAAAAAAAAATAGAACAAAATAATATATAAAACCCAACTCACATTTTATCATCGTCTCATCTTCTGAAGATAATTTTAAGTCCCGTCCAGGATTACATCACTTCTTTGGGTTGGTTCAGCGGCACAAGAAATCTCAGTAAAGCAGCAGCTCACAATCCTCAAAAAGAATATAGCGGTTCCCTTTTCCTTGGCCTCTGGGTTACCACGTGATTACCACGCGACGTTCTGCTACTAAACTACGAAGAAGACATTTTTTTTTATTATTTTTAATAATATCCGCCAAGAGAGACAGAACAAAAAAAAATCTTTCTTCCCTTGCTCCCATTGCCCAGGCACTTGATTTGGCGACGGTTTGTGGTGTGTACTTTTCGTTCAACTCCGGAGAACTTGAAAGTGAGTTTCGTTCCATGGGAATGACGTCAACAAAGAGATGCCTAATCGGTTAGCCAATCGGAAATCAAGGTGGAGCTTGCGCGTGCTGCTTGAAAGGATACATGTGATACATGTTAATTTTCGGTTGTTTCCCGCTTTTCGGTGGGTTTCGCTATTGTTGCGGTTTTGTTTTCCTGTTCGGTAACGGTGTAGACACACAGGAACAGCGCTTTTACTCTTCGAACATGACCGGTCATTTAGACGAGTATAATATTTTCTATGTTTTTTTAAGTCATCCATGGAAGAAATCAGTCTCGACGTTTTTATTCTTTTTAATTTATTGCAAGTTCACAGACAAAATAGGGGAATTCACAATAAAATTCTAAATAAAAGGAGTAGAATTCTATGGATAAATATGTTTTAGAGAAGGGGACACCTATAGAATAGAGTTTCACTCAGGGCCGCCCTTAGGGTTGATCGACGCTTGCCACCGCACAGGGCCCCGCACTCATCAAAGAAAATTGTACAAAATAATGTTACAGATAAAAGGATTTTCTTTTCTTGCTTTTGACGTGAAATGTCTTAAAAATTAGCTACAAGAAATATCATATTAATGATAGAACATACAACGTACATTCGAACATGACCGGTCATTTAGACGAACACAATATTTTCTATGTTTTTTTAAGTCATCCATGGAAGAAATCAGTCTCGACGTTCTTATTCTTTTTAATTTATTGCAATTTCACAGACAAAATGGGGGAATTTGAAATAAAATTCTAAATAAAAGGAGTAGAATCCTATGGATAAATATATTTTAAAGGGTAGGGATAGAGTTTCACTCTGGGCTGCCCTTAGTGTTGTTCGACGCTTGCCACCGCACAGGGCCCCGCGCTCATCAAAGAAAACTGTACCAAAATAAGAAAGTTTACAGATAAAAAAAAATCTTGCTTTTGACATGAAACGTCTTAAAAATTAGCTACATGAAATATCATATTAATGATAGAACATACAAGTTCTCCCAGAAGTTCAGAGGATTCATCGTTTTGATCATATAGAGGTGTTTTCTTCCTTCTGGCAGAACAAGTACTACCACAAGAAAATTCAGGAAGCTCAGAGTTGGCAGAAAAAAATCAGTTTAAAAATTCCAACTGTACAAATGTGCTTCCGGAAGGACTTTGTCCTGTATCTTCTATCATTAATCTCTTGGAGGGGTTCATTCCGTGACAAATATCACAACTGACATGAATTTGATCTCGTTCAATAGAGAATTAGGCTCATTTAGATAAAAAAAATATTTTAAAAATCAAAATAATACAGACTTTATATGTAACGAAGTTCTCGAATAAGCATTCCATTCAAATGATATGGCATCAAATATTTAATAGTTAATAAAAAAAGTCAGATGGGGTTTTCAACAATCTGAAAACTTATTCATAAGTTTGTGTGTATGTTAAAAAAGGGCCCCTTGCTATGTTCGTACCAGACCCTGCGTATGCTAAGGACGGATTAACAGTTTTGCCCAGACGTTGTTCTTGTAATCGTATTGGGAACTTTCTGATTTGCCCGACCACTGCAAAAAGTGTCATAAAAAGTTATAAATTAAAAAAATCGAACAATTTCAAAAAAAAACCTTTAACCACTCCTCTGAACAGTAAACATGGCAGAGACATCCAAAAGAAAGTCTTATGTCCATAGAAAAATATAGAGTAAGAAAAAAAAGGAGCTATAAACAGTGGTTTCGGAATCTATAGCAAGTATGTTTGCTGCCATACCTGCTTCCATCCAAATCATGTAATGCAAAAAAAATATTTCACAAAAAATGTCAATGTCGAATAGTAAAAACTTTTTCTTTCTTGTCATCATACCCCTTTGAAACAAGTTCTGGTGCCACTGGATGTATAGTAAATTTATTCATTTCTTGTTAAAATTTTAATATCTTCTCTTATTTATGTAGAGCCTTTTTTTTACGAGGGGGGAGGGGATGTAATATATTAAAAGGGTTTAAATTTTAGTATATTTGTGCTAAAAGCATTTTTGTGTGATGTTTTAACGGATTGGGCGATATCCTTAAGTAAGAGAAAATTCTAGTAACATTTAAGCTACAATTTTCAAAAAGCTCCAGATTTTGAGTAACCTTAAAGTTGGTATATATTCGTATACAATAAGTTTTTAGTACTTATTATCAGGAAAATTCATATTGCGTCTCATGGCAACCCTTTTTCAGGGCGATAAACAATAGTTCTTCTTTGAGAATATAGTAACCCGGAACCTACTTCGAAAGCGATCTGACTATTCCTTTATTATAGCATCATTTTCGATTGCCCATTTTTGCCTGTTAGGCAGCAGTTGTCTTTTGAAAAGTTTAGATCAGAAGTGAGTATACTGGAGAATAAAGATTTTTGTAGAAAAATAAAGGAACGAAGATATCTCTGATAATTTACATGTAAAAACTATTGTTTATTAGTTCTCTACACGGTAAAAAAAAACTTAAAAATGAGTACCTGAACATACTTTTTATTCTTTGAGTACAATTGCATCGTAAATGAACGATGACGTACTCAAATTTAAGTAGTCGTACTTTCGCAAAAATGAGCAGTGTGGTTTAATATTTCTAATCTGAGCTTCTGTTCAAGCCAACTTAGCAAAACGACCTGACAAACTTAAAATAGTTGTTCAGAAGATGGTTTTCGACATTATTTGTTGTCGATTGCTTAATTGAAAAATGAGTTATTATGACTCAATTATCTTACTTCCCATTCTTCTGCCACACCTCGTTGTTTTAGAACCATGGTTAGATGACGAGGAAATACTTGAACTGGCACCCAACGCCTTCAATAGACATCGGGACTTTGGACCCCGATCAGATTTATTGTGCACCAGTCCCGTATACATGCAGTTAATTTTTGTGGATGTTCTGGACGACTTTTCTAGTATTTTGTAGCGAAGCTGGCAACCCTCCGATCACAAGATCCCTACTTTTTTACTTTTCTTTATCAAGTCCATCGCTTAGGATCGAACCAGGAATCCTCGCATTCCCAGTTGACGCCTTTATCCACACGGCCACGGAGGCCCCCGAAAGCCTATATAGGCAAACAACTACTCTTTTTATACGTTTTACTCATTTTTGAGTACTTTTTGTAAAATGAAACTTGTGTATTCGGAGCTATGATCAGTGGCGTAGCCAGGATTGTCCGAAGGGGGGGGGGGGGGGTCCATAAATTATTTTTGGTCCGACCAAAACCAAATAATTTTTTTTTATTAATAACTGATTTGAATTTTTTTTAACTAATAATTTTAATTAATCATTTTAATTAAATTTAATTAATAATTTGAATAAAATTTAGTTAATAATTTGAATAAAAGTTAATTAATAATTTTAAATTATTAATTTTAATTAATGGTTTTAAATTAGCAATTTTAATTAATAATTTTTAATTTTAATTAATAATTTTAATTAATAATTTTAATTAATAATTTTAATTAATAATTTTAATTAATAATTTTAATTAATAATTTTAATTAATAATTTTAATTAATAATTTTAAATTAGTAATTTTAATTAATCATAATAATTTTTAAGTAGTAATTTTAAATTAGTAAATTTAATTTATGATATTTTTTAATTTAAGCAGTAGTTTTAAATTAAAATTATAATTAATAATTTTAATTGATTAAATATTATATATAAATTATAATTAGGAAGTAAATTAAAAGCTTAATTTTCGCAGGTTATTCTTTAGTCATTTCATAATTTAAATTACTAACAAACCTGGCTGACATTTTACTGGGATTTAAGTCTGTAGTTAAATATTGATAGGGGTCCGGATTGAAGCAATTTTAAATTAGTAATTTTAATTAATAATAATAATTTTTAAGTAGTAATTTTAAATTTGTAAATAATTCTTTATTATATAATTAAAAATAACAGAATAATAATCATTATTTTCCGGTTAATTTTATCATGCATGACTGTGGCGTGACATGGGGGAGGAGGTTTCATTGGTTACGTGACGCAGCAAAACGGTCTATTGCGGCAAAATCATAACATAAATTGGCGTTGCTCGTACTGAATAAAAAATATATTATTATAAAAAAAACATTGATTTATAGAATCTGTGAAGCTAGACAATGGGAAAATGCTTGCCTAATCATCAGCACGAGATGCAGCGCCGCAGAAAAAAAATTCAGAAAAAGGTTATTAACACAGATTTAAACGAGAATCTGTTGACCCCACCCTTCGTAAATAGAGCCAACTTTTCCATTATGTGACCTTCGTATTTATAATAGTTGAATATAACTTTTTAATAATCCACCATAAAACTTTTCAAACAAATGTGCATCAATCTTGGGAATGATCAGAACCCAAATTTAAAAAAAAAAAAAAAAAAAGCGAAAAACCGTATTTCCGCGTGAAAAGTAACACGTCTGAGTGACAGAAAACTAATTTGTAAATGTAATTGAATAAAAAATTAGTTAGTTTTGGTTTGGATATTTTCAACGATAATCTCAATAAACAAAAAATAATTGAATAAGAAAAGGAGAACATATTTTAAACACATCAGCAAATTTTTTGCACGATGCTTCTTTCTTTTGTCTTGAATCTTCCAATAGTTTGTTTTTGTGAATGAGAGACATACAACCTCTCAGAAAACTGATTTTTGAGAAAGTGAAAAAATTCCACTGGCATTGTGAGAGAGCGAAGGGGGTCGCAATCAGGGGCGTTATTTTTTTTGACAGGGGTCATTTACAATCCTTTCTTAAAACACGTAGGCAGTGCCGTCACACAAAAAAAAAATTGGGTGGGGGGGGGGGGGGGGGGTTGAGACAAGAAATTTCCCAACTTAAAGATTCGAAGACCCAACTTAAGATTTTTCGTAGCAATCGTATCGAAAAAGAACACTGTGTGACGTTCGCGTAAAGTGCAACGCCATATATTTTAAAAATCTTTAAATGATAAACTGAACGTTAAAACATATAATATAACTTTGACTATAACGAACAACAGAATGAGCAGATGCGACCATTTTTTTAGGCGCCTGCTGGAAATCTGAAAACATTGCTCCTTAATTTAAACAATTTATTATATATTTAAAATGTGGGATTTTTTTTTTAAGGAAACGATGCCATCGTTAAATTTTTTTTTCGCTTGACGCAATAAAAAAATACAATGACATTTATAAAACAGTTCCGCCACTGGCGTTGTGTCGGCTACAGACTACATTAGTCAACTCCATCTGGAGCCTTAGCGTCATATCGGTCGAAAGTGTGCAGTGAACTTTGAAACCAAACACACGAATTTAAGTTTAATTGTACAAGTTGGACAATTTCTAACTTTCCCTTAATAACCTTGGTGTTTTTGCTTTCATTTGTTAAAAATATTAGTTTTCTTCAGACATAAATTTTCCCAACTCGGGTATTTTTAAACCTTGAAATTCCCAACTTTTAGGGTTTCCAAATTATTGGGGGGTCGAACTCCCCCTCAAACCCCCCCCGGCGCGACGTGCCTGCAGGTAGGGGATGAATGGGTCAGGGAAAATACCTTACTTCAAAGCAAGCAATTTCTGGATTGATGCACTGTGAATTCCGGCTCAACTGCCGCCCCATTTCAAGTGTTAAGAAAAGTATCCCTTTACATGTACAAACAACCAAGACAATCATACAGACCTACTACCCCCCCCCCCCCCCCCCCCCCCCCCCCAAAAAAAGTCGAATTTTCTGTCTTCAAGGTTGTTTCACCATTTTTCTCCTTAAAATCATCACATGCAACGTGTGTTTTCTCTATAGAAATAAAAAAAAATAAAAAATCTTCGTGTTTTTTTTTTTTTTTTTGCATTTGTTATTTTTCAAAAAAAAAAAAAAATTAAACTGGCTATGGGGGGGGGGGGGGGGGGGGGTTCTAACCCAAAGTAACCCAATGCTGGCTACGCCACTGGCTATGATAAGCATCGAATGTATTCTAAATGAGTACATTTTACTTATTTTTGAGTACCAATATTTAACAGTGTAAAATAAATTTAAACTTCAAAGGCTTTTTAAGTTTTTTAAAAATGAAAGTGGT
Organism: Troglohyphantes excavatus; assembly: GCA_963932185.1. NCBI lineage: Eukaryota > Metazoa > Arthropoda > Arachnida > Araneae > Linyphiidae > Troglohyphantes > Troglohyphantes excavatus. Next base: position 34,704,468 of record OZ010666.1, on the reverse strand, counting down.
CGATATACATGGGTTTTTCTTACACTAGAAAGATACTGGTTCTGCACCAATCAATAGTTGCAATTAATACTTTTTATCCAAATATAAACAATACTTGTTTTGTTATATAAATTGTAAATTTTGTACTTTTTTTTTACCATATTACGATCAAACAATAACAGAAAGCACAAAACTACTCTTAAAAGTTGGACAGGTCAAGTGCAAATTCTAAGCGAAAAGTAATATATATATTTAAACGATTGGTCATCGTATAGCAAGAATATGTCCTTGAAAAAGATTAACTGAAGGGCACTGAACAAACACTTTTCAATCACTTTAAATAATATATAGTATTTTATATACCTAATTATTAGCCCAATGAAGAATTTAAAAAAAGTATATGTTATTAACATCCTAAATCAAAAACGTTATTTAAACATATCTGTTTACCGTAAAATGTAAAAAAATATAGGTAGAAATACACTGATTTTCCACGCATCTTCATCTGTGCCATTCAAACAAATATAATTTATTGTTATTTGTAGAAATTTTGACTTAAAATTAACCCCCATGTCAAATTTTATCTTCATAGTTGTCGTAGTACGGAATATCCCGTAACTCAATAATATTTTCACTATTTGACAATTTATTTGGCGACATTTTGGCGATATTTAGTCATTAGTCAATTAAAATACTAATTCTTTAAAAATCGTTATTTTTGCAGTTACAGTTTGAATTTTTAAAAAGTCCTTTCTTAGTGAACCCTAAGAATCTACATATTAGGGCCCAGATTAACCTATTAACCAAATTTCAGTCTTTGGGATCTGCAGATTTCGTAATCAGTGACTCAGTCAGTGAGTGGTATTTGGCTTTTATATATATAGATTTCACTACTTTGTATTGACAGCCCTTTTTGTATTTAGAACTTGGTCATTTTTACAGGGATGTTTTTAACGGGATATTACTATTATTAAATGTCATAATTAAATTTATGGGATAAGTTTATAACATATGCCAGTGTATCATGTTTGTGCTTTTTAAAGTATTAAAATATTAAAAATACAAAGAAAAGTAATACATAAGTTAAATCAAGGGAACATGTGAGCGTGATTCTAAAATGCCTGCAGGACAATTTTTCTAGTTTAATAATTTGTTTAAATAGAACTAATTAAAGTTGAATGCTAGCCTACCACGCTTATAAATAAGATGCATTATGTATTTGTGAAGTTTCATACCAAAATATCAATAACAAAATAAGTCAAAGCCTATCCTGACCTTAATTGAACGCATTCCCTGCCTTCTAAAATTTCGAATTGATATTTCAATTCGTCAAAAATATTACTATTCCTATTTTTATGCAGATAAAAGTACTTATATTATAGAAAGTTCAAAATTTGTTATAAATAACAATTATGAACCGCTACACTGTTAAAAATAGATACTAAAAAAATTTACTCATTTTTGAGTACATTCGATGCTTACGAATATAAAAGTTTCATTTTTGAAAAAGACATGTACTTAAAAATGAATAAAAAGAGCAGTTGCTTGCTTACATAGGCTGTCTTCATAAATCACTTTCAATAAATATTAAAAAAAAAACAACAGAGAATCGAACCTAGCTCCTCATGCACCGCAATCCAGTGTCTTATCCGTTGTACCACCAGGGCGACGTGAAGAAGTTATAAGCAGAAGACATGTTAAAAAGGTGTGACAAAAGAATGCGAAGTAAGACAATTGAATCGTATTAACTCAGTTTCCATTTAAGCAATCGACATCTTCCCCCCTTAGCGAGGGCCCAGGGCGGTAGTGGGATGTTTATTCGACCATGAAACCGCAGAGCAGAATACTACAAAAGCATTTGCATGATTTCATTTTCGGTTCGAGACCTTTCAATTGCGCCGTGTCTTTCAACTGCCCCAAAATATTGACCTTTGTGTAAATTCGTTTTTTGTAGTTGCTGTGAACAGAAAAAATATCAATAAATGATTTACTTGTGTCATTATGTTAAAATGTTTACATTTTCAATTCATTAACAGCATTTTACAATTCATTGAGTGCTTATCATTTGTTTCAACCACTTTGTTGGTCACGCACCTACCTTTACGTACACTTTCGTACTTATTTTAAATTTCTATAATGCGATGCTTAACATTATTCGTCATGAATTAATTTTTTTTCTTAATTACTTATTTTAAATTTTTTTCCTCACTGCAAAAGAGGTTGTCTAAATTTGTTAAAGGTAAATTTATATTTTGAATTTTGTACTTACCTTTTTTTTTATATTTATGTCTTTGTTTACAATAAAATGCGACATTTCTCAACACACACAAGATGTCATTGAGAGATTTCCTAAACTCAAAACTCTTAAATCCTCTGGGGAAAATGTGGAAAACCATATTCTGAACAACTACTTTAACAGGGTGGCAACAATATTCTAGAAAAAAAGTTCGCTGATATTTCCCTGATTTCCATGATGGTGTCACAAACATTTCCCTGATTTTACAATTACATTAAGAAATGCTGCAATACATGCTTTGTATAGAAAAAAAGTATTCATACTACGATAATATTATAAATACTAGGAGGCTTCGCCCCCTGCTCTGCTAACGCTCCGCCAACCCTCGGAGGATTGCTACTCAAAGAAAAACAAGTGCGTTCAGGTACTCATTTTTAAGTATGTTTTTTTTACAGTGATATTTGCGAAATATCACACTGTGCGCCGCTCGGGCAAACTGTTATTCTTCACCAAACCAATAATTTGCCTGTATTTTTTCACTTTATAGTGAGTGAGCTATTCTTTTCTATTAGTGTTTTTTTTTTTAATTAAATTAAAAGCTGAAGGAGTGACAGTGAAAACGAACTATAAACAGTGGCGCTAAAAACTTTATTTTTCTTGTCATACATCTTTGAAATTAGTTGAACCATTGGCTATAAGCAAGAGTTTTATAATTTTGTTTTCGCTGTCAAGTCACTGTAGTAAATTTGGCCGTTTCTTTTTAAAATTTTGATGTCTTCTCTTATTGAAGTAGTCTTTATGGGTGATGTAGGGTTAAAATTTAAGTATATTTGAGCTAAAAACATTTTTTTGTGTGATATTTAAAACGGAATGGCGATATCCTTAAGTAAAAGAAAATTTTAGTAATATTTAAGCTGCATATCAATTTTCAAAAAGCTCCAGATTTTGAGTAACCTAAAAGTTTTTATATATTCGTGTACAATGAGATTTTAGTACTTATTATCCAGAAAGTTCATATTGTGTCTCGACAACCATTTTTTGGGGTAATAAACAAATTTGTTCTTCATTGCTCATTTTCGATGCAATTGAAAGGCAAAGGAAAGCAAGTACATTCATGTACTAATTTTTTAAGGAAATTTTTTTACAGTGTAGATTTGCGAAATGTCACAATGTGCAAGTCTCGGGCACTGATCTCTAACTGTAACTTCTGGATAGGGCAAGACATTTTGTTGACTTGAAGCCGATATGGAGGCCGCCATTAGGGGCACACTTTTTTTGAAACCGCAATATTTCCTATATTTTTCATGTTAAAATACGCCGACATATATTATTTTTGGGTAAGTTTTTTTTATTTTCTTTTTAAACCCATTTTAAATGTAATCTGCTATTAAAATAGGAAGTCATTTGCAAGTCAAAGTAGAAGTAGTTAAAAAGCAAGAGCAAAAACTATCTGTTTGGCAATATAAAAATTAATTCTACAAGAAGAAAATATAATATTTATATACATTTAATACTTCTACAATGCTTTGGTAATAAAAAACACCACTAAATCATTTTTAAAAAAATGTTGGGGCACCGTATGGCAGCTTTCAATTGGTTTCAACGCGCCCGTAGAGGAAACAAAGTTTGAGCCTTCCAGCAGTTACAGTTAGAGTTCAGTGGTCTCGGGCAACAGCGGTCTCGGGCAAACTTTTATTCTTCATTGAGCCAATAATTTGCTTGTATTTTTTCACTTCATAGTGAGATATTCTTTTCTATTCGTGTTTTTTTTATTATTATTAAATTAAAAGCTGAAGGAGTGAGTAAGCACGAACTACTCACTGCAGATGATTCTTCATTGTATCTTAAGCAGTGGCGGCTCGTCCACTACAGCAAGTACAGCCGGGCTGCACCCTAAATTCATTAGTATATTTTAAAACTAAAATCAGATATTTTATTAATTTTTTTAAATCAAGATTAGAATTGAAAATGAAATTTCTACGGTAGTAAGCAAAATCTCCGATAAATAGCATGCATGTTACGCACAATTCAGGAGGTGGAAAAACTCCAATCAAAACTGCAGCCAAAAAGCAAAATTCGAAATCGGCTGCATCGTTGCCTTGGCAACCTCTACGTAGTATGTAGATATAAAATACTCCACTAAAAAAATATGATGATTTTTAGAACCAATAGCCAAAACAAACTTTTATAGGGTTTTAAAAAATCATGTGGCCTGTGTCAGAGCACGGCTGGAAGGGTTTTACGTTGAACCGTCCGATCGTCGGACACCATGGGTCTCTCCCATCCACGTCTCAAGCGTTCTTCGCTTCAAGATTTGACACTCATTGGCGCCTCATTACTACCAAATTTGTAAATTGTGCTTTTTGTAAAGGAATTATAGTGTTAGGATTATTCCCTGTCCCCCAAGAAAAGTAATAAGCCGTTTATATCCTGGTATCCCATGTAGTTTATTTTAAAGAAGTTTCATGTCAAAATGCACCTACTCATTTTTATTCTTTTTAATTTCATACATCTTCTAGCGTGATTACTGTTGAAATATATCACCTACTTCTAAACAAAATTAGGTCGGATAATCGAAGTACTGCTTATTTAATAAATTTGAACTGTTGTGTGAATCAAATTTCCCCCAACCTTTCTCTTCTAAAGCGAACATGAGCCAAGATTAGGGGAACCATTAGAGAGAATACAAAAAGAAAAGACACCAGATTTATTATTGGAAAGTTCTTTTATTTCGTTTTTTATATTACAATCCTGGAGGAATATACAAAGAATCAGTTTACCTGGTTTACCCTTAAACAATTGCACAGGACCAGATAAAGCTATTCTGCATCATAACAACCCCATGCGCTACACCTCAAAATAAAATTGATATGCAGAAAATTTCGTTCAAAGGCTATTGTATTGCTCTGCAATCAGATATATTAAACTTTACAAAATAACACATCCATAGCACCTTATCACACGGAATCAAATCAGACAATCACTATACAAATCAAGTTCATTTAACATTCGATACTTTTATTTTTTTGCGGTTCGATTATTATTGCTTTACAGAAATATTCACAGATTGCAGATTTTTTTTTTGTTTCAGAAGATTTGGTGTGAATCAGATTCGCTTTACATTTTTACAGTGAGCAGACAAACTGGAAAAATAAATCTACGGAAACGATTGAGTGATTGGCTTATCATTTAAATGGAGGTACAACCTACCCTCAGTACGCAGCTAAAAAAATATGGTTACCACCACCCCAAAGCAGTCCATTAACAGTGTGGATTAAACTGGAAGATCTCTCCAATAACTTTACGAGGTGTGGCACTAGGAGATTCGTAATCTAAGGCAAGAGCTCCCCAACCCTAAATTCCTTTAGAAAATGCTCTTCAAGGTCACACTTTTCCCCTATTCCGACAACGCCAAACTCAAGCTAAGAGAGGTGTAATCTTGAAGTGCCTAACCTGAAGAAACTGTTTATATTTATATGCCAGGAAGAGAGTTAGGGGGGCAGTTGCAGAAAAATAATTTGTATTTGTTTAGCGTCGAGAGGGACCCCAAGCCACAGGCGTGGGAGGGGGCATGTCTCCTCCCGAGCCAAAGGACGGGAACTCTTGCACGTTGGAAGTGTCAGGAACCGCCCCTTTCTTCTCCCAGGGGGCGCCCTTCACCACAAAGCCCTTGTCATTGTAGCGGGGACCATCCGAGTCGTGGCTGCCGTTGCGGCTCGGGGGCTGAGTGTACTGCTTCATGAAGTCCCGCTCTTTCAGGTCTTGCAGCTGAAAATCGGAAAAGAATGTCAGAAATCTTAATTGTATTATAATTAGATCAAACTAGTGATTGTGATGTTGCCCATTTGGCAGTAAAACAAAATATTTAGTAAAATGCTAAACACTTACTTATGCAGTAACCTAATAGTAAAGCATAATACAATTTTTACAGGGTTAATTACAGGTTACACAATTTTCACAAGAATTTTCCGAAAATTAAGGCCTTTTTAAGGATTTTATTTTTAATGCAAAAAAATTGCATATATTTATTTGTAATGAAAAGTTAGCTTAAAGTCAAAAATAGGTCCCTGTAGTAAAAAAAATATGTAAACAAGTTTAACGAAATGAATATAAAAAAAAAGGAAAATATGTGCAAAAGCTATTAGGTGCAAAAAAGCTATAGGTTTTCTACTTAGAGACAAAGTCGTGTCTAATTCACAATACAATCAAACAAAAAAAAAATTTAATATTGTTTTAGTAAAATTATTTAATTTGTAGTCATTTCAAAGACTTTCCAAGAGCTTTCAGTGACTTGAAAGTTTCTTAGAAGTCTTTGGACAGAAATAAGGATTTTCTGAGCGCTTTATACTTAGTTCTTAAGGACTTTTAAGGACCGTTCAAACCCTGTATTGTACTCTAGAAATTCAACTGGAAAATAATAAATGCTTAAAAAAGAAGCTGTTATGAAAAAAGTGTTAATTTTTTTTTTAATTAAGCTATTTATAAGGCAAATTGAATTGACTTATAAGTTTAATGATTTTTCCTTCTGTACATATGGAAGACTGAACAACTGCAACATGTCTGTCAGATAGGTGTAAAAGTGTAAAAATTTCTGAACTAAAAAAAATTACAGTCATTAATATGTATCATGCACATTGTTTCTTTTGTTCAATCCAAGAAGCTGAAAATTTACATGTGCTACATACTGCTCAACACCAGTAAAAAAACATTTTAGTCGAAAGAACTTTCTCAAAATTCGATTTGTTAACTGGACGCTTTTTATGAGAAGGCATTAAAGAAATTTTTGAAGATACCATGGTATAAATATAAAAACTTATGAATTATAAAATTCACAACAATTTTACAAAATGTTCTTCAAAAAAATCTTAAAATATTATTAACTTTGCATTGATTCATATTGTCACATCATCCACATGTACAAAAGAATACACTACTCCATATAGACAGTGAAACATTAAAGATTAGACTCTTCTTATAAAAAGAGTTTTCTTACATATTCCTCTTCAAGATTCAACAAATGATCTTTGGCATCCAGGACATCGTCTTCATTTCCGTGAATGATCACTAGGTCGGGATCGTCTCCAGAGCGTGGGAATCGGATGTCGACCTTGAACTGGTCCATGATTTGCCTCACGTTGCGTCCTCTTGAGCCGATGATGCGAGAGTGGATGCGAGCATCGATGGTCACTTCTTCCTTGTGCATATCCTCCTAAAAATAAAATTTTAAAAGTCAATTTATGCAAAAGAAAAGCCAAAAAATAGTTTGTACATTAAATATAAAAAACACAACATTTATAAACATTTCACATAAACTTTTCTGTTGCAATGATTCCTTTTAACGGCCCTTGTATTTAATGGATTTTAACAAGGTACTAAAAGAAAGATAATTTTCAGGATCAGTAATGAATCGTATGTTCCCCTCATAAATATCAAAGTTTCTTTTAGAAAATGCATTTAAAATAATTCAAGTGAACTTTTTTTTTTTTTTTAAATAAACCATTGATAATTGTGCCTTTATGAATGAGCAGAAACGTTTAACTCTTATGATATTTTTGGTTATAAGAAATACGCTAATATATTTTCCCCTATATATTTTCATGCAATAATTATCACACTGGCATGCTAGTCTTTAAAAAAATTGCAGTAATTTTTTTTTCAGTTTTAAGATAAATCTCCTAACTTTGAATTTAAAGCTAATTCTTAGTTGTGATTTTAAAATCACTTCAAAACTATTCAATAATTTACTTCAAACAATTTTTAATATATAAAATACAACCTTAAAATATTTTCAAAACTTTAAGAAATGTAAAAACTAAATACAATAAAAAAACAGCTTTGTAAACAATTTTATGACTAAAAATGTTTAATAACTTTTTTAATTGAAAAGAATTTATACTTTTAGTATTGCTAAACAATTTTTTTTATTGGAAAAGTTACAAGTTACTACCATAGAGAAAACCCCAAAATGTTACAAACAACTTATAATTGGTTATTCTAAATTATAAGATTTAAGACAGAAATACGACATCATTGTTTTATCTAAGCAGGAGTACTACAACGGAATAGATTATATGCATAAGCCAACCTGTTCTTGGACCAACTTCAAGATGTGTTCCTTAGCAGCAAGAACATTCTTTTCATATCCAATTACGGTGATGCAGCTCTCACTTTCCCCATCTCGATCTGGACACATGATGTTCACTTCGAAATCCTTTCTGATCTTGTTCACATTGGTTCCAGAACGACCAATGATCTTGGGATGGTGCACTGGATCAACATCAAAACTCACTCGGAAACCCTTCAATACCTATAACAGAATAGGAGCCAAATTATTACAAAATATGGATTACAGATAAATTTATTTTAAAGAATTCCATGTAATCAAATTCAAACTTAAGTACCATAAGATAGGGGGTTTTGTATTTAATGGACTACATAGAGTGAGGTTTTAGCAGAATAAACAATTTTGGCTTGCACACCTATTGAATTATATTGCAACTCCTATGCCGTTATAAAAAGGTGAAGAAATTACTCTTATTTAAAAAAAAATTTACAGATGAAGTGTACCCTGTAAATACCAGATTTTTTTTTATTTTTCATTTTTATTTTACTTTTAATAGATCTGATCTATTTTAAACATATCTAGGCTGCAACTTTTTTTTTGAATTTTTTTTTTTAAAACACACTGACACTTGCAACTATAAAGTTGTTTCCGCTGATTGGAACAAATTTATCACATACTATTTTATAGTATTTTTTAAAAAAATTCATTGTAAAGTGAAAGCTTCTTAGTTGTATCTTTTAAATCAAAAAAATATTGTAAAATGGATTTTTTATTAATTTAAAAATGGGGTGCATTGATTGAAAAACTGGAGATCACTAGATGTGATATCCCGTCCCATGACTGTCAAAGGGTTAATATTGAAAAAGTTGATTTAAATATGTATAAAAGTATTAAAAATAAAAACTTATTAAAAATACAATATTTTGGTTTGTACAGAAAAAAAATTACATCAACCGAGGAGATGAATCGAGTTGCATTTCAATCAAAACTTGTGAAAATATAATTTAACCTTTAACCCTCCGACAAATAAGCAAAATATTGAATCTGTAGGTTTGTTTTCACTGCACTGAAGCTTAATTTTTATTTCCAACACATTCCTTTTTTTTTAAAATCAAATTAATTAATTCGGTTGAGAAGGATTTCAGAAATTCTCCCAATGCTTTAAATTTAAAAATATTTCTTTTTTTTAGTATTAGTATTTTTTTGTATTACTGAGTAATAACTACTGGAAAAAAACTAGCGATACACAAATGGATATACACGTTCATATACGGGATTGACATAAAATTGTTTATTTCCTGATAACTCCAGATTTTCCTAGTGTCCAGATGTTTTAGGGCAAACCTTGAGTTTAGATATTCATAGCAACTGTGATTAACAATATTTTATTTTCAAACTTGTCTTGATTATCTTACGTAATTTTATTTTTTTAATTAATGCAGGCCCTTCATAAATTACTTTTCATTAAAAAAAATATTTTAACCCAAGAAATTCATACACAAAATTCCACTATTAAATTCTACAACTAATCAAGTTACATACCCTATCCTCCTTTTCGAATTCCAGCTGCTTGATTCTCTCCTTTAAGGCTTCTTTAGTTTTGGTGACGTTGTCAGGCGTTCCCTTGATGGTGATGACATCAGAGTGGTCTTGCTGGGGAGGAATGATAATGCTAACGTCAAACTGTTCCATCATGCTGCGGACATCCTTGCCCTTCTGCCCGATAATAAAGCGGTGGAGATCGTATGGCACTTCCATTGCTTCAGAAACTGGTACAAGGTCCTGAAAATAACAGTATTTATAAGTCTACACATTGAGAAATGCAGAACTGGATAATGTTATAGCTCATCAGTTTTGAAACACCAATGTTTGTAATGCAATATTTAAATATCACAAACTGTCGATGAAATGACATCTTAAAAGTTCTGAAAAGAACCGGAAATTCTTTAGCCATAACTTCCATCCCAGTTAAATTTAACTTTAATTTGTATAAGAACGTAAGATGTTTATCATTTTAACTTAATTGTCAAGCAAATATAAAGCAGACAAAATTGATTAACTGTCACAAAATAATGAAAAAAGAAAATTACTAAATATATAAGTGTTTAAATTTAAAATACTAGTTTTTGGAAAGTTCGCTTAAGAAAGAATTAGAGAAAGAAAGTTGAGCAGTTTTAGATGGCAGAGAAATTACATATTTTTTAATAATACTTTTATTTTCTTTTTACTATGCCCCTTACATTCTGCCATGGCCAAATTCCATGTTGGTTGTCGAAAAATTTGTGGTAGCAATAAGAGTACATTACCAAATATCTCGTATTTACGTTATCTGACTTTGGTTCAAAACTACTAAATGTGATTAAAAGCAAATCCTGTGGTCAAATATAAGTTTGTTAAAAAGAAATTGTATGTAAATCCAGGTTTTTTTTATTATCTTTGTAAAACAATTAACTTAATCTAAAAATTAACAAACATTACAAATTGCAGCAAAATAACAAAAATATTTCATAAATTCTGGATAAACAGGACAGTATATATGCAGCAACATATTTCTAAATTATTATTAAACTTAAGAAATGCCTTAGTCCTCCTGCCCCTGTAATCCAGAAACAATGTTATTTTAAATACATTAATCGTTTTATTTTTTAAATAATAATTAGTACATAAGAAAATAATGTACAGTTAAGGAATGCTCAACATACCAACAAAGCTTGGCATGCAGCTAAGCAGTCTTCATGTTTCCCCTTTACGATAATGGTGTTCTTAACACTACTGTCAACTTCCGCTTCATCAGAATGGTAGTCTCCATTCATAGTAGCCTTTGCTGGATCTGATTCAAAGCATGCAATAAAATTAATTAAAAGAATACAGTAATCTGGGCGAAAAATACTTTAAAAAAAGTTATCAAAAATACAAAAGTAAACTTTTAATATTATGTAAAGATTTTCCTCATTCTTTCCAAGAAAAAATTCATTCAAAAGAACTTCAATTCATATTCTTTAGTTTCTTTTACCGCTGCCATTTTGTTTCATGTAGCCTAATTATTAGTTAAAATATTTCTTAAAGTTTTGATTTTTAAATGAACAAGGCAGCATTTTGTAGTACCCAATGTATATTTAGCTATTAATTAACATTGCTTAGCTACTGCTGAAGCAATGTTTACTAAAAGCTTATTTTAGGTGTCTAATAATACAAAAGTTTTAAAAAAATCAAGAAGTTCTAGTGTACTAAACAATTTTTATTTTAACTATACCATTTACTAAAAAAAATGCAAAAAAAAAAAGTTTAGGTATAACAAATATTTTGTATATTTTTAAAAAGGTCTTGTTAACCTAACAAACCAGTTAACCATGAACATACAAAATTAGAAAAACTGACCAATCCAAACAAATGGATATTACAAGAGGCTTTGTCTTACTGATTAATAGAAAAATGCAAGAACAGTTTTTATATTTTGTAAAAACTCGCGGATATGTAAAGAGCGCACCAATATACAAACTTTTTTTTTTAATTTGTTAACAAATATGCTTTGTAAAATGTTTAAATAAGCCTTAGCTTACTTTCGTTTCGGCTTTACAATAGATACCGAAATTAAGTAGAGATAAGCTCTATTATAAATGTTTTAGAAAACTTAAACAAAAAAACTTAAAAAGTAACTCATAATGTAAATATATTATAAAATGTGTGTTTACCTTCAGCTCTTTCACGATCAGGAAACTTGATGGTGACATTGAACTGTCGTTGGATATTCTGCACCTTGGATCCTTTCGATCCCAAAACGGTACGATGGTGCTCTTGGGAAATCACGCATTTTATTGTGACCATGGCATCCTACAAAGAACACATTCACATTTAAATCTTCATTATAAATACAAAAAAGTTACATAACTTTAAAATAACTAGATACAGATTAATGGATTTTCAATTTTCTTATTTTTAATGACAAAAAAAATATGTTTTTTATAAATTATCTTAACAATAAAATATGGCACATCACATGATACAAGCCAATACTGTTAGAAAAATATTTTATTGATCTGCATCAGAATACCAATTGCAAGAGAGCTAAATATGGTAAATGTGCATTTATAAAAATGAGGTAGAAATGCTACCTTGTTAATCAATAGTATTTAAAATGAAGGGGATAAACTACAAGAAAATAGCTGTAGTTTTTGCAAAAAAAGGTTGCAAAATATTCAAAGGATATCTATAACAATAAAAGTGTCTGTAAATCACAAAACACAAATGTTTTCTTCATATAAGAATCTGAAAATTTATATGCAAGTACTATTCATTCTCAAGATGCACACCCAAGAGGTTTTTTTTAATTATTTGAACAATTTTTGAAATATTGCAATTACACCTTTTAAAAATATTTTCAAGCTGTTGAACAAGCTTATAGCTTAACTGATAGCGTGCCGAACTTCGAGACTAGAGGGAAGCCACTTAGTTTTTATAAAATATATATATATCTTAACGGGTTCCACAACAATGCAGAGCCAAAGAGATAACATATTCATAAAATGTATTGAAGTATTGCATAAACATCGTTCAAGCCAAAATGTAGATTAGGAATGCAAATAAAAGTTTTCGATACATTGAAATTATAGACCCATGCGATTAGTAAAAAAAACTAACTGAAATTATATGTTCCTGTGGTGACGGATACGCATATTATTTAGCTGAAATAGGTCATTCAATAAAATGAAACTTTTGGAAAAATTTCATGCCTGTACAGACTTTGCAACAGTGCTTAAGAATGTTTTTATTCTTAGGTTTGGTTAATTAACGTCGCACTAGAGCTTTACATTGGGTTATTGGCGACGGTTTAGGTCTATTTTGAGGGAAAGCCCCGGAAACAATGCCTTCTAATTTTGAACCATGGGCGGATGACATGGACAGCACCTGAGCTGGTACCAAACTCAACAGGCGTCGGGACATTACACCCCGATCAGATTTATCGTGCACTAGTCCTGCATACACGCCACTATAATTTATTGGATCTTCTGGACGACTTTCTAGTATTTTTGTAATAAAGTTGGCAACCTTCCGATCGCAAGATCACTACTTTTTTACTTTTCTTTGACTGGCCCATCCCACAGGCTCGAACTAGCAATCCTCAGATCACCAGCTGAACTCCATTATCCACAGGCAACTGAAGGCCCGTATTTATTCTTAAATAATGTCAAATAAAGTTATAATATAATATAAACAACAAACTAATATGGTAAGAAATTGGCATAATTGAAAAAAATTTTGATACATTACAGTGCTGTGTTAATCAAATATAAAGTGTATAATTTTATCTACAAAAAAAAATCATATAAATGAGCCAATATTTTTTTAATTACCAGTTCTTTTACTATATCCAATAAGCGTTGTTTAGCTGGTTCAAGATAGTCTTTAGCTCCCTTCAGTGTCACCCTGTTACTATTCAAACCAATCCTAGGGAAACTGACAGCAACACCACCGAACTCATCAGAAATCTTCTTCAGCTCTTCTGCTCGTCTTGCAACAAAATACCGATGATGTTTCGGATCAATCTCCATTGTAGTTTCATCTGTATTTTTCTAAATTACAGAAATAATTTTTTTTAAATTGTAGCATAAAATCAAACACTAAAAATCCATATAAACCTTACCAACATGACAATCTTTTGTAACCCACATTTTTAATAAAAACTAAAGCTAAGTGCTACCTTTATTTGCAAGAGGTGCATCAGAAGCATTACACTAGCTTTGGTTAGCTCTCAATTTGGTAGTTTTTGCACAAATGATTAAATTAACCCAGTGGACTTCTATTATATGGTCCATGGAGCAATTAAAGATGTGAGTGCAAGAACAAGACAGCTCCACTTTTTTCTAATTTATACTTTTTCACCTATTCCATTAAAAAAAAATCCTCTATCGATTAGTGCAAGAACCAGACTGCTCAAAGCAACGGCTATAGAGATATAAAGGGTACTTTTATATTATATTATAGAAGAAACATGCAATGATTTTCATACATAAAAATGGAGCTACCTTGTTTTTGTACAAGTCTTCAATTGCCCCATCACTATGAAATTTTTTGAATGAATTTTTATCATCATTTTTAAATATAGTGTTATACTCAAGAACATCCAAGTATCTGAAACTGATGCAAACTCAAATACCACATTAATTATTTGAAGTAAGATGAAAACGCATTAGGTAGTATATAGTTAATATATTTTATATTCAAATGCATTCGTTATTTCCATGACTTGGAACAAGGACCAATGTCAAATTTTTAAAAAACTATTTTAAATAAATCAATTTTAAACTTTTAAATGAAATAGAAACTAATGTCGTCCGGATCCTCTGATCATTCAAATCAAACAATTCCGTGATTTTCTTGACATAGCAACAAGGCTGAGCCTTAAACTTTGAAGCTACTTTCTCAAAACTGTCAATTATGGGATTGGTCCTTGTTTCAAGCCACAGATTTAACAGTTAAATCTCGTGCTTCATCCTACCTTCAATTTGGTGGTACTTGATTATCTAAAATTTGAAGATGTACCAATTTAACTAAAAAAAACTTATTTGTATAATTTACTCACCAAATCGGAAATTATGCTCTCCAACTCTTTTTTAGCAGCTTCAACCTCTTCTTTTCTTCCGATGATGGTAATGGTATCTCGGTCTTCATCGCATTCGTTGGGAAAGACTATTCTGGCATTGGTCTTGTCTCGAACCTGCAGTCAAATAATTGTATTAAATAAACAGTTTATGCAGAAATATGAAGTCCAAAAATATTTTTACATTAACTAAAATTATTATCAATCACAGGAAGTCTTTAAGCATTTAAAGTTTTTCTATAAAAAAACTAAATGCTATAACATTTTTCAAAAGGTTTGAAGGGGGTGCTTTTATATATTAAAATGATTGAAAAAATATTGTTGCTGGAAAAATCAATCAATACTGAATTATTAAACTATTTTATAGTGAAAACCACTTTATTATTACGATATTTCCATGCTGCTCAGATTACACGTGGGCACCAAAAATATGTAATTATATCAATACAAGAAAATCTATATATAGATGATATTAGTATTCGAGATTTACATGTAAAGTTAACAATTGATATAAATTTATATAGAATATAATTTTATAAATCTTTATATGGTAATCAGAATTTTAGACTTGCAGTAAAGCCAAACATAAATAAAAAAAAAAAAGTTAATACAATTTAAAAAAAAGTAATCAAATTTATTAAAAATTAGCCGCTGATCATTTTAAGCAAAAGAAAAATAACTAACCTTTTTAATATTAACTCCATTCTTGCCAATCAAAAATTTATGCTGTTCTGGGCTAGCTTTAACTTCAGCTGTATGTCCAGTCAGTTGCTGAAATATTAATGGACACAACACAAATTAATTTTACATTTCAAACAATACTTAGGTAAAATTAAAATATATATAACTAAATACTTGTCATGTGAAATTATGTATATTCCAAGTCTGAATAAGACAGAATTGTAGAACTACTTGACGGAATATCTACAATTTTCATTGATTAATTAAATAATTAATAATTTTAATTATAGTATTTTATGTGGGTAAACCCACATGGCACATCAGAAGCCACATTATATTTGTAACAAAAATACTGAAGATTTAAGTTTATTAAAATTCTTATACTTAAATTATATCAACCAATAACCAACGTTGAAAATGTTTATTCAAATTTGGCAAATTTCTTTAAATGTACTCTGGCCAAGTCTCTCATCAAAGTCTCAATTAAGTCTCTCATCAAAATTATATTCTTTTCACCAACTCAAAAAAGGCAAACTAGTTGCACATTTCGAAAAGTTAAACTTTGAAAAGAAAAATTTGCAATCTAAGAAATTGTTACTTTTTTGTAAGTTTAATTAGGGCCAATTTGAAGCAACTTTCATTACATTGGAGCAACCATTTTAAAATGTGCACAAGTCATCGTGTTCAGTCTTTGAAATATCAGAAACAGAACTCCTTACAGAAAATTTGACGCATATAATTGCACACAAATTAAAAAATTACAATAGTTAATTTTTAAATAATTTTATTATATTTTTAACCTTTTTCTGGCTCATTGTAAAATTAATTTCTACTAGACAGTAATACAATAGTTCTATAAACTAAAAGTAGGCATATAAGTGTGACCTTCAAAATTGGGAACTGTTTTATTTTAGTTGACACATGAAAGTGTAAAGAAATTTTATAGATTTCTTTACTTCCTTCTTTGAAGTGACAAAACAATATTTCAGCTCTCAAAGTACACATTTTTATTTTAAAAAAATAAGCAGTACTAATCGGGTTGGTTGTTAATAAAAAATACTTGATAAATGTATAAACTTGTCTGTATAAAAACAGATTACTTATCTGCAAAGTTAAAAAGAATCAATAGAGACAAAAAGTTTAATTTGGGCCAATTTGAAGAAACTTTATGCAGAGACTCGTGTCTTTGATATTTCCTTTGTTTTTCTGTGCATCTTTCAGAGCATTAGAAGAAAAAAATTAAGACAACAAAATTTTGCCTTTTACGAAACCGATTCTTCGGGTTGCCACTCAATATTCGGAACAAAACACTACACGACTAGTCTCCATGTTCATATTCCAAACAAAAAAAAATACATGCATAAATAAATGATTTTCTTTGCATTAATTTTTGTACCTGGAAAAAAAAATGTTTGTAAATAATAACCTACCAAAGTATAGAAAGTAGGGATGAACCGGATAGTGGTTTTGCCGGATACCGGATATCCGGCGCACATTACAAACCGGATATCGGATATCCGAACTGGATTTTGCCGGATATCCGGCAGTTTATTTTTTATGAAACTAACTTCTCATACACACTAGAAAAAACGGAAATCGGTCAAAAATTGAAAAATATTTTTTTATTCTGTAATATTTCCCAATTATTTATCTTTAAAGTGATACCAAAATTGAATAAACATTCAAAAAACTTTTTTATTTACAAAGGGTTATTCTAGGGTGCTGCTAGCAATGGTCGTATGTTTTGTACATTTTACACTTAATTTTTGAATAATTGTAATTTTACCATATGCCCTTTCATTCCAAACATGAAAACTCAAGCCACCCTTCCACCATAACGATTCGTTAAAAATATAATTTTAAAGTTAAAAATTTGAAAAAAAGTGGATTTGATACATTGGTAGAATTTTCAGGAAAATACTTAAAGCAAGAACAAAGAAAATTGATCGCCACAAAAAAAAATCTTCGATGTTTTATTCATCCGGATATCCGGCATGGAAAATCGGATATCCGGCACTTTACTTCCGGATATCGGATAGTTACCGGATAGTTAAAAAGCAGCCGGATAGGCCGGATACCGGATAGTTACCGGATATCCGTTTCATCCCTAATAGAAAATTTAAAAAATGACACATTTAAAAACTTCATATTTCTCATTAAGAAAAATACCTAAATGCTGACATACATAATCGGATAAGTAATAAAATTTATGCTTTTCCAAAAAATTTAAGAAACTTTTTTTCCACTAATTATGCCATTTCTTTCTGGCGTTTTTAAGTTTTTCCCAGGTACATAACTTTTCCCTAATTCTACATAAAATATACAACTCATAAAAGCTTAATACCTTTTCGTTTGAAAGCTCAACAAGTAGCTTTTGGGCTTTCTCAACATCTTCTTTCGGCCCTCGAATGGATACTCTGTCAGTTCCACTCCCTTCGGTAGGAAACTTTATAGTAACACCACCACACTCCTCTGTAATGGAACGAATAAGCTTTCCTTTTGTACCGATAATGGAGTTATGGAGCTTAGCAGGAATCATGATTTCTTTAGACACAACATTGACCTGAAAATAATGTAACATAAAATTAAGCACTAAAGAAAAATAATTAACTTTTGATTTTGGTTAATTAACGTCGCACTAGAGCTGCACAGTAGGCTATTGGCGACGGTTCAGGGTCTATCTCGAAAAGGAAAGACCCGGGAAAGCATACACATTCATACATGCACCTCGTTAATTTAGAACCATGGTCAGATGACGAGGAAACACCTGAAATAGCACCCAACGCCTTCAATAGACGTCAGGACTTTGGACCACGGTCAGATTTATCGTGCACCAGTCCCGTATACACACCGTTAATTTTTGCGGATGTTCTGGACGACTTTTCTAGAATTTTGTAGCGAAGCAGGCAACCCTCCGATCACAAGATCACAATTTTTTTTAACTTTTCTTTGTTAAGTCCATCGCCTAGGATCGAACCAGGAATCCTCTGATTCCCAGCTGACGCCTTTAACCGCTCGGCCACGAAGGCCCAATTAACTTTTGAAAACTTTTTTTTAATTTCAAAAACTTTGTACATAATCATGCAGATGCAATAAGTTATTTGCAAATAAAGCATTTAAATTTCAAATTAGCATTGAAATAGGTATAAAATAAGATTTATTTTCAAAACAAATAATTCATTCAAGTACTAATTATAATTTCCTTTCTGATCAAACTTTGTTGAACAGAGTGTCTTTGTAAAAACCTGTTTAATTTGCATTTTACTCTTGTATGGATTCTGTATTTCAAACATGAATCAACATTAAACAAGTATTTACCAACTTCAAGATAATTTTACATCAGAAAAATAAAAAGTAAAAATATTTCATAGATTTATTCATACAGATTAATTCAAACAAAAACTCAAAAAAAATAACTTGCATTTAATCACAGCATTTAAAAAAAATTATAGTGACACTAAATTTTTAACAAATATATTAGTTACAAAATACACTTCTATTGCATGTTATTATTAAATCAGGATTTTAATTTAAAAGCCGATTAGGTGTCTGCAACTGATTTGCCAGATGTCTGGTATTTGATTTGCCAGATGTCTGGTATTTTATCATTAAAAAATAAAATTATAATTAAGTAAAATGCTCACTTAAAATAATTATTAGTTTATAACTTAATAATTAAATAAAGTTAAAAAGTTAATTGAACACAAATTAAAAAAAAACTTAAATTACACCATTCAAAATCAATTTGATGCCTTAAATTTAAGAACTAAAATACATTCATTACACATACCAATTCTTCTTGAATAGCTATGATCTTTTCTTTTGCCAGTAAAACGTCCTCTTTTCGTCCACGAATGATAATTACGTCAGATTCTGCACCCTCAGCAGGAAGATCAATTTTTGTATTTGTTTCATCCCTAATCTGAAAACATTTTTAATTATTAATTTAATGGGAACATTTAAACTTAAATTATAAGAATTTTTACAAAAAAACATTTCACATAATATTTATTCGTGTGAATAAATGCAGAAAAATGTATTTACCTTTTTGATGTTCGCACCGCCCTTTCCAATAATAAATTTGTGGTTCTGCTTATAGATTGGAACATCAATGGTGAAACTGTTAAGTTTCATCTCGCTATTTAGGTCTTTTAAATATTTGCAGCAAGCGTCCACATCCGACTTTGGTCCACGAATAGAGACTTTATCACTTTTGAAGCCAGGCTCAGGGAAAGTTATGTTAACCTAAAATAACATGAAATAAAAGTTAAAACTTCACAAGCCTAATAAATGGGAAAACATTGTTGCTGGGTTTTTCTTTTTATTCAAAATAATTTTAGGTGCTACTAGACGGTACAAATAATTTGTTTAGAAGAAACAGGCTGATGGGGAAATGCGATTGTTTCACAGAGACTTAATGTATTTAATATATGACGTTTTAAAGTTATTCAACATTAAATCCAGGGTTTAAAATTAGGAGATAAAAGTTAGGTGTCATTAGCACCTAGCAAATTTTATTTTAGTTGCCAGAATGTTCTGCTTAGGTGTAATTTTAATTCAAATTGCTTAAGCAAAGATGCCAACTGTTGCAAAATGTTTGTAATCATCGTTACAACTTCTTTTGCATGAAATAGAAGCATGTTTCCATTTGTACACTAAAAACATCAATGTCTTACTGACAAAGTTACTGAAAAGTACGAGTTTATAATTTACAACTATTATTAAACATAAACGTTAGTCGTAAAACATGACTGGGCATAAAAATATGATCGTCAAATTAAAATTTCTAGATTCAAAATAAGACTAATGATCACTAATTTTTAACCCTAATTAAGTCATTACAATTTCCACTTATTTTATTTTTTGTCTATAGAGACCCTTAAGTGCAAAGTTGTTCTTTTTTATAAATAAAGGAGAAAATGAGGAAAACATTACTTGGTTGAACCTGTCTCTTATTTCTCTTATTTTTTCGCCTTTGGCACCTATGAGGTTACGGTGGAAGCGCTGCTCAATGACAAGATCCTTTGTAACTTCATTTTCCTGTAAATAGTAAATGAAACCATTTACGAAAATTAAATACAAATAGTAAAAACCTTATTTCATTCGCAATATTTTATAATATAAAGTAGCAAATAATGAGAAATTTCAAAAAGACAGAAGAAACTATAAAAAAAAATTACAGAATAAAAACATCTTTTAATACATACTGGTTCTCAACTTGTGCATTACTAAAATGAACAATTGTCATTCCAGAAACCGTAGTAAACTTTTATAGAATTAGCGAAATAAAATATCCAAATTGTGCTTATAATGAAACTTTAAATTGATTCATATTAGTATATAACAAATTGTCTACTGTATAATTTATTTGATATTTTAATAACCTACATATAATTTTATAAAAAATATTTAGATTAATTTTTTAGTTATCAAAGAATATAGCAATCTTTTAACAATAGTTTTTCTTTGGCAATTTTTCCTGATTTGCTAGAGTTAAGTTGTTTTGGTTAACTTGGTTTTGCAACTGGACAACTCAAATAAATATTAAGAAATTCATATAGGTGTTCAAGAGAAGAACAGTTCAGACATGTATTTTCAAAAATGAACACATGGTCCAGTATACAAAAAAAGTGTGTCACCTATAAGGTCAAACTATTTAAATTTTTTTAAACTGAATAGCTAAAAATTTTTTTATAATTATTGTCTAAATGAGGAAGATCCTGTACATTGAATAAAAATGATAAAATATTTCAAACTTGTGATTTTTAAATAGAATTTATTTAAAATTCCTTCAAAATTTAAAATTGCACTTCAAAGTGCAAATACATTAGTAAATTATTCTTTAACTTCCAATGCAAAAAGTTATAAACAACCGAACAATGTCCGATTAAAGAAACCCTTGCATAAACTTAAAAAAAGTCCCAACTTATTTGAAAATCCTTACCATTTTATGAATCATTTCCAAAAGCAGTGATTTAACTTGAGCGACTCCATCCGGAGGACCTTCAATGCGTACAACGTCATTGTCACCATCAGATGGAATGTTGATTAATGTCTTTGTATCTTCTTTTAATCTATTAACTAATAATTAAAAACTTTTGAGTACAAGATTTTTTTTATAAATATTATTTGCAGAACATTTAAAAATTTCTTATTGAACTACATATCACAGTCCTGCTTCAAAAGCGACACAGCTCAAAATCATTGGCATTTAAGAAAATGACAAAAACTGTTTCTAAAGGCAATTGCTAAAGGCGACAATTAAGAGGGATGCAACTGCACTCTAACATCCCATCTTCAAAGGTAAAATAATACACTTTTGGTCAGGATGCTATTTTCACGGTCACTTTCAACTTTTCTTCCTTAAAGGTTTATTTTTCATTTGCCCATTCTTATCTATTCAAAATCGTTCCCAGCCCTTTTTGGCTTACTCTATGTGCCTCGGATAATGACAGTTTATCATTATTTGTCTCATAAAACACCGTTTTCAAGTTTCCTACCAACAGCTAAGAGTGAACATTTCTTCTCATCCTACATTACAATAAGCTGAGATGAGTGTTAAGACTTTTGTTACTGAATTATGTTATTTTTCCAAGAAAGCTCCTAGTTAAAATTAATAAAAAATGTTTTCTGGAAAAAAATTCAATTTGGTTTCATTTTAATGATAAATTTGAAGTAGGCGAAAAAGGAAGTAGAGCTATATATATATATATTCTTGAAAACCTAGGTGTTTATAAAATATGGCTCCAGAATGCTTATGGTACAACAGATTTTTTTTTACTGATTTTTTGGTGTTTCGTATGCAAGTGTTTCTGGAATACATTATTTGAGATAACTCAAATAGAGATACTTTTGAATTGCATCACTTTTCAAACAAGAGTGTGGTATGTGATTAAGATATATTTTGTATAAAATTTGGAAAGTAATTTTCTAAAAAGTGTAGGATTTTAATTACAAAATGAAGTAACCAAAATTCACATTATAAAAAGTAAGCAATTTAAAATGCACAAACTCAAAATTAATGTTCTAAAAAATACTAGCTAAATTATTATTTCTTTTAATTACATTTTGATTAATAAGAAAATACTGCAGCTAATTTTTGAACTGAATAAGTTGACACTTATTACTTAAAATCTCTATTGCAATCTCATTTACTTGTGATCAAAAAATTCTAGACTGATTTTTAAATGCTAGTTCCTAAAGGTGCCTTCAATTTTTAATTATAAAGTCTTAAAAGTATGTTATGTAACATATAATGAAAATAAATGTCATGGGTAACTAAAAAAAATAAAAAATATGTATATTAAATTCAGAATTCCCCCCTGAATTTAGATCAAAATTCCTTGACGTTTCCAGGTTTCCCAGAAATTTTTCAAAAAATTCCAGATCAAGAATTAAATTATTTGTTCTCATATTAATCTAGAAGCTGGGGAAAAAAGTGCTCGTAAATAATAAACTAGCAAAGTAAGCAAAAACAAAAAATTAGCATTTTTTTTACGATTTACTTCAATGCAATAAAAAGAATAGGGCTAACATTAAGAAAATGTCCCCAATTTTTCCAGAAAATTTTAAAGAGTTCATATTTCCTGACAATTCCCCGACTTTAGGCAATTTTCATTTTCCCTGACAATTATAGGTTTTCCCCGTTTTTCCAGGTGTGTGGGAACCCTGTAAATTTTACGTTTCTTTACGAAACCGAGAAACTTACTATTTGCACCATTCTTTCCTATAATATGACGATGGAGGGCTGGATTTACTTTGACTTCATCATGAGCAATTTGTTTTTTCAAACTTTCAACCATTTTTTTAAGTTCTTTGCATGCTTCAAGGACGTCCTCCTTTGGACCCTCAACCTTGATGCTTTCACCAGTGAAATCAACTTGAACCTTCAAAAACAACACATTATTTTAATTGTTGAAAGTGTATTGAAATCTTGAATATGCGAAAGAGTTATCAAAGTATAAAAAATTAGTTTAAAACTTTAATTTAATTTTCATATTTATTCTTTTATATTTATTGAGTTCTTAATATTTACCAGAGCCAACTTTAATAACAACACCAAAATTGCAATGTTGAGCCGAAATAACAAAACACTTTTAAAACATTTGTTAATTGTAGTCTATATTTTAATACTTGGAAACATTTCTAAAATGAAACACGCAAAATTATTTTAAAATAAATTTGCATAAATAGTTTATAGCTTAATTAAAGTTAATAATAAAAAAATTTAATATTTTATATAAAAAACCAAAAGCATTTCCAAAAAAAAAAAAACTAACTTTTTTTTTAAATTTTATAGTTCTAAATACTTTTTAACTGTAAAAATTAAAATCAAATTTCTGAAATAGGATGTATTTGTAAGTCTTGTGAAACCAAGTACAATTTTATTAACTAACATAGCCACAATACAAAATGGCTAAAACACATACATATTTCAGTTAATCATACGAGTTAGAAGGTATGTCTAGCCTACATTACAGATAAAATAATCTCACCAAATACCTTTGTTAATTCTTGAAGTAAATTCTTGATATTTGCTCCTTTTTTACCTATTATATATTTATGCAGCCAACTAGGCACATCCAAATGCTCAGTTTTAACGCTATTGGCCTGTAAGAAAAATATATTATTAAATATAAGTAAACACAATCATAAAACATAAAATGCAAATAGACAATTCTCTTATGAGGTGATCAAAAAACCTGTACTTCATTTCGTTATTTGACAATACAAGGTCATCCATTAATGAGCAACAACGCAGCTCGTTAGTTCTGGGACACATCTGGCGTTCGTAGTTTTACCTTAGCACTTAACAATTGGTTTAATCTTTTTGAGTCTAATATTTGATGATTTTAGTTGAAATTCGGAGGATAATAAGCATAATTATTTTTAATAAAAGAACTTCAAAAAGTATTACAATGTAAACAAATAGTTGTCATTCAATTCGGATCTTCACTTCGAATCACTTTGCCTGCTGCAAGAAATTTGAACTAGCTGTTGTGACATCATCAAAGGTTTGATGAAAAACACTTGTACGCAATGTTCAAAGAGGATAGACCTCCTCCATGGTTTTCAAAAGAATGCCACGGAAAATTCAAACTGGTACTATTGTTTTCTATTTATAGTTTTTTAAAAGCATTTTAGTTAAAATATTATTAAATTATTATATTGATTTACACGATAAAAAAAGTATTGTTTCGGTGATCAATAGCAATTTAAATTTACTGTTTCAACTTTTCAAGTATTGATTTGTTACTGGTGTTATTGTATAATACCTTATAGCGAGGATTGGTTTGCAAAGAAAATCAAGGAGTATTGCATAGCAATCATACGGGGGTCGGCATTGCAGGGGGCGGAGCCTTATAGTGCAAATAGATTGCTTTTAAAATATAGCTACTAAACTTTTATTTACCTTAGAGTAAACCATTGTCAAAGCCGGTCCCAATTTGTCTTGATCTCCTCTTAAAGTAATTGTGTCAGACTGCTTGTCTGCTGGGGGCATTTCCACTGACACTCCAGTTTCAGATAAGATTTCTTGAAGAGTTGTACCTCGTTGTCCAATCACGTATTTATGCTGATTTTTAGGAATTTCAACAGAAATAGTCTGACAATTTCGCTTCTAGAAATCAAACAAAGCATAAGAAAATGCTTGGGACTATACAATTTAAAATGAAATCTTTAAACAAAAGGACAAAATTAAAAAAAAATTATTAGGTAGAAGATGGAAATCTTAGAATATAATGGTACAAAGTTAGCATTTTTTTTATTTGAACTATTTAATACAATGCTCAGAAAGTGGATTAAGAAAAATACACGTTAAAATTTTAAAGTCTTTCAAAAAATATAAATACAATTAAGATATTCTTTAAACAGATTATGTAAATTTCAGATTATAAAGGAATAGTGGAATTATTTTTGAATTTCAATTAACTAACACAATGCTTAGGAATGAACCAAGAAAAAATTAATTTGTTAAAAAAAAAAACTCAAAATCATTGCAACAATTTATATTTATTTGTTCAAAATGAATATAAATTACAGTAATGATTGTTGTTTAAGGCTGTTTTTACATATCCGAAAACATTGAGAACATAAATTACCTTATGACCAAATCTATATAAAAAAAATTATTGCTTAAAAAATTCATTTAAAAATAAGTTTCTCTCTATTTAAAAAAAAAAATTTAGCCCTAGGAGAATTTTTAATGCTTTCACTGTTATCCAGATCGTATCTCAAAAAGTAAAAATCCTAAAATTACAAAATTAACAGAATTTGCTAAGAAATGTTTGATAAACAAGAATATATTTTTGTTTCAATATGATTATTAGTTTAGAAGTTATTTAATATTAAAGTCGTCGTTACTAAAATTTCTCTTACAAGTAATTTTGTCAGTTGAGTTTCCGACGCACTATTAAGAGAGATAAAAAAATTTTAAGAAATGTAGGAATAGGTTCAAACTGGAAATCCAAGTAAGCATTTTTTAAAATTCGAATTAGTTTTATATTTATAAATTTTTTAAACATCTAAACACACCTCACTTATTTACATTTTTTCACCCTCATTTTTGCAACGTGATTTCTAAACTGAAAATTACATATTTTCTGAATAAAAAAAATATATTAATGTTCGTTAAAAATTTATCCTTCCGATGTCATAAAGATTATATTTCTATCTTTATAATTAAATTAGATATAGTTAATTAAGATAGGTATTAAAATGAGTGAAGAAGGAAAGTTTATTCGGAAATTTCGAGCACATTTTAATTTGCGACTTTTTTTCTCATTGTTCCGCTTGCATATTAAAGTAAATGTCCTAAAATTATGAAATTTGGCATGTTTATTAGGAAATGTTTGAGGAATAAGATGAATATTTTTTTCTCCATATAATCAATATTTTAGACGTTATTTAATGTTAAAGTTTTAATTTCATAAGATTTCGAAAAAAAAATTTATATATTTTTGAATATTTCTCTTTCAATTTTCAACAAAAAAATAAATACAAAATTTAGGATATAGATTAAACTATTGGCTACAAATGATCCAGAGCGTTTTTGAAAATTCGATTTAGTTTAGTAGTTATAAATTTTTAAACAATTGACGAAATGTCTAAAATAATCGACAATTTTGTATGTTTTTTCGAAAGTGAAAAATTAAAACTGCTCCAAGTAGTTCAAAAATATTCTTTTTTCCCATTAAAAAAATATAATCATGTTTGCAAAATCCTTCTTTCTTGGATGGTATCAAGATTGAAATTCTATTTTAAAAATTAAATTTGATGTAGCTATTTATGTGAAATACTATAAATATTATTTAATATTCGATCGGCAGCATAAAGGTAACGGATGAGGCAACCCAGTTTCCTATAATTTAATATTAATCTTAGTGGCGAGTTATTATTAGCGCCAATTCGCTTACGTTATAAACATAAAAGTTGGCGATTAAAGTAAAAGTTGGCTCATTTATACTTGGTGCATTTATGCTGTTTGCTTACACATATTTCGATTTTCAATTAGCTGATACAATTGAGCTGAAACAATTCTACAGTGTCTAAACAATGATTTTCAGTTGAAACTTTTATAAAGATTTTTCAGTAATGATTTATATAGCTAAAAAAGTATTATTGTTAGAACATATTGACATTGCCTACAGTGTATGAAGCTAGCATTGGTTTGCGAAGCGAACCAAAGAGGATTGTGTAGCAATCCTCCAGGGGTTGGCGGAGCATCAGCAGAGCAAGGGGCGGAGCCCCCAAGTCTTTAAAATCAAACCTTGTGATTATATTAAATATTAGATAGTATCAAGGTAAATGGCAAACTAAACCTAAAATCTCATTTTGCATCAATTATCATTGAATAAATACAATAATAAAACTATAATTTCATTGTTCAAGTTTTAGAAAAAGGTCATGTTAAACAGCAACAAATAAGAGATCATTCAAAAACTATGTGATACTTAGGAAGGTGAACAGACTTGAGTTATTATTTACAATTTTTTAAACTGACCCTTATAATAAGGTGTGTTACAATGAGGTTCTACTGTAATTATATAGTTTTGGTTTTGTAATAAGTTATAAAGTTGCTGTATATTTTTTTCCTTGAGCTTTACTTAATAATTAAAAGCATGGCAGGGATCCTGAACTTCCAATCAAGATCCCTGCCATCCTTTTTATTATTAAGGCCAAGTTAACAATCCCAAGTATTTTTCATGCTGCAGACTTGTGTATAAAATAAATTACTAAATTCTGAAATAATTTTTAGGGAGGCTGTGGTTTAGAGATAAGAAAAAAAAATTTATGTGTGCTTTATCTAATTAAACGTGTAACGAAGTAAAACTCAAAAAAAGCTACATTGTCAGCGTGAACAGCAGAATGCAAATGAACTTACTCTCTCTTCATAAATGGCTAAAACCTTTTCTTTTGCTTGAGCAACAGCTTCCTTTTCTCCAGCAAGAGTAAGCTCGTCTCTCATAATAGAAGGCGGGGGGATATTTATTCGGGCACCCGTTTCATTGATAATTTGATTTAGAACAGAATTGTGAGGGCCAAATATAAATGGGTGATAGACTTTTTCAATGTGAAGGCGTTCAAAAGCTAATTTGTCCTAAGGAAGAAAATAAATATTTAGATTGCAATTTATAAAAAAAAAATTAGATTCTAAATAAAAAGTGTGAGAGGTTGCTCTCGCAGAGTGGCGCTGGTGTACCGGAAGTGACGGAATGCGTGGGAGAGAGCGTTCGGTTGTTTTGGAGGGAGAGTAAAAAGAAAGCGAGGACCGGAGGCGGATTCGAAAAACAATTGATAACACCGGACACTTGTTACTTTTGTTTTTCGAATCCGCCTCCGGTCCTCGCTTTCTTTTTACTCTCCCTCCAAAACAACCGAACGCTCTCTCCCACGCATTCCGTCACTTCCGGTACACCAGCGCCACTCTGCGAGAGCAACCTCTCACAAAAAGATTCATTTTTCTTAACACTATTTCAAATTAAAAACTATATTAATTGCGAATTCTTAAAAGGTTAGTTACAAGACTCATTGTTAAAAATACAACAACAAAAAAGTTAATTAAAATAATCAATACTTAAATATATATATATATATATATATATATATAAATTTAAAAAGAAAACAATAAAGTTTGTAGAAAAATTTTACCAATTCATAGTAAACATTTATTATAGGTTAGAAGGTTATTCACAAATTGTTTATTTTAAAATAATAAACTAATTAACTAATTTGTAAATGAAAACTTCTATGTAATAGATTTGTTTAATTAAGTTGTTTTACCTGTTCATCTGATATTAATTGAATTTCATGACGAGCTCGGTCGATTCCTTCCTTTGTACCAGTAATCTTTATTAAATCCGAATTTTCATCTGGGCGCGGTACACTGATTTTAGTGGCAGTACTTAATTCCAAGTCGGTTAACTTCTTTCCGCCTTTCCCAAGAATAAAGCGATGATGTTCTTTAGGAATGGGAATGCTGATTTGAGCCTATATCGAATTATATATAACAAATTCATTCACAGCATTAGAACAAATTCTAAAACTTTACTATAGAAGTAAAACTGAGAAAACAAATTAATTTAAAATGAATACTTGGAAAACAACAAGATACTGTATGCCAAACATTAATTAAGAAAACAAAAAAACATGCATATAGTAAATTCTCTTTACAATATTTTTCGTTTATGAATACTACTGAAAGTCTTAAGTTACTTCATCATGGGTATATTAATGTAATTTTTTAAATACTTTTTTAAACAATACTTTTCATAATAAAATTTTTTAGAAGATATTTTAGCAACAAATATTGAAGGAATGTTTAGAATTGAATTATGCATCTCTTCTAAAGTAAAAAAATAAATTAACAAAAATAAAATCATATTGCAATAGAATAAATCTTATAAGTTATGCAATAAATAATTCAGAATTTGCATGTACCTTTATTTCTAAAGTATTTTTGAACAAAACTAAATTCTCAGGATATTAACCAAGTTGCTAAAAAGTGTATGAAGTCCAACATAAACACCACTTTCAATTGTACGGAATTCAGTTACAAAATAAACATGTCATCAGCATTATATACTACTTTCTTTGTTTACAGTCAGAGTGATTACTCTTGACTAAAATTGCAAAACTATCCAGAACTTAAAAAAAATACATCCCACAGTACAATATAAAGTAGGGATGAAACGGATATCCGGTAACTATCCGGTATCCGGCTGCTTTTTAACTATCCTGTAACTATCCGATATCCGGAAGTAAAGCGCCGGATATCCGATTTTCCATGCCGGATATCCGGATGAATAAAACATCGGAAGATTTTTTTTGCGGCGATCAATTTTTTTTGTTCTTGCTTTAAGTATTTTCCTGAAAATTCTACCAATGTATTCACAGTATGCAGATTCTCCAGTTTAACCAATAAAGACTTTAAAAAAAACCACTTTTTTCAAATTTTTAACTTTAAAATTATATTTTTAACGAATCATTATGGTGGAGGGTCATCACATATCACAACTAATATAATATTGAATTAAAACATAAATTTCTCAAAAGTTTAAGCAAACTTGAGTTTTCATGTTTGGAATGAAAGGGCATATGCAGGGTGGCAACAAAATCCTGGAAAAAAAGTTCCCTGACATTTCCCTGATGGTTTCAAAAAATTTCCCTGACTTTGCAATTAGGTTAAATAAATGTTATAATACATACTTTGTATAAAAACAAACAAATTATCTTTGCTACAATAAATATATTGTTTATATATTAATATGTTAATATATTAGTTTAAAAAATTTAGTTAAATTTCAAATACAAAATAAACAAAAACTAAATTTTCTTTATGTCCCAATCCTATACTTAAATTTCATCTACCGTATATACTCGAGTATGAGCTGAGAAATGTCAGTCAAAATTTTCATCAAAAAGCAGGGGAGTCGGCTTATACGCGGGTCAGTAAAATATATAATGTAATTTGCCTAAAATTGGAAAAGGAGAGAAGTTTAAAATAAGCGGATTCTTATAAAAACGCGCCGACACATTTTCCCGATCCGAGATCGAGAATGTGCGTCACATGTGCTGACTGAAGATCGTTCTGCACATTGCGGCGTAATCGTAACGCAAAATTGCACTACTCAGATAAATCCTCAGTTTAACTAAATAAAAAGTATATATTTTAATAAATGTTTAATTGGATTGTAGAATTTATGAAGCTGTATACGTATTTTAATAAAATTTTGGATGGAAGATTAAGAAGTGACATCGTGCGTAGCGAATGACACCACTTTAAATTCAATGTCTTTCTTACTCGATTGAAATAATTAAACAAAATTTATTTCCCAATTATAGATTTTATTCCTTGATAATATTATGTAAAGATATTAATAGTTGTCTTATTAGAATTTTGGATGGAATTGACTGTAAAGCGGTAAAAATGGCGAATTCAAGCTCTACTTTCAAGTCAATTATTTCGTAATTAAAAACTAAATATTTTAATAAGTATGCGTTGATCCACAATATACTAGTATTTCCTTCCGAGATGAATAAAAAAAATGCTCATCTGTATTTAATAGTGACAGTAATCAACGTAATAGAAAACAGTTGAAGTTTTCTAAGTTTTTAATTCTTTAAAAAACGATG
This sequence comes from Troglohyphantes excavatus, assembly GCA_963932185.1. Taxonomy (NCBI): domain Eukaryota; kingdom Metazoa; phylum Arthropoda; class Arachnida; order Araneae; family Linyphiidae; genus Troglohyphantes; species Troglohyphantes excavatus. Next base: position 34,673,277 of record OZ010666.1, on the reverse strand, counting down.
TTAATAATTAGAAATTGCACATTTTGGTATTTAAGTATGTGGTTTAAAATATCTTATTATGATAATAAGCGAGATTTAATTTAAGAAGTCCGATGGCGGTTTGAAAGACACAAGAACATCGCGAATGGTATATATTTTTTATGCACGACGAATAGCCGCGAACTTTAAGAAAGGTCGTTTCTGTAGCCCCTTTTATTTTTTAATTTTCGATTTCTCGGCTTAAATATTTATTTTAAGAATTAAAATGTCATAGTTTTCTCGATGATGTGCCGATTTTAATCGGAATTTTTTCATGTACGAAAATACAACTCGGCTTATACGCGAATTTTCAATTTTGCACAAAAATGGTCCTAAATTTAGGGGGTTGGCTTATACGCGAGTATATACGGTATATAATCATTAATTTTAAATAAAAAAAAGTACAGAAAATAACAAAACTTTACTATTTTTAAGCAAAAACGAAGAATAATTCAAATTGTGATACACTGGAGGAATTCTTAAAATCCTAAGTTATTGAAGAATTATTTTGAAAAATAATAATATGAAATTTATATTTACCGTATATACTCGCGTATAAGCCGAGAAATTTAAGTCAAAATTTTAATCGAAAAGTAGGGGGGTCGGCTTATACGCGGGTCATTAAAATTTCTAATATAATTTGCCAAAAATGGGAAAAGGAGAGAAGTTGAAATTAGCGGATTCTTCTGATATCGCCCCGACACAGTTCCGAGATCGAGAATGTGTGTCACGTGCTGACCGAAGACCGTTCTGCGCATCGCGGCGTAATCGTAACGCAAAATTTAACTACTCGCATAAACAATCAGTTTAATTTAATAAAAAGTATATATTTTGATAAATATTTAATTGGTTTGTAAGAATTTATGAAGCTAGTAAACGCTACTTTAATAGAATTTTGGATGGAAGACTAAGAAGTTGACATCGTGCGTAGTGAATGACACTACTTTAAAGTCAATGTCTTTCTTGTTCGATTGCAATAATTAAACAAAATTTATTTTCCCAATGCAGATTTTATTCCTTGATAATATTATGTACAGATATTAATAGTTGTTTCATTAGTATTTTGGATGTAATTGGCTTTAAAGCGGTAAAATCGGGGTTGCTAATCGGCGAATTCAAGTTCTACTTTCAAGTCATTTATCTCGTAATTAAAAACTAAATATTTTAATAAGAAGTATATATTCATCCATAAAGTAGTAGTATTTCCTTCCGAGATGGATAAAAAAAATGCTCATCCCTATTTAATAGCGACAGTAGTCAACGATGTTGACAGAAAATAGTTGACGTTTTCTAAGTTTTTAAATCTTTACAAAACGATGTTAAGGATTAGAAATTGCACATTTTGGTATTTAAGTTTGTGGTTTAAAATATTTTATTTGATAATAAGGGAGATTTAATTTAAGAAGTCCGATGGAGGTTTGAAAGACACCAGAACATCGCGAGTGGTACATACTTTTAAGCCCGAAGAATCGTCACGAACTTCGAGGAAGGCCGTTTCTCCAGCCACTTTCTTTAAACTTTTAATTTCTAGGCTTAAATATTTATTTTTCTAATTAAAATTTCACTCTTTTGTCGAGGATTTGTCGATTTTAATCGGAATTTTTCATGTACGAAAATACAACTGGGCTTATACGCGAGTTTCCGATTTTGGACACAAAATCGGTCTAAAATTAGGGGGTCGGCTTATACGCGAGTATATACGGTAATCTATTATAAAATCTGAAAAGCTTCCATAATAGCCAGAAAAAAAATCAAAGTCTTTAAAACTTATTTGCATATGAAGATTGTGCAGTAGAAAAGGTATAATTTATTTATATTAAAATAAAGTTCAAAGTCCTTACGACCTGTCTTTAAATCCAATCTTTTATCTTGCCATAAGAGTTCAATCCATACTTAAAATAAAAATATTTCTAATACAATTTTCAACAAATTGTTGATTCAGCAGATTCATTAGCAGCCCACATGTTTTTTGCAGTCCAAAGTCCAACTTTGATTTCGTTTCTCCCTCCAGCAGCGGTTCACGTATCTATCAATAACAAAACTGCGCATGCGCTCGCTCGACCATGATTTTTTTTTAATCGGAACTAAAAGGAAATATTGACGACTAAACAAATCAGAATAGACAATAATAATTGCCGTTTTAATGAACCAAATTTGAAAAATTCCCTGATTTTTTATGATTTTTTTAAATTTTCCCTGACTTTTCCAGAATAAAAAAATTCCATGACAATTCCCTGACTTCCCGGTTATGTTACCACCCTGATATGGTAAAATTACAATTATTCAGAAATTAAGTGTAAAATGTACAAAACATAAGACCATTGCTAGCAGCACCCTAGAATAATCCTTTGTAAATAAAAAAGTTTTTTGAATGTTTATTCAATTTTGGTATCACTTTAAAGATAAGGAATTGGGAAATATTACAGAATAAAAAAATATTTTTAATTTTTGACCGATTTCCGTTTTTCCTAGTGTGTATGAGAAGATAATTTCATAAAAAAAAACTGATATCCGGCAAAATCTAGTTCGGATATCCGATTTGTAATGTGCGCCGGATATTCGATATCCGGCAAAACCACTATCCGGTTCATCCCCAATATAAAGTATATCCCGACCTGTGTCTGCAATTCTTTAACAATCTGCCGACGTGCTTTAAGTACTGCTTCTTCCTTTCCAGTGACCAAGATGGTGAGACTCTGATCTTTCGATGAACTGATTTCAATGTGAGCGCCAGTCTTTTGCATGATGTCGGCACAGATCTTTGCCTGCTCTCCTTGTTCCCCAAAGCGTTGGTTGTTCATGTCTCGGAACTTACGCTCCTCTACAGGCACACGAAACATCTAAAAATACAAGGCATTGGTATAATAAATACTAGGAAGAAAAAATTACATAAGTTATATTCCTAAATAATTAAAGATACTTAAAAGTAGGTATAAAGTACGAAAAGAAAATTACATCACGGATGACAATTTTAATATGATGAAGCACATCCAATTAAAATTTTCCTTTTACTCAGAAAATTTGTAAACTTCTCAATGTGAAGAGGCAACCTCACGAAAATCAATTTTTGTCCATGTTCTTCAAATAAATTTAACGAGATTTGCATTTTCCTAACTTAAAAAAACGACTTTCTTTTGTTGGCTTATTCTTTATCCTAACTCCATTTAAAAATATATATCACACTTGGGTATCAACATATTAATTCTTTGTACTGGAGTGTCGCCTTAAAGCTACCAAAATAACATGATTTTTTTCTTCTCTGTTCATCACAATGAAAGGGAACATTTTTTAATTTAATTATTCTCCCACAAACTTTAATAAAAAATTATGTTTGTCATCTAAAAGCAAGTATGTTGGTGATCTAAAATTTTCTTCATAATAAAATTCCTCAGAATTCCCAGGTTTTTTTTTTTTACAAAACCAATGTCATAAAACATTAAATATATATTTGATATACCAACATTAAAATTCAGTTTCACACATAACTTTCTTATTTTTATAATTATCCATCTTAATCATAGAGCTAAAGAATACCTCTTTAAAAAAGAACGGAAAATGGGATGCAAATGTTCTATTAAAAAAATGTACAATGTTCCTTGTCCGCCAAAGGTCACGGCAAGTAAAAAAAAAAAGTTGAAACTTAAAAGTTAAAATATTTTTAGAAATGCTCAACTTATCTTGAAAATTTTAGAGAAATCACTAAAATGCTTATAAAACTGCTAATTGCTTTTTACTTTTATCCATTTTCAATTAACGACATAAATACTCCAAGAACAAAACCAAAGATCTCAGGCAGTAAAAATAGACAATTCAAATTATCGCTTTACTAACACAAAACTAAACAATACAACTCCGTCCTCAGCAGCCAATTTACCTGAGTGATAACGGTGGATTTGAGTTTCATTTTGTTGGTCCACTGCCCCATGTCCACAGAGGGCAGCTCCGGTTTCATCTCGTTCTCCGGGAGGGAGGGGAAGAGCTCGTCGTAGCTGAATGCAGCCTCATAGGGCAGGCTGCTCTCTTCCAAGATGCTATGAACAGGCATCAGCATCTGGTCACTGAAGGAAGTCATCTCATGAACCGCGTCCAGATCCATGGTCGATTCAAGCCAAGTCGTACAGTACACTGAAAAGAGAGATTTATAAATATACAGTAGAGCCTCATAACGGATAAAGATGTCAGTTTTAATAAAAGTCTTGTTTATAACATAACAAATTCTTATACGGGTGTAATGCCGACAGGGCGTACGTCATTGAAAGTACATTAGTTAGCTATAAAAAGTATTAATTATATATCTAATAAAAAAACAGCCATCAACATCATGGGTTGAGTTGGAAATAAGTATCTATACACTGCATTAATCTTTAGAACAAGAAGGTTCTCATTGGTTTGAAAAAATAATTTTCTATTAGGTTTGTTTCCTGCTTAGTTATTTTTTTTTTAGTTAATAGCTGATAGAGGTACCTGTAAATGTTCAAAATATGTCAACACATTTTCATTTGTTGATTGCTCATATTGAATAATAAAATTTAAATATTCTTCAACCATGGATGGCATCAGATATTTTTTAAAAAAATAGTTTTTTACTGGTTTAGCATAAACCATAAATTTCTAGGTTTACATATTTCTTTTCAATTTTGATTAGGTCTCTTTGGATATATGATAGTTACCAGCTAATCAGACATGTCAAGTTCATTCAAAATAAATCTGTATTTTACAACTGATTTTTCAGACTTCAGATTTATCAATTTTGGCCAAAAAAATGCCATTTGTTCTGTTCATAAATTTTTTTTACAAATTTAATATGTTAAGCGTTTTTTTTGTGGACTACATAAAAGTGCCATTTTTTCTTAAAGTGCTCTCAGGAAAAAGATGTTGATTTTTTCTGAAAATAGCACCAGGCCACTTTTAATTTCCAAAATGAACTTCGAGGATTTTTTTTTTTTTACAGTTATAATAGTCCATGGACATATCCAAATGAATAAATACTATATACTGTGATATTTAAGTTTATCTTTGTTTTAGATTGTTTCTATTAAAAGTTTTTTAAACTTTTCTAATCTTATTTTCTACCCGAGGAATACTTATTGATAAAATTAAAAAATATATGAATGAAACTAAACTGAGAGTTTAAGGAAAGTATAGAAAACCTCAAACCTGCTAGATTATAAATTATTCAATGACTAAGATGGCAAATTAATTTCTAAGATGACCAGTTAGTTACTAAGATGGTTTAAGGTGTCTTGAAGAAAACTATGAAGATAGACTAAAATACTTAAAATAGGTTTACATTTGAGAAAAATAACAGTACCTTATTCAGCCGTTTAAATTTATCTGAGGGCTGGGAATTTAATACAGGTCATAGGATGAGAGGTCATTAGTTCAAAATAAAGCTTAATCAGGAAGGGAGAAAGTCCTATTTTTAGAATAGTGATTAACAAGTGAATAGCCTGATAATGTTAATTCAACAAAAGTGGATAGTTTAAAAATTTGTGGGCTTAAAGCCTGTACTTGGTCATTATAACTTGTATTTCATCAAAATTAGTGTAGCTCAGACTTCAATAACTTTAATTCCTTGGGTTTGGAAAAAATTTCAAGTATATTAGTTTAGATTCATTATAATTTTAAAACCTTATAAAATAGTTCAAACTCTTTTCACAAACTAAAGAGTAAGGAGTTTGTAAAGATTTTCTAAGGATTAATGTTAATTATACATTAGCCTTGGTTTTTAATTGCTATACACAACATGTTGCAATAAGTTATTTTTCTTATGTAGGCTTGATTGTAATATAAAATAAAAATGAAGTAATTATTTACAATAATCTACATGTTTAAAGATTAAATTACTTTGTGTCAAATTTTTTTTTAACTACATTTTGGAATGAAATTGTAAGAATTTTAACCTTCACAATATTTAAAATATTTGCTGCAAAAACGGTATACAGGTACTTATTTTAAAAGTCTTTTTTCGGTGTACCGGAACTTTATTATCAACATTATTAATGGTTGATAAATCAGCTAACATTAAAACAAATTCTTACAAATGCCATAGTGTAATAGTATATTGGCACAGAATGATTTAAGTGTTTGGAACTGAAAGGTAAGCTTTAATTTTTAAGTATTTATATATTTAACAATGCATACAATGTAATTTTTTATTATTTGTGGGATTTTGGGTTTAGGTATTAAAATTAAAAAAAAACTATGTACTTGTAAATATGCAATTGCAATACAGTAGTCAGTAGGTTTAACAAATGTAAAAATTATTTGTTACTCTTTGAAACCTTATTTTTTATCTAATTTGGTTAATTACCTTTATAGAATAAGCTATTTTGCAAAATCCTAGATTTATTTTTCAGAAAATTATTAAGTTAACATACTTGGCATGATGTCAATATTGACTTAATAGAATACTCGAAGGGAGGTAAAGATCAGCCCCGGGGAGTTTGGGGGGAGCCCTCTATCAACTTCTATACTGAAAAAACCAAGTTCTGGTATAGTCAGTGTTCTGCTGCTGCTTATACAGTAGAAAGTCCAAATCCAGAATCATCAGGACTTCAGAACATTTTGAATTTTAGATTATCATATAGAACATTCCAGTGGTGGCTCATGGGGAATAGAAAGTACAGCCAGGCTGCACCTAAATTTATTAGTGTATTTTAAAACTAAAATCAGATATTTTACTAATTTTCTTAGAAAATGAAATTTTTATAATAAATAAAAACCTAACATCTAAAAAAAACATACAGAAAGCAAAAAAAAGCAGGGGAAAAAACTCCATTCAATCAAAACTGCAGCCACAAAACTAAGTCAGGAATCAGCTGTATCGTTGTCATGAAAACCTCTACATAGTATGGAGACAGTGGTCCATGCTAATGCTGTGCCTTTGTGGCAAGATTCAGCCCAAAATGAATTTTCCTCCGGATGCATGCCTATGTGATAATCTTCACCCCCAACCAGCCGATTCGTTAAAGAAAGGTACTGATATCATTATTGTAGATACAGAATTTGTTCCCATTCCGAGTGTCCATTTTGAGTGCTAAAGTGAGAGGTAACTGTGAGGTATAAATTAATTCTTGCACATGTGGTGAACTTCATTCCCGCCTCCTTTCACCTTTTTTCGTCGAATTTGTTGATTTGTGGGAAAAAAGAAGAAGTTTAGAATTTCTTTCAATTAAATTTTTTAGAAGAAATTCAAAAAGGAATGGATATTAGATCATTTCAGATTTTAAACTTTCTACCGTACCGACATATTATATTTTAAACTACAATTATCCGACGTTGATTTGATGCCAATTCAACCTCCAACTATCGTTCAGGAACATAGGGAATGTATGGAGACATTCTTGCAAATGTTTATATTTGTCCTGTGATAGATGGTCAATAGGAATGGGATGAGCACGGATATAATGGATTCGTTACAGCGTACCGGCCACGATTTGGAAGTTTACACACTGGGTAATCTTTCTGTAACACAAAGTGCTTAGCTGAATTGTAAAAAAACCAAAAAAATGTTTAATGGTGTATATGCATTGTACTCTGAATAAGAAATATAGCAACTCTGCTCTTGCCATTGTCAAAGCTCCACAAGTAATACCACAGCTCTTCTTATTCATAAATATCTCTACAATAAGGGTATATCACAGACATTAAAATGTTGATTATGGCACCAAACACTCGCACATGTTATTATGGCAAAACTACAAAACAAACAAAGCTCAAATTTTTAGTGCAGCCAAAACTAAATTTTTTAATGACAAGAACTTCTTAAATTATCTCATGGTATTATCAATAGCTTATGTCGCATACTCACTCAAGGGTTAAACCAAATCAAAGGCTACAAATAACTAATTTTTGAATATTTGTAAATCGTTCAGTAAACTGGATCCCTTGGCGACTTTTCTGATATTTTGCTCTGCTATCAGTACTTAGGAGACAAAAACTAAATTTTTTAACAATAAAGAACTCTTTTTTCTTTTGCAAGGTTGCTTTGAAAAGGGCCATCAGATTTGGTGAGAAATAAGGATTACTGTGCATTTTAACAATTAACAGTATCACTTTTAATAAAACCAATAAAACGTAATAAATAAGCAGCTACTTTTCCTAATCAATTACTAAAAAAATTAAATGTTAACCGATCCGAAACTTAAACTAAGTGATCATACAATAAAGCTAAATCCTGATTTTCAACATGTTATATCAGATAAAAACTAGTCTCATAGAACATTGCATTAAGAATATTAAAATATAAATACAACGTTAAAATAAGCCATAAAAATCCATCAAATCTGGGCATGTTTTGGGAAATACATCTCCCTTCATCAGCAGAAATGAAGGGAGAGTTATCTCCCGAAACATGTCCAGATTTGATGGATTTTTATTGCGTATTTTAATGTTGTATTTATATTTTAATATACGTTATATCAGTCTATAGTAAAAAAATTAACCCTTACTATATTAAAAATCTCATTGACATAATTTCAAATATTAAACTTGACATGTATTATACAAGAGAAAGTGATTAATTTGAAATTCTTGAAACATGAGTATAAAAAAAAGCCTGCGTTTTGTTTGATTATACCTCCTTAAAAATAACATCTATAAAACAGATTTATTTCAAATTAATTTTAAACTATACTTATTTTGTAAAACTATTTAAAATTGTAAACGAAGAATAAGATCTTTTGACAATAAGATACAGTAGACTCTTGATAACTCGAACTTCGATAAATCGAATTTTTCGATATCTAAAAAAAAATCGATTTCCCTACACCTTCATTACTTATTTAATGTAATTTTAACTCTTTAATTCAAAGTTTCTCGTCCTTATTTTCGATAACTCGAAATTTCCTCACAACTCAAAATTTTGTTTTTCTCTCAAAACTACGGATTTTGAAAAACCTATAGCAAATATTCACTTTTACTTAGGCTTTCGTGTGGTGTTGATTTGTCGCTGCGAATAATGGTGACAAAACGAAAATGCAATACACTCTCTATAGCAGCTTTTGATGAGAGATCGCTCTCAGAAGAATGAAGAATACAAACCCCCTCCAAAGGTAAATTTGAAAGAGGTTCCATCTTCCATAAAAACTATGCATGTATTCATTAAATCGAGGCCGAAAATGAAAACATCAGAGACATTTCAAGTAATCGTGCATTTGGAAAATATAATTGATTTCGAAAAAATTAGAATTACTCACCAAACTATTTTAGATAGATATTTTAAATAAAGTAGTATACTTGTATTTATTTTTACCAAAACAGCCTTTTTATATGATTTTCGTTAACTCGAATTTTCGATATCTCAAATTTTTATACACTTCTCTTTGAGTTCGAGATAGCGAGAGTTGCCTGTATTAAGCAAATTTGCTTGCCAGATGGGAACTAAAGTTCTCAAGTAGTAAATTCTTATTTATCTTGGTTTAAACACATGGACTTTGGTTACCCTTTTGGTATTTTCCGATTCTTGCGATGTCTTTCAATCTGGAAACCTTACAATATAATCATTGTGCTGCGTATTCGCTTATGCGGTTCCCAGAACTATTTTTGGCGGCAATTTCGATTAAGAGCGGATGAATACAACATCATGCGTTTTCAAATCGCCCGTGTTTTACGGAACTGCTTAAATTAGATTTGCCAAGTCATCAGTTGTCAAGTTAGTGATTTGATAGATTACTTTATGGGATTGCGGTATAACTGGATATCTTGTGCGTTGTTGGTTATACCTCCTGTACTAAGTGTGATTGAGAAGTTTGAGACTAAAATGGAAAGCAGTTTTGAATTGCAATTTTCAAATAAAAACCTACTTTTGGTCGTTCTGGTGTGGCTAATAGATTCTTAGTTATTCATTTGACGCACAATATTTTTTTTTATGGAATCAGGATTGATATAAAGTGTGGTAAGTGTAAAGTCGATATGAAGTTAACACTGCGGACATATAAGTCAACCCTTTTCCGCAAACCTGCAAAGGGAAATAAAGAAGCTTTTTGATTGTCAAAATCATATTTTGTTACCAAAAATTTTTTTCAGGAAAGTCGCCAAGAGGGCCATTACAGTTATTTTGGAACAGATGTAGTTATAGAACATTTGCAGAGTTTTTCTTGGCGATAAAAGTAGTGTTTTGATTTGCCCAGATGAAATTTTATAAATAAATTTATTTAGAAATCGTATTGTATGTTCATCTTTATTAAATATTAAACTTCAGAATTAAGCGAGCGGCTGGTTTATACGACCCAATTGAACATGACATATTGTTAGGCTTAGTAATCGGATAATATAACAGAACATTAATTAAAAATATTTTCTGTCGTGCAATTTCACACTATGTTTAAGATGCAGACGTGCGAGTTGGCACACTTACTAAATGTGAACTTTACGAATTTTTTTAAAAAATGTGCTGTGCATGTACGCGTTTCACACGAAAATATGGCAATTTGTCTATTGCTGTCAGGCTAGTGTAGTTCATATACGGCTATCCTGTGCATATACAGCTGCTAACCACTTCTAGCAGTTTCCGTCATTATCAACGTTGAAGTGACCAGTGATTAATGAAATATTGGGGTCAGGTTTACTGTACGGTCACCCTTGGCGCGATTTTTCCGCATTTGGCGATAATTTTTTTTAAATGGCAACCCCTCTCAGAAACGACAAGGAATTGCAGCAACCCTATTGGACAACAGTCGCCAAAATGGCGACTTTTGGCGATATTTTGAAAAAGTCGCCAAGGGTGACCGTACAGTAAACCATTACCAAATATTGTATTATTATTCTACAGGATATTATGCTGCCTGTAGTGTTACGAGAATGGAAGCCAGTGGAGGAACGGGGAAATACCAACTTACCCAAGCAAGGGAGTTTCCAGAAACCACATAAATCCAAACAAAAAGAAGCGTCACATAAAATTGCGTCAAAAAAGTGTTTTATAATACATTTGTACCGTTATGTTTGTAGATTTATTGAGAAAAAGAAAACTCGGAAATAATGAACAAAAATTGAGGAAAACCCTATAATATAAATCAAAATCAAAAGTTACATTTTAAAGAAAACTATTATTACCAGTCAAACAATTAAACATGCATCATTAACATTCAACCATATGTTGGCACCCACTTTTGTCAGACTTTTCATAGAAGCATACCCAAAACAAGGACAGATAAAACTACGGGTCAGGTTTACTGTACGGTCACCCTTGGCGCGATTTTTCCATATTTGGCGATAATTTTTTTTAAATGGCAACTCCCCTCCGAAACGACAAGGAATTGCAGCAACCTTATTGGACAAAAGTCGCCAAAATGGCGACTTTTGGCGAGATTTTGAAAAAGACGCCAAGGGTGACCGTACAGTAAACCTTTACCAAAACTACAATCAGAAAACCCATATGTTGCAACATACAAATCTGCAATCTACACTTGTATATTGATGGCAGAAAAACCCAAATAGACGATAATAACAGTATAATTCTAACTAATCAAGTCGGAGCTAAAACACAAAGTTATTTTATTTTTTAAGTTAATATATTTAAAAAATTTAGTAGAACACAAAATGAACATTTGCAAACAGCTGGACGCGATGTGCGAGAAAATAAAATTTTACAAAAAGTTAAAATAACGCACTTGATAATGAGTACATTGGAAACACAAACAAGCATGTTATCTAAGTCCTTATTGACATCTTAATTTGTAGTCATATGTTAGCTATCGATAACCACTGAGTAGTTTGAAATCACGGTTGATCTGCAAGACAACACAAATGCCTTTAATTAAAATTGGTTTAATCCTGGAGACTGACAACTTAACTAACATCCACGGCAAAGCGTCGACGTGTCAAACCATAGCCAAACACTATCAAAAACATCTGACTGGAGGGAGAAAATTTACTCACCGTACTGCGTCCGGAAAAGCCGTCCTAGGGGATGCTCGACGTCCTGTGCGTATCCAGTTTTCTGTGGTGTTTCTAGAAGAATTAGAAAGAAAATTAGAATCTAATGCGTTTCAAAAGAAGAAATGAAGTGTTTACCAATAGACGGAAAATAAAAAACACTTCTTACTTGCACCGCAGATCCCTTTAAAGTAAAACAGTCTCCGTGGTGGCCTACAAACCAGAGAGATATCAGGATGGGAAAATATCGCTGTGTTGCGGACTCTGATTGGTTAGTATTCGTTTCACGTGTAATCTGTCAGCAAATAGCACAAAGTTACACATTTACGGCGCATGAAGCAGACAAAGTTACTATTTCCGTATTGTTGCCATTTTCATGAATCTTATAAAGTATTTTTCTTACGTGGGAATTTTGACATATTGTAAACTTTGCAGAAATATTTAATTTTTCAAATAATTTATCATCAGTAGAAATATTCCCTCAAAATACTCAACAAATAATCATATTTTTTTGCGCTGTTTCTGTTGAGAACACACGGGAACTTTGAGATTGTGCAAAGTGGATTTGTTTTTTAAATATTTACATCAAAACAAAACTAAAAATTGTTCAGCTGTTTAATTTTTTTTTTTTTGTAAAGAACGCATCCGGTTCACTGTTTCGAAATTTAGTCGATTACGTCATACTTTGTTTCGTATTCTGTGAAATAAACAACAATGTGGGGTAGAGGATAGACGTGCAAGTGTGATTGCATAGTTCAAATTCTTTGCACACAGCATTTTTATGCTTAATTTATTTTAATTAGAAAAAATTAAATATGCGTATAGTGAGTTTTTTTTTAATATACCAATCACTTGATGAAATTGATAATGATGAACTCAACAAACTCGAGTTGAATATACCCGCAGCCAATTATCATATGCATTATTGACGAAGTAGCAGAGACATCGTTTAAGGGTGTTTTACGAGTGCCACCGCACAGGCCCCGCACTTTTGGAGTGGCCCCGTGCATAGCTAAAATGAAAAAGTAAAACGATAAAAAGTTATCTGGTTTTATTAATAATGATTTTATTTCCCAGACATAAATGAAGAAAGAGTGTGTATTAAAGTAAACTCAACTACAGATAAAAAGTTGACTAGTTTGAAAGTAAAAAAGGGGGTGAGGGGTACAATTTACGAATTGGATTTGTGCGAATAGCACTTTTCAACACTCCTAACTAAAGGCCTAACGCGAATGTGTCCTTATACGTTTTTCATAAAAATTGTGGTTTATATATTTTATCGTGAATAACAATATAAAATAACCAAAAGTAAAACGGGCAATATAAAAAAAAATTAAATCAAGAAATTAACCCCAGAAAACAAAAATATGTAAAAAAAAAAAAAAAAAAAAAAGTAAAATATAATTTTTCGTTATAACAGACTTTTGCGCCAAAAAATGGAGGTTGTTAAAATGTTCTGTATGTATAATGTATATAGACTTTTTTTTTATGTATTTTTGCGCATAACAGGTTCTAAATTAGATATTTGAAAAACAATTTTTTTTTATTGGATAAGAATAATATGTCTCATTTGAGAACCTTTTGTAATAAAAGTCCATTATTCGGCATTCAATTATCCAAAAATCAATTGACCGTACTTTAAAAAAAACATCCAAAGGATAATGAATTTTTGTTGTTGTAATATAATATTATTTTGTTGGGTAAGGGGAATATCACATTTTTTATTTATTATTCTATTATTCTAAAAGTACTTTTTATATGTCACCGCACAATTTATTTTTTCAATACCTCTTTATTTTAAACAAATTAATTGTTCGAATTCCATTGTATGCGAACAAAGTTAGGTAATAAAAAATGTGTGATCCACGTGGTTGCATCTAATTTAAATTTATAATATGCTTAAATATTAATTAGTTTGTATGCCGAAAGTTTTTAATTGCATGACAACGTTTGACGTGAAACGTCTTTAAAATCAGCTACATGGTATAGGATGAAAGATCGCTATTGTGATCCATTCCGACACTATAACTCCTTCACGAATATCAACATTATCTACATGTGTAAAGGAAATAAAACTAAAAAAAAATGATTTTTCAAATCTTAAGGACAACTAACAAACCAATTTTGATGTGTTTTTTTAAAGCCGTAAACAATACACATGTACAAAAATATTTGAAAAATTCCAATTTAATATTATTTAATTTATTTTTTATTATTTGCTATTAATTTTTTTTTAAGGACATGGGTTCGATATACAGTGGCGTAACAAGGTTCAAATATTATGGAGAAGGGCTCAATTGTTCAATTCCCAGAATATTTGCCAATATATAAAAAAATTAACGTTTATTATCAGTGTACAGCTAATTAGTAACTAGTCATTAATTAGCAATTAGTTATTATTAGTAATTGTTAATTATCAATAATTTGATAATTACCGAGTAAATTACATAAATTCTCTCCCATCCTACGCCTATGGTTCAATGTCGTAAAGTTTCCATCTCGTGCCCGTTATTATACAAACTGGATTTTTGATGCATATTTCTTGGATTTTCAAAGGTCAATATAAAATTTGTATTATAATCATCGATTTATTTCACTAGTGCTTGAATACACTATATATTTGGCGGGTTGGCTGACGTGTTGTGAAAATCTAAAGTATCGTTCGAGATAAGAGCGTTTAAAGTTTGCAACTCGCCTTTTGGCTATATTGCTAAATAAAATGACATTCAAACCTTATTTGGGTAACATATAGAACTAGGAACACTCTTGACTAGATGATAGATATGATTGGCCAGTAATTCAAAATTATGTTGTTCACAATTTTTAAACTTGTTTCGATGAGGTATGGCAAAGGAAAAAATTATGCTTGTACTATTTGACATTTGAATAATTTTTTATGAAATCTTTTTTACAACACATTAATTGGAAGATAGTATTGGTATGGCAGCAGCTAGCAGCCATATTGGTTCGGGCGCCAATGCTACTTGGCGTACAGCCCGCCCATATCGAACTAGAGAAATTCCTTATATCAATGAAATATCTATTGTTTTAAAGACAAGCTTAAATTTTTTTAATAAGCGTTTAGATACTTCTCACTCTGGTCGTTGCATACTGAAATATTAATTTAAGTTTTAACCCCTTTTTGAATGCCACAATTTGTTAACATTTAACATATCGTGGCCGTCCCCCTGACTGGCCATAGAGTTTATCTGGAATTTTACCGCGTGGCTGGATAATATTTTTAATATGTGGCCGGTGATTTCTTGAAAAGTAAAAAATTATTTATTTAAAACCAACACAGGTTTATCAATAATGTGTCAAATTTGAAAACAGGAAGCCATGGTATCTCTGAGAAATCAAAATTATTAAACTACGTTCCATCTGTGAACTATGAAACTGCGGCCAACGTAAAGTCAGTTTCAAAGGCGTCGAAATGTGAGAGTGTAAATAGGAGAAGCCGCATGTCCCAGCTCCCACTTTCTTCTTTTGACCAGTGCTTCTCTCGTGAAAGAAAGAAAAATTTTGTTTGAACAGGACCGTTGGTGGCTTCCTCTTAAAAATCTTCCAAACGTATTAAAAATTCCAATATAATAATTAAAAATATTATCAACTACAATATTAATACATTTTAAAATCGTTTAATAAATTTTAAAATCGATTAATAAATTCTAAAATCTTTTAATAAACTTTAAAATCTTTTAAATATTTTTCAATAATTAATAATTTTTTTTAATAATTTTCAAACAATTTTAATAAATTTTAAAAGATATTAATAAACTTTATATAAAGAGTTAAATGTTGATATTATTTTGTTTTCAAATTATGGGCTCGTTATTTTAATAACAAACATTAGTTTAAAAAATTTTTTGGTGGCCGAAATTCAAAATTTTCCCGGACTGTTTCTGAGTGCCAGTCCGCCCCTGTATCGTGGCATACTTAGTCACAGATAATTAGTAATTAAAAATGTTTACTAATTAATAACGAGTTTCCCCTAATATTGAAATTTTGGACAGCAACCAAAACCGATTTAGACATTTCAATACTATACGCACAATAGCACTGATGGTGGCCCTCTTGTAAAAAATGGTGTTCCAGAATGAAAAACATCGCACATTAAATTAAATATTCTTTTAAAAAAGAAGAAATAACAACATTTTTGGAAACAATGCATAAAAGTTACGAAACATTGCTAAAATATTATTAAAAAAAATGCAATAATAATAAATAATTTTATTATACACAGCCAGCTTTTCTACAATATATATGTAATTAAATAGAGGTTGGGGCTACTAAAGACCGGGGGACCTAGATATAATGGTAAATCAGTTCCTGGCAGCAACAAATTTCGACCCTATTATGTCAGCACAATTCCCTCTGATTCTGGCCACGTGTGCTATAAATATCCTTCTCCTAGAAAGACGGCTTCACAGAGAACATTGTGAATTAATAATGTGGTAAGCTAATGACAGTGGCGGTCCGTGGTCGAAAATGTTAATGCAGCCGAAATCATGTGAATCCCCCCCCCCCCCCCCCCCCCCCCCACACACACACATTATTTTCAAAAAAAACATACATGAACGGAAATTCTTTATTATTCACTACTCAAATCAAAGTTTCTTTTCAATTTTTACGAAATGATAACATGCGAAAAAAATAGAAAACACTCTTTTTTTGAAAATTAAAGCAATCCTGCTTTCTTTTAAACATGCGAATCGATCAATTTTAATATTCACTTACATAACGAAACAACAGCAGGACCATGTCCTGAAACAGCAGCACACAGTAAATGTATCACGAAAACCATTTCCATTTGGAGATATTCTCGTAAGTTCTCGTTTCACCCACGAACCAATCAGCATATCGAACCTCAAGTGCAGCTAAAACAAGAAAATTAATTTCGGCTGTACCTTCTCACAAATGCAGTGCATTAGCCTGGGGGGAATCTCCATACTACGTAGAGGTTGCCATGGCAACGATGCAGCCGATTTCGAATTTCGCTTTTTGGCTGCAGTTTTGATTGAATGGAGTTTTCCCCCCTCCTGAATTGTGCATTACGGTAACATGCCTGCTATTTATCGGAAATTTTGTTTACTACCGTAGAAATTTCATTTTCAATTCTAATCTTCATTTAAGAAAATTAGTAAAATATCTGATTTTAGTTTTAAAATACACTAATAAATTTAGGTGCAGCCCGGCTGTACTTGCTGTAGTGGGCGAGCCGCCACTGGCTAATGAAAGTAAAAATTAAACACTTTCATATTCACGGATAGTGAATGTGGAAGATCCAAATAATCTGAATCTAAACTGCCCTGGATTCGTGTCATTCCTCCAGATCACTCCGAGAGGAGTTCAAATGTCAAATGCGCCGACTTCGCCAACCGGTTCGAATCCTTTTCTTGCGGGATATTCATAGAGATCCTGTTTCAGTTAACGGTCATTGCCAATAGTGGACAAGAGCAAAAAGTATTTTTTTTAAAGTGACTTTTTCTAAGGATCATTTAAAGTTCTGTAATAATCAAACCATAGTAAATAACTTTTAAGCTAATATTTTTAACTTATGGAAAAACTTCAAATATCAGGGTAAATCACCTTTATTGTAAACTTCCTAGCAGTGCCTCAAACTTGAAGTAAAGGGAATAAGCCATGGGAAAATCTTTTTCTTAGCTTGCAAAGATTTTTCATGATAAAAATGTTGATAAGGCTGGATGGGAGATACATAGATAAACACAGGTTGGATTTCTAATAGAGGAGACGATAATGTGCTGAAATCAGTAAATTAGTGGGGAGGGGGGGAGGAAGGGTTCGATGACGACGACTTATAACTAAGCAAAAGGTTGATTATGCTGATAAGTATCATGTGGGCCCACGCAGGGCTTCCTCCGAAATTTATACTGAAGATAAAAGAACATTTATATTTTACCTAAATATTTTTTTATATTTCATTAGACTTTAATCGGTATTTAATCAGCTTTATTTTGAATTAGTAAAATTTATCATTCTTCGCACGGTTTAATTAAATCGACGATACTAGGATAAATCAACAAACTAGTAAAAGTAAAAATGTCTAATAAAAGTATTTTATGGTCCTTGGCTGATATTCTATAAGAAACGGAAAGTTCCAATTGCGGCCCATGGCAACCTTTTGTCTGGGCGATAAACAAATGTTTTCTTCTTTGAGAATATGGTAAACCCGGCTCCCTTCGGCCGCAATTGGGCTATTGCCATAAGAAATTGGTCAAATATTTGTGGGAAAGGATAAAACGTAAAGGATTTTATTGGTAATTTGTAATCAGTACTTGTCCTTTTTATAAGTTGATTTTTTTTATTAAACTATATATACATTTTTTAAAGAATTCAATTTCTTTGACTAATACTAGCTGAAGTACCAGGCGTTGCCCATACTTTACGCAGAATGTTGGCCAATTTCTTCACTATGGTGCCATCTAGCGGTTTTAGTAAGAAGTCATTTCTGCTTTAAGGGTTGGGAAGGGGAGGGGGATAGGGGTTGTTTTCGAAATCTCATGTAGACCGTGACCTTCCTCTTGTTTTGCAGATTGAACGCACTATCGATACTATACACCAGTGATTTCCCCCAAATTGTGGAACCTAGTACCTTCGTGAATAATCAATATGGGTGTCTTAGTTGACAAAGGTAGAAATATCCCAACATTAAAAAAAATTAATTTTTTTTTGAAATCGCTTTAGAACAAATTTGCCATTAAAATTTCTTAAACTGCTCCTGTCAAAATTGTTATACAATTTAGCATATTTTAACAAGATGTTCCCGTCCTCCTCCAGTTCTTGGGGTTTTGAGCAAGCCGAGTTTAAATTCTGTTGTTGGCAACCCTATCAATTGAAAAAAAAAAGAATGTAAAAGTAAAATGAAATTTCTCGAGGCTTGTTAGACGGAGTTAGCAGAGACTGCCTTAAAAACTTGTTTTCCTGAAAGACCAACAAAGACACAAGTAATCAGTGTGTTTAACCGGCCGATGGTAAAAGTGACCTAGAATGAACTTTAAAGGGTCTTTAGGGAATTTTCGTGGTGTTTAATTCGTAAAACGTAATTTACGCAGTTAAACAATTCATATTATTGTCTAAAGTTTTCATATTAAGTTATAGTAGGACAACTATAGCAATTTTTCTTTTTATTTAAAATATAAAAAATTTATGAGGAAAAATATGATATAATTTATTTAAAAAATTTTGGCAAAAAGACAAAATTATTTACGCAATATCTAATTTTTTTTTATAAATTTTATGAATTTCTCAGAAATGTAAATTTACTCAATAAAGCCATGGCATTGAATGTAAAAACTTAAAAGTTTATGAAGTGGCGTTACGGATGGACAAGAAGGATGAAATCGTAAATACAGACAGTACAGACAATCGTAAATACAGACTGGTTATTTATAATCCATCAGTAAGGCAATGGAACCTTATTTAATTTCTGTTTTCCACAAATTACTATCAGCCAATAATAGAACATCGTTTTCCTTTTTTACAGCACAAAATTCATTCCATGCCAATCACTACGTTCAAATCGCATAGTTGCGTTAATAAAATAATCTTTTTTAAAAAAAAAGGAAACAGACTTTAAGAAAATTGCGCTAAAAAGCAAAAATTAATTTTTAATTTTACGAATGAGTTGAAAAATTTGAATTATTTAATATTAATTTTATGCTTATTACAACTGTTTGAAATCGGCGCCAAAATTTATGTATGATTTTTGTAAATTGGAACCAACTGCAACAAGTTGTAATAAGTATGAAATTGGTATTAAATATATATATATTTTTTAACTTATTCGTAAAATTAAAAATTATTTTTTACTTTTTTCTTAAATTATTTCTTACATTTTTCTTAAAGTCGGTTTTCCTTTTAAAAAAAAAATATGTTTCCCTTTTTAGTTTAATTTAGCAGGGGGCTTCGCCCCCTGTTTATTATTCACCAAGAAATTCAAATAACTTGTGCTCACATTTTGTCTCAACAATGTATATCGTAAAACAATCCCTATCCATGGCTATAAATACTGGGTAAACAAAATGTCATTGTTATACAACTTATATTAAATAATGAAAACATTTTGAAATTGGAGAAAATGTTTAAAAAAAAAAGTCAGGTTAATCGATATTTACGGACAGCCGGATTACCGATTATTTTTTCCACATGTTGTTCCCGACAAGTGGATTTTTCTTATCCAAAAAAAAAAAAAAAAAAAAAAAAAAAATTCGAAATCGGACACTATTTTTTTTCAAACGGTCCGGTTAATTGAGAATTCCGGATATATTAAATGCCGTATATTTTTTTCAAAAGGCTCCCAAAAGTGAAACAGACATCCCCTACCCAACAAAAAAGAATTTTCCGAATATATGAATTAAAACATACATAAAGAAATACATAACAGTCGAATTGGTAACCTTCTCTCTCCTTTTGGCGGTTTTATTTCAAAGTTTCGGTTGGCGCGCTTTTCAGTCGGTTAAAAATTAAACTCAAATACCATTCTACTAAAAAAGGGGCAGAATTGAAAGAAATATGATGGAACAGGTATAGTTCATCTAAAATACGTGGAAAATTTCCTGATTTTTCCAGGAAATAAAAATACAATTCGAAATTTTAAGGAATGTTAAGTTCTTTACAGATATTTATGTATTCGGCATCATTTTTTCGTGCATTTTCAATGATTTTCTACTGTGTTTTTTTTCCCAAGTGTGATTTATACTCATATACTTAACACGAAAAAAAACCTTTTGCTCAACATATAATTGATATAGAGTTTCTTATTTACAAGAAAGTGCAAACAAAACACAATAAATTTTCGAATATAATAGATTCAAGCATAAGGTGTCGAGTATTTCCGTAAAAAGAACTTTAAAACTGATCTTTACACAAGTGAACAATTGAAAATGACTAGGTATACAATTGCTATTCAGGAAAGCAGAACATTTTCCCGATGAACTTGGTTTTGCTAAATAAGTTTTTCAGCTTTAACGCTACACGAACGAGTAAAACGCGCGTGAGCTTCTCGGTGATTCGACAATCCAAATCATGTGGTATGAATTCTCGAATCACAGAGAAGCACACGCGCGTTTTACTCGTTCGTGTAAAATGGGCCTAAAGCTAGTTCACGACAACAGCCAAGTAACAGCTCACGCTTCTTCGTATAAATATCCGCCTTGGCCTCGTTGACTAAAGATTCAGCTGTATTTATGTCAATACAGATGGCTATGTCGTCAATTTTGTTTGTCGAAGCAAAAGCAGGCACCACCGCAAGTATAAAGTTGTTTAACGAATTCAAAATGCCTGTAAATAAGTGGTATTGAATTTATTTCTTTAATAAATGAGTTTGAAATTCAGTCTTTTCTTAAAATAAAATAATTGATTATAGTAGCAAAAATACGGTGTTTTTTTTTTTTTTTTTTTTGGTTATAAAACGGTTAACTTTTTAGTTATCTCAAAGATTTGATTTTCATACAAAATTGAAAAAAAAAAAAAGGATGCCGATTGATTATCACATGTTGCTTACAATCTAAATTCCCACACACTTTGCTTTTGTTTCTCCCACCAGCAATGATTCACGTTTTCACAAAAATAAAACTGAAAATATAAAAATGTGCATAAATCATGCTTTTTTTTTTTAAATTCTTTTCCAGAACTAAAGGGAAATATTGACAACTAAACTACCCAGAATAAAGGACATAACAGACGATAATTGCCGTTTTAATTATCCAAAGTTGAAAATTCCCTGATATTTCCAGAATGAAAAAATTCCATGATAATTCTCTGATTTCCAGGTTAAGTAAGTTGCCAGCCTGTATATATTGGATCATCAATGAAATATGAGTAAAATGCTCTTATTACATTTGCCTTTCAAAGATGTTTTATATATACAAAATTTATTCGTTTACAAATTTCTCATTACATACAAGTTCAATAGCTATGTTCCATGTGAGTACTTTGATTTCCATACAATAGAAAACTATGCCAATTATTCCCGATGCGTTTGAAATCCCAGTTCATAACGCGTTTCATTTATTCAAGTAGATAATTTAGTATGAATCGTGAAACGCCTATAATTTTTCTTTAAAAAATCGTCCTGTGTCAAAATTATTCCAGTCCTGGTCAGATAAAATATAAGTTAGTCCTATTTAAAAATGTATTCAATATAATACATTATTCTGCTGTTTGAATGGAAAATGTAAGTTATCGGGTTTCAAAATAACTACCCCAATGAATTGAAACATACACAGGAATTGAGATTTTCTAACTTTCCAGATTTAGTTGGTGTTTTATATTCTTGAATCAACAAGGAAGGCTTGTTAAATAATGTTCCATCTACTCAAGTTAACTGCATTTGGAATTATTAAAAAAATTAACCTATTGCACAATATAATAGATTAGTACACTATATCAAGTTTAAAGGTATAATAAATAGATAGGATTATCAGTTGACAAACAGCAATTGCTAATTTTTCATCTTAACTCAAAAAGGTTTACAGAGGCGAGGTCAACAACAAATTGCAACTTCAATAGGCCATACATATCGTCGGTTTATTCGCAAACCGCGTAACTCTAAACCCGGGATTCACCAGCCGTAGCGAAAGCTGTTTGGCAGCGAAATTATGCACAGGTACTACGATCGCTTCGTTTTTAAAACAATTCCACATTTAGAAGTGAATCGCTTGAATTTCGCCGTCACACAGCTTTCACTACTGTTTCAAAGATACTTTTCCATATAACATGTACAATAACTCACCAGCCGTAGCGAAAGCTGTTTGGCGACGAAATTATACACAGGTACTACGATCGCTTCGTTTTTAAAACAATTCCACATTTAGAAGTGAATCGCTTGAATTTCGCCGTCACACAGCTTTCACTACTGTTTCAAAGATACTTTTTCTTATAACATGTACAATAACTTTGAAACTATTTCACATTTTTGATAAAAAAAAACATTTTTATCTAGTCCCTATAATACTTTTTCTCCCTTTAAGGATTCAATGAAACATTCTTCTCTTTTTATAGCGATTCAGTATTAATAAATAGCTGTATTTCATTGTCGTTTCCCTCCTTATAATTCAGACGTCTTTTGCTGTTTCTGCGTCTTCATGAGATCTTAGACTTGGAGATTGAATGAATGAGTAATTATGATACATACTTATTATTACTGCAAATAGATACGACTGACTACTATAACAGTTATTTTCGGATCTAAATTTTGATGTCAACTTTTGCCTTTTGATGTCCAAGATGTTTTTAAATGGGTCAGTCCGTCAGAAAATATATCAAGACCAAATAATGCTAATGTAATTACATTTTAAGTATAGAAAACCACATTCATGGCATTTGAAAACAACGGTTTTATTTGAGCTATTATGTAATAAGAAGAGAAAAAAGGCAGCCAACACTAAATATCCTCAGAACCAACTTTTATTATGAATCTTTGATGATCATGATGGACTACAACAAACAATACCACATTTTCAATTTACAATATTTACATAAAAATATACATAAACTGCTAGACTGCCTAGCATTAAAATAAAACTTAGTTATCAGTTTTTAAATATTTATTGTTTAATACAATTGCAAACATTTTATGCAAGCTACCTAGTTTTAAAACTGTCAATATTATGGACAAAAAAAAACAATTTGAATTTTTTTAATATGTTTTTTCAAGACAGTAAAGGAAAATTGTAAATACATTTTAATTAGAGAACTTTACACTAAGAAAAATTAATTGTTATGAAAACTAATTTTTTCCCCAATTGAATTGGTCAGTTTTGTTCTGTTAATTGATTAGTTTAGGGAAATCAATAAAAACTTAAAACATTTTCATCACTAAGTCTTTTAATTTTTTTTAAATAAATTAATACGCAAATGATTTTAGTAAAAAAAAGTCATATCAAAATGACAAATCCAATTATAAAAATTTGTTAATCCTACATCTCATGAAATTTCGCAGAAAATAACAAGTTTATGAGCATTATTCTTTAAACTTGGTACAAAGTTTATTTTAAATTTACAAAGAAAGAAAAACATCTGTTATTAAGAGTGCTTTACAGAAATAAAAAGATGACTATGGCATTTTACCCATATATTTTTTTAAAGTAATGCAGTGCCATTGTGAATTATGTTAAATTTTTAAAATGTATTAATAAAAAAAAGGGGGGGGGGGAGGGAGAGATTTTGCTCATTGGTGGTATAAACAATTTTTTTAATTAATCCTATTACTTTTGGCACAGTAAAAGATATACGAATATAACAAATAAGCTCCTATTACATAGGAAACAATGTGAAGTAAATGACATAACAATTAGTCAAAAATTTCAACCCATACTTCATAAATAAGATGCGAAACTTACCAAGAGATAGTCAGTGACATCACACATTGTTTTAAAGCTTTAAGAAACCGTACAATCTACGTAATTTTTTTAAAAAAGAAAATAATTGGAGTAGTTATCATTCTATCACAGATATGCATAACAGACCTGCGTTACTGATAAACACACAAGAATTTAAAGGAGGGGGGAAGGCCCATTTTAACAAAAGTAAGCCTCTATTTGTACAAAACTAAAAACATAAGTACATGCCTTTTGAATGACATATGCAATAGATGATGAAATAAATAAGATTGAAAAATATAAAGGCATATCATTGTTAGAAATTTGAGCACCACTTTATTTAATGAGCTAAATGAATGATTAAAAACATACAATGCAAATGTTGAAATATGCATGTTTCCGGAACACAGTGAAATACGAGAGTATAATTTTTTATGCACTTTCTAAAACAAAGTTGAATAAGAAGGATTTTCTTAACAACTGCAGTGCAACTTAAATTGTTTACTTGAAATATAAACTTTACAATATTTGTAAAAAAAAAAGCACCAAACATAGGTCAATACTTAACTGAAAAAAAAAAAAATAGAAATTAGGTTTAAATAAAAGTTTTTAATTGTAATTTATAACAAGTATGATACTATGTGAAAAAAATATAAACATTAAATGTGTTTGTAAATAAAGTAAAAATTGCACTAAAGACATTTATAGTAAGTGGTGAAATGGTTATTTTTTTCAATTCAGAAACCCAAAAATTTTAACCACTAGATTTTGTAATAAAAAAGCCTGACACCATGTTTTGCTTTAAGGAATCCATATTATCACAAATATTATATATAAATATATATACATATACATGTATATATAGGAATAACATAAAATTTTAAAATATTTTTATACTACTGTAATTTTCAAAGTTTTTGATTAATTTAAACTCAACTTTATGGAGTACTTTTAAAATGAAGTTAAAAACCCAGTTTGTAACCAATATTACAAAAAAAAAATAGGTCGCCGTACAAACCTTTTTTAACATATTGTAAATTTTTAGACAACAAAAATATTAATTGATTACATTACAAGCTAGTAACTTAGAACCAAGTTTTAACATATCAGGAAATAAAATTAAAAAGTTTCTTCAGTATTTTTGGATTCATTTTTCTTCTCTTTCAAATACATCCATTCTTTAAAAAATAAACTCACCGGTACAGAAGAAAACTAATAAAACCTACATTTTAAATACTAATTTCCTATACAATATCAACACAAACCATCAACTCCAAGGTCAATCTCTCTCACAATACAGGTCAGCAGGAACATCAGTACTAGATAGTCACACAAGTTAAATATAACTCAAAAAGATACAGCAAACAAGCTATTGTGGGAACTATTTTTTTTTTAAATCATAAAAGGGACTTGCTGTGAAATATCATTTTTCACTTGTTAAAGAAAAAAAAAACAGAAAAGATTCACCACTCTTTAAATACTCATTTCCAGTAAGACTCAAAAAGGTAGGAAACTGTCCTAAAATTCAACTATTTTTTACATAACAAACAACAATGACCTTCAGGGCAGCACACAGTTCTGCCGAGCACAGCTTTCGAACTTTCAGAAAGTCGAATTCCCGATTACAGATCTTGTTTATTATGCTACTACCATTGAAGGCCAAAATACTTTTACATTGACTCTTATGTACATATTATTCGAGAGAAAATGAGAATGCCAAGCCATGTAGAGGTTGGACTATGAATTGTGGATGAAGTATGTCAAACTGAGATTTGTGCCATACTGGAACAGAAGTGTTTTCTCCGTTCAAACACACATGGCTGTATAAACTGGTACAGGAGAGGCAGTAAAATTCACATTGCATCTGAATATATCCTAAAACATATAAATATATATATTAATAAAAGACTGTTCTTATGAGATGTGTCATTTTAAAAGTTAAGATTTAGGAAAAAATTTTAATTAAAAAATATAATTTTTAGCTTGTTCGTAACAATTTACACATTTGTGTGCAAAGGGAAAAAAACATGAAACTACCAAAAATTTAATAGAAAAAAAATTAAATTGGTACATATTTGCTATAAACAGAAATGAGATTGGTCAAAAAGCTAAAAACAAAAATCTGAGTAAATTATATGCCAGACACAAAAATGCTGAAAACCGAAATCGGAGTGAATTATACTAGAAATGAATAATTTTAGTTTTACATACCTAACAAAAAATACTACATTGGAAACAATTTATGTAGCTATAGTAATAAAAGAAAGAGTGTGTGTCTGTAGCATGCAAAACATTATCTGTCACTGCTTGGAATGCCTGAAAATTTATATATAGGTATTATTCAACCTCTAATTGTGCACAAAAGGCTTGAAATTTTAAAATTCCGTTTATAAAGGGGTCATTCCATTTCAAATCAATAATATCAAACATAAAATCTGCACTTTGATGGCTACATTTAAATTACTGTAACTCCTGAGTAACACATAGAAATAAATTTGGTATCGTTTTAGAACTCTTACCTTTAAAATGATACAAAACACACGAAGTGTGGAGAGAAAACATTTTTAGGTCATATTATTTAACCTTGAATTCCCAGAAAACGAATTTATTAATTTTCACTATATTTTTTCCACGACTACTAACAACATCTTAACTACATTATAACTATTTTTAAAATGGGCAATTAATGGGATCACACATAAAAAATGTTAGAAACAAAAAATATACAATACTTAAATATTGACATAACCTTTTTACTTCCTTTTTTTAATTAATTATTTAATTACTAGGGATGAAACGGATTGTGTTTTTGCCGGATACCGGAACTGGCAGTTTCTTTTTTATGAAATTATCTTCTCATACACACTAAAAAAAAACGGAAATCGGTTAAAAATTACAAAATATTTTTTTATTCTATAATATTCCCCAATTCCTTACCTTTAAGGTGATAACAAGATTGAATAAACATTGAAAAAACTTTTTTTATTTACAAAGGGTAATTCTAGGGAGCTGCTGACAATGGCGTATATGTTTTCTATACTTTAAACTCAATTTCTGCATAATTGTATTTTTATGATATGCCCTTTCATTCCAAACATGAAAACTCAAGTTTGCTTAAACTTTTGAGAAATTTATTTTTAAATTCAACTTTATATTAGTTGTGAGACCCTTCACCATAACGATTCGTTACAAAAAATGTAAAAGAATTTTAAAGTTACAAATTTGAAAAAAAGTGGGGGTTTTAAGGACTCTTGAGGTAAAAAAATTATATAAAAAAAAAACTTTAAATGCTATAAACTTTTTGGAGGGTCATAACTTTAAGAGATACTTCAAGCAATTCTAACAAAAATTATAATTCTTGATGAATTACAACATGCATAATCATGTTTAAAAGAAACATGATAATTAGCATTTGACATAATTCAGATTTTTTTTATAATGCATCATTATTTTAAAGTGTTTTCATACCTGAAAAAACTAAGAGTTTTAAATTTATAATTAAAAAAAAAATTTCAAGTGTGTACGAACACCTTAACAGTTCTTTAATAAGCTGTTTATATTTATACCGATTTTGGAAAGGCCAGATCTGTATTGTACAATGCGAATGAAAATGTAATTTTTAAATATTTCCAAATTGCTGATCTAAATTGCGCCATACTTAAATTCTGAAACCAACTTTTAAACTGGGGAATAAAACAATTTCTAATATACAACGAGCAGAGATGTAGCTATGCACTCTACACACTACCACCACCTATGTGAATTATTCAAACTCGAAGATACTCCACTATAGTGGCATGTTTCGAATGTCTGCAGCATATATTCCTTGCTATCTATTCTCTGTGACTCAGAGGTGACTCACCACGTCCGAGTCTGAAACACACTCCTTACCCACTGGTAGAATTTTCAGGAAAATACTTAAAGCAAGAACAAAGATAATTGATCGCCACAAAAAAGATATTCGATGTTTTATTAATACGGATATCCGGTTTGGTAAATCGGATATCCGGCACTTTACTTCCGGATATCGGATAGTTAAAAATCAACCGGATAGGCCGGATACCCGTTTCATCCCTATTAATTACCATTGTCAGTTAATAGCAGTTTTATACACAATTTTAAATTAATTATAAAGACTATTTACATTAATTTTAATTAGATAATTTTTCCCATGAGCACACAATTTTGAATTTGCTGAATCAGTTAGAAACAATTATTGCTTCAGGCCGATTTAAAGCCGCAAACAGTGTGGAAAAAAACGGAACAATTTGGAAAAAGCAGGAAAGGTAACCAAGGTAACAAAAAGTGGAAGATCCCCTATATAAAACTAATTAAATTTTTTCCCTTTAAGAAAGTATTAAGGGTCCACAAAAATTACAAT
The DNA here is from genome assembly GCA_963932185.1 of Troglohyphantes excavatus. Classification (NCBI taxonomy): domain Eukaryota; kingdom Metazoa; phylum Arthropoda; class Arachnida; order Araneae; family Linyphiidae; genus Troglohyphantes; species Troglohyphantes excavatus. The sequence continues at coordinate 34,644,660 of OZ010666.1, read as the reverse complement.
ATTGGAGTGAAAAGTATGATTGGTATCAAGTCTTATTTCACATGAAATATAATGCAGTCTTCTTCTATAAAGTATGCATTATTTCAGAATGTTATGCTATGTAAACATTAAGTTTAATTTTATTTTAATAAAAAATACCAGATGAAATTCAGAATTTTTAAATAAAAATTCAGAAGTAGGGACATACTATTTACCAGGGTGTAAAAAAATAATGATTTTCTTTAAAAATTCGATTTATTCGCCTTAAATCTGATTTTTTTTATAAACAACAAACATATATTAAAAATTTGATGAACAAAACTTTCCAGTAATACTGTCTGAATTCATAATTGAAAACAAAAAATGCAAAAACACAGGCAATTAAAATTAAACAACAGAAAGGTATTTAAGCACAAAAATCAATTGAAATTAATACAGAAACAATGATTAGCTAAAAATAAATTTATTGCTGAAGATTAATATATTTTCAATTGACTTTTCACCACATCAAATCAAATAATAAATAATGGATTTTGAAATATTAAAATACAAATTTAATAACTTTAATATAATATTTAAAAAAAATCTAGCATTTCAAAACTATTAAAATACTTTTAATTTTGAAATTTAAGACAACAATAATTCTACTTAACAATCAAACAAGAATTAAAAGATCAGTCAACTTAAAACAAAAATTGGCTTTTAAACAGGATGAAGAAAATTAAAAAAAAATATATATATATATATACTTACTTATAATTACAATCCATGGAGATGCAAGTTGCGGCTCAAGACTGACCTTGCATCACTAGTAAACCTTAGAGCATCAAGCATTGGTAAAAGATTTAAAAGAGCTGTATCACTTGCATCACAAAACCATGATTTTATTGGAATAGCATTGTCTGAAACATAAACAACACACACTTAAGAAGCACATATTTTATTCACACTGAAATCCACATTTCTTGTGGATTTTATATATGTTTAAAATTATTTGCCAATATTATTTTACACAAATATAATAAGTATTCTATCAAATATTGGATATTTCGTACTTAAAATAACTTTCTATATAAATCCTGAAATATTGATACTTCAATTGAGCTTAGGAATTATTAAAAAATATACATAATTTAAAATAAAGTATTCAGTTTTGGAATTCTTTAAATTGAAATTTTCTATATAAATAACAGGGCGTCCATAGGGAAAGTATTATGAAATTCCATGATATTTCCCTGTTAGCCGTACTTTTTTTTTACGGCAATATTTCTTAATATATTATTATTCCTTATTATTATGCAAGTTGTACTTTGACTTTACTTATTATTCTCCAAAAAAGGTATTTATTTATAATATATAAGTTTACTAATTGATTTTCTAACTTCCAAAACGTGCAACCAAAGTTTAACATCCAAAAATCAATGCATAAAAATTTAATGTACCCCAAATTCAAAATGCTACTTAAAGATCATAAAAGTCCAAGTGCAATATATCTCTTAGACTATAAGTGACAGTATTTTAAGATCAAAGACTAAAGTAACCTCAATATTAAAAAATAAATAAATCGAATATGCTCAAAAAGTAGAAACCTAACACATCCCTAATAATAAAACTAATTTAGTACATCCAATCCAGTATCTTAGTATATATATCCCAGGACACCAAATATATTTTTTAAGATCTAAAATGTACCCAAAAAAATAAAAGAGGCATGTTCAAGAAAAATTCGAATTTAACAAGTTTTAAACATTTGAAATATATATTTTAAAATAAATTGAGTGGGCGAGCAAGTATTGAGTTATAGATAGCCCAATTTTGGAAACATCAGCATTTCGGTGCGATTTCTACAACCTTGAAAGAGGAAAATTTCACTTTTAAAGTCCTATATGCAACTTCCCCCTATTTGATTGCATTTAGAAAGTATTTGAATATTTGCAACCAATGTTTCACAGCCAGAAATCAATTTAAAAATATTTTTTTTGTCAAATTTCTTGATTTTTTTAAAAAAAATCCCCAAATCTATGATATTTTCAGAATGGTCAAATTCCCTATTATTGGACACCCTGACATATATGGACATAATCATAGGAACTCATAATAGAAATTAAAATTAATTATAAATTAAAAATATACAAAACAGAATTTTATCTTTATTGTTCATAGTGCACTGCAAATTAAGTAATTAATGAATGTATGCTTGATAAAATATATTAGAATATAAAATGCCTTTTAATTTAAATATATGCAAACAGAAATTCAGAAAAAAAAATTCCTGGTGATTATGATTAGACTGGTTGATAGAATGCTGAACGTTATATTGGCACACACACATTGTTATTGCTGATATACATAAAATTTAATAAATATTAATATTTCTTTTAAAATTGTGAAGACAACATTTTATAATTAGTAAAATATGTTTTTATATCATTTAGAATATCTTAATGGAAAAACAATCATAATTGAAAACTTTAGGAGAACTTTTAGGACTGAAATCCAAAATTTTAGTTACATTTCCAAACACACACATTTTTTTTTAAATCCGAAAAACTTTTGATGCTTTTCAAAGTTCCACAGAACTAAATCAAATATAACTTTCTATTTATTTTAGAATTATTGTAATTATAATTAACTAGCGTGCCGGTGTGATAATTAAGACATGCATAAACCCCCATCCCACCCATTGTAACTACACCTACACGACACTCTGGTCAAAGAATTTTACTCATAGATAGGATTACTAACCAAAGCTCGTTTAAAAACTGTCTGGAAACTAATTATATTTAAGCACATTAAAAAAAAAACACGTTAATATCCATGACATAAAAGTACATTTTGTCATCGTTCTCTCTGCAGGAAATTCCATTTTTTTTACACTTCATATGTTAAGATCCATTGTGTGTGAGACATGCAAAAGGCATCTTTACTACTGAAATAATATATGATTTTTTTTATATCTAAAGTTCAATGTTTCAAGTATAAAATCATATACCACTCATTCTCGTTATTTCTGCAAACAAAAATTAGATTTAAGAAGTAGTTTATGGACAAACACCTGACCATTGATAAAGTCACTTTATCTTTAGTTAAATATTCAAATTTTCCAAATCTCATGACAAATATGAAGAATGAGTTTTCTTTGCTTTAAAATGTAACTTTAACAGCTATTTGTCCTGAAGCTCGACCAAATAGCGATAAATCATTCATTCTCTAACAGCTAAAAGAAATAATCCTAATATTTTGACATTACTGCCGATAACAAGAGAACGAATTTTGTATATTTGTTTATATTCGGTATCCTTTTCCTACATTTTGACAAATTATCAGCAACATTCAAAGCTGCGGTAATTTTATTTTGATTATGCAAATATTTTCTGCACCGTCTTGCACAAAGCAAGACAAAGATCCATCTCAAAATTGAAAATTTCCACATTATTGCGACTCTTTTTATATGGAAAAACAAATTACACTCTTTATTTATTCATGTATGGATTTACCATCTAATTACATTTAAGACATTTTAAATCCACGTCTAAACTTAGATTCGAATCCAGACACATAGCATGGCAGCCCAGTATGCTACCACAACATTGTTGGATGTGGCTTAACTACACAATAACTTACCAGGATATGCTCTGTATGCTCCAGGCGAGTTATCAAGAATAAAAATACTGGAGAGATCTTGGGTGATGGCAGAAAGATCTTTGTTGAAACTTCCGTAACGGACACAACAATGCTATTGGAGGACAAAACATATGTAAGTCACATACATATTGTAATATGAATTGCTTAAGCATTACATAAAATGTCTTAACTTTTTAATCAGTTATTAGATCAGCTGTTAAACTTTTTTTTCAAGTCTCCAAAACATGCAAGGAAAATGTCATTTTGAGAAATTTCACAAATTGTGAGGAGAGGAACATTTGTTGAAGATTAATTTGTACTTTTGTACAGACCAAAATTTCATGTGAAAGCAGCGTATGTCATAAATATAAATAAAGTACGACATAAAAAAAAATTGACCCACTAGGTTAATATATTGTGATGTGTTAGCTACATTTTATTTGAGACTTAATACTATGAAAATAAAGTCAATCCTAAAAGGATTTTTGCATTTGGAGATTGCTCGGTCGTGAAGCAAGTAATTCCTAAACTAAACTCATCTACAATAAGGAGCAGAGAGACGTCTCATCCGTCTTCTTTAAAAAGAAAATATCTTAATACAAAACTAGTAAAACTTCAGAAGGTTAAAGTGTTTATTTAATTAAATGCATCACTTGTAAGAAAACTTTAATTTAAAAATCAACATGATCGAAATTGATTCTTTTACACAAGCATACTAGAATATAATTTTAAAAGAAATTAACACAAAAATAATTGTGGCTTGTGTCTACATTCAAGATAAACTCTTTCTCCAGTAAGACATTAAAGGGATATATATACCAAATTGAAAATAGCTGATGCTACAGTTCAAGCAAAACACAAAATTGCCACAAACCTGTCTATAATATCTTTTGGTAAGTATTCCACGATTATTGTCTAGTTTGTCGGCAACTGCTGCACCATAAATTTCCATACTGGCAGTGAAAATGACTAAATCATACCATTTGCTCACCTGCAATCAAAAATATATTTATTAAAAATAAATTTACCCTTTTGCTTCGTCATACACTGGCAGAAACATGACAGGGCTTCAACCAACAGAAGACCACAAAGGTTAAAAAATAAAACTCGGTTTGTTTTGCAAGATGACAATCTACATTGACTCTTCTATAAAATATATTAAGCATTTAAGGTAAAGTAAATTTCTATTTTAACATGTTGCTTAAATAAATATGAATTTTATCATGCATCATTTAATGGGGACGAGATTGACCAAAATGCAGAAAAGAAATCAGAGTAATACTCGAGACACCTAAAATAGCTTAAAACAAAAATGGGAGGGAATTATTCCTGAAAAACATTTCATGTAATAAAATATTCAAGAGCGCACACTTAACAAAAATATTGCATTGTAGAAGTGATGATTTAATTAATATATTTCACATAAAACAAACTTGGAATTTTACAATGTTTCATATAAAATTAGTTATGTGTTAACGTAAATTCTTGCTTAACCAAGCCATTTAGCATGCAAGTACACGAGGGAGCTCACATGAAAATAGAAAAATTATTCAGCCTGTGTCACTGACATTTCGTAACATATTTAAAAATACAGAAATATACAAGAGGATATAAAGTAGCCTCCACATAAAGTAAGGTGCCTTTTACTAAAACTTGTAAACTTGTCGTACATGAAAAATCCTGATTGATAGTCAAATCACAAAAGAGTGAAAATTTAAGCAGAGAAATCAAAAATTAAGAAACAGCAGCTGGAGAAACGGCCTTCCCTAAAGTTTGTGCAGATTCATCGTGCCACCACACGTGATGTTCTTATATCTTTCCATCCGACTTCTTAAATTAAATCTCCCTCATTTTCATAATAAAATCTTTTAAATTACATTCTTAAATACTAAAACGTGCAATTTTTAATGCTTAACATCATTTCATAAAGATTTAAAAACTGAGAAAATGTCGAATAGTTTCTATCGACACCTTTGACTGTCGCTATTAATTACGGATTAGCAAATTTTTATATCTATGGATTTGGATGAATGTATACTTATTATTAAAATATTTAGTTTTCAATTACGAAATAAATTACTTGAAGGTAGCTTGAATTCGTGGATTAGCAATGTCACAAGTCCATTTCATCCGAAATTCTAATAAGACAATTATTAATATATTTACATAATATTATTAAGGAATAAAACCTGTATTTGGGAAATAAATTTTGTTTAAATATTGCAATAGAGTAAGGAAAATATTGACTTTAAAGTGGTGTCATTCGCTACGCACAATCCACTTCCATTCAAAATCCTACTAAGCGTATTAGCTGAATGGGGAATTCTGTTGTTTTTTATTGTAAATTTTGTTCCAAGTTGAGGATGTTTTTTGTTAATAATGTAAATAATTTTTAGCATCATTGCCTTAATTGAGCCTGATGGTTCAAAATGGATGCTTTAGCTCCAGTCATCTTTTACGATGCTCCCTCCTCCACCAGCTTTTAAAGCAACTTTTTATTTTGTGAATGATGAATTCTGGAAAAAAATGGTGTCATATTCTCCTATATTTTAGAGGTCTAGAAAACATATTATAAAAGAAAGAAAAATTCCTAATTAACAAAAAAACAAAAAAAGTTGGGCCTGAAGGTAAAAATATCTTAAATTGTTTGGATAATTTGTGCAAGTAGACAAATATACTATACTAATAAACTTACACAATTTATAATTTCTGTATACTTACCATATCTAAAAAGAAATCCACATGTGGCCTCTTATGAACAAAAAATCGCACAGGATGTCGATCTATAGTGACCTTAAATGAGACAAACACATTAGATTTTGCGTAGTACAATGTCTTTTAAATGAAAATTAAAAAACAAATAGGAAGCTTACTTTTAAAACAAAATCTGGCGGTGTACCAGGTTTCACCATCTGTCGTATGACTCCATCATGGTGCGAATGAATCAAAGTCTCATCAAGATCCAGAACTAGAATCTTACGTTTCACCAAACCTTCAAAAGGGAAATTAAATGCTACGATAAATTATTAAGCCAATTGAGCTATAATACATATTTAGCAACAATTTTTTTTTAAATTAATTTTTTATTAATGTAAAATTACATCATATTGCATACATATATCTTTCTAGTATATATACCTTATTTTTAAAATAGAATAATTCTAAGTATTTTACATTGTTGGATTATTTTATTAAACAAGGAAGTATTGTTAATACACACAAGAGATGATATGTATATATAGATTTAAATTATCTTTAAAAAAATATGTTAAATCATTGGTTGCAGAATAGCCAATTAAAAAAAAAATTTAACTTTCTAAAATTTTAATAAAATTTGAAACATAAACTTACTTAAGCGATGTTTGCTTAAAGGGGAAAGTGGTAGCACATCATATTTTACAGTTTGATGTTGAATTATCTATAAAAGAAAGTGATATATTTTTTTTCATTTTACTTTGCATAGTTACATATCACAATATATTAATTAACAAATAAAACGAGCCAGAAATACAAGTTATATTTATAACTTTTTTTTTAACTCACTGGAACACACAATCAGAGTAATGAACTGCGATGTTTCTATACTTTAAAGCACATTTTTTCAGAAAAAACTTACATTTAAGATTCAGAAACTACTGTAGAATTGAATAAAAGAAACATTTTTTTTTATTATTCAAAAGATAACAAGTGAAATATGTAAAAACAAGGTGGACCTCACAGGGCAAATGTTCCTAAGAGTTAAGTAACTTAAAAAACTTGTGTGTATGTCAACATTTAAGAAACTTTTTAAGCAATGTGAATATTAAATAAAGTTTAAAACTCAAAGTAATGAAAAATTATTAAATGTTTACTATTTGATTATGCTAGCAGCATTATACACCCCGAGAGTCGAATAGATATCGAAGTTGAAAAAAGTAGTTTTTATGATAAGTTGAATTTATATATTAAAATATCATAAATATAATCATTTTAATAGAGGTCTTTGAAAATTTTTCTTAAAGTTTTAGATTTGAATGTTTAAACATAGAGCAGTGGTTTCCAAATGGTGGTAAACGTACCACTGCAATTGGTACACAAGAGCATTTTGGGTGGTACACAAAAGGGTTCAATAATAATACAAATCAAAAGTTAATTAAAAAACCCTCCGAAATCAAAGAAAAAAAGACATTTATTTCTAGATGTCTACAAAAAATAAATATACTGCTCTTTTTAATCAAACACTAAAATTTTAACTATATTTGTTAGCCAGAGCAAGCAAAGTTTGGTTGTTATAGTTAAATAGTTTTTAGATAATTTGTTTTTCCCTCCAAGTTTTGGGGAAAACCAACAAGCATTTTTTCTCAAGTTCTGGTTTTTGACATACTATTTAATTTTTTTTTTGCATTCATGTTAAAATTAATACTATATTATATAATTAGCCAAAACATTAAAATTCCGATCGTGGTCAAGAATGACCATGAGCCAAAAAATATCTACATTTAAAAGTCAAAAACCATGAAAAAGACAATAACCAAAATTTTTAAATCATGGTTTTGCCAGCTATTTATAACTATGTATGTGAACGTTGGTTTCTAGAGGTGTATGTGAAAATAAGTACAGGAATAGACTATGAATGGAATTCGACTTAAGGTTAAAGATAAACACTATTGAATCTGACATGTAAACTCAAATAAGCACAAGCAACAGAAATTTAGGCATCTATATTTGCCATTTGCTAATAACAATAATTCACATAAATTGCATTTTCAAGTTTTATGGATTTATTTTATACTTAAATACATTTTATAAAGCTATTCATATATGCATAGAATTTACTTGACCTCCGCTCCTTCAAAAAGTTCCAAGACTTCACCAGTTGTATCCTACAACCTTACAAATTCTCAAATGGTAGGTACAAGTATTACGTCTAATAACCAAATACAATTGCAATCCAATACATTGAATACTCTCCTTGATGTTTTGGCAAATCTCGTAATCATTCTGGGGGAAAATATAGATATTTGATTGGCAACAAAACCTTTTTTTGTTGACAAGAATGTGAATATCGCTTTTTCAGAAAAGTCCCAAACGGCAACTGTTCAATGCATTTTAACCAAAATGTTCATCCAGATTTGGCAAAAATTTAAGGGTTAATGCATTTGAACCCTATGAAGAGTCTTCAAAAGAAGCTAAATTTCTTATAAACAGCTGTATCTTTTCACTTAAAACAAACGAAAATATCATTTTTTTCCCCATGTTACAAAGTTCCAGAAATTTACTTGAAACATTATAGTGCAGCAAATAATAAGAACAGACAGTTTATATTTATACCCATTGATTAGAAAGTTTTCAGACTTAAAAATAAATCCACAGATGTGTTTTCAGGACAGAATTACTTGGTACTAAGAAAAATTCATTCATTGAGTTTTTATACACTTACAATGAATTTCACATGATGACTAAGCTAAGATCCCAAACCTTTATACGTTCTTAATAACGAATTACGAAATGGAGAGAAAATTGAGTGCGAATTATTTTTAAACAAAATTATTACTCGGACTCAAAAGAACATTATAGCTGAAAAAAAGTATGTGTATGTTGCAAAGTTCTTAGGCTTACCGTTCTAGCCTGCTTCCGAAAAACAAAACAAATAAAATTCCATATTTTGGATGCTAATACAAGAAAAGCACGAATGCCCATTTGTAGCTGCTTCAACATTTGTAAACAAATGTTAAAACAGGCCAGATAAAAATCGAAACTTTCAAAGTCAATTATAAAAATACAGTTAAATGACTGCAAATAACATCAGATCGAACATCACTGAGAACCGCCATGAGATAGTTTGAAGTAGTTACAGTTAGGCCTGAAGAATAAGAGCATATTTCAACACTACAAAAGGTACAAAAAAAGCTTCGTTTATCAATTAATTCAAAATTAAAAGTTTACAATGAGTTCATTGTTTATACATAATGATAAATATAACAGACAAGAGCTTTAAAAGTCGTCAAACATATGGGCAATGAGGGCCTGGTTGGAAGTGCAGGTGCTCGTAAATCGGGCAGAGGAAGTGGATGATAGAGGTTTTGAGTTTGAACTTTGAACTCTGTCGTCCGACTAAACATTCACTATGTAGAGATAATGGTGCATGTAATATTCTTTTTTGTGTAAATATCATCATGTTCGTCAAAGTGTAATGGTTTATAAAGTGGGGTGCCTACCCGGTTGTTAAACTCGTCACGCAGATAATTGCTCAAAATTACGAGACTGATAGTGTATTGTAGCTAATACTCCATTGGGTAGTCCTCTAGTGCGGCAATATTCTAACCAACATATGATAAAAAATTACTGGACAGACATGTTCTCGGGTCTTTCCTTCGAGATAAACCCCGAACTGTTGCTAATATTCCACTGTAAAGTTATAGTGTGACTCTAATTCAACCAACCAACTTGTAACCAACTTATTAAGCTAAATTTTTGGAGCCCGCGGTAGCGTGTAAGGAAAACTAACGAGATTATATAATCAATTTTAAATTGGTTTGGTTCATGAACAATGCACAAGAACTGCATATTTGGCTATTGGCGACGCGACGGTTCAGAGCCAATCTTGAAGGAAAGGTCGACGAACAACATTTCGTATTTTTGCTATTGCGTGTATTTTTGCACTATGATCAGACGACGAAGACAACATCTGAGTTGGCACGCAACCTCAATGGATTCAGGACATTGGACCCCGAACACCAGTCCCATTTATGCCGTAGAAATAGGAGGATAAGTTCGGGCGAGGTATTGTTACTTTGCAGCGAATTTGACTACTCTCCCCCCCCCCCCCCCCCAATTACAAGTTCACTGTATTTTAACATTTTTATTAAATCTCTTGCATCGCCGTATTCAAACTCGTAACCTTCTCGAAGAAAATTTCTTAATTTTTGACGAAACAGTTGTTTGCAAAAGCTCGGATTACAATTTTTGTTAAATTAAGGAAATACATTTCTTCGTTTTTGACGAAATTTTTTTCGTCAAAAATGAGAATGTTTACAAATAACCACAGATTTCTTGATAGGAAGTCTAACGTAATACAGCTGTAAAATATTCACTCAATTAAAAAAATATAGTGCATCAATCTGCAACGTTCAATATATTAAATTGGATATAAATACCCCCCTTCAAAATATTACTGAATATTACCAATGTCATTTATTTTGCAACTATAGTGGTGGAATACTGGTGGAAATTAAAATTTAAATGAAGAATGTGGATCATGTCTCTATCCTGCACTGTTAAAAATAGGTTCTAAAAATAAGTATAATGTTCTTATTTTTAAATACATTCGATGGTTATCATGGGTCTGAATACATGTTTCAATTTAAAAAAAGACATGTACTCAAAATTGAGTACAGTGAGCAAAAAAAGATCTTCAGGCACCACAGTCTATGGCCTTATCTGTTAAACTACCAGGGTGACTTGAAAAAGCTATAATCAGAAGAAATGTTAACAAGGTGTGCCAAAAGAATGGGAAGTAAGATAATTGAGTTACTTAAAACTGTTTCCATTTAAGCAATTGACATCGATAATGTAGAAAACGCACCATCTTCTGAACAACTATTTTAAATTTTCACAAACGCAACAAGAGAAGTTTGTAATTTCTACATATTTATTCAGCGACCGTATTTCCTTCTTTGATATAGAGATTTGAGTTCAATTACGAAGAAGTGATAATTACAATTTTCCTTTCTTCAAATTGATGAAATTGAACTTCTTCTCTTGCAATCGTCTCTTCATCTCGCACTGATATAAAAGTATGCTATTTGATATTGAAAGTAATAGTAGTGAAAAAATTCTTATTAAAACTTTATTTTTGCATTGTCGAATTACTTTTTGATGTCCTATCTTCTTATTGGGGTGAAGAAGAAAAATATCTCAGAGTGAAAATAATTCTAGTTTCCCTTAAAATGAGAAATTGTACCTCCTCTCTTGCAATCGTCTTTCCATTTTGAAATGAAATAAAAAAATACTATATGACATTACCAATATTATTTTTTTCACATTTTTTTATTCAAACTTACTTTATTGCATTGATGAATTCCATTATGAAGTCCTGTCTTCTTAATGTGATGAAGTGCAATTTCTCATTTTTTCTTCATAAAAATGAGAAATTGCACTTTTCCTCTTGCAATCGCGTGTCCATCTCCACCTGGAATATATTTTTTATATTAGTAACAATAGTATTAAAAAAAATCATATTCAAACTTTCTTTTTTGCATTGATGAATTCCTTTTAGTTTTCTCCTATTATTGTGATGAAGAAGTGATTCTATTAAAATGAGGAATTGTACTTTTTCTTTTGCAATCGTCTCTCCGTTCTGACTAGGTAACAAAGTATTTTATTTCATATGTCCTGTCTTCTATACATGAGATGAAGGAATATCTCATTTCCAACAAAATGAGAAATCGTACTTCTACTCTTGCAATTGTCTCTCCATATCAATTATCTTATTTGATATTAGAAGAAATAATATTAAAAACAATTCTTAATCAAACTTACGCTTTACCTTGACGAATTATTTTCGACGCCTTCTTATTGTGATGAAGAAGTGAATTTTCTCATTTACCATTCTTAAAAATGATAAATTGCACTTCTTCTCTTGTAATCGTTCTTTCCATTTCGGCCTGAAATATAAGTATATAGATATTCGAAATTATAGTATTAAAAAAATATCATTCAAACTTATTTTTTACATTGATCAATATATTTTTGTTGTCCAGTCTTCTTTTTGTAATGAAGAAATGGAATATCTCATTTCCAACAAATTGAGAGTTTTTTTACTTTTTCTCTTGCGATTGCATCTCCAACTCGACTTGAAAAAAATACATCTTTGAACAGATCTACATTAGAAATAATAATAATAAAAACATTTTTTATTCAAGCTTACTTTTTGCATCGATATATTACTTTTTGATGTCATGTCTTCTTAATGTGACGAAGAAGTGCAATTTCTCATTTTTTGTTCATGAAAAGGAGAAATTGTACTTCTTCTCTTGTAATATCTTCTCCATATTGTCCTGAAATAAACAAAAATTATTTAATATTTGAGAAAAGAATATTATGAAAAAATTCTTATCTAAATTCACTTCTTTCATTGCGGAATCAAAAATAATTTTACATTGAAAATTAACTGATGTTACAACATGTGACTTTAGTATAAAACTATATACTACAATTGTATCAAGGTTCTCCAAATTCCATGATTTCTTTATTTAGCACACATTTTATCCATTACCTTCATGCCTTTTAAAATGTAGCATTCGTTTTACTAATATAATTTTGGCAAGTATTACAGATATTCAATATTATGGGTATTCGAATTCTATAAGGCGTTTCTATAAAATCATATTCTATAAAGAAAATTACAAAACTGTATTATATTTAATATTAAATCTTTATAAAGAACATGATAGCTTATATTCAATAGATGATTCAAATTATCTCTCTATTTTAAAAAAAAGTAAGCCCTAGGGGGAAAAAGTCGGCCCTAGGGGGAATTTTCAGTTCTTTCAATGTTATTCAGATCGTATCTCAAAATGTAAAAGCCCTAAAATTACGAAATTAAGTGAATTTGTTAAGAAATGTTTGATAAATAAGAAGAATATATTTTTGTTTAAATACTGTTATTAGTTTATAAGTTATTTAATATTAAAATCGTCGTTGATAAAATTTCGCTTACAAGTAATTTTGTCCGTCGAGTTTCTGAAACACTATTAAGAGGAGAGATCCAATTTTTTTAGGGAGTGTACAAATAGGTTTGAACTGGAAATCCAAGTAAGCATTTTTTAAAATTCGAATTAGTTTTGGATTTATAAATTTTTTAAACCTTTGAACACGCTCCACTTTTTGAAGTTTTTTCGCCCTCATTTTTGAAACGTGATTTCTAAATTGCTATAAGTCATTTAAAATTACATATTTTCTTATTAAAAAAAATATATTAATGTTCGTTAAAACTTCATCTTTCCGATGTTATAAAGATTATAGTTCTATCTTTACAATTAAATTAGATGTTATCAATTAAGATAGGTATAAAAAATAGTGAAGAAAGGAAAAATGTCGGATATTTCGAGAAAATTTTAATTTGCGAATTTTTGTCTCATTGTTCCGCTTGCATCTCAAAAAGTAAATGTCCTAAAATTATGAAATTATGCCAGTTTATTAAGAAATGTTTGGGTAATAAGATGAATATTTTTGTTTTTCAATACGATCAGTATATTAGACGTTATTTTATGTTAAATTCATGATTTTAGAACATTTTGAAAATAATTCATACATTTTTGTATACTTGTCTTCCAATTTTCAACAAAAAAATAAATAAAAAATTAGGGGTATAGATTAAACTATTGGCTACAAATGATCCAGAGCGTTTGTCAAATTTCGATTTAGTTTTGTAGTTATAAATTTTTAAATAATTGACGAAATGTCTGAAATAATCGTCAATTTTACGCGTAAAATTTTAAGGGATAAATTAAAACTGCTCTAAGTAGTTCAAAAATATACTTTTTTCCCATTAAAAAAATATAGTTATATTCGTAAAATCTTCCTTTCTTAAATGGTATCAATACTGAAATTCTATCTTAAAAAATAAATTAGATGTAACTATTTATGTGAAGTACTATAATTATTATTAAAAGATATTTCAGAGCAAAATGCCAACGTTGGCAAAATGCCAACATGTATGTAAATCTAAATCCTGTAGCTTATTATATATTTTAACGGGAAATTATTATTAACGCCAATTCTCAATAATCTTACTTTATATAAATAAAAGTTGGCGAAGACTTATTTAAGATTGGCGCGTTTATGCTACTGTTTGTTTACACATGTTTCGCTTTTCAATGAGTAGAAACAATTGCGTTGAAGGAGTTTTGAGATTTTTCAGTTATCCAGGGGGGGGGGGGGGGGGGGGAGGGAGGGGGGGGGGGGGCTGTAAACTTTTATACCTTAAAAGTTGGGAATTTCGAGTTTTAAAAATCCCTGAGTTGGGAAACTTTATGCCTCAGGAAAGTTTATATTATTAGCAAATGAAAGCGATGGAAGACTAGAAATTGCCCAGCTTGTATTAAGATGAAACTTAAATTAGACCTCAAAACAGAACACTGCATTTTAACATGCGTGCAATAAATCAATACTTTCGAGATAACTGTTTAATATTACCTATAAAAAAGCTGACAAATGTCTATAAGTTGGAACTGGGAATTTTTTAGCACTGTTGCGTTTTGAATTTCGAATCGTTAAGTGTGGTCTGGTTAATTAACGTCGCACTAGAGCTGCACATTGAACTACTGGCGTTGGTTCGAACAAAGCGTCCTTGATTGGTTATTGGTACGTATTTACTTACTACATCAAGGACGCTTTGGTTCGAGGCCTTTCTTGAAGAATAGACCCGGGAACGATGTCTCATATTTTTAACAATGGTCAGATAACGAGGACAACACTAGAGTTGGTACATGACGTCCTTATGTTGGGAATTTTGAATCGTTCACTTTCGGAGTTTCGGATCGTTAAGTTGGGAAATTTCTTGTCTCAACATCCCAAAAATAAATTTGTGTGACGGCACTGCCAGTAATAATTTATATAACTAAAAAAAGTATTGTTGTTAGGACACATTGTCATTGTCTACAGTGTATGAAGCCGGTATTGTTTGCGAAGCAAACTAAAGAGGATTGCGTAGAAATCCTCCGGGGGTTGGCGAAGCGTTAGCGGAGCAGGGGGCGGAGCCCCCTAGTATTTTAAATTAAAGTAAAACTGATAAAAAAAATTAGGGACTTTTTTACTCTACCTAAAGTAGTAGTATTAAACATATATTTCCACATTTTAATATCGTCAAAAAAAAAAAATTGGAAGGTTTCTTAAAATCTATTTAAAATTGTTTATTTTCAAATTTAGCATTTTTACGATTTTGTGGCTTTGTCTAGTATATCTTTATTTATATTTTCTTATTGTTTTCTACATAATCATATTCTACGTAGAAAATTACAAAATTTCTTTATATGAACATAATTTTTTGTTGATTACTTTAATAGCTTATCTTCGATAAAAGTTCAAATTTCAATTGTAAATGAAAGTAAATGTATCATTCATTTCTATATTCATCAAAGCTTCTTATATTTTATATGTATAGAAAAATGTTACTTACTTAAGTAAAAAAAGATGTCTTAATGAATTTTCAGATGCTGGGAAACGGAATAATGTTATGCTATCAACGATGCTTTCAAAACTTTTTCAAAATGGCGTCCAAATGGCGAAATTCCAACAAACGATTTAGCGCAATAATAATTCATTGTTTAAAGATAGATTCACTATACATTGTTTCAGTTATTGATGTATTAATATTATAAGTATGATTGTTGTTTTAACAATTTTTTTTTCTATATCTACAACATGTAAAAGCATTCTTGTAACAATCTGTTTCTAGATTACAGATATATTGTGTTAGGTGTTGAAATTAATTTTTTAGAAATCACAATCAAAGTATTGTAACTTTTGTGATTAAGGGGGTCCGATACCTTCGACATTTTTTTCTTTATTTTTATACTTGTACAATCCAATTTTTTTTCTCTTTCTGAATATGCATAAAAAACCATTTTAAGACGCTCCATTTTTTTTTTAAATTGCACATTTATTTTTAAATTAACATTTTAGTAAATTTTTTAACAATTTTAAAATTCCTACTCCTTTTTTGTTTTTCAATATTTTGAAGCAATTTTTTTTATTTAAGATCTTGAATAATATGTAAATAGATGTATGCATTCAAATTTTGATTCAGATACATCACTTTGAAAAAATAAAATATATTAGAAATTTTGGAAAAAAAATTGACGAAAAAAAATAAAATTCCATTTTAAGTGGTTTTAAAAAACAAATTATGGTAAAAATAGGAAATCTGAATGCATACATCTATTTAAAATATATTTATCTTGCTATACACACAAAAATTATGATTTTAAGTATAATAGTAAAAAAGCCTTAGCATTTTTAGTGTTCATTAAATTTCAAAACCACGAACAGAGATATTTGCTTCTAAAGTTTACATATGATACAACTATGTTATAGGAACACATCATTAAAACATTCATAACTAAAAAAGTAATAGGAATTTTTTGAAGCAATTTTTTGTGAGTTATTAAGATAAGTTTGAATATTATTTTTTAAATATAAAAAAAAAATGACTTTTTTTGTGAATTTTGGGTATCGGACCCCCTTAACCACGAATTAGATGTAAACAACACTATTTATCAATTTAAATTTAAATACAAAATAAAAAACTTTTAATTGTATCAATTTTTAAACACAGCTTATATATTAATCATTCAATTTCAAAAGAGTTCAATAGTATTTAAGAGAAAAAAATTAACAAAAGAAAATTAAATTTCTCTTACTACAAAAAAAAAGTAGCATGTGAAATATTCTTAACGTCAATCAGAGATTTTCCTTATCAATGTATACAAAATAACAATCTACATTGTTGAAAATAGGTATTCAAAAATAAGTAATAAAATATAATCAAAAGTAAGTAATAAGTAATCAAAAATAAGTAAAATAAGTGTACTCATTTTTGAATACATTCGATGCTTATCATGGCTCCGAATACATAAGTTTCAATTTTTAAAAAGACATGTACTTTAAAATGAGTACATGTACTCATTTTAAAGCTTCTTTTATTTTTACAGTAAAGCACATTTATTTACTGCAAGAGAATGTAGGTGTATTTTTTTAAATCCATTTAAATAATAAAAACCTTAATAATATTTAAAAAGTTGTATACTTATAAATTGAAAATATTTAAACAAGTTTAAAAATATATCCCAACGCAATTGATTTGAATAAATTTGTATATAAAATTGTATTTTTAATTGAATATCGAGTGTGACTGAGTTTTTATGTGAAATGTCATTTTAACAAATTATTTTGAAATAGGGATTGATCGTCAAAGAAAATATCCCCCAACAATAGGAAGATAAATAAGCTGTAACATCTGATACCGCTTATATCTATATATACCCTCAATACGTGCTTTTCATTATA
Organism: Troglohyphantes excavatus; assembly: GCA_963932185.1. Lineage (NCBI taxonomy): Eukaryota > Metazoa > Arthropoda > Arachnida > Araneae > Linyphiidae > Troglohyphantes > Troglohyphantes excavatus. The sequence goes on along the minus strand of OZ010666.1, from coordinate 34,627,008 downwards.
TCAATATCTTACAAGCATTGGTGTCAAATTTCCAAATGAGTGTGACTAATTTTATTTCAATCGTCCTATTTATCACATAGTTTCTGAAAAAGTCATCCTAAAAGATTAACATAATTGCTTTTTACCCTGCTATCTCATGTAGCTGATTTTAAAAACGTTAAATGCAAATATTGTGTATTTAATATACAAAAACAACAAAATTGTGCATGTTGCTTATGTCAGAAAATTCCATGCCAGTCTTAGGTTGATGTCAATTTGATAAAATCCCTCATGGTACATACATCAATACATATATATAAGAATGAAGTGTATGTCTGTGAATTCGAACAAAATCACTCATTTTGAAGTTTTTGTCATAAAGTAGGATACTGATTCAGAAAGTAACATAATTTTTTTTTGTGTCTGTTTGTTTGAATCGAGTTAACTCAAAAACGACTGGACGGATGAAACTTGCACCATTTTATTAAAAATCTCCCAACTTAACAACTGCACTTTATTTCATTTGACTGTAAAGTTATAGAACGTTTTTCATTTTTCCGTGCATTATCCTATTCGAAATTTACAATGTAAATTTTTCCTTCAAAACATTATTTTAAAAGCCACCTTGGCGACCAAAAATAATTTTCGACAACAGATTATAGGAATCGGTCGTTAGCAAAAACCTCGCCAAATGAAGGAGGAAGGTAAATCAATCGTTTCGTCTGACGATATGGGTTCATGACCCGTACATGCTTTGCTTTGTTTCGAGATCTTAAATGCATCGGTATCTAATTTCCTATCCAACGTGATTACATTTATGCTAATCGTGCCATTTATCACGAAGTGGATCACTGTCATAGTGTCGGAATGGACTTCCATAAAAAGTAAAATTAGTGTTTTTATCTTTATACCTTCATGTAGCTCATTTTAAACGCTTAATCTAAAAAAAAATTTATTGAAATTCAAAATTAAATATTTGAAAATTCATTTTTAATACAAATATTATCAGTAAACAAATCCGCACATGATTCAAAGTATTTTGGAAACAGTTATTTACGAATCACCTCAATATGACAAAACACGTTTTGAATGTATGTTCCTAAATTGTTGAAATACCTAAACGTCTTTTAAATACAATTCTCAAACATACATAATTATTCGAAAATTGGCAGACTTAACTTATAAAACTTATTTATTACAAGTACAAAAAAAAGGATTAACTCACTTTAATTCTTGTTCCAGCGCTTTTAACAGTTAACTTTTATGGCATTTATGGTGTCCAATATTAGTAAATAATAATGCGATTGAAATTTGCAACTAATTACATAAAAAAATGTATGATAAACTGTCATCTTACAAGTTCAAAATCGCAAATGCAAATGAAGGAAATATTTTGGTTGAAAACTCCTTGTTGGTAATAGTACTGTTAACTGCTTTAATTATTTTAAGAATATTGCTTCGTAATATCAGTAAAAATTCAAGTTGCCAAGCATTGTTATTTTATCTATATTTTCATTGTTGAAATTTATGAATTAACATTTTATTGTTGTTAATTTCACTCAATTAAAATTTTTTAATTCTTATATCTGTACTGTTTAATGTAGAAACAAACACGATAAAACTGAAGAATTTCAGTATATTTTTATGTTTAAAATATATAAAACGTCTTTCACTCTTAAGGATTTTATCAAAACAGGAAATATCCCGAACACATATACCATAAAAAAAAAATTCAAAGATGAATTTACAGAGAATTAATAGTAGAGATAATTAAATTTTTATAAATTTGTTTCATTTTCTTATAAGACCAAATTTAGTTCAATCACCAAACCAAATTCTATTCCCACTCTCTCTCTAGCAATTCCTGAATTGAATGCAAAATCAAACGTACATTTTTCTCTTTCAAAATTTACGAGCATCGTAAACAGAGAAGCGATTGATTTCAGAAGTTTTCAAAGCATTGTGCTTTAGGCTTACGAAATACCAACAGAAGAATATTTGTGTTCGGTTCTCATTTCTTTGCCAGAGGAAAGGCAACCACTGTCGAATTTCAACCATATACTTAAAAAAGCAATTACGGGAATAACAGAATTCCGTGCTTTCATGGGTAATCCATTTCGTTCTCTTTTTCGTCTTTCGTTTGAGTGAAGGTGGTAATAATTAAGGGATCGTTTTTTATTACGTCAAGCAATTTTTAGACCTTTGTTACTCCCTCCTGCCCCTTTTGTTCCAATAACCCCCTTCATTGGCGCCTCGTGCTCTACAGCAAGTACAGCTGGGCTGCAGCTAGTTTTATTAGTGTATTTTAAAACTAAAATTATATATTTATAATGAATTTAATTATATATGATATTTTTAATTTTAATTATATATGAAGATTATAATTGGAAATGAAGATGAAATTTCTACGGTAAGTAAAAAAAAATCTCCGATAAATTGTTAACCTGTCGCCGTAATTCACAAATTCAGGAGGGGGGAAAACTCTATTCAATCAAAACTCCATTAAAAACTGCAGCCCAAAAGCCAAGTTAGAAATCGACTGCATCGTTGCCATGCGAACCTTACGTAGAATGACTTCCCCTTCACGCTAAAATGGAGGATGGGACGACATAAATGCAGCCAAAAAGGATTTTTTCATTTCTGCTGTATTTGGGATTTTGATTAAATGATTGGCTTGTACGTGAATCGGCGGGACGGGGGTGGGCGGATGTGTTCCTATAACATAGTTGTATCATATGTAAACTTTAAAAGCAAATATCTCTGTTCGTGGTTTTGAAATTTAATGAACACTAAAAATGCTAAGGCTTTTTTACTATTATACTTAAAATCATAATTTTTGTGTGTATAGCAAGATAAATATATTTTAAATAGATGTATGCATTCAGATTTCCTATTTTTACCATAATTTGTTTTTTTAAAACCACTTAAAATGGAATTTTATTTTTTTTCGTCAATTTTTTTTCCAAAATTTCTAATATATTTTATTTTTTTAAAGTGATGTATCTGAATCAAAATTTGAATGCATACATCTATTTACATATTATTCAAGATCTTAAATAAAAAAAATTGCTTCAAAATATTGAAAAACAAAAAAGGAGTAGGAATTTTAAAATTGTTAAAAAAAATGACTAAAATTTTAATTTAAAAATAAATGTGCAATTTAAAAAAAAAATTGAGCGTCTTAAAATGGTTTTTTATGCATATTTAGAAAGAGAAAAAAAATTGGATTGTACAAGTATAAAAATAAAGAAAAAAATGTCGAAGGTATCGGACCCCCTTAACATACATTCTTTTTTCGCATAAGAATAAACAGTGAAGCGGGATCTAATGGTATATGTTGCCTTCCTATATTTGTTATTTGATTTTTGTCTATGTGGCCCTGAAAGTTTTATTATAATATGTGATTCATACAATAGTAAGATATAATTTCGTAAGCATCGCTTTGAAAGCCCCGAATGTCCTCCCGTTAATTTTTTTTTTATTGAAACGTGTTATTTTCTTAGAAGTTTAAAAAAATGAAGATAAAAGTCCAATTTTAAGGGGTTTTGTATATGTTTCATTTGCTTTGATTTTTTATTTAATTATTTCGAAGAGTATTAATTGGAAAATTATTTGGCTTTATTTCGATTTTTGTCTATGTGCCCCTTAAAGTTTTATTATAATATGTGATTCATACAATAGTAAGATATAATTTCGTAAGCATCGCTTTGAAAGCCCCGAATGTCCTCCCGTTAATTTTTTTTTTATTGAAACGTGTTATTTTCTTAGAAGTTTAAAAAAATGAAGATAAAAGTCCAATTTTAAGGGGTTTTGTATATGTTTCATTTGCTTTGATTTTTTATTTAATTATTTCGAAGAGTATTAATTGGAAAATTATTTGGCTTTATTTCGATTTTTGTCTATGTGCCCCTTAAAGTTTTATTATAATATGTGATTCATACAATAGTAAGATATAATTTCGTAAGCATCGCTTTGAAAGCCCCGAATGTCCTCCCGTTAATTTTTTTTTTATTGAAACGTGTTATTTTCTTAGAAGTTTAAAAAAATGAAGATAAAAGTCCAATTTTAAGGGGTTTTGTATATGTTTCATTTGCTTTGATTTTTTATATAATTATTTGGAAGAGTATTAATTGGAAAATTATTTGACTTTATCTCGATTTTTGTCTATGTGGCCCTGAAAGTTTTATTATAATATATTTTAGCATTATATAATAGTAAGATATAATTTCTTGAGAACCGCTTTAAAAGTCCCGAAAGTCCGTCCTTTCACTTTTTTTTTATTGGGGCGTGTTATTTTCTTCGAAGTTAAAAAAATTAAGATAGAAGTTCATTTTTAAGGGGTCTTGTATATGTTTCATATTCTTTGAATTTAAATAATTATTTGTAAGAGTATTAATTGGAAATTATTTGGCTTTATTGTATTTTATAATATTAATTTCATACACAGTATTATTTGTATTTTTTTATAAGTATTATTTGGACCATTTCATAGAATTATATTGTTTCCATAGTAGTATTACTTTTCTGTCTCTAACATTTTACTTCATAGGTTAAAAGTATATTACAACGCTGCCTTCATAACTTCTGTTAGAAGAAGTTATTAGCTTTGTTTCAACAGTGTTGCTCATCAGCTTGCATAACTTTAATGCACAATAAATAAATGCATGTACTTTTGTGATAGTTGAAGGTACTATACATGATTGGTAAATTTGAATGAAACTCTACTTCAGATTTTCTGATAAGACCCTGTATAGACAGGAAGCAATACTTAAGTCAAAGCTTACTTTTTGTATACTTGATATTAAAATGTAGTTAATGCATATTAATAAAACACCAATAAGAAGGAAATATAATTTAATATTTTATAATTCACATAAATAATTTTTAGTTGAAACTTAAGAATTTTGATGCTTGTTTTCGTTTAGTCTCCAGTCATCATTTCCATAAATTCTAAAACCAAAAGAAATATTTTTATTAAATTCATTTTAAATCAGTGAAGAAAATCATACTTCAGAAATTTTAAATATATATATAAACAGTAAGTAAACTTAAAAACTCTGTTAAAAATATAACCTTATATTGTATTTTACAATCGAAAATATTTTGTAGTTTAGTATTTTAGAAAATGTACCAAGAATAACTTATAATAACATTTGCACTTTTCCTCAATTGTACTAATAATAGATAATTAACATTTTTATGAATTATTAAACTAAAAAAAGCATTTGTTCAAATGCGGATATGCTTTGTAAATTATATATCTTTGTAGTGATGGGAATCCTAGGCATACATATGTAAGTATTCTTTTAAAGTGAATCTTCTTTTGTCAGGCGAGTGAATCGGAATGACGTCGACACGGAAATAAAACATTAAACGGAGTAGTGCATGTGTGCAACTCAACTCGAAGTTTAACTCGGTGTCGATGCGTCATGCGATGTTGTGTGCTGTATGTTTTTGTATGGTTTATTTGTTAAAATAATAAGTTAATGATGACGAAAGAAGTTTGACTTCAACCGTGTGCTTATTTGAAAAAGAATGTTTAAAATTATTATATTTTCTACTTAATACCCTTTCCATTAAAATGTATCTTCCCTTAGTTTCACAAGCAACGCTTATTCCATTATTGCAATATCCATACTCTATGTTCAAATTAGAGTCAAACCCAAACGGGGGGTTGAGAATACAGTGAGAATAACAAGCTCTATTTTTTGTGTTTGGAGTTATCTAGGGATACAGCTTGACGAGATTTATCATAATACAAATAGACCTTGTGACTTTCCACAAACTGAATATAATAATACACATACAGACCAATATGTCGGAAACTCAAACTCTAAACTATTGGCTTGGTTGTTTTGGCAAAAGTAAAGAATAAGGGAGAAATCCGCCAAGCAAAACAATTTTCATCGGCAAATTTGGCGAGGAAGGCTTTGGGTATCCATTTCCAACACCGGGATATCGATGTCACGTAAACAAGTGGATGGAGCTACTTGCTGTAGATTAAATCAATGAGAGACAGATAATAAAAAACTTACTTAACGTCAATTTGGTGATAATTTAAAACTTAAGGAACTATTACTAAATATACGAAATAATAAGTAATTACGAAATAGGAATGGTAAAACTAGCGTAGTAACTAGTCACAAAATGGCAATTGGAAATTTTTTATTTAGATTCGAATTTACGCATGCTTCCAACTATTCGCGCATACGTTGTAAAGCATGTTACGTATTGCGCAGGCTTGCCAATTTAAATTCGAATCGTATTTGGCGACACTCATTTTGACGCCTTAGCATATTGCCCTTTTAATCTTTACTTTTACCATTGTACAACCAATCAAGTGTCTCAACGTCTGTAGCACATTACCATCGAAGTCGACTGTCCCGCTGCCGTCCGTGTCGATCTCCTGTATCATCTCGTCGAGCTCGTCTTCGGTGAGCTTGTCGTCGAGCGCCCGCAGTATCTCTCGGAGATCGGAGACGTTGATGTAGCCGTTCCCCCCGCTGTCGTACATGCGGAAGGCCTCACGGAGCTCTTCCTGGATGGCCTCGGAGTCCTCGTCCACTAGGTAGCGGGCGGTCAGGGTGAGAAACTCGTCGAACTCCAGCTCGCCGCTGCCTGAAAAAAGTATATTTGGGAGAAATTAATTTAAAACAATGAGATGAAATAATATGCTGAACTTTTTCATCATCATTTGCAACTAGGTCCTTAATTACGAGTAGTGCCTGTTGTAAGCAAAATTTACTACGGTTCAATTGATTTCTATCTGCAAAACACTGGATAAAATTCTCCCGCTTTGACGATTTTGTAATGTGGACGAACCAAGAGATTAACTGTAGTTTAATTACTATAGATCAGTGATATTCAATCTGTAATCCGAGGTCCACTTATTGTCCGCAAGGCAGGGTTTATGGAGATCTTTGTAAAGAAAATTTTAAATGGAATTCTTAAAATTGCGGATTTGAAAGATTGTATTTTTATTTCTACTATTTAAATTAGTGAAATTGGAAAAATAAAAAATAACGTAAATACAGCATATATTTCTGAATCAAAATAAGCCATGAATTACAAAAAACTTTTTTTTTTTCAAATATAATAAATAATAAAAACGTATTTTTTTTTCAAAATGTCCGATGAGGACTTAGACTAATTGTTGCAAAATAGTCCTTCATCTATCAAACATACAGAAATTTTCATAATTGATGATTGTTCTTAATTTTATTTTATTCAAGTTACTAATATGGTAATTTTTTTATTTAAAAAAAAAATGCCTTATTTACACGAAAAGTTCCATACCCAATAATAAAACACACTTATGAATCGTTAAGATAAATAATTATTAAAAATATTTATAAATATCAAAATTAAATAAAAATAAACGATTGTGTTCCAGCGAAAAATAAACATTTTTATAAAAAAAATGTATTTTTACAACTTTTTATTCCTGAGGGAAATTGGATTTTGAACATCAAAAATAAAGTTTTAAAACCCATTTTCCCCCATCTTACCCTGTAACCATTAATTTTTCGTTTAAAAGCTGTTCAATTTCTATAACGTTGGTGAAAGATATAATTTTTAGAGCACCTTAAACAGATTCTAATTGTAATCATTATCTCCATTTTTCGGAAATTTTCAATTATATTTACTTACTTTACTAAACTCTCGTTTGGAATGTTCTTTTTATATCAAGGTAGTTTTTAAATCGATTAAACATCGATACTTTTCGAACATCGTCGTTTCTCTTAGAACTTTTGTTTCCAGATTTGCCAAACTATATCATATTCTCAAATTTTATAGTTCTTCATTATTTCACATGAATTGAACAAATTCTTTGCTTACATAAAATCATGCACAATTAACTTCTTTCACATAATAGTGTTAATGTTTTTTTATCCTTTTTAATAAGATAAAATTACGCAAACTCGATATCCTTACTTTAACTCCCGATTTTCGCTTATACTTGATTAGGCCAAATGCAAAATCAGTTATTTCCAAAAATCCAAAAAATTCGAAATATAATACTTTGGTTTCAATAGGTACTTTCCGCTTTAATTTTAAAACATCAGAAAGGATAAAAAAAAAATATGTTCTACTAATATAAACTCAAAAAGAAGTCAAGAGAAGCAAAAGTAGCTATATCTAGCGAACTTGAACATGAGCGTAAGTGATAGTTTGATTTCTGACAGGCTGGAATGAGGATATAGCTTCATTTGCTTCTTGAATGAAAACAAGATGACGACGTATCCAGTTGCAAATCCAGTTAAAAGCCTCGATCCAGTTGCAAAACAAGGTATGTGAAAGTTAAATTTAGATTATAACTTATTCAGAATGAGAACATAAGAATTTGTAGTGAGAATAAATTGCATTTTTTCTTTATTTTTACCAAAAAATACTATTGTAACTAAGTTTGACAGTTTTTCTCGATTTATGCAAAAACATTTTAGTGCACACAACTGCTTTTGCATCTGGACAGGTTTTTAATAACTTTTATTTAATTCTAATTATTAAATAAAGTATTCTTATTTCATTTAATTTCGATTACTTTATTTAAAGTAAAGTTTACGACCGTAATCTAAGACAAAATAGGGAAATATACACTTGTTTTAATTCAGAGTTTTATGAACCATCCTTAAACTGTCTCAACAGATCGTTATTTGCACAGTCGGTCTGTAAAATATTACGTCGAATATCGAGTTCCTCATTCTATTTGAATTTTATTCAGACTACTTGCAGACAGAGGTTCCATGGTGTAATGGTTAGCACTCTGGACTTTGAATCCAGCGATCCGAGTTCAAATCTCGGTGGAACCTTTTTCAATAAGATAACTTTTTATAATATTATTTTGGACGATTTGTATATAACTTTTGACAAAATATAAATAAATAACAAAACAATTGGAAATATATTTAAGGTATATTTTGATAATTCTATTACTTTACATACAAGAAGAAACAATTTTTAAAAAAAAGAAACGCTTAGGTGTGCCCAATAAAATGAAGTAAGACGTTAAATAATGTCAAGTTTCATTAAGATCATCGGATCGGGAAAAACTATTGGCACAAACTAAATTAAATTTTTTCGTTAATTATAAAAAATAAACAATGAAAAATAATATTTTAGTTTTAAGAGATCTTTTAATTAAGAAACCGCAACACTCTCGACTTTCAAATACTTTTTCTGAATCGTAATTATAGTTTTATTAAGTTTCATCGATATTAAAATTGGATAATTATTTTGTGAGATAGCGCCCACAGACACAGATCCCCTGCAATTTTATTAGAACCGATTATTTTGCATGTTTTTTCTCTAAACTTTCAATTTATTGTACGCAATTATAGAAATTACTAATTTTCGAAGGGAATATTTAGAATCTGAATATATTGTACGTCAAATCCAATCCTTTAAAGGTTTCTTCTCGATTCCATACATAGTAAGATTTACCTTAAAATAGAGGATTACGTTTATTATTTTAATATATATATATATATATATATATATATATATATATATATATATATATATATATATATATATATATATATATATATATATATATATATATATATATATATATATATATATATATATATATATATATATATATATATATATATATATATATATATATATATATATATATATATATATATATATATATATATATTTATATATATATATATACATATATATATATATATATATATATATACATATATATATATATATATATATATATATATATATATATATATATATATATATATATATATATATATATATATATATATATATATATATATATATATATATATATATATATATATATATATATATATATATATAACTATACTTTAAAAATTATTACTGTTTAAATTAAGTAATTTATGCAATTTATTTGTACTCTGCCTAAAGCTAGTATGCTGTCTGTATTATCATTATCCAAAAAAGCGCACCTTTAAGAAGTATTTTAGGGGCTGTTCATAAATGATATCACACCTATTTTACATATTTTTGACCCTCCACCCCCTATGTCAAAAGTATCACATTTTACCATACCCCTGCCCTCCTCTGTCACATACAGGATAGAAATAAAATTTGAAAAAGCCTATCTTTTCCATCCCGAAATTCACGAGTATTTTAATTGCAACTACAACTCAGTACATTTGGTTACAACATCACTTCAGTTCACTTCGAAATCGATTTAAACCGAAATATAAAGGTTTATTTTCCGTGATTTTTTTGCTTTCGGTTTTTAGTTTATTTGCAAAGTTTTTAAGTGGTGTCAGCACTTCTTGTAACTTTTCCCCGCTCCTTTTCACAAAGTGTTACAGTTACATGAAAACCTAACCTCCAAACATGGCATAATTTGTGGACGGCCTCTTACCATAACTAAAATTTATGCTCCATATGGCATATTTTTGTTAATTAACCTATTGACACTTAAGCGAATTTTTAAGTGCAAAATTGTTAACTCATCTTGCGTATTTAAATCTTTTTTCCTGTGCATTATTATTTTTAAATTTTTAATGAATTGCAAAGAGATATCTTTTAAATTGTGCTTCAAATATTTACATTAAAAATATTCTAAATTAGATTTTTGAAAATAAATTTGAAAATTGGGTGCATAACTGGGAAACTGTAGATTCTTGGGCGTCATATTAAGTCCACGAGTTTCAGTTAAAGAAAAAAAATAGTAATAATAAATACCAGGGCTCGATTTGAGCCGGAACGCACCGAAACGGAGTTCCGGTACCTCTCTTTAAGAAGAAAAAAATACGAATCCAGACTTGAGTTTGATGGCTGTTGGATGCATTGCACTCCCACACCCCACGGAAGGTTACACTTCCGGTACCTCTATTTCTAGAAATCGAGCACTGGTAAATACTACCTACTTACCGTCAGAGTCGATTTCTTCTATTAGTTCTTTTAAGTCTTTTTCTTCGAATGTTTGTCCTAGAGTTCGAAGTATTGTCGCCACCATGTTGGTTTGTATGCTACCTTTCTTATCTCGGTCGAACATATCGAATGCCTTTCTCAGCACTGCGGAAAAATAAATGAGAAACAATAATGGGTATTATTAAAGAATTGCGGTTTAAAAATATTATAGTTTTTATGTATATAAACAATTTGAAAAATGAGTTGAGCGAATAACTCAAATCTTTCAATTAGTACCCATCTAATATAATGGATCAAGAAACGATTCACTCCATTTTGATTACAGAGCGCACATTTACACTTTGTATGGATTTGATGTAAATTCGAGAAAGTTTTGATACACTTTTAAAAAATGCTTAAAAATGAGTACACGGACGTACTCGTTTTTCTTTGAGTATAATTGCATCGTAAATGAGCGATGACGTACTCAAATTCAAGACATCGTACTTTCGCAAAAATGAGCAGTATGGTTTATTATTGTTAATATCGGCTTCTGTTCAAGTCCTCTTAACAAAGCGATCTGGCAAACTTAAAATATTCGTTCAGAAGATGGTTTTTCACATTATTTGATGTCGATTGCTTAAATGGAAACTGAATTATTACGACTCAATTATCTTACTACCCATTCTTTCGGCCCACCTTTTTAACATATCTTCTGCTTCTAACTTCTTTACGTCGCAATGATAGTTTTACGGATAAAGCTCTAGTGATTACGGTACCTGAGGATCTGGGTAAGTCCTGGTTGTAATTGTTGAAATTTATTGAAAGTGATTTATGAAGGCAGCTTATGTAGGCAAGCAGCTGCTCTTTTTTATTCATTGTACTCACTTTTGAGTACATGTTTTTTTCTTCCAAAAATGAAACTTATGTATTCAGAGCTCTTATAAGCATCGAATGTAATCAAAAATGAGTACATTTTACTTATTTTTAAGCAGTGTACTGGATAGCACATTTTCTGTAAATTTGAATGTGTACTACGTTGTTTAAAAAAAGTTGTTTTTGCGACTTTCTACCTTTTTTGAGCAATTTTTAATACTCGTGTACTGATGTCATTGATAAGAACGCGGGAAATGACGCAGCCAAAACAATTTTACACAAAATCATTAAGACCGTTAATAAAAAAATGCTTATATTACAAAATTCCATAACAGCCAGCTCATTATTTTAATACGCTTGTTTTTATGTCCATTTGCTTCAAGTTTAACAACCTTAGTAAATAGGTTACGTAGTATTATCGGTTTTTGAGAAATTTCGCTCATAAAAATTTGACGAAAAACAATAACTTTTCTACCATATATTGTATGCAAGTAAAAATTTTATAGAAAATGAAATATAACCATTTTTAACAAAAAGAAACCGATTAAAATAATATAAACTTACTTTCAGTTTGTTCTGTTGTCAGTTCTTCCACCTGAAATAAGAATAAATAGGTCTTTATTTTTCCAATACAGTATAGTTTGGAGTTTCAGAAAAATTCAAAATAAAATTATTTTCTTATTAGATTGATTTTTTCGATTTTCAATAAAAGTTTTCAATAAAAATTTTGTTTGAAAAAAACGCAAATAAAAATGACTGATGAGAACAGGGCCCCAATAAAAGCCGCGGAGCCCGGTGCATACTTAATAGCGGGCCCCTTTTTAATAACCGCCCAAATTTATGGAAAAGTTTGAATAAGACTATGAATAAGTTTTCAGATTTTTGAAAGGCCAATCCGATTTTTTTATCAACTACAAATATTTGATGCTGCTACATATATTTTGAATGGAATATTTATTAGGGAAATAAAAAAGTTTGTGTTTTATTTATATTTTTATTAATCTTTTTATCTCTATAAGCCTAATTTCCATCGAACGAGACCAAGCTTATGTCAGGCATTATATCTGTCACTAAACGGGCCCCTCTAATGATTAGTAATATAAAGTACAGGTCAAAGTTATTCCCTGAGCACTTTTGCACGATAAAAAAGTTACAGGTAGTATTCTGGATCATTGCGGTAGCACGCATCGCACACCCCTAAAGGTGGCCTTGGGCTGGCACTTCAAACAGTTTTACTGCTTATAAAAAATTTTGTACATTTTACTTTTAAACGCTTATTCAAAAATTAAACAGATTTTAGCACTATTTTTCTTGAAGTTGGTAGTATTTTCTTTAAAATTTATTTAATCCCTTTTCAGTTTTTATCATTACTTTTTTAAAAAAATATCCAAATGGTTAAAAGTTTGATGAATAATTAAGAGTGACAATTTAATTCAGAAAACTAAATGTTACATATATTCAGACTGCTACATTTTAAACTAAGATAAAATTATCCTTATCAATAAAAACCATCTAAATTGGAGAACTTGAAAAAAACTCAAGTAAATTGACAACACGGATAAATGAATGCCAGATACTTCAATGGCATTTTTCTGTTTTTTTTATTCAACAACAAAAAGAGGAAAAAATTAAAGAATCAAAACTACTTTTACACAATCATATATAAAAACATGCATATTAATTGGATAACAGTTCCCTTTTTAGAAATCAGTTATAAATATATATTTATAAAGAGACCACTGATATTATAGTTCTAGATCATTGAATCAATCTGCATAGCAGTTTAACTTCTTTCCTTTACTTTTGGGTGATCTTAAAATAACTGATTTTAAGTTTGAACTTCACAAACTAATAATTTACGGCAGAACCGTTCTTTGAAGGAAGCAACAAATTACATAAAATTGTCTATGGACTTAGCTGGCATTGTTAACCGACTGAAAGCTCTTCAACAAAAACAGATTTACGCCATGAAGAGAAGTTATCAATTCGACTGTTATGTATTTTTTTTTATGTATCTTCGCGCAAGGTGTCTGTTCCAATTTCGATATTTGATTTTTTTTTGTTGGAAAGAGGATGTCTTGCTTGGGCACCTTTTGAAAGAAATATCCGGTTATCCGGCATTTAACTATACGGAATTCTCAATTAATCGGACCTTTTGAAAAATTATTATACGATTTCAAAAATTGTTTCGTTGTTAACAAAAATCTCGCCAACCGAAGGAGGAAGATAAATCAGCTGTTTCGTCTGACGCCATGGGTATCCATCCATTCATATTATTTTTATCGACATGATATTACAAGGCTAATATTCGCAAAAGCTTTTTTAATCATTCATTTTTAGGAATTTTTATATAACAATAAAACATTTTAATAAAAACGTCAGTTTAAATAACAGTCGCAATAGCATGTAAGTCGTGAACATAAAAATTAAAAAAGTAATAGGTTTAGGTTTCTTGAAAACTACTCAAAGTAATTGAATAAATCTAGATTTTGATAAAGTTTATTTTTTCAATACACAGAGAGTAGTGATATGTGATGGTTAGGCTAACAAAAAAAAATCCCTACAGCGCCATATTGCTAGTTTTATACAAACTTACACATTTGAATAAAAAATCGTTGTATCGTTTTTATTTTTACAAAAAATTATTATTATTTTATTAACGATAGTTAAGTTTTGACAATTTTCTGCGATTTACTCAAAAAAGTTTTTCGTGTACATAGCTCTTTTGCATATGGACAATTCGAGTGTAAATATGAGCAACAATAATGAATCAGTTTTATTACATAAATCTATTGTTCAACAATAATATCAGTAATTATCACTGTAAAGGAAAATTGGTATCGTTGTTGATTGATTCGAATTTCCCTACAACTACGTCATTAATGACGTAGAGGAAGGATATTTGAATGAAAGGCAATGTGCAGCTGTGCAGTTTTAATGTGCCAATTCGTGATTACTTTAGAAATAGTTTTTGTTGTATTTCTCATTTATAAAAACTTGTATTTCGATATCGTTTGCGAAAATCGAATGGCAGGAGTTAATGAAAAGAAAGCATTTTGCAACGAATTGTTATTTGCAATCACTTTGAATTCACATTTATTTTTTTTTTTGTTTATTGGCGGTTGTATTGAATAAAAATTACATATGGAATTTGCCTACTAACAGAGAAGTTCTATTAGGAAACTCTCTCTCTGTTTAAGCACTCTTAACAGACTCTTTTGCTTTTACAAAAGTTCTTGTGTCCTTGCGTCAAAGAGTCTTAACCCTTTGCACTCCAAGAACATTTTGCGATTTGTGTTCTTTCTATGGAACAGTTATTCCTCTTTACGTTCTTTTCCACAGATTTTTTTTATACTCATAAAGGGAAAAAAATCCTAATCTGTTTTGTATTTGCAAGAGAACTACTTTAAAAAAAGATTGATGTTCTAAACACAAGATCTTCTCGTTTATTTTAAAGAACAGGGAAACAAAAGAACTGGTCGTTATAAAGAACATATCCTTGCGCTTTCCTTCTATGGCGCTTGCGTGTTTGATTCGATACGTTGGATTGGTTGGTTGGTCAACTCAATCAACCAACCGGACAGTCCGATATCTCGCAGGGAAAGCGATGCCACTATGGAGGAAAAGCACAAGAACATGTTCCCCAGCTTTAACATACAATGTATTTACACCTTACCCAGTCATTTTACATATTATTTATACGAGAACTAATACAATTAATACAAATATTTTGGCCAAATTTAAAACTTTAAGCATTATTTTCTATATTGTAAAAATTTAAATAAAAGTTAAGGCATAAATAAAATTTAAATCAATTACAATTGCATATGAAAAATAATCTAAATAAATGCTTTTGATAGAATTTAAGAAGAAATAATATTAAATACTTTAATGAACTTATTTTAATTCAATTTAAATAAAGCTGTGATAGTTTAATTGGAAATCGTTAACTCTAAAGGTAAAAAAAAATCTTAAACCTTATATAATAATGTTTTTCTTATTAAACATTCATATACGTTATACTAATTATAATAGTTAACATTTGAAGAGATCGTCACTCTTATTATACAAGCAAGAATGTAATATATAGTAGATGTAGACAAAACCTCACTATTTTTTTTTTATTTTAATAGAAATCTTAATTAAATGACTTTAAATGGCATGTTTAAAACTACCCTGGGCACAATATTTTAAAAATAGGTCCCAAAAAAAATTTAACACATATAATCTTATTAAATAAACAATAATTTACACTTAGTAAACATAGACAAAAACTCAATTTAAATGGCGGTCCAATTTAAACATTACTTTGATTAGCAAATCTTAGAAAGTTGCCTTATTCACAATATTTTATAAATGGGTCAGTCAAATTTTGAGCGAGTTAAGGATTATTAGACAAACAAGAATTTACCCCACAACAGAAATAGAAAACAAAACTTATTATTTTAATTTAAATGACAATCGAACTCTTAAATTACTTTAAATGGTGATCATTAGAAAATTAACTTATTCAAAATATTTGAAAAATACTTTAGCCAAATTTCGAACGAATTTAAGCCTATTAGACAAACAATGGACGAAGAAGACATTGGACATAGAGAAAACTTATTATTTTAATTTAAATGGTAACCCAGCTTAAATCCCTTTAAATGGCGATAATTGTAAAGTTAACATTATTCGAAAAATAGGACAGCCAAATTTCGAAAGATCTATTAGACAAACAAGAATTTATTACAAATTAGACATAGAGAAAAACTCACTATATTAATTTAAATGGCGATCCAGCTTAAATTTCTTTAAATGGTGATCCTTGTAAAGTTAACCTATTCACATTATTCGAAAAGTAGATCAGCCAAATTTCGAACGGTCTATTAGACAAACAAGAATTTATTACAAATTAGACATAGAGAAAAACTCACTATATTAATTTAAATGGCGATCCAACTTAAATTTCTTTAAATGGCGTTCCTTGTAAAGTTAACCTATTCACATTATTCGAAAAGTAGATCAGCCAAATTTCGAACGGTCTATTAGACAAACAAGAATTTATTACAAATTAGATATAGAGAAAGAAAACTCACTATTTTAATTTAAATGACGATCCGACTTAAATTTATTTTAATGGTGATCCTTGAAAAGTTAATCGGTTCCCAACCTTCGAAAAATTGACCAGCCAATGAACGGTCTATTAGAATTTCGAACGGTCTATTAGACAAACAAGAATTTATTACAAATTTGACACAGAGTAAGAAAACTCACTATTTTAATTTAAATGGCGATGCAACTTAAATTTATTTTAATGGTGATCCTTGAAAAGTTAATTTGTTTCCAATATTTGAAAAATAGGTCAACCAAATTTCAAAAGAGTCTAAGCTTATTAGTCTAATCTATTAGAATTTCGAACGGTCTATTAGAATTTCGAACGGTCTATTAGACAAACAAGAATTTATTACAAATTAGACACAGAGAAAGAAAACTCACTATTTTAATTTAAAAGGCGATCCAACTTAAATTTCTTTAAATGGCGTTCATTGTAAAGTTAACCTATTCACATTATTCGAAAAGTAGATCAGCCAAATTTCGAACGGTCTATTAGACAAACAAGAATTTATTACAAATTAGACATGGTGAAAAACTCACTATTTTATTTTAAATGGCGATTCAACTTACATTTCTTTAAATGGTGATCCTTGAAAAGTTAACCTATTCACATTATTCTAAAAGTAGATCAGCCAAATTTCGAACGGTCTATTAGACAAACAAGAATTTATTACAAATTAGATATAGAGAAAAAAAAACTCACTATTTTAATTTAAATGACGATCCGACTTAAATTTATTTTAATGGTGATCCTTGAAAAGTTAATCGGTTCCCAACCTTCGAAAAATTGACCAGCCAATGAACGGTCGAACGGTCTATTAGAATTTCGAACGGTCTATTAGAATTTCGAACGGTCTATTAGACAAACAAGAATTTATTACAAATTAGGCACAGAGAAAGAAAGCTCACTATTTTAATTTAAATGGCGATCCAACTTAAATTTCTCTAAATGGTGATCCTTGAAAAGTTAACCTGTTCCCAATATTTGAAAAATAGGTCAACCACATTTCAAACGAGTCTAAACTTATTAGTCAAACAAGGATATAACACGTAATATACACAGACTAAAACTAATTATTTTAATTTAAGTAGCGATCCCACTTACCATTTTGCCTCCAGTTATTCCAAAAGATCAAAATCCTAAATCCAGAAAGTCGCACTCCACCATGAATGGCCCTCTTTTCCGAGTCCTGCCTTGGTGCAGAGAAGAATCCGGGCAATTCAAAGCAGCAGCGAGGGCATCTGGAAACTTCTACAGTCTCTCTGACGTCAGAAGAGGCTCTTCCAAAGTGGCCCCGAACGGAACACCCGCTACCGCCTAAAAAAGCCCTTTCATAAAAAGGCATCTAAGGTTACGCCAGCCAAGTCCGATGGCGGCTAAAAATATGACCATAACAGAGCGCCCACTGCAAAAACAAACACAAAACGGGGGGAAGAACTTGTCGACTCGGACTGATGAAGAACCGCGGGATTTTTCCTTCAGCCTGGAGAAAGAAATAATCTTCGCCCCCACTGTTTTTTTAGTGGTTTCTACTTTGGAAATGTATGAAAACACGGATTTTCACATGAAATCTGCTGGAACAGTCATCACATTTTGGGGGAAAGGTTTTCTTTTTTTTGGGTGGCAACATTTTTTTAAAAAGTCAACTGAGTAAGAGCTTGGGGTAAGGCATTCGCTTCCTAAAACGTTGTGGTATTGGCTTTGGGCGTTAGTTATGAGTGCTAGTTATATTAATAGAATCAGTGGTGTGGTTCTAAAATATAGAGTGACTGACTACACTGTTAAAAATAGGTACTTAAAAATAAGTAGTATTTTACTTATATTTTATTACATTCGACGCTTATCATAGCTCCAAATACATGTTTCAATTTTGAAAAAGAGGTACTTAAAAATGAGTACAATGGGTAAAAATAAATATAAAAGATCAGATGCTATTACTCATAGGCTGCCTTCATAAATCACTTTAAATTTTTTTCACTTTTCACTTTTGGATGCCTACAATGATGGTCAAATATTTTTTTATAACCCTTGAATACTCAGTAACATTGCCTACCAACAGTATTGTAAAGAATCTTAAACATGAACATGAAAAGGTTGGTAAACGTTGAAAAGCATTGAGTTTTTGCTTACTGAATGACTGTATGTTAATTTCTGCTGTTATACGCCATTGGTGTTATGGTTTATAAGATTAACGCTACACTGTTAAAAATAAATACTCAAAAAATAAGTAAAATGTACTCATTTTATGCAATGCTTATCATGCTCCGAATACATAAGTTTCATTTTTGAAAAAAACATGTACTCAAAAATGAGTACAATGAATAATAAGAGCAGCTGCTTGCCGACATATGATGTATCTATAAATTACTTTCAGTAAATATTGACGATTACAACCAAGACTTCCCGGAATCGAACCCAGATCCTCAGGCACCGCAGCCCAGTGCCTTATCCGTTAATCTATCAGGGCGACTAGAAGATGTTATAAACAAAATAAATGTTAAAAATGTGTGCCAACATAATAGGAAATAAGATAATTAAGTTGTAATAACTCCGTTTCCAATAAAGTAATTGACATCAAATTATAAAAAAAAGCATCTTTTGAACAACTATTTTAAGTTTGCCAAGTCGCTTTGTTGAGATGGCATGGGCAGTAGCTGAGATTAGCAATATTAAATCACACCGCCCATTTTTGAGAAAGTATTATTACTTAAATTTCAGTACGTCATCGTTCATTACGATACAATTGTACTCAAAGAAAAACGTGTAGGTTTAGAATTCGAACCCGTTGTTGTACAGTATAGATAGGATAAATTTAAATTTAATGGTTGTTAATAAAAACTTAATTTTTTTTAAAAACATCATTGCATCATCAAACAAATAATCAATTTAAAAAGGTGTCAGTTTCGAAAAATATAATTTGATCCTTATCGCGAATTCTTATGTTATTTGCGATGTCTAAAAACCAATCTTGCAGGAAAGTCAAGGGAGAACATAACTATTTGAGAGTTTAGCCAGTGTGCTGTGAAATACACAATACATTGGAGATAATTTTCCCGCTTGTGATACCAGTGAAACTGTTAACACTGCATTAGTAACACCTGGCAATGTTATAACAATGCAAGTGCCCTTCATTCGTCTGCTACTAATGCAGTGTTCCAATTGTGCCAAGAATATTAGCTTTAAATCACGAGTATTGCAGTGTAAAAAAATGTGCTTAAAAATGAGTACATGGACGTACTCATGGAGTACAATTGCATCGTAAATGAACGATGAAGTACTGAAATTTAAGTCATCTTACTTTCTCTAAAATGAGCAGTGTGATTTAATATTGCTAATATCAGATTCTGTTCAAGCCATCTTAACAAAGCGACCTGGCAAACTTAAAAAAGTTGTTCAGTAGATGGTTTTCCACATCATTTGATGTCGTTTGCCTAAATGGAAACTAAGTTATTTCAACTCAATTATCCTACTACCCATTATTTTGGCACACTTCTGTTAATAACTTGTTCACGTTGCCCAGGTAGTTAAACGGATAAGGAGATGGACTGCGGTGCTTTAGAATCTGGATTCGATTCCTGGTAAGTCTTGGTTGTAATTGTCGATATTTATTGAAAGTGATTCATAAAGGCAGCTTATGTAGGCCAGCATCTGCTCTTTTTATTCACTTTTACCCATTGAACTCATTTTTAAGTGCATGTCTTGTTCGAATTTGAAACTTATGTATTCGGAGGCATGATAAACATTAAATGTATCCAAAATGAGTACATTTTACTTTTTTTGAATACCTATTTTTAACAGTGTAGTTTTTTTTTCTTAATCACTACCTTTACGCAGAGACTGATTTACGGGAGGGCATTCGGGGCACTTGCCCAGGGCCCCCATTTTAAAGGGGCCCCCAAAAATGATTTAATGCTAAATATATGTGAAAAAATTAAAAATAAATTTACTAAAAATAATTAAAAAAATCAATTAGATTTATTTTCATCAAATTTAATTTTTTTTTTTTAAATCAATCATTAATTGTTTTGCAAAACTTATATTATTTTATCCAATTAAATCAATTTTACTTTTCAGCACGTTCATGATGTATGTCACGTTTTGCATCGCGTTTTTCAAAGATATACGCTTTGGATCACTAGTAAAATTAAATTAATGACAAAGGTCCAAGACCATAAACAAGCTGTGTTTACTAATCGCATGTAGGTTTGTCGTTTACGGATACTTTTTTCCTATACCAAATTTCCTAATATTGTAATCATTAGGGATTCGCTAGCTATAAAATTGGTAGAACATACTAATCTGACTCAACTAAAAAACAGCTAAAAAGGAAGAAAGAACAGAACTAGAAACATATGAAAAAACTCTGTTGCAGTATTGATCATTAACGTTAATTCAAATTCTCAAAAGAAGAAAATTAGAGCTGACTGATTACGTCATTTTGTATTGTGTGCATGTGCATAGATTTAGCAGTTTTATTTTGAATTACCTAATGTTCTTTTGCCCTGGGCCCCTAAGTTTGTAAATCGGTCCCTGCCTTTACCCAACACACCCGGGTATATTACATTAAAATGTCATACTATAACATATTTCGAAACATTTACTTAACATATCGTAGTATCAATCACGTGACTTATTGGGTAAAACAGTAGGCATTTAAACGAGGTTGATACAACTTGATTCGGGTCTGCTTCCAGATTTGACAAAAAACATTACTTTAAATAGAGTTATTAGATTATAAAGTTTTTGTTTTACCAAATGCAATATTATTATTTAAACTTTTAGTATTAAAATTAATTTAAATGCACTACTTTAAAAAAAAATACACCTAAATAAACTAAGTGTTGAAATAATTGATCGAATGTTAGCGAGGTTCTGTTTTAACTCGACCTTTCGGCACCTCGTCAGTTTGTCTGTAAATTTGTTCGTTTGTTACGTAGTCACGACCAAACACGTTATTCGATATTCTTCAAATTTGACAGGAATGGTCTTTTAAGTAATTAAAATCGACATATGTGTTTTTATGTATTTTATTTATATCAAGGTTTACTAGTAATACTAATAAGCAATTTAACGTTTTTATTAAATGTGGCATTATATACTTTATATTCTACAATCCATATCATTAGTATTAACAAATATCTCTATTTGACCACGACTGCTTAACAGCAGGTCTTCATGTCCCAACATGTAATTATTTGTTTCTGGACTTCAGAAATTAAATGTAAAAATAATGTTTCTCACTTCTCCTTCCACCCAGTACCGTTACGCAAAAAATATTTTTAAATGTCCCAATAAAAAAATTTCCCAACTTAACGATTAGAAATTCTCCACTCAACTATTCGAAATTCCCAACTCAACAGTGCTGAAAATTCCCAATTTCAACTTATCGACATTTTTTTTATCTATTTTTTAATATATATTTTAGGCAATATTAAACAGTTCTTTCACAAGCATCGATTTGTTGCATCCACATTCCAATGCAGTTTCCGTTCTGTGGTCTAATTTAAATGTAATCTTACAAAGTTGGACAATTTCTAATCTTTCGTAGCTTTCATTTGTTAATAACATTAATTTTCTTCAGGCATAAATTTTCCCTACTGTGTGTTTTTAGAAGTTGAAATTCCCAACTTTCAGGGTTCCCAGATTGCCCCCCCCCCCCTCTCCCCGGTGGGACGGGCCTGCTTCCACCTATTATTTTTTTTAACACCGAAAAATGTGTTAAACAGTATTTTAATAGCATATAAGCAGGTTTTTAAATAAAACGTTTAAATTCTTGTGAAATTAGCACTTGATATAAATAGAAATATTTTAAATCATATTGAAACATTTAATGAGCTTAACTTTTTTCATAAACGTTAAGAATCTTGTCATTGCATTCTAATTAGCATATCTATATTTTCTATTTGAAATCCCTAATAACAATTATTAATTGTTAGAATTTAGCTAGTAGCTTATTTATATTGTCTTTATAAAAATACTGATAAAGTATTTCATTGAAACATAAAAATCTACAGATATTGTTCAAAGGAAATTTAACAACATATACTAAAACAGGAAGTAGGCGGCTTGCCTCATCAACATGGCGATAAAACGCAGCGCTTTCCATAAACATTAATGGAAAATTAAACAATTGATTAAAAGTTCCATCCAAGGATATCCTTCCATACACATAATCTTCAATCTCAATGTCAGTGTCCATCTCTCCAATCGATAAACGAATCTAAAAAGAACAAAAACGAACATGTCTTCTCTCCGAAAAAGAATCGCACGATACTTGGCAAGAAAGAACATTAGCTGAAAGAAAATATTCGAAGAAGAACGTATAAACACCAGAAGAAGAAAGAAAGAAAGAAAGCAAAAAAACTTTAATTATCTTGATAAAAAAAAGGAACCATGACTTGTTGAAGTTTCTCGTGACGTATGAAGTAGGTGGTGGTGGTGGTAGGGAAGTTGTGCTATTCGAAAATCGACTTAAAATAGCATGTCGTTGGAGTGAAAGTTGGATGCACCTAATGTTTCTGTGTATGAAAACCTCTGCCCTCTTATTTCATCTGTTCGTCTCGACATTTAGCGTGAGACCCCCGTTTGATTGTTCCAGTGCCAGCTGTTGATCCTGAAGCACCATCGTCAATACCGCGGTCTCTTTTGGGGTTCGTTATCAAGATAAAACGCAGTTCCTCTGGGATCTAGACTATTGGGATATGAAATGGTGAGTAGCATCGATTGTTTATTTCGATGGATTCGAAAAATCCTTATTTTTCAGAACAAGAACATTTGTTAACAAGGTTGGCCTATTGTGCCTCATGAGAATACTCGAATTCCTCACAGAGGCGACTTAAGGTCAAATAGACCCTAAGGCGCCGAACTATAGAGGGAGCCAAATTTAAGTGAAATAAGGTTATTGTAGAATACTAATGAAACTTTGTGCTCTACATTTGAATAATTCAAGGGCGAATGTACCAGTTACCGACCATTTTGGAAAATTAATTAAAAGTAACTGCATATCATTATGATTTTAAAATTCCCTTCAAATAATGTTACTCAAAAGCTTTTAAAATTAGGTAAATTTCATATTTCAGTCTCATGGGAGTTTAGTAGTCACATGATTGTCACTGGACCGGATATTGGTCTTAACTGGTCGATTATTGGTCTTAATTGGTCGGATATTGGTTCTTAACTGATCGGTTATTAGTCTTAACTGGTCGGATATTGGTCTTATATGGTTGGTTATTGAGCTTAAATGGTAGGATATTGGTCTTAACTAATCGGTTATTGGTCTTAACTGGTCGGGTATTGGTACATTTACACTATTACTTTTCAATATTTGTATACAAAAATTAATTTTGTATTCTAGAAATTTTTAGCATTATAAATTGAAGCATTGCAAAATACAAATATACGACCAGGTTTTCTGATTGCTGACAAAGTGTTATTAATGCAAAAAGAAAAAGGGAACAAAAATTATGCTTACTTGTGCTAAAAAAAATCTTTACACAGTTCCTAAATATGTTGCATTTTTTTTTATGTAATTGAGATAGATCTGCTGTTGAAGAAAAACTTACTGAATAAAGGTTGTTTCTTAACCAAAACAGTTATTCTAATTTCTACTAATAAACAAAATTTAGCCTATATATGACTTAAATTAATCAGATCCCAGCAAAAAAAGTCAGCATAAAACCTTCATCAAAATTTTGAAATTGAAGGTTCTATGCAGGAAAACTGCAGGTTTTTTAAAGATCTAAAAAATTAAAGGTTTTGTTTCAATGTTCTTCATAAAAACTGCAAGAAACCTTCATAAAAACCTTCAAAAAACTTTCAAAATTTTAATCATGAAGGATAAATGCAGATATTTTAAAGGTTTTATGCAGGAAAATTAAAAACTTCAAAAAAACTGCAGTTTTTTGTTTCAATATCCTTTATAAAACCTTCAAGAAACCTTCAATTTGACAATTTTGATGAAGGTTTCATGCTGACTTTTTTTGCTGGGATAGCCGACTGCATAGACGGTACTTTGAAATTTATGATGTGGGGGCGCAATTAGAAGATTTAACACTACCTAGAATTTTTTTTAGGTCAGTTATTGAACCAATCTTGCATATTCTGTAAATTTGCCAAAATGTGGAACATGCAGGTATTTAAACTTAAATAATCAGCGTTTTATATTGAAACATTTCAATTTAACTTAGTTTTAGAATACCATTTTTAAATAAACGACTTTTTATGTTTGGGTACATTTTATCATACACTAAATAAAATATGCAATGTTTGATCTTTATCACTAAAATCTAAAAGTATTTTATGTGTTAAAAAGACAACATATGTTTGTAAATCGATGCCTCAGTGCACAGATGTGGTAGTTGACAATTCACTCATTTTCCAGAACAGCCATTTGAAAATTTGTTGCTCTATTGTATAGAATAGAAAACAATAATTACCTGGGCTGTCTCATAATTAGAATAAATGTTTTTTAACTACTGCTACTATTCAGGTAACTATTTGAGAATTAAAATGAGATCTTAACTTCAAATCAACCAAAAATACAATTAATACATTTGGGCACTGAAGCAACAACGTTTTGTTTAACAACAGATTTTTTTATTGTTCTAGGTTTTATTGTAAAGGTTATAAAACGGGTAAAATCGTAAAGTTGTTTTCCCTTTATATTTAAAATGAATGCTCATTATGCATAATTAAAAGTTTTGATTTTTTTAATATATGTAGCTTCCAAGAAACACGCAACGCTTTATATTTAAAAAAAATAGTTAAACATCGAATATTTTATGAATTTAAAGTTTATGTACATTATAAGAAATCGGACGACTTAGGACGTTCAAGGTTAAGACGTATTATACTGATTTGTGTTTGTTTTTTAAATTTACCTTTCTTTTGGATGTATTGCTTATAGTTAAAAAATCTTTAAAAATATATTTTCAGGTGGACTACGGCCTGACGGAGGAGCAAGTTGCTGGTATGTAAGTTAAAGAATATATAATTTAAAAAAATAATGCAACATTAAAAAAATATAATATTGCACAAGATTATATGTATATCCCAAAGCAATTAGCTTGTTATTAATTAGTGTGAATATTATAATTACATAATTCATACTTCTGATAGTATTGCCTTTTATACAGCTCTAGTGAGGAGTTAATTAAACCAGCCATTTCCGATGATAATAAATGTATAATTAATAAATTAGTCGCCCAATTGCAAAACTAGTTAAATCCAAAAAATCGAGAACGCCGCTCTGTGAGGGCCGTAGCTCAAAATGTTTCAATACACTTCTACCCTTCGAAAATTCGATACTGTTGCAAAACTATTTAAACCCTTCGAGCATGGATCCTTTGTAGTAGAGGAGTCATGATGTCACTCGCGCTAACATCAAAGTGAAGCCAACATGTATGGCCTCAACCACGTGGTTAATTACGTCATTCCATTCATACGTTTTCACTGTTACACATTTCCAAATTCATCAGCCAATCGCGAGTATTTTTTAATTCATAATTTTGAAGAGATGGCACGTGATATGGGCTTTTCGATCTGAGATGTGGGCTTCACGATTATGACGTCATATTTTCTCTACTACAGACCATTCATGCTCGAAGTTTAAACCCGACTGCTGCGCATACCTGTTAAATATCCGCTTCAACTTGCGTCAAAACTGCGTAATGCATGCTTGAGTATTTTTTTTTACCATTTCATTATCATAATTTTTTTAATTAAAATAATTCATCCGTTTGTTAAAAAATTAAAC
The DNA here is from genome assembly GCA_963932185.1 of Troglohyphantes excavatus. Taxonomy (NCBI): domain Eukaryota; kingdom Metazoa; phylum Arthropoda; class Arachnida; order Araneae; family Linyphiidae; genus Troglohyphantes; species Troglohyphantes excavatus. The sequence goes on along the minus strand of OZ010666.1, from coordinate 34,600,423 downwards.
GTATTTACAAAATAACGAGTTTATCAGTATCGATGTTTTTTAACCGACTGCACAGCACCACTGAACTCTAACTGTAACTGCTGGAAGGCTCAAACTTTGTTTCCTCTACGGGCGCGTTGAAACCAATTGAAAGCTGCCATACGGTGCCCCAACATTTTTAAAAAAATGATTTAGTGGTGTTTTTTATTACCAAAGCATTGTAGAAGTATTAAATATATATAAATATTATATTTTCTTCTTGTAGAATTAATTTTTATATTGCCAAACAGATAGTTTTTGCTCTTGCTTTTTAACTACTTCTACTTTGACTTGCAAATGACTTCCTATTTTAATAGCAGATTAAATTTAAAATGGGTTTAAAAAGAAAATAAAAAAAACTTACCCAAAAATAATATATGTCGGCGTATTTTAACATGAAAAATATACGAAATATTGCGGTATCAAGAAAAGTGTGCATCATGGCGGTCTCCATATCGGCTTCAAGTCAACAAATTGTCTTGCCCTATCCAGAAGTTACAGTTAGAGATCAGTGCACAGCACGCCAACCAAAACTTTAAAATAAAACCGCCTGCAACTTTAAATTAAAACCACCAAATCGCGCGTCAAGGTTTGGTTTGGTTAATAAACGTCGCAGTAGAGCTGCACAGTGGGAAATTGGCGACTGCGTGCCCCAGAGAGAGGTTATCAACTCAACTGTTATTATTTTTTTTTATGTATGTTCACGCAATGTTTCGATTCTAATTCAGATATTTTGACGTTTTTATTGTTGGATGTTTCACTTGGGAGGCATTTGAAAAAAATATCCAGTTATCTGGCATTTAACTATACGTAATTCTCAATTAACCGGACCGTTTGAAAAAATATTGTCTGATTTAGATTTTTTTTTTTTGGATAGAGAAATATCTACTTAGGCAAAAACTGCAAAAAAAAATAATCGGTAATTTGGTTGTTATATATCCGGAAATGTGGTTTAACCGTAGTTTTTTTAAACAATTTATCCGATTTCAAAATTTTTTCATTGTTTAACAGAAGTTGTACAACAATGACATTTTGTTTAACCAGCATTTATTGGCATGGATAATGATTGTTCTACGATATACATTGTTGTGACAAAATGTAAGAACAAGTTGTTACTTGAATTTCTTGTTGATTAATAGCAGGGGGAAAAGCCCTCTGCCAAATTAAAAACTAAAAAGGGAAAATTATATATATTTTTTTTAAATGGAAAACGGACTTAAGGGAAATGCACTAAAAAGTAAAAAATAATTTTTAATTTTACGAATGAGTTGATAAAAATTGATAATATCAATTTTATACTTATTAGAACTTTTTGAAGTTGGCGCCAATTTTCAAAAATCATACCTAAATTTTGACACCGATTTCAAAAAGTTTTAATGATTATAAAATTAATATTAAATAATTCATTTTTTACAACTCGTTCGTAAAATTAAGTCGGTTTTCTTTTTTATTAAATGATTCTTTTTATATCAAATTGAATACAGAAAAGTTACTCTTTGACTCGTGGCTGTTGATAATTCGCATCAGAAAATATGCATACTGTAAATTGTAACAGTCGCATGTAATACGAGGAAAACCTTGTTTTACGTTATTGAATTTCACCATTTTATTGATTTTGATTTTTTTTTTTTGTTTATTCTCTTACAAAGTAGCACTTTTCAACCTCCGTGCTCTAAGGCGACAATGTATTAATTTTGATCACTTAAAATACCAATTTTTAAACATTAAACTAAACAAATTTCAAACACTAAACTAACGGGTTATATGAAACTACATTGTTGCAAAGCAAATATTCATTGTTGTTTTTCCCGTAGAGTTCAAGGAAGCTTTCCTGCTCTTCGATAAGGACTCCGATGGGATGATAACGACTGCGGAACTCGGAGTTGTGATGAGATCTCTTGGGCAGAGGCCCTCCGATGTGGAATTAAAAAACATGGTGCACATGGTGGATAAGGATGGTTCGTATCACACTCAATGTAACATAATTTAAAGGTTAAATTGCACACTAAAATGTAACAAAATTTGAATGCGACTACTAAAACTTTAGTGTGAAGCGTCGCAAACATTTTCATGGATCCCTGTAAAAAATATCCGTGAGCGAAATATGTTTATCATTTTTGATTCCAGAATAGCAAATTATCACTTTAACTGTGTGTGCTTTGTTCTCAAAAATACTGCATCAATTCGGTTCAGATTCGTTATTTAGATGTTATTTTACTTTAACTCTAATTTTCTAAGGGTGACTCTTCGAGCATGAATCCTTCATAGTAGAGAAAACATAATGTTATAATCTCGCTAACATCAAAGTGGTTAATTACGTCATTCCATTAATAAATTTTCACTGTTACACATTTCCCAATTCATTACACATTTTCAATCGCTAGTATTTTTTAATTCATAATTTTGAAAAGAAGTCACGTGTCTGAGGCCATTCGGTCTGAAATGTTAATTTCACGATTATGACGTCATATTCGCTCTACTACAGTCCATTCATGCTCGAAGGGGTGAGTACCAATTTGAAAGTGATCAAATGCATTTGAAACACGTAGCGGTTTAGCCATTTACGATTTCCAGGCTCTATCTTTTTGAGATAATTTCGTCAAGGTTTCTTTAGTAAAATTTGAAAATGTCCATATTTAAAATAAACCCACATATTATATAAACCTGAATATAAATAAAAAAAAGGTTAACATATTTTTTTATTATTATTTATTATTATATTATAACTATTTGTAAACCAAAAAGGATTTAATATTTATAAAAATTCATAATTTCTAAATACTTTTTTTAAAGGATAACTCGAAATATTAAACCCAAAACAATACTTTAATCGTATTTTATAATGTTATACATGAAGGATCCGCATGGAAACTATGAAAGTACACTGTTATATTATGTCAATGAGACGTTTTTTCTCGTTTTTTGCATAATCACTCCTGATGTATTGTGATCATCCTTTCCCTTGAGGACAGTGCCGGATTTAAGATTTTTGCGACCCTAAACGAAATTTTCCGAGCGACCCACTTCCCTTTTCTTCCGTCTGTGAATTTGAAAAAATATATGTACTTCAGAAGTCAGATTAGTACTATCAAATTTAAAACCAGTAGGTAACAAGAAAAATGCGTGATTTCAATTAGCAAACTTTTTCAAAATATTAATAGCCGCAAAATAATTTTATAAATTTGGGTTATTTTACAAATATCACACTTCTGTAAAAAGAAAAAAATCTGTAGCTTACGGGCCCCCCTGAGCCTTTTGTCCTAGACAGCTGTCTAGTATGTCTAGTGGTAAATCTGGCCGTACTTGATGGGTATACCGATTGCTTCCAAAGTAAGTTTCTTGTAACCATACTTTCCCAAGATCAATTATTTTAAGCAGGAATTATGGTGTTAACTCATTATTGGATTCTTTGATGGTTGAAATGTGCAACGATACTCGTATTATTGCAATGTTATCCTCTTGTGTCTCAAAATAGCTAGGTTGAAATTGGTATAACCCGTCAATGGACCCTTCTCAACTCTCCCTTATATTTATTTCCTTGTAGGCAACGGGACGATCGAGTTCGATGAATTCCTGTGCATGATGTCGAAGAAGCTGCGCGACTCGGACAGCGAGACGGAGCTGCACGAGGCGTTCCGCGTCTTCGACAAAAACGGCGACGGATTCATCAGCCCCGGGGAGCTGAGGCAAGTGATGGGCAACCTCGGAGAGAAGCTCTCGGACGAGGAGGTGGACGACATGATCAAGGAGGCCGACATGGACGGCGACGGGCTCGTCAACTACAAAGGTACTTGGAAAGCCTTGTGTGTAAGGAGAAGGACGCACGCTTGAGGTTTTCATGCGCTTTGTTTGATGATAGATAAAGAATATTTTCTACAGCTTGAAAAGGTACATAGTCTTAAGGATTTGTTTGAGTTAACTCATTGTTGGGATTGTTTGATAGTTGAAATGTGCAATATTTTTCATATTGTTGCAACGTTATCCTCTTGGTGTCTAAAAATGGTTTTGTTCTCTCTCGAAAATGAAGTTAATTAATAAAGAATGCTTACAACACAAATAGAACAGATTCCATTGTTTGAGTTAACTCATTGTTGAGTTCTTTGATTGTTGAACTGTGCAACGTTACTCGAATTGTTGCAACGTTAACCTCTTTGTGTCTCAAAATGGTTTCGAGTTCTCACTCGAGAATGGAGTTGATTAATAAAGAATGTTTACAACACAAAAAAAAGAACAAATTCCAAATGGTTTTATTTGAGTTAATTCATTGTTGAGTTATTTGATGATTGAAATATGCAATGTTCCCCGTATTGCTGCAACGTTATCCTCTTTGTGTCTTAAAATCGTTTCGAGTTCTCGCTCGAAAATCTAGTTGATTAATAAAGAATGTTTACAACACATAAAAAGAATATGTTTCAAAAGGATTTGCGTGAGTGGATTAACTCGAGCAAATCCTTTTCCACAACATGAAAAGGTACACAGTCTTAAGGATTTCTTTGAGTTAACTCATTGTTGGGTTATTTGATGATTGAACTATACAACGTTATTGTTGCAACGTTATCCTCTTTGTGTCTTAAAACGGTTTCGAGTTCTCATTCGAGAATAGGCTTGATTTATAAAGAATGTTTACTACACATAAAAAGAACACATTCCTAAAGGATTTGTTTGAGTTATCTCATTGTTGAGTTTTTTCATGGTTCAACTGTATAACGCTACTCGTATTGTTGCATTGGGTTGGTTAATAAAAAATGTTTACAATGTACAAAACGAACAGATTTAAAATGATTTTTTTAATTAATTGATTGTTGAGTTCGTTGATTGTTGCAATGTGCTACTCAACTCATGTTGTTGTCACGTTCTCCGTAGTGTCTCATTGTAGAGTGAAGTAAAATAGCCTTGAGTTCTAACTCGGGAATATTCAGAGTAGTTGATAAAGAATATTTACAACAAATAAAGGAAAATTTCCTAAATAATTCGTTCGAGTTAACTCATTGTTGAGTTTTTTTAATCGTTGAAATGTGCAACAACACTTGTATTATCAGCACTTCTTTCTGTCGTGTCCCGTTTTCGAATGTCGCAAATTGAAACCAAGTTTCAAGTTTTCTGAGTGGAGTTGAAGTGTTTCTGTGCTATTTTATTTCATCACTCGCATGTATATAATGTATATATATCGAAATTAATTAAGAAATAATTGCTAAATGACTAAATCTTCAACATGTTTGTGAAATAATGGCTAAATCGCATTCACATGTTTAAGAAACTAGGTAACTAAAAGCCACATGTAACAAAACTTTTATCCTAACATTGAATGACAATATTAGTTAATACGTTCTTCAACACCAATTGTTTATAACTAAATCAGACAATTTTACAATATTAATGATTACGTATGTATTAAAGAAGTGTAAGTTTATTGTTCTGTACCCAATTTAGAGTGGTTTTGTTTTGTTAATTAACGTCGTACTAGAGCTGTACAGTGGGCTATTGGCGACCCCAATTTAGAGTGAAATCCCTCCTTTCTGATGATGGGGAAATAGAAAGTTAAGGAATTTTTAAGTTTAATATTTTCATTTCTATTACTTTATTTGAAGTGTATGGTAATGAAATTATTGCTTTCTGATTAAAACAAAACTGCTATGCGTTTTTGTGTGTTAATTAAGTACAATAAGATATGAGATCGGAAGTTCTGATTTTGAAAAATATTATAAAAATATCATAAATATCTCGTTTCTTTAATACAATACACTTTAATATTCCCAATAATAAATTGTGGTATTATTTTAATGGTCTTGTAATAAAAGATAACAGGTAATTTTAACTAGAAATTTGTTATAGCACTAGAAATTTTTTATATCGTACTTACAATGATTATAAAGATTTAAAATGTGTGACGAATTTAATAAATTTTAACTTAGTGTAATATTGCATGAGAAAATTTTATTGAAATATAATATTTATAGGCAACAGAGTATATCAATATTATTTAGTTAGATTTGGATTCTGTATAATTTCTAAACCTGCATCCATGCGTTTCATTAAAATTTGAGGATGTTAGAATATTTTAATTATTTAGATAGTGTGTTGAGTTTTTCAAACTAGACGTTTAAAATAACTGTGTCTACAACCTCCAAACGAAGGGGTAAAAAATTACTATAAAAATAACACAGAACTTTGACATTTTAAACGGTTTTATTCCATGAGATAAAATGTCCGCTATCACTTTAAAACGGCTATTCTATTTTCATTCAAAACAGTTGCCAGATGTGGAAGTAAAAACTATTAAATGTTAATCGTTATACAACAATAACGTTTTAAATGAGTTTCAGTCAAATATGTATTCTTTACATTTGAATGTTAGTTACTCTTGAGTCAATTTTTTCGTTCATTTTAAGTATCAGTTACGAATAAAGAAATATTTAAGTTTTTTACATATGCTCTTTTTTATCGTCCTCTTCGCTGCAGAAAAATTCTTGGGCAACGCAAGACGCTAAAAATAGCACACCTCCCCCAACTGCTTATGTAGGCAACGTTCCGAAAGCGATAAGCTACAATTATTGTTTTAACTTTGATTTTTAACCTGATTTGCGCAAGGTAAATGCAAGCTTACTTTTTAATTGTACTGGAACACCTATAAAATATATGAATAAAACTTATTCACGGAAAAGTTACACCAAATATATAAAATAAATGCAGTTTCGTGATACATTAAATACTTTAAAGTTGAAATTTTTACCATCCAGTGCCTTATCCATTAAACTACCTGAGGGACATTAAGAAGTTTTAAACTGAAGAAATATTTAAAAAAAAGGTGTGCAGAAAGAATGGGTAGTACTATAACTCAGTTTCTATTTAAGCAATCGACATCAAATAATGTGGAAAACTATCTTCCTGAACAATTATTTTAAGTTTTTCAAGTCTTATTAATATCTCTTAAACAGAAGTTAATATTAGCAATATTAATTCAAATTTCTCATTTTTGAGAAAGTACGGTAACCTAAATTTGAGTACGTCATCGCTCATTTACGATGCAACTATACTTAAAGAAAAACGAAAAGATTCAGGTACTCGTTTTTAAGTACCTTTTTTTTACAGTGTGATAGTATTTGGATTATTTTTATCACCATATCTATTAATATTCCAATATCCCCAGTATTTTAATGTCCTATTGTTTCTGCTCTCCCAGAATTCGTCCTCATCTTGACATCCGCCAAGTAGCCAAGCCGACGAAAGTTTCGAATATGTTCGAGGGTCTCATTCGGCAGGATCGCCCATTTGGCCTCTACACCAAATTCCAGAAATCTGTTTTTGGTTTCATCTGCGAAGAAGGATCGCAACACTTTTAGAACTCATTGTGGCAGGAACTGACGCCTACAATTTCGTAAGCTAATCTGTGCACTCATATTTTGGCTGCGCTTCCCGCTTTGTTGAGATCGTCATGTTTGCCCATTCCCCCCTCCCCCCGCCCTCTTTTCCTTGTGAAAGATGTTTCAAGAGGTTTCGAAACAAGAGCTGTTGGAGGTGGATGAAGAGGATGGAGAAAAAGTCACTGGGAAACATTTGTTATTCACCGTTTGTTCATCTTTGTCATGTGTAAAAAAAATAAAAATAGTGATATGTCTTATTACAACTGACAAACGAGCTGCATTATTTGTACTGAACAGTTAAGTAGACCTACCTCTTAAGTAGGCTTTTTGCGTTCTAGCATATTTGCTTTGTAAATTGTAATTTATTTGCATTTAATAACTGAATATTAACTCAATATTATTTATCAAATGTGTCAACCTTTTATGAAAAATAAAACTACAAAATATTAATATATATATAGAACGTTCTAAAGATATAAAATTAATGTTAGGATCATATGGAATATATAATATTATTGTTACTTCTTATTTACAATTTAAAATACATTCTATAACACTATATATTGATAGTTTGTATTTAACAAATTTAAACAGCATTATATTATATGTTTAATAAAAAATAATTACATTCAGCAAACACTTTATTAAATAAGATAAATAATAATATTAGTCAATTAATCACATTTTAATTAATAAAAGCAAATCGCAAAAATCAATTTAAATTTGAACATTACCTGAAGATTTTTTTTTTTCATTTTCTAAGTAAAGTAACTGTTTGTAAAATCTTATAAAACAGGCAATTTTTCAATAATAGTTTTACTGAATGACTATCAATCCATAATCTGAATGAATGAAGATCCATAACACTGGATACGAAATTTATTAATTGTATGTTTGTGCCTCTTCAACGGCAGTTGAATGAAAAAAAAAATTCCTAGTGCTCGAATATTAACGGTGGACAATAAAGAGAGCACTTCAGATTTATTTTCAGAAATTCGAATGCATAAATCAAATTTTTTGTATATATCAAACATCTTTCTGCTTGTGTGGAGTGACAATTTAAATTTTCCTGACAGTAAAATTTATTAAATATTCTTCTTATCTATAACATAAAATGTTAAATCGAAAACGTATTTCATATAGGAATGTGTGACGATATATATGGTAAGATGGGACAAATAGGTTTTAAAACACAATTTTTGACTTTCAAAGCCTAATTTCTCTCTGGAAAAAAAATTACGATTAAGATTACAATTGTTTTATAAAAATGTTCATTTATTTATTCTAAACTTCTAATTTATTCTAAACTATTCTAATTTTATTTAATTTTGAGTTTTCTTAAGTATTTTTAATAATTATTTTTCTAATGTAGCCTACATTGATTCATAAATGGGGTAAAAAAATTGTGGGATTAATGAAATTTATCGTGTAAAAGGCATCATACAACAAATTTTTTAGCCAAATTAGTAACTTAAATCAAATATAATAAATAAAAATCGTCAACTCTTAAAAATGCAGTATATTTTATTATTACTGGATTCTTTTTGATAAAGTTTCTAAATATATTTTGTTATTTCACTGTTTTATTATTTATTATCTTCGAAAAAGAACATATTCCAGTACAAATTTTATTTGTTTTGATTCATGAATATTTGCGCTATTGCGTTATTTTTAATTTATTCCGCAGACGATTTTTTATTTCATTTGGAACATTATATTTAACTTCTGATGAAAGAAGTAAATGGCGTCCATTAGTTTGATAAAAATATGCTGTCTTGTTGATAATTTATTTTTTAAAAAAAACCAGGTATGTAACTTCATTATAATAATATAAAAACAGAGTTAAATATATTGCATTTTACTCTTGTCATTCATAAGCTTCGGAATAAATATTTTATAAAATAATTGCACTTTTGCCGAAGATCGTTAAATTTTAATGAATTTCCTATTATTTAGTGTTAATAATTCGAAACCACAGTTTTTTCACTTAGCAAAACGTTAAAGAAAAAAATATAAAAAAATTAGATTTTTTTTTTATTTCATTCTAATGTATTAAAAGGTTCATTTTTTATACAAACGCCGAAGAATATTGGTAAATAATTGATTTTTCTAGTTTTTATATATAAATTTTCATGCATCAAGCTATTACAAGTTTTTTTTGTATGCTCAAACAAATCGATTGTTGGACTTAATTAATCACCCAGATATGTAATTTTCTGCTAAAATGTACTCCGTTAAAAGAAGTAAATTTTTGAAAAAGAACGACATCAAAACAAAAGTTTAACGATGTGTAATTTTATAATTAATTAAAAAACAAAACAATTTACCTCATGACCCATTTTTTCCACCTTACCTCATTTGATTCGACGATATCGCATACAAGATTGTTCTGAGACATGACTTTATTTCACTGCCAAAATTTAAAGCTACTTATATAAAATATTTTTTGGAATAATTAAAAAAAAAATACTTAGGCATATTCTACACGAAAGTGTAAAACGCGCATCGGTGATCCGATAGTTTATACCACGTGGTACGAAATATCGAATCATTGATAAGTTCACGCGCGTTTTACTCGTTTGTGTAAAATGGGTCTTAGAGATATTAAGCAATCAAAAACTATTTTAATCACCCAAAGTTACAGTTTAAAAAAATTCATTAAAGGTATTGTAAATTATATTATTTTTAATAAACAATAACCAACTTAGGTAATAATTTATTTAAAATTTATACATATATCTGATTTTAATATTCGAAGTGTCTATAATAGAACAGGCAATGAACGCTCTTTTTTTGTAATTTCACTTAATGGCGGTTTTTATTTTAGAATAGTAAAATGTCCTTCTAATTTTAATTTTTTTTTAAATCTATTCATCCTTAGAAATGGGGAACTATTGTGGTAAGAGGAAAAACCTTTTATCTTACATAAAATTAATTTCTAGTAAATAATAAAAAATCTGACTGATATCTTTTTCGCGGCAATTGCATTTCTAGAAGTGTGATATATACTGTTCTATATTCGAAGTGTCTATAATAGAACAGGCAATGAACGCTCTTTTTTTCAAATTTCATTTAATGACGGTTTTTATTTTAGAATAATAAAATGTACTTCTAATTTAAATTTTTTTAAAAATCTGTTCATCCTTAGAAATGGGGAACTATTGTGGTAAAATGAGAAACCTTTTATCTTACATAAAATGAAATTCTAATAAACAATAAAAAATCTGACTGATTTCTTTTTCGCGGCAATTGCATTTCTAGAGTAGACGAGTAGGTATTGAAATTCCCACATGGTCGTGACAGTTTTTATCATACAAAAGATAAGGTGGTTTTGTCAACAGGTAAAAGACAGCTGCCTGCAATACTTGAAATAACGTTTTTTTGATAAGTAGTGAAATGTTTAAAAACAATGATGACGTGCGTGATAATATTTAGTTATCACTATACGTTAAAACATGCAAGATAAGATAAGCTCGTCATTTCTAATCAGGTTTTTCCCATTTACAAACAATCACATAAAAAACTACCAGCAAACACTTTTTTGTGTCGGTATGAATGGTTGGTATGATATCGCTCACAAAGTTGTGAGCGATATCATACCAACCATTTTTACCTTTAAAAAGGCCAGCCAATAATGTAATGTTAAGGATTAATTACTACCCAATATTTTCCCTTCATGTTGAAAATAAATTTTTAGTAAATTGATGAAATTATATATTTTTGTTTTTATAGAGATAGTGTTTAAATTATACTTCACTATAATTTAAAAGTATTGTAAATTAGAACATTTTGACGAAATAAATGGTGTGTTTTGAAAAACTGGTGGTCGAATGACAAAAAATTCTGGTACAGCGGATGCCACAGGGTTAATTGTACTTGATTTAAACATGCAAAAAAAACATCGATACCGTGTTAAAAATAGGCATTCAAAAATAAGTAAAATATACTCAATTTTGCATACATTCTATTCTTATCATGGCTTCGAATACATAAGTTTCAATTTTGAAATAGACTTGTACTTAAAAATGAGTACAATGGGTTAAAATGAATAGTACTGTCTTTATAAATAACTTTCTATAAATATCGGCAATTACAATCAAGACTTACTGGGAATCGAGCCCACATCTGCAAAAACCTTATTCGTTAAGCTACCAGGGAGACGTGTAAAAGTTATAAACAGACATAATGTTAAAAAGTGTGTTAAAAGAATGGGAAGTAAAATAATTGAATTGTAATAACTCAGTTTCCATTTATACAATCGACGTCAAATAATGTGGAAAACCATCTTCTGAACAAATATTTTAAGTGTGTCAGGTGGCTTTATTAAGATGGCTTGAACAGAAGCTGAGATTAGAAATATTAAATCACACTGCTGATTTTTGCGAAAGTACTCATTTACTCATTTTTAAGCACCCTTTTTTTACAGTGTACTAATTGAAATGCAATAACTTGTTGTTTTTAAAATGGTTTTATGTCTAGAAGGTATCGTTTAGTATAGTTATTACTAGTATGATTTACGAAAAGAAAAGAACATTAGTTAAAGTATCCTTTACAAAGATTACTTTATGTTCCAGCGGAAGTGCAAACAACTATAAGGAAAAATATGAAAAAATTAATTAAAATAATGTTATTAACTTTTTATTGGAACTTGTATCTCCTCATAGAAAAAAGTTAACATTCGTTTTAAAATAATTACATTTTCCGTAGCATTTACAAATACATGTTTTCTAATTGAATTTTACATTTTGAACTACAGCTTTTTCCACATATCCAAAAATATTAGTCGCATCATTACTATATTTCTTATTAAAGTTTTAACTCAGCGTTTTTGACAGGCAATCCGTTTTAGTAGATAATACTTGAAACATGATTAAAATAATTGCATTTAATATTTATCTTTTTTTATAGTACATAAATCTTAATATACTTGTGTACTAAACTTCATTACATTACTTTTAGTTGTTTGGAAAATATCTTCACAAATAAAAGTTGTGCCTTACTTTTGCAAACATTATAATAAGACTATCACTAGAAGTTTAATATAGTTGGTTTATGTTTCAAAAAATTATATGAATGCTTTTCAAAAGATTGAATAAAAATAGTAACTTTTTATTAAAAATCAAGTCTATTTTCTACATAAAAATCTATAACAGAAAAAACTAATATTGTTATCGATTTCTTAAATATTTATGTTAAATTTCTTTTTACTTTCTTATGCAACTTCTATATTTGTATCCCAAAAGAAATACAAATTACAATGAATTATAAAACAATGAAATCTTATTCTTAATGAATAATTTTTAAAATATTATTCAGTTACTAATACTATTGTTTGCACACATTAAATTGTCCAAATACTTATTTTTTACAAAATAATTTATTAATATTTTTAATATATTTGTGTGCAATTTTTTTAATTATAAGGATACTTATTTGTAAGATAAATCTCTGACATTCTTAGCGCAATGTCATATAGTGTATTTCTCTAAGAATACCAATACAATGAAAAAATAAGAAATTAATAATATCTACAATCTGAACATGATCACAGAAGTAAGAAATAAATCTGTATGAAAAACAGAATTTCTTGATTAATTTCAAAGAATTCATTCATTTCAATATGCATTTGTCTTTCGAAGCACGTTCAAATTGTTTATATTTTTAACTGCGTACTTTTCCGTTGTATTGGTATTATGCAAAACTACATACTATTTAGATAAAAAAAAAGTATAGAATAACATCAAAGTGCGAAAGTAAATGTAAATTTTGTTTAAAAATTGCTAAACAATTATAAGAAAATTCATAAAAGTACAGCCTTTAAAAACAACACTAGTTAAAAATATGTACAATCGTAAACTTATACCTTGAACAAATTTATAAAAAATGTATATCTTGAACAAACATATCTTGAAAATATACAATACAAGCTTCGTAGAACTTGAATATTTTCGTAATGATTTAATGAAAATCAGTCTTACAACAAAAACAGGCAATGTAAAAAAAAATAATATTACCAGAAAACAAATATTTCATAATGTTTTAATGAAAATCATTCTTACCACAAAAACAGGCAATGTAAAAGAATCAAGTTAACAGAAAACAAAATAATAAATTATGCAGTTGTATTTAGAATAAAAATTCATTATATATATTGATGTATACACATTTAAATTCCTTTGATTTATTAAGAAACTAATTATAAAAGTTAATACATATATTGGGAATTGAATCATTAAAAAAGGTACACAACATGACAAAGAATCAATTGACATTCAGAGACATGCAATATTTGCGCATTAAATGCAGCAAAACAAGTTTACAAATATATATATTTTTTTAAATGGCACAACCATAAGAATATTTCAATTAAGTTTGAAGTATAAAGAATATTTTGTGACACTTTTGAAGTTTAGCTGCAATTTTTGTGACAATCCCAACTTATTTCTGTTATTATTATTTAATAATCTCCTTTAAATAATCTAATTTATTTGTAAAAGTTGCAATAATTCAACAAGAAATTACTACAATTTACTAACGAATTAAACATTTATTTACTAATATCATATTTGTTATATGTACTCACTTATGTAAGTAAAATAAAATATATGGATTTACAGTATGTAGTTTTAGAAGTAATTAGCAAATGAATTTGGAGATGAATAAATGAGTACCTTGCTTTTGATGTATGTTTTTATATTAAAAGCTTTCCTTTATTTCAAATGTATATGAATATGAAAAAGGAAGGTATGAATATAAATACCAATTTGTTCTTGAACCAAATGTATCGTAAATAAAAAGTTCTCAATATAATATTTGATATTATAACAAATTTCGAATACTTTAATTATGTAATCCTTTTTTAATTTTCTGATATTTTAATAAATTTATAATATTAAGCTTTTGATGAAAATCTACGATGCAAATATACATAGCATAATACACTGAAGAAAATTCAAAACCTTTAGGACTTTCACAACGGGACAACCACAAAATATGATATTTACTATGATGAACAATACATAAGTGTTGAGTTCAATGACAACCATGTCGTACACAAAAAGTTCCAGTTGTCATATATGAATAGATACTATAGTAGTTCTTTGCATTCTTTAAATTGAAAGATTAAGTTGGCTTTAATTTTTAAATATTTTATCATGCTAATTTTTATAAATTTACAACAAAGTAAATTTTTTACACGATTAAAACTTTTACAGGATTACAGTTCTTGCAATTACACACAGACACATTTTTTCTTAAATCCAATTTTACTTCGAATTAAATTTAGTTGTGCAAAACAAAGGTCTTGTAAGTAATCTTGGACGATGTCCATCGCGATTAATCGCTAGTAAGACATCGATATATTCTGATCAATTAATATTTCCGGAAATTAATATTTCTAATATTCGATATTTTTTATATACATAATATTTTTTTTATCAATATTTCTGAGACATCGAAATTTCCGATACATCGAAATTTCCGATACATCGAAATTTCCGATACATCGAAATTTCCGATACATCAATATTTCCGATACATCGATATTTCCGATACATCGATATTTTTCGTTAAATAAGCAAGTGCACATTCGATTAATCGTCAAATCGATTAATCGTCAAATCGAAAACTACATAATTGAAATTGCGATGTCCTTTTTCTTTCGGAATTTCGATATATATCGAAACATCGCCCAAGTCCACTTGTCACATAGTTTTGGCAGTCAGTGTTAAAATGTACAAGTTCAAAAATATGTTTAGAAGCATTTAATTGACAACATTTTAAAAGACGCGTGAAAAGTTTCAATAAAAGAAAGAATGAAGATAATTTAACCGTTGAGAATATCGAAAGTGAAGCAAAATTGAAGTATGTTTTATCACAGTTCGACGTAATTGAAAGACTAATTTCAACTTCCATCTTTGATGCTTTATTTTGAAAGTTGACATTCGACAGACCCTTCAACGCAAATGCTGAAAATATTTTTTTAAAAAAAGAAAGAAAAAATTAATATAAACACAATAAAACAAACAAAAAAAATATATAATACAAAGTTGGCATTAAACGTAATTGAATCGTTTATCCTGAAACTTGTTATGTGTACTTTTTCGAATTTTCGGGAAACAAAGAAAACATTTTATCTTCGATATTAATCCTAGATTTTGGCTTTAAAAAAATTTAGAGTATTAGCATCTTCTCGAAGTGGCTATTGCCTATAATTAAATTATAATATTCTGCAGTAAAATACTTTTAACTGTAAAAACGCTCATTTTTAAAGTTAATTAGGCAGTTGAAAAGACTGTGCACAAGTATATGTGTTTTCCATATATGTGTCTGTGTATGTGTGCGTGCGTGTGAATTACAGAAATTCGTCAAGAGACCATTTAATTTCGCATTTACTCTCAACATGCTGTCTAATGTCGCTTGTCTGGTTTCTGCACTAAACACAAACTTCCCTGTGAAAAATAGCCCATAGAACAGAATTAAATTTGGGTGGATTATGGACAAAAATATAAGTTTATCATATGAGATTCCGACTCCGTAAAAAAATCGAATTAAAAAAAAATTGCTGTTGACAATGTTTTGGAAATAAAAGATTCAATCGTAATTAACGGACCTTCACGATCTAGTGTCGAGATTAAAATGCTTGAGATCAAAAAATATTGTTGCAACTGTGATTAGTTTTTATTCACCAACCACAGAAGCTTATCAACAACACGAGGACTATGCATAAGGTTTATTGCTTTGAAAAAGTTTAGAAAGTCATCTTTCAATTAGAAAACCGTTTAAAAATTAAAAATCGGTACGAAATTTGGTTATAAAAATAAATAATTGTTTCCGATAAAAGTAGTAAATAGAAGAAAAAAAACGTCCTACAGGAGCATTGATTTACTGATTCTTAGATATTTGTTAACAAAATATTATAAACATGTTATGGTTACTTTGAATATCCTATACGATAAAACAAACTTGGCACTCATTTTGAATCAGCGGTTAGGACCTTCAGCTATCTCACGGAAAGTCCCGAGTTTTGCGATAAATAGGTCCTATTCATTACTCTTTAACCAGGAATCACAGGCATAAGCATATTTAAAAAAGTTCGATGAAGCCTCTACTTTCTCACAAATCTACAGTATAGACTGTGTAGGTCACCAAATTAAATTGATACACAAATCAAACTAAGAAAAATGAAAAGTTTGAAATTAAAATGAACTAATCATCAACTTACCATTTTTCAACAAAAGGACGCTCCATAAAATCTTTCATTTCTTGATATTGAGTGTCACTTAAAATGCAACCACCTGGTAAATATACTGTAAAGAAGAATATTTTTTTTAAATAACACAAAAACATGATTTTTAAAAAAAAATTATAATAAAGTAACAATAATATTTAATTTAAAATTGTAATAATAATAAATAATTCATAATTGTAATAATAATAAGTAATTTATAATTGTAATAATAATAATAGTAATTTAGATTTGTAATAATAATAAATAATTTATAATTTTAATAATAATAAATAATTTATAATTGTAATAATAATAAGTAATTTATAATTGTAATAATAAGTAATTTATAATTGTAATAATAATAAGTAATTTATGATTGTAATAATAATAATAAGTAATTTATATTTGTAATAATAATATGTAATTTATAATTGTAATAATAATAAGTAATTTATAACTGTAATAATAATAAGTAATTTATAACTGTAATAATAATAAGTAATTTATAACTGTAATAATAGTAAGTCATTTATAATTGTAATAATAATAAGAAATTTATTTTGGCGTAAAAGAATATGGGTTTAACCAGTGTTCTTCAAATTTGTAAGCAACATGTTATGTTGCTTTCAAATTACTTTACTTGATTCAATTAAACTTTATTCAATTAAGTTATCAATGTTTTAAGGTCTACAAAATGGAATAAATCGTATTGTCTTAAAAGAATAGTTTTCAGCTTCTAAAATAGATGGCAGCACCGTCTAAACGTAAACGGAAAATGTTTCCAGAAATTCAATAAAGATACTGCATTAAACGTGGGCGGGAAATGGTTTTATTTCTCTTTAAATAAGGCAACTCTCTTTCTCATTGGCTGAAAACATGTAGGTCAATTTAGGCCAGGGATAAACTCATTTTATACTTTTTTTTTTTTTTTTTTTTTGGAATTATGGTCTCCGAAGAGAAAAGCGCAATTTCCTAAAATAGACAATCAATTTGATTTAGTTTCACTTTATTTACATAGATAATCAATGTATCACTTTTAGCGGAAGAAAAATAGGTGTAATTGAAAAATATTCGGCATGATAATATATCGTCAAGAAAATTCCAATTCAAAGATGAAGATTGATTTTACTCAGACATAGAAGAAACGTGAAACAATTTATTTTGAGCGTTATTTATAATTTTGGGAATTTTTTTTTTAAATTCCACATTATACTTTTTTATTTGCATGTGGAATTTATGTGATTTATTATTTGTTAGATTTAATTTATTTACCATTTTCCTTTGAATAAACTCAAGTGTTTCATGAAGAATTTTTTTCAAAATCCCCAAACTTAAAAACACTAAACTTTATTGAACAGAATATCCACTGTAAAACAAATGAGCTTGAAAATGAGTACATGAACCTACTCGTTTTTCTTTGAATACAATGCCTCGTAAATGAGAAACAACGTATTCAAATTTAAGCAACCGTACTTTGCAAAAATGAGTAGTGTGATTTAAAATTGCTAATCTCAGCTTTTTTTCAAGCCATCTTAACAAAGCGACCTGACAAACTTATAATAGTTATTCAGAAGATGGTTTTCCACATTATTTGTGTCGATTGCTTAAATGGAAACTGAGTTATTACGACAGACTTATCTTTCCCCCCATTCTTTTGACACACCTTTTTAACATTTCTTCTGTTTTATTTTTTCACAAAATAAAACATATTTCGACAAAAATAAAAATAAATCGGTTCACTGGTTCTTGGAAAAAAGGAACAGGAATATTAAAAACTTATTTTTACAGCAGAGCTCTTCACAGTGAAATTGCATATACTATTTGAAGTTTAACTATCATGTTATAGTTACACTAACGTTAAAAATAAAATACAGTATAAATAAAATACTATTTTATTCATTATACTCATTTTTGAGTACATATCTTTTTCAAAAATGAAACTTATGTATTCGGTGCAATGATAAGCATCGAATGTAATAAAAAATGAATACATTTTACTTATTTTTAAGTACCTATTTTTAGCAGTGTCCTTTTCTCCATATTTTTCCAGAGCCAAAAACGTTACTAACGAAAAAATCTAATAAAATTACTAGTCTTTGTGTGCTTACCCCGCACATACCCCGTTTTGTCCCCTGTTTAAGTAGCATCCCCACCAGTGTCGACACTCTCCTTTCCCATTCCATCCCCAAAAAGTTACTTTTTCCAGTTGCCTCAAAAAGTTACTTTTTCCAGCTGTCTCACAATACCTCGCGATGAATCACTGGAAGCAAGAGCTAAAACAGGAGCTATAAATCGCATATTTTATGGATCCGGCCACGGTACACTTATTTTTTAGCTGCACGAACTATTTTAGATTAGTTTCTTACGAAGAGAACGTACTCTTTCGCAAAAACAGTTTCCACTTCGGCTTAAACAGGAAACGAGTATAGTATTTGTTTAGGGTCAGACGGTCGTGTTTGCCATTTTGAATCAGTTTTTGTTACACCTGTCTATCCGCAGAAAGCTTTATAATGCAGTTTGGTTTTAAACGTTTGTTAGTATCTTTAAAGTAAATAGTAGCTTTTGGATTGGTTTTAGAATTAAAAGGTCTCCAAAAGTGTTTAGCGAGTGGAGTGGGTACGCTAACATTGAAGATAAAATTCTAAACGTTCGTTAGTAACCTAAAGTAAATTGCAACTTTTGTAATGGTTTTTAGTATTAAGAGGTCCCCAAAAATGTTTAGCGACTGGAGTGGGCATGCTAAAATTGAAGATAAAATTCTAAACGTTTGTTAGTAACCTAAAGTAATATGTATGTTGTGTGATGGTTTTAGAATTAAAAGGTCTCCAAACATTTTTAGCGAGTGGTGTGGGTATGCTAACATTGAAGTTAAAATTCTAAGCATTTAAACGTTTGTTATTAACCTAAAGTAAATTGCAGCTTTTGTGATGGTTTTAGAATTGAAAGGTATCCAAAAATGTTTAGCGAGTGATGTGGGTATGATAAAATTGAAAATAAAATTTTATTAAATATCTTAATTGGTTGGCATTTTTAGTAATTTTTTTTTAAAATAAATCATAATTTTGTTGTACTTTTATCAGTTTTTTCGTTATACACTTCCTTTATACGAATTAAAGATAAACTAGCGTCCCAAGCGATAATTACCGCATAAACAACCCTCCCCCCCCCCCACCACCTACACACACACATGCACACCACACACCCATTCTCTAGAGCCAAAAAATAAAAAGTTTAACATTCTTCTCATAGGTGACAGCATTACCAGCGGCTTGTTTAAAAAAAAAGTTAAAAAGAATTATTTTAAACGTATTTTTAACAAAATCCGTTGATATTTATGAGATGAAAGTACGATTCGTCACTGGTTCATGAAATTATCTTTCTTTTTATATCTTATGTGTTAAGATCCGTTGCGTCTAAGGGATCTTTACCACAGAAATAATATATATGATATTAACTATTAGGACTTTAATCATTTTAATTACACACCGATTTAAACACACCGAAATGGTACGTTTGCATTTCACATTTAGTTGTTTATAAACGCTATTTTTTTAAAATATATTGGTCATAAATATATTCTGGTATAGTTTTATTCCTGTGTGTTGCAATACCAAAATAAAAATAATTAAACTAGGTAACATGTATAATGTAAACTTAATAAATCGCGATTTCGTTAATCCGATAACAAAAATGTTGTACCATAAAAAAAATTCAAATTTATTTTGGATTTTTAAATATTTTAAAATTATTTTTGCAGACTAAAATTCCTTATAAACAATCTGGTGAAATTAATTCATTACTATACGTCAAAAATGAGTGCATTTGGAAGTCTTGATTTATGACTCCATCTAACACGACAAATTTGAATTTATACATACTTTAAAAATTAATCAATAATAATAAAAGAAAGAATACTGTGTCTGCGTGTTTGTGACAAGCAAAATAATTGTTTTTATTATCTGTGGAACAATGGAAGATATTAATATCTTCCACTGTTCGGACATATCTGAAAATTTATATATAGTCCTCTAATTTTGCACATTTGAGCTATTTTTTAATAAGCCATTAAATAAAATAATATCTACATTGTTATAAATTCATATGATTTTGGCAGCAATAAAATGCTTTTAAATAAATTAATTTACATTTGTTGTTTTAAACAACTGAAAGTTGGCGATCGAAAATTGCTTTGGCAAAAAACTCTTTCTGGCAATTATGCTTCAACGGGAAAACTAATGGGAAACTATTATTCACAGATGTACACGGAGATGTCTGAACAATAGACCAGTTATTTTTCCTTCGAGAAAATAAAAGAGAAAGAATAAACAGGGGGGGGGGGGGGGGCGAACCAATGGGATATAAAAAAAATCAACTCGTTTGAAACTGTAGGTAACAGCTAGTTGGAAATAAACTTGAAATACGGACCAATACCATTTATCTATTGTGCGAGACAAGAAAATATCTCGGAGTTAAAATACTCGTTACACACAAATGTCAATGCCCTAAACGATTTTAATGATAGAAGAACCTGATCCATCGATGCTTGAACAATGCGAAATAAAATCATCTCACGAGCAATTCACAGCCAAGGAAAGTTGACCCTTTCTTGTCGGCGAATCAGGTCTGGTCACTATAAATCGTCTGATAAAGAATGTTCGAATCAGAGAATTCGAATACTTTTTATTTTGCTTTGGAATTATCGAGTATCGGGAGAAGGTCGTATAAATCACGTAGTTATCAGACGGTCAGAGCAATTATTTTTTTTGCTACAGGTATCTGAATGCGACGGATAGCTCTGGAAGTTCGCACGCCCTAAATTATGTACAGGTAAAGGGGAAGATAAATATTTGACTAATGGATTGATACAAAACATGACATGAATAGCTGATAATTTACGCAAGAGGCGATTGAACAATTAGAGATCTCCTAATGCAGTTAGATAATTGTGTAAAATTAGATAATGGTAGGTATATTATAGCTCTAAAGTTGAAAGGTCTTTTATAAATGCATATTTTAAGGGGAAGGACGATCTTGCTGAAGTTGAAATCCAGTTGAAGAAGAATATTTATGTTTGTTTATATATTTGTTCGGCGGTTTTTCTTTTGTTTGACAATTTGGTTGACTTCACTTTGATCAACTTTTACAATAGAATAACTATTTCTTTAAAGATACATTTTAAGCTAGGTTGATTGCTGTTTCAAATAGTTTGATTTTTATCAGCTAAACAATGGTTAAAATTATTCGAAAAACTACTATTATACTTATTTATAAACACGACGACAAAAATAAATCGGTTCACTGGTTCTTGAAAAAAGAAAAAGGGGTATTTAAAACTTATTTATACAGCAAAGCTCTTCACAATAAAATTTCGTACTATTTGACATATACTATAAGCTATTTTACATATACTATATACTATTTGGCATATACTATGTTGAACATATATTATTTGAACTTTGACAATCATGTTATAGTTATTAAAAATAAAATACAAATAAAATACTGAGTTGAGTTTTTTGCTTACATATTAAATTTAAATGTTTAAGGGGTAGATATAGTTATTTCTTCCAGTTAGTAAATTTTTTTTTAAAAAATTGTGGCTTTTACATACAATCAAAATCTACAGATGAAGATAAAATATTTTTTAAATAATTACTTGTGTGTTTCGAGATTTTCTCTTTCAGCCCTGAAGATAATTCCTCTTCTGAAATATACAATAAAGAAATAGGTCGAAAGTAATAAAGAAATACACATATACAAAACTTACCATATTTTAATATAATGCGAGTTCACGGGTTTCTAATAGCACTTCCGCAATTTAGAAGCTGACTTGTAGTTGATGAGAAGAATTTCAAATAACAGTTTGTGAGTGAAAAACTTTGATACTTAAACGAGCCTTTAATCGCAAGCAAATTATATTTTGTATTCGAATTTCTTGCTGATTATATTTGGCCTAATAGATTATGGAGGATGGTAATTACTCTGTGTTATGATATTTTAAATTGATGATATTACTTATTTTTTTTAAAAGTCTATTTGCATAATTTTCAAAAATGTAAGTTTATTTGCATAATTTTCAAAATTGTAAATTTATTTGCTTAATTTATAAACTTTTAAGGTCATTTGCATAATTTTCAAAATGTTAAGTTTATTTGCAAAATCTTAAGGTTATTTGCATATTTTCCCAAAGTTTAAGTCATTAGCATAATTTTCAAATGTTTAAGTTTAATTGCATAATTTTCAAATGTTTAAGTTTAATTGCATAATTTTCAAAAGTTTAAGTTTATTTACGAAATTTAAAAAAAAATTAGTTTATTTGCATAATTTTTAATATATTAAGTTTGTTTACATAAATTTCAAAATTTTAAGTTTATTTGCATAATTTAAAAAAAAGTACGTTTATTTGCAAATTTTTTTTTCATTTAAATTTATTTTCATAGTTTTCCAAATTATACTAATATTGCATTGTTCAAATATTAATTCATAGATATTACCATATGTGCATAAATATTATTATACAATAATATTCGAAATTAACTTTTTACTAGGTGCACAAGTACACATAGGTCACAAAGTTTAAGTATTTTTCCTTTCTTACACTCAAATTTAGTGACTTAAACCGTTCTTGATGGTAAAACATATTGAGGTAACGATGTTTTTCACGTGTTACCTGTAATGACATCCATAGTTGCATCCGGAACACATACTCCAGTATTGTATCGTCTTTCAAATGGATTTCCGTGGTCGTCTATTTTACATACGAATCCCTTTGGACAGCCAATGGGATCCGAGGGGGCGGGCCGAGGAGATGTGGTGCAACGCAGCACTAGAAATAGTGGAACAAAATGCAAAGATTTAAAATATATATTTATGCAACTGTTCATCTGCTGTTCACATTTAGCTGTGTTGGCATAATAAAACATCCTTTTTGCTCAATACTTCGTTTAAGTTTTAAACAAGTCGCTTAGCTTAACAAACGAAATAGTTAAAGCTTAGCAACAGAAACGGTTTATCATGGGTAATTAACAGTGGCGAGGCGTGACTTTTTGCGATGGTCATCGCCCAGAGCGGCAAGTGTCTCCCCCCCGTGGTCATCGGCGAATCTACCGATGACTGGACCCTTCGCCACTGGTAATTAAACATCCAAACAATGGGCGACCGCCCTGTATATAAAGTGTCGAATAATTTTAACAATATTTGAATCATAGAACTTAATAAAAAAAATTAATACAATTATTACCAAAGTTACGGATGACTATGTTTAGTCAACAGTAGGTAATATATTTTATGAATTTTATGCCATATTGTGAATAGTGAATATTCTTGCAATAATAAACTGCAAGTTAAGGAATACCGCATAGTGCATAATCATTAACCATATTGGTAGGTTTTAATTATTACATTACTTTTATTTTTAAGAATAAAAAAAATATTTGTGTATGTTCTATCCTGAATTCTAATTGCCTGATCTGTATGTATCTGTCTGTTCTATTCTGCTAATCCACCACCTGTTTTATCTTGCCAATTGTCTGGCCAGTACTGTCTCTAAGAGACCATACAACCAAGACAATGCTGGTCTAACGATATGCGACGCTGACCAAGGCGCAGTTGCTATCAGTCTTCTATTTGTTAATAAAAACTTGTTTCTATTAACGTAACTGCTTCTGATCGAACTTACATTTTTCATATACACTATTAAAAAGTTGGTTTCTAGGTTATTGTTCCATCAGTGCAACATAGTGCAATGCGTAACTGATGGATATACATAAAACAAAGGTCCTTTGTTGATACTGATCCTTAAGTTTTGAAAATCGTTGCTATGGAAACGAAAAACTCCATAAAAAAGTAGCCTTGGTGCATGGCTTTTGATAGATGGTAATAGAAACTTGCTTGAGTGATGATGTATATTCGATGTTTTCAGAATAACTCTTATTAGTTCAAACAGCAAATACAATGTGTCGTAAAACAACTCTAAGAAGACATATTGAAACTGTTTAGCCGAAATATAAGTCAAAAACAATAGCTCCCCCTAAAACTTATAAATTTATTTATTTTCAATTATTTACTTGTATTTTTTCCCAGTCATATTTCAGTCCTTACTTCCTGTAGCATACAGTCATTAATAAGGTAATGTTGGGTATACGAAATTATAGAGCTGTCTCGATGATTTACAACCCTTACGTTAATAAAGTGTTTCTGTTATGTAATTTTTAGATATAGTTGGAAATGCTCATGTTAACAATTTAGAGAATTAAAAAATTATTTCCATTGGATTGATTATATGTCTAATAAATCTCATTTTTTACTTAAGTCTGATAAATGGTAAAGTCTCATACAATATGGTCTGGCCAGAAAAATTAAAATATTATTTATATAGCTTTTTCATATCTCTAGCCCCTACTTAAAGGTTTTTTTTATATCATTCCTTCACAATTCTGTATATACCGACGTTTTGAAATTTTCTATTAAAACAACCAAGTAATAAATTTAAATATATTAACTTTTAACGCATTTATTTAATTATGATAACTTTTTCTAATTCGACAATTGTGTGAAAATTATATTTATACAATTAGTCTTTAAATGTTATTGACAGGCTGCTTGGCATTACTTTTTGTTGTGAAACTTCTTTAAGATCAGCTAAATGGCTTATCAGCATAGAAACACCATGAGTTTTAGGGGCATTACAACTCCGTTTCAAATAGCACGATTAACTTAAATTTATTTTGTTTGATAGGAAATTAGGCTCCGGTGCTTGAATAAAAGTAAAGAACATACTCAGCGTGGATGAGGGTCCGCAGAGTCAGACAAAGTGATTACTCATTATGTGGACGAAAGCGATACTCCAGACAAGGGCGACATTCTCCTTCCCCACACACACGTGTTACATAGATCAAAGGGCGGAATGCATTAACTTTCGGCCTAACTCGGCTTACTTTCCTCTACATGATGGTAAGTCATTTATCTCTATAGGGAAAACTCCACGTAGAGTTATGAGGCAGAGTTGTATACTGAAGTTGATCAAAACTCCTTCCCCATGTGGTGCAAAGGTCAGAGGACGGAATAGGTCATCGGCCTGTTTAAAATGCCCTAACTTCCTCTACGCGATTGTATGTCATTTATCGCTATAGCCTCATTCCACGTGGAGTTATAAAGATTCATTTCATTATGCGACTACGTGCAAATATGTTCCCGTACCCAAAAGGAAAGATGTATTCACGTCAAAATGCAGAAACTTTAAGTCATTTTTCGAGGTACATGTACTCGTAAATTAGCATAAAGAATCGCATTTATTACCTGCTTCTCCTTCACGCCTCAGAAGTGGCGGTTCTGAATCATTGTCCCAGTCAATCACTGAAAAAGATAGAAAAAAACCCAATTCTAAACTTCACTCACGTATTCATTCTATTAAAAATGCTAAAGACTACACGGATCGTTTTCAGTTAAAGCAATTCTGCTGCATAAATCAACCTTATCTGCATCTAATCCGCATCCATTACCTGGTGGTGGGCTCAGTTTATCCGTGCAAGTGAAGATGCAACCGTTGAAGCAGCAGCTTTGATTCGTCGCTGCGCAGTCACCGTCGTTGTCGCACGTGGGCGACTTGCAGTCACTGTCTGTCAGAGGCAGTCTCGGCGCCGGACAGGACACGAACGACTTGTTCTGGGATGCGAGTAATGTTAAAATGGCTTTGATGTCGTCCTGAAAAGATTCAATGTGGTGATTTAATTGGATTGTAATAAATGGCGGATTTTATTATTAATAAATTAATTTTAGAAGAAAAAACAACTTTGGTTATTAAAATAAACTTGCGTGTGGTCTTATTAAGTAGAAAGGTTCGATTCTATGGTGCGATCGTTTTGATCTAGTGGTTAGAATAAGCGGCAATCGAACGATTCAGTGGTCAAACTCACTGTATATAACTATAAACTAAAACTTAAGAATTCAAAAGTTATAAAAAAATTATTTTATTGCTATGGGATCTGCATGTTTCTAATTTTTAGCTTATTTACCACAAACACTTTGTTAAATAAAGTACACAAAATTACTCAAAACTGAACTTGAATTTAATTTTTTTTTTATCAAATTCGTTTAAAAATTGTATTAAATGTGAATTTTGGTGGAAAGTAGAAAAAACGTATGTGATACTGCAATTTAGATTTTTTTTTTATTAGTAATATTTTTATGGGGCATTTTAAGAAGTTATAATTGTCAATCGAGAACATGCATTTGAAATATTCTTTGACTCATCAGTTATAAAAATGTTGCCCTAACTGTTTTTAAGAGAACATTTATGCTGAATTATTTTCAAAAGAAGATATAAAATGAATTATTAACCCAACATTATTATTTTTTATGTAAAAGCTATAAAAATTACGAAATGTTATAGAAATAGAAAATATAAATTAAACAGAAGCTATTATATGTCATAAAGGATTTCGATAATCACATAATGTAGAATTACAATTGAGGACATATAATGGAAACTGATTTTATGTCGCATCAGCCGTAAGTAAAACGTGGTTCTTTTGAATCTTTTATTAAAACTATTATAATCATATAATCATTAGACTTAACTTATATTACTTCTGTAAGTTTTTCTTTGTGTTTGACTTCTTTAGAATCCCAAATATATAATTGTTTTATTTAGTGTTTCATGAACATAGGAATATTTGTGTAATTTAATTTCAGCTTTTTGTAAGTTATTCCAAAGGAAATTTAATTGTCTGTATAAAATACAAATTAAATTTAATCCTTTCGTTTCATACAAATAAGAAATCTTTTTGGGCAATTTTTCGTAAAATTACTGGTATTGAGGAGTAACGATGCAATAATCATTAAATATGTTCACCCTAACTATATAAAATGAGAAATATCTCTAAAAATCACTGAGCTAGAATATAATATAACTATAACTACTGAAGGGAGGACTTCCATAGAGCAATAATGTGCTTAACCGTCCCGCGCGGATGCATGTAATTCGGAAGAAAGGTTTAGAAAACATTCATCCTTGACTATGCGGGAGTCTCATGTGACGTCACAGAAATATTTTTTTAAAAAAATTCGGTGTATTTTGTGTTCTTTTTCTTTTAAGTAAGAAAGTAAGTACGGAAAAACATAAAAACGTGTAACATTCAATGTATTTTTGAAAGCCAGAAACGCCTAAGCAAACCTAAGCGAAAGGACTATTTTTTCTACCTTCGCTCAAAAAGGTGTAATGTGGTCGACGAAGCTTAGTCCTCGCTCCAGTGCTTATAAGTTATATTACTCTAGCTCGGCGTTAAAAATATGTGTTTTAAATGAAATTAAAAGATTATAAACATTTTCAATTTAAAAAAAAAACTATATTCTGGTACAAGTTTATATAAGTAATAATATTAAAAAGGATATAACAGCAAATTAATAAATAACATTAATTCTTCTCTGCAGAAAGTATCCCAATTTTCTAATGTTTATTTTTCTTCGTTGTAAATAAATAATGGGTGAAGATGCATCTATGTCTGGCTGAATGCCAACCTGCCTTTTTCTTGGCAATGTTCAGATAAAAACATTCAATAAATTATTAGCGAAGTCAACATAAATACATCTGTTTCAAGCGAAAACAATCCGGAAAAAATATGGGAAAGAAAATCGAGGGAAATGAGTTATTTAAACAAAAAAATAATCTCCGTTTGCCCAACTCCGTAAGGCAATCAATCACAGAAAATAGGTTTGACAATATATGAAATCAGCTGGATACATTTTATCCTTAATATATTGCGCTCAAAATATTTATTTAAAACTGTGAACCTGTACATGCATTTATTTTAAGTAAAATTGTATTGTAAATTAAACAATACATGCTAAAATGTAAGCAACAACATTTAAACCACATTTTTGCTGTTTTCAGTGGAGATATCATATGCAGTAGAACTCCAATTATCCGGATGAATTGGGACAAGATCCCATCCGGATAATCGAATATCCGGATAAGTAGATAATTTCCCGAAAAAGGTTGTTTCTTGATAGGAAAGAACGAAATTTGCTTCAATGTGTAATGTAACTTAATGACTATTTAAAACAATATCATTGACCGGTAAAAAAAAACTTTTAAAAGGTAGATTTTGCTAATTTCTTTTTCTTTCTGAAAGACCCGGATAATTGGCGACCCACTTTGTGTGATCCAATCATTTTAAAATCAACAGAATCATTTTAAAATGGACAAAAGTTATCTAGACAAATGGACAAAAGTAGTATGTACTTATATATGAGACAGACACGTAGTTATAGATTTTCAAGGGGGGGGGGGATATTCAATAAATACCGACATTTACAACCCAAGACTTACCGAAAATCGAACCCAGATCTGCAGGCACCGCTCTCCGTTAAGCTACTAGGGTGACGTGAATAAGTTAGAAACAGAAGTAATATCAAAAAGTGTGCCAAAAGAATGGGAAATAAGATAATTGAATTGTAATAACTCAGTATCCATTTAAGCAATCGACATCAAATAATATGGAAAACCATCTTCTTAAGTGTGTCAGGTTGCTTTGTTAAGATGGCTTGAACAGAAGCTGAGATTAGCAATACTAAATCACAATGGTAATTTTTGCGAAAGTACGATTACCTAAATTTGAGTATGATCGCTCATTTACGATGCAATTGTACTAAAAAATGAATGCGTTCATGTGCTCATTTTTAAGCACCTTTTTTTTTACAGTTGTAGTGTTTAAAATTAATTTTATTTTTTAAACGTTGTTGGACTTATAAGACGCAAATAATTGAATAAGAAAGTACATCTTTATATGTTAAATATATTTTTTTTTCTATTAAATTATATAATGTGGCTTCGGCTATTTTACTGCTTAAAACACTTCCGAAGAATAATAGCCACCCGTTTATCAAATCAGCATTCTAATAAAATATTTCATGTTATTCGAAAAGAAAGCAACGTTTTTCTTTCACCAGGATCCTTAAACACTTGCGACGCAGCTTCAATGTCAACTATGAAAAAAATCTGTAAGGACACAAAGTAAATTTATGATTTTCCCTTCTCTTCAATAGTTTTGATCTCATCTTTTGTGTAAAGATATGGTTCATTGAAACCGCAAGGGATTTCCTGCTCTGTCTCAGGAAGTTTGACGGCGACATGTCAAAGTAGGAAAATACGTCTTTGTATGAGTCGCCGGTACCTTCTGGATATGAGGTCAGTCGTTTCTCTACTTTTTGATCCAGACCAGAAGGTCAAGCTTTCTTCGACCGATATCGTCTAAGAAAGTGAAACTTAACAGTAGATAACCCTTTAAAGGTGTTTAAGATTACGCCTACTTGTTTTTGAGTTTCAAACATTTGTGTTTACCTTGATCGTAATGCAGTATCTATAATAATATAACTACGCTGTAAAAAAATGTGTATCTGAATCTACTCGTTTTTCTTTTATTGCAATTGCATCGTAAATGAGCGATGACTTACTGAAATTTAAATAACCGTACTTGCTCAAAAATGAGCAGTGTTATTTAATATCTCTAATCTCAGCCTCTGTTCAAAACATCTTAACAAAGCGACTTGACAAACTTAAAATAGTTGTTCAGAAGATGGTTTCCCACATTATTTTTATGTTGATTGCTTAAATGGAAACTTAGTTATTGCAACTCAATTATCTTAATTCCCATTTGTTTGGCACACCTTTTTAATATTTCTCCTGTTTATAAATTCTTCAAGTCTCCCTGGTAGATTAACGGATAAGGATCTGTGCATGAGGACAGTGGCGGCGATTCGGGGGGGCAAGGGGGGGGCGGTTGCCCCCGCACTTTTTTCGGATGTTGCCCCCGCATTTTTTGTATGTTGCCCCCGCAACTTTTTTATATATTGGACTTTTTAAAACTAAATTACAAGTCAATTGTTTTTCTGTATTGCCTATCAAAGAAAAAATTTTGAACCCCAACTTCATCACACTACCATAGGAACGTAAATAGTGGGGAGGGAGGTTTCAGGAGGATCAAACCCCTCTCATTGACAGATTTAATGTGCACTAGTCGCCTCCAAACGTCAAACGTTTGGACGATGGGAGAACGGGCTTGCAACCTTCCGGTAAGGAACTTGGCGCTTTAAAGAGCGTCAAATTGCGAGTTCGAATATTAAATCAAGTAGTATATTTTAATAAATTTTGCTTCTAAAGTACCAGTAATTGTTAAATTAAATCAAAACAAAACATACATTTGCAAAGTCTAATCAAAACGATTAACTTTTTTAACCAACCATATAATTTCTATAGTTTTTCTGAAAGAAATGGTTTATAATAATTTTACTTATGGTTACTTATTAAATAGTTTGGTTATGAAATAGTTTATTTTAGTCAGAAAATCTCCGATTTTAACATTTTTAAAACACAATCCACAAAAGTATATTTGTTTACTTTACTTATCAGCGAATGTTCTCAAAGATGATGGCAGAAAAGATTTAATAGTTTTTTTTTTTAATTCTCAATGCTTTGATTTCGTAAACATCAAGAAAATAGTTTATTGTAACTACGTATTAAATCTACAAAATACCCAGAATCTAGCAGAATGACTCATTCCCAAGTTTTCTCAGTTTTACATATAAGCAGTAGGGAAAAAGGCGGGAAAAAGGCGAAACGGCGCCGAATATGACTTATGACTCGTTTGTACAGTCATTTTGGAGTCTACAGAGCAAACTGTATATGACTTATGACTACTCCGATAGATATTTATTTGTTTTTAAATCAGCCGTTGATTTTTTTTATTCAATCAGGGCCATAGCTCAGTCTTTTTACACGTCGTAGCCTTCGCTTAAGGGTCTAGTTAAATTGTCTTCGACTATAGCTAAAATAGCCAAGTGATATAAAGGTGTTTTAAAAAGTTCATACTTTTTATACTCCTGAAAATTGGAGTTTAGTTTTTGTGGCCCTTTTATATAGTATTTCTGAAAGTTATCGTGCTTTTTTTTGCCTTTTTAAGTCAGAATAACGAAAAAAGAAAGCTTTTAACATGTCTCAAATCAGCTTTATGGTATGAAAATTTATTTTCTTAAATTTATGTTATTAAGTTTTTTTACTGTGTAGTTTAAGTTGGTATACTTCAAATAACACAAAATAGTGAGTAAATACAAGTGTGCAATACCATAGTTTTTTTTATAGCAATATAATAGCACATTTTTTTTTAGTCCACCTTCCCCCCCCCCCCTTTGGGAGACTTCTTGTTTCCCCTTTATCTTGCCCCCCCACTTTCAGCACCCAATCGCCGCCACTGCATGAGGATATGGGTTCGATAACCGGTAAGTCTTGGTTGTAATTGTCGATATTTATTAAAAGTGATTTATGAAGGCAGCCTATGAAATCTAGCATCTGCTCTTTTTATTAATTGTGCTTATTTTCTAGTACATGTCTTTTTCAAAATTGAAACTTACGTAATTCGGAACCATGATAAGCATTGGATGTACTTAAAAATGAGTAAATTTTACTTATTTTTGATTTCCAACATTGTACTACTTACTACAAGACATGCATACCCTTCACAAAAAAAAAATTAACCCAAACTCTATTCAACGCATATTAGAACCCCTGAGGGTCCGAATTAAAAAAAAAATAGTATTTTATGAGCAATGTAGCCCTGTAAAGGAGATGAACGACTTAAGTCGTCCATGATTATCCAGTATATCTAGAAATACACATAAACTTTAAATTCGTAGAAATAATCAATGTTGAATTTTTCAAATATTGGGGTGCTTCTTGGAAGTTATATCTTTTAAAACAATAAATAATATTAAAAAAATAAATAAATAATATTTAAGAAATAAATAAATAATAAATAAAAAAATATATAATATTTATGCATTAGAAATATAAAGTAAACTATTTACCCAAAGAAAACAACTTTACAATTTTGCCCTTTTTCTAAACACTCAGAAAGTTATGCGTATGAAGACAGTTTTGATAAGTTTCTCACTGCTAAATCTTACACTATTGTGGAGTTAGAGATGGGTGACGGTGAACGAAATAAGGGGCAGTACAAGATTATTACGCCACAACGCTTTTATTCCATGCTCCCGTGGATAGAAATCCACCTTCCTTCATCAACACTTCTCTAGCTCTCTCTTACAACTGATCAGTGTTGTCAGCGACACCCAGGTGGCGCTGGAACACATTACAAAGTAACTCCCTCTAGTGGTGTGTATCAGCACTAGGGCATTCCGACACTCGGGCAATCCTGACATATTACGCCCTCGTAATTACAATGATACTAAAATACAATACATTATATTACAATACATGACATTACACAACATACATTCATAATATATACCTATTAATCATCATACTATTATAACTTAAAATTATTTTTCATAACACCTACAAATCAATTATTATCTTACTTCAAATTTAAAACATTATCAAATCTATTATTGTAAAAATTTAAATACCTAAATCACTTTTTATCATTAGAGTTCTATATGTCCTAAAAATAAGTGTTCCAAAAGTTTCGAAGTTAAAAATGTTCCAAAGTCTTCCAATACTCAAAAAATTCAAATGTTCAAACCTAAAAATAATTAACACCAAAAAAAAGTTCTTCACTTTTCACCAATAGATTCTTTTCAAATCACTTTCACAAATATAAACAATAGTAAAATTAAATTTTTTTTTAAAAATGACATTACGCTTGAAATCTAAAAATTAAATCATAAAACTTTTCAAAGATACACAATTTTCATTCTTTACTGGTATTATGCAATACACAACAACATCATAACACTTTATCACTGCACAGCTGTTGTAAATAAAAAAATAAAACCTTCTCTCAGAAAAAAATTCTTTCCACTGATAAAAAAAAAAAATTCAAACGGCTATTCGAATTCCCAAAATAAAAATAAAAAAAACTTTCGCAACCTCAAATAAAAAAATAAACAAATATTCCACATTTCGCAATTTTGCATACAACTTTTTCGTAGCACAAAAAAAAATAAAGATTCACTTTCAAGGGTTGCTTCACAAAAAAAAAGATAGTTAACGCCAAGGCCGCTCACTCCTTGTTTGGTGTGTTGGTATTCTCCAGTTGGCTTCTGTATTTGGGCCATATCGTCGCCAAGGTGGTTGTGTTCGTTGATCCTGATCTGTGATTGGACCGCAGCTCTCAACCATAGATCGGTGATCGCCAAAACGTGACTTCTGTCGCCAACTCCACTCGCTTCCAAATTGTTGGATGGTAGGTTTGCTTCTCTTAAAGCCGTTCCTATGATTTGGGCTTGCTCGCCAATTGCAGACTTGGCATGTTGTATTCCGTCGCCAACCTCGTTCGTTTGCATCAGTTGGTTTGTATTTAGTTGGAAATTGATGATCAACTTGCGAGCTAATTCGCCAATTCTGGTTGTAGCTTTTGCTCTTCGGGAATTTGTATTTTGATTGACTCTTCCGATTCCGTTTTGTTTTTCGGAAATGTTCAAATTGGTTTTGAGAGAACATCTTTGAGTTTTCTTTTTTCGAAGCGATTCTCAAACCTACTTCGCTTATTTTCTTTGGTGCACAGTCTTTTTCAGGCTGACGCGCCGTCTGTGTTTGCAAGTTTTGCGATGATATCACTCGTATCAATCCACATCTAAGTGCGTTCGTACTATTGACTTTATTTTCACTGTCGTCTTTATTTTCCCTGCACTCGAATGACTTATGTCCATTTTCTCCGCATGAAAAACAAATAATTCCTTGTTTTTTATTCATCTGTCGATTTTGCTGGGTAGGCTCCATTGCTCGATTCTTCGCGTACGCTCCTCCCGTCTGTGGGCCGGCGCCGTCTCGGTTTCGAAGACCTGTCTCCTCGTACGCTTTGTTTTCGTACGGCTTTGTGCTTCTTCTGAAGTTTCGTGCAGCTTGAAAATCATCCAGTTTGTCCGTTAGAGTTGCGTCCTTGATTTTTTGTAGTTCATCTATGAAATGTTCCTGCATCTCTCTCGGTAATTTTCTTTTGATTTGGTCGACTAACATGAGTTCTTTAAGCGCTTCGAATGTGGTTATTTCCATTCCGTTTAGCCACTCGGTTAGGTAGTTCTTTAAAACGTACGAAAAATCTCTCCATGTTTGACTTGGTTCTTTTCTGGCAAAACTAAAATTTAGTCGAAACTGTTCCGCTGTCAGACGAAACTGCCTAAGTAGGATGGTCTTGATCTGTTCGTAGTCGCTCGTCACATTTTCCGGTTCTCTCGTAATGACATTTGCGATCTCTAGTGGTAGTAGACCAATCAGGTGATTTACCCATGTATTTTTGTCCACTCCCAGTCGAACTATTTGTCTCTCGAATAAAGCCAGGTACATGCTAATGTCGCCTCCTTCAAAGGGCTTTATCACGTTACGACTGGATACACTTGTTTGTTCTGTTGTCGACGAGTCTGTTCGACGGTTTCCTGCCTCTATTCTTAATTTTGCCATTTCTCTCTCATTAGTTTCTTTTTCTTCTCTTTCCGCTACTATGGCATATAACAGGTTTTTGGTAATTTCTTCATCATACCCTGTGTGCCCAGTTATGATTTTGCACATTTGTATGACCTTTGGGTTTTCCGGTGGAGTCAGATCCAGTTCGTCTAAAAGCACCATCAAATCTACCTTACGCGTCTTTGCCAGGTACGACATCTTGAGAGCAAAAGTTAGTCACTTTTGTACACTCCACTATTGCTTTCGCACGTCGCTGATCCGCTCTTCACTGACGACGATGTTTTTTGATTCTGCTGTTCTGCGAATCGGATTTCGCTTCCTTATTCGACGACGACCGCAGTTGTCTCGTGGTGCGTTAGGGTATTCCGATTCTGCCGCAACACTAATCCTCTGTTGCTCAGTGATTCACACACGGCCTCGAGCCCCCATGTGGAGTTAGAGATGGGTGATGGTGAACGAAATAAGGGGCAGTACAAGATTATTACGCCACAACGCTTTTATTCCATGCTCCCGTGGATAGAAATCCACCTTCCTTCATCAACACTTCTCTAGCTCTCTCTTACAACTGATCAGTGTTGTCAGCGACACCCAGGTGGCGCTGGAACACATTACAAAGTAACTCCCTCTAGTGGTGTGTATCAGCACTAGGGCATTCCGACACTATTATTAATATTTTTTTTTTAAATAATGACTTTAAATTTGTTAGTAAAAAATTTCTTTTGTTAATTATATTTAATTCAGTTTGTTATATATTATTTTCAAAGCATTTTCATTTCAAACTTTTTGCTGAAATCAAGTGAATTAGTCAGTTTAAGCACAAACATGTTTTTTAAAAAAAAAACATCTTATTACACATAATTTAGAAATTCATATTGAAATTTCTCAATTTATACTCAGAGAAATCAATGAAATTGATTGCATATTATACTTATCAAAAAATTGTAAGTTATATTTAGCTTGATTTTATTGACTAGATTCAGTTTAAATTGAGTTGATTGATAGGAAGATTCGTACAATACAAATAACAATTTCTAATATAAAACCGCATGAATTGATTAAAAATGTTAATAAAAATTTGGCAAAGTGATTTACAGTGTAACTAATTAATATGCTACGAATGGGGATATACTCTAAAAATGAAGCACTGCAATAGAAAAAAATTAATTAAATTAATTTACTAATAGTATTATGTATAATTAAATCAAAACTCTTTATGGCATACTTTATTTTAAATACTATCTATTTCCAAGATAAATCCCATTTACATGGATTTGAAGAAAAAAAAAGGAATATAATGTAAAAAAAAATGTAATCATGTTTTATAATTTATTTATTTTTATTCAAAAATGTTCTCACGATTCATAAGTATCCTCGCTAACACACCAAAAAGTCACATGACCTACTCATCAAAAACCGGAAAGTTCCAATTGCGGCCCATGGCAACCTTTTGTCTGGGCTATTGCCCAAAAAACATTGAATTACAAGCCTTTTGAATACTCTAAGTTATCAGCAGAAGAACTGACCACATTATCTCTGACGAGCACATTCGACGCACGCCAAAGGTCAATTCTTCCATGTCGCTACATTTGATAACAGATCTTAATAACTAAAAAATAATGCGGTGTTAAATTCCAAGAGTTAAATGATTCTGTCATCAATGGATGCCGTATAAAAGGCTCAAGTACCGGAAGACGCCAAACACATTTTTGCTTATAATCTCCTAGAATTATGAGTCATGTGAATAAGGATCTCTTGTTCTATTACTGCAAAGACGAGTTCTTGTAACTTTGCGTGAAATCTTTCATGGTGGGCAAGAATGTCCCCTTTTTTTTGTCGTTTGATTGATGAACTGCAATTTAAGTGTGATTATGTTTCTTGCTGTTTGAAGTTCAATGTTAATGTGAAGCTATTTATATTGCCTTTTTTTGTTTTTTCTTCGTTTAGATAAAAGGGTTTTGATGTAATTATTGCGGAACTTGTGTAAGAAGAAACTCAAGATTACTTTGAGTTTTTTTTTTTAATATTTATTCGTTTTTTTTTTGCCGTTTTTTGTGATAGTGGCAGAAATTTAATTATCACAATTTTTTCGAATATTAGTAGAAAGGGTACAACCAGGGGTGCCCATCCCCCCCAAACCCAATGGCGCAAATCCCCCCCAAAATTTTTCTCTACCCTTCCCAGTGTTCCCTCCCCAAGAAGGTAGCCAAAGAGGGGGAGGACCGGACCCCCCCCCCTTCTGCAAAATTTGTATTGTATCCCCCCACATCTTATTTACATGATGTAAATTCACTCTCCGTTTCAATCTCTAATTTTTCTTTTTTTTTAATTATTCAACATGTACCAGACCAGCAACTTTTAGAAACTACAATAATCTCCTGGTTGCATATTCGTTTCCTACAAACGCATTTATATAAACAGGGTCACCATTAAGGGTGTGCCACAGGTGCCGCTGCTTTATGTGGGGCCCCGCGTTGACAAGGAAACAATTTCTTTAAAAATATTAGAAAATCGTTTTTAAAGTGAAACATCTTTAAGTCATTTTCATATTAAATTGGGATAGAAATATCATGATAAGGTGTCCATTTCGACACGTGACGAATAGCATACTACATAGATTTAGCTTCGTTTAATAGGAAATAGGAGCTCATTCCTATAAAATCATGATATAAACAAAACATATGAGACGCGGGGGGAGGGGGGGGGGCGAGAGACCGCAGCGTCAGATGAAACAGCTTGTTTATCTTCCGTCTGTTGGCGACCAATCAATACAATCAGCTGTAATGACATGAGTTGACATAGGAGTTGATGAATTATAGTATAAAGTGAAGGGCCTTTTTTTTGTAAAATTTTGTTAGACATGTACTTGAGATCAAAAGGTCACAACGTGTTGAAAACAAATTTAAAACAAAAATCTTTTCATTTAAATTACAGTTTTTAATGCTTCTATTTGGTGCTAACTGAGGAAATTAACTATTTAAAAACTTTTATAGTAACATTGTTTAATCATATAGACTATTATAGGTTCGGGGAGGTTCAGTGACTGTGCAACGGAAAAAAAACATCAACAAACTTCTCCTCCTTAAAGTTTTTTTTTCTCAAAAAATTTATTAATTTTCATTAGTAAAAAGGAATACGTTGGCATTTGAATATTGAGGCAGCAACAGTTATCATTGTCCTTAACTATTTTTAACAGTTGTCAATAACTATGTACTTTTAAAATTAGTAAATCACTCCCTAATTTCGAAATAAATTTATAGAACAAATTTAAAGTTTGATAATCCTTATAATATATGTGTGGTAACGATTAATTAGATAATTTATAGTTATGATAGTTTAAAGATATAATAAACGTTTTAGTTGACAAAAACTGGTAAAGAGTAATATAAATTATAAAAACTACATTATCTAAAATATAGTGGGAGTCAAAACACTCGAAATTGCATGGAATTGTGCAATCCAATCGCCACTGCTAATTTTAAATTAAACATTAAATATACATAATTTAATTCAGAGATAATTATTTCCTTATTACCAATGAATATTAACTTCCATAAATTAAATTTAACTTGTAAAGGTCATTTTTATTCAATGATCTAAAATAAACAAAACATTTAACAACTTAACTGCTCCAGGTGTTGTCCTCGTCAAAACCGCAAATCACAAAGAGTAATAAAACAAGTTTTGTTATCGAAATAACGCCAAAAATGCTCAGACGCGTTCGGCGCCTATAGATTATGCAATACTACATTTTAATGTAAAATTTTTCATATAGTCATTTGATGAAAGAAAGGGTGTCTGATCTATTTTTAGAATTAAATAAAAATAAAACAAAAACCTAAACTGGCAACAGATAATGAAGTATTTGCAGCTTAATGAAATTTTGTGGTCTTCGCTCGAAGAGCCATACCACAATATGATTTCCATATTTGGAGCATGTTGTTTTTACAACCCCATTTGACGAACTTTTCCCTTCGTTATCTTTATTTAACCTAACATGAAGTTATTGTGTTTCTGGCTCAATTCTCCATGCTCACAAGGGTATTCTTTCTTTTATTATTTTATTTAATTTTAAAGCTTATTATTCAATATCTAATCATTATTACACGTTAAAAAGTAATTTACAAAACCTTTACTGTTTTGTAAAACTTTCAATGTCAAAAAGCGGAGAGTTATAATGTACTAAAAATGAAGTTTTTGAGCTGATTAACAGCACATAATTTTATAAACAGTTTTATAAGGGGCTATGAAAATAAATAACAAAACTATTTACTTTCTTTTTCCATGCCCACCCTGGAAATATTTTTGCTCTTCCCGGAAATATTGTCTTAACTACAAACCTGTCTTGAGGTTGAACGAGTTGTGTCCCTTTTTTGAACACTGGAAGACAATTTAGCTCCCCCATTCTTATATTTGGATATTTTAAATATGACTATTGAATGCAAAAACTTCATTTTATCGAATTTTAAGAAACCTTATAAAATTAAACTTTACTTTAAAAATGCCGTAAAATATTTATCCACTTACCACTACAGTTTCTCAAACTCAGAAAATACTTTTCATTAAGGTTTTTTCTTTTTTACAATTTAAATAATTGTAACTTTTCTCCACATTTCAACAGTAGGTTCAGAAAAACTAAGCATTCTTGTTGACTGAAATATATTATCTGTTATTTTGCTGTAACACCATTGAAGTTATTAAAACTGATTCGACCGGCCAAGACGAAACCCAAATACTGTAAAATCGTCTACATTTACTAGTAAACAAACGTATGGAATGGAAGTAATTAGTTTCTAGTGTAGTTGTATATAAAAATCGTAATTTATGTTACACGTGTTATTGAGATGAGGAGACAGTCTGCTTCATTGCAGTTTTTTTTAAAAACGTATGCCTCATCACAAGCGGAAAAGTTAAATGTGTTGCAGCAATTGCTCAGATGTTTTGTAATGTAATCGTAATGTATGTATAAGGATATGAAATGAGATTCCAGTTTCTGAGTTTGTAGCACTCTTCATATTTATTATTATTTATACATTCTTGTAAATGGAAAATGTATTGCCTCACAGCGTTTTTTAATTTCAATCTCAGCACTGAAATGTATTCGGAATGTTTGAACCGGAAAAAGATGAGTAAACGTGTGCGTATTTTTTTTTACAATGTCATCCAGCTTATGTGCTGAAGAGGCGCTTCTCGAATTCGCTGGAAATTCCAGTGATTGAAGGCACATTATATAATGTAATATACTAATTAAATAAATTTTTTTCCAAAACATTTCCCCCCTAAAACAAAATAATAATAAAAAAGCTATGTAAAAAAATCCCCCCCAAAAATTTTGATGGCGCACCTTGCGCCATCATCCCCCCCTGTGGGCACCCCTGGGTACAACTAAAAGTAGAATTAGAATTTATGTTATAATTCACCGCTTTTTATGCTTGTAATCTTACTTTCCTTATTCAAAATATACAATAAAATATTGATAAACTTCATTGCGTTTTTAAAGGATTCTTTAAAAACCCTATTGTAAATCACGCATGCTAAAATTTAGCTTTACACTGTAAAATAAATTGTACTTAAAAATGAGTACCTGAACCTACTCATTTTCCTTTGAGTACAATTGCATTGTGAATGAGCCATGACGTACTCAAATTTGAGTAACTTGAGTAACCGTACTGTCTCAAAAATGAGCAGTGTGATTTAACATTGCTAATATCAGCTTCTGTTCAAGCCATCTTAACAAAGCGACCTGACACACTTAAAATAAAATTGTTCAGAAGATGTTTACCCACATTATTTGATGTCGATTGCGCACATGGAAACTGAGTTATTACAACTCAATTATTTTACTTCCGATTCTTTTGGCAGTCCTTTTTAACATTTCTTCTGTCTATAATTTCTTCACGTGGCCCTGGTAGTACAACGGATAAAGCATTGGGATACGATCCTTGTGGACCTGGGTTCGATTTCTGGTAAGTCTTGGTTGTAATTGTTGATATTTATTGAAAGTGATTTATGAAGGCAGCCTATGTAGGCTGGCATCTGCTCTTTTTATTCATTTTTACTCATTGCACTTATTTTTGAGTGCATGCTTTTTTCAAAATTGAAACTTCTGTATTCGGAGCTATGATAAGCATCGAATATACTCAAAAAGGATTAAATGTTACTTATTTTTGAGTACATGTTTTTAACGTGTACACTTTTAACGAGATGTTTTAAACATCAAAAGTCAAATACTTAAATAATAAGACAATAGAAATGCAAAATATTTTGTTTAATAGTATACTAGAAAAAACTTTATATTTTTACCATCAATAAAAAAAATGTTTCTTTCTCGACGACGCAATGACAACAAAATTTACAATAACATTTGTACGTGAAAGGTACTACTCGTACTTTTTTTCCACAAATTAAACACTTCAATTAAATATTGTTTTTAATCCCTTTCATCCTCTGGTTCATTTCTGCATCACTTATATTTCTAAATTCTATAAATAACACAAATAAATTCTTTCTTTCGAACCGAAATGGCATTAACAAACCTCTTTTTTAAACTTATATGATAGTATTACAAAGAAGAAGTAATCGCATTATGTTTTCAAAGATTACCCAATAACATAAAATATTGCACTTAATGAGAAGTTATAAGATTTAATTGAAATTTAGTTGCTTAACCCAGAAAAAAAGTCAGCATAAAAATGTCTTTAAAATTATAAAATTGAAGTTTTTTTTCAAGTTTTATAAAGGAATTTAAAACAAAAAATGCATTTTTTTTTTTTAATTTTTAATTTTTTTTGCTTAAAACCTTTAAAACATCTGCATTTTTCCTTCAATAATTTCGATGTTTCAAAATTTAAGTTTTTTTTTTTTTTAAAGTTTATTTTTAAATGTTTTATAAAGGAATTCGAAACAAAAACCTTCGTTGACTACCGTTTTTTTTTCCGAAGTTTTCATAGAACTTTTTAAGAAATCTGCAGTTTTCCCGCATAAAACCTTCAATTTCACAAAATGTAACGAAGCTCTTAAGTTGACTAATGTGGTTGAGCAGCCAACAGAAAAGTACAACAAAATCATGGCCTTTATTTTAAAAAAAAATCAAAATTCGAATATTCTTCACTACTACAACACTTAAATTTGTTATTTAAAACTTTAAACTCAAGGTTGTGGTGTGGCTATCACCAAATCACCATCACAGTCATTTAGTTTTAACAAATGTATCCTTCAACTCGGACTATTGTTCCCATATCCAGCTGAATCATCACTGATCTCCCAGATCAAAGCCATCTCCTTTCATTGTCCTCCTGTTACTTGCTATCTGAAACCGAGAAGTCTGCTCTTAGAAAAACACGGGATAACGTTTCCCATCATTACTCTTACGTTTCCCACTGTTCGAGAAAGGAAATGATTCGTTTCAATTGATATCCCCAGTATTTGGATACGTATGAGGTCATACAAAGCAGACATTTTGTCAACGCCCCTGAATGGTGGATTGCCTTAGATGTAACTTTAGAATTTGGTATTTAGTCTTTTAGAATACTTTATTCTAATGCATTTTACTAGTATATTTTAATGGAATGTATTTATGTGTTTTTTTTATGTATTCAGTTAGTGTCAGAAACGGATTTAGAGTTAGTAGGACCCTAGGCTGAATATGACGTGCGGGTCGGAATTAAAAAAAAAATATTCCAAAAATGCAAATTAAATCGTTTTTAAGTGTATAAATGAAATTGGGATACACTTTTCTCTATAAATTTCCAATCCTGTGTTACAAAATTTCAACGGTTACAAAGAACCTCAAGGTACAATGGCATTCTGGAATCTATGAAAATGATAATAAAATATTGCACTCGTTTTTGAGTTGCCGTCAAATCGCTCTAAGCAAAATAAAAATGTTAGAAAAATAAAAACTGAAACTTTCCGAAGAAAGTAAAACAATTCTTTATAATTATCATAAAT
The DNA here is from genome assembly GCA_963932185.1 of Troglohyphantes excavatus. Classification (NCBI taxonomy): domain Eukaryota; kingdom Metazoa; phylum Arthropoda; class Arachnida; order Araneae; family Linyphiidae; genus Troglohyphantes; species Troglohyphantes excavatus. The sequence goes on along the minus strand of OZ010666.1, from coordinate 34,557,453 downwards.
TAAACAATTTTTAAAAAAAAAACATAACAGTATTAGGGTATATTCTTTTTACAAATCTATTTAAAAAATAGAATTTTTCTCCATTATAAAAAGATTGTAGTATACTATTTTCGTAGGGATTTCAATTACCATCTTTAAAAATAATTTATTTTTTCCGCTAGTTGACTTATGATTTTTTTTATGTGGTTCCTAGGCTGTAGCCTATGCCTAAATCCGGACCGGCCCTGTTTAGTGTTAGTGGATTGTATATTGGTTTTTATGATGTACAGCCGCGGAAAAAAAAAACGAACCACCGATGATTATTTCGTTAGTTTTTATAGTAGAGCTAAACTTAATATACCATTTTGTAGGGAATAAAGTCTACTATACATTGATATACAAAAAATTTGCATAGGGGACTATCTTCATACTCGAATCCGCACCAACTTTAAAATTTTCAATAGCAATACCCAATTTTGATTCAATATTTAGAATCTACGACAAAATTTATCGTTGAATATCAATTTGCAAGTCATTTGGTTAAGTAGTTTTTTAATTATGAATATCGAAAGTTTAGAACTCGTAATGTTAAATGAATTTCTTAAACTTTTAATCATATATTTCGAAATAATAATTTTATTAAGCTGATATTTTTATCTGTGTTACTTCTAAACAACCCAAACAAAATACACTAGCTTTCATTACTTATATGTATATTTTTTAATTTTATTTAAATTAGGATATTAATATTCATAAAATTTATGAATAGCAACCATGCTATATTTTGATAGTGATGGATTCAGAAAAACGTTTTATATGTATATCTAAAATTTCATGATTTTCCTCTTTGTAGTTTTTTGGCTATATTAAAATGAGCATCAAATGATCATTTAAGGGGTCATACACAAATTTAAAATTTGCAGAACTTAACAGAAATCTACTAATTTTGAGAATTAAAAGCGCTGTGATCGCGTTGGCATAAAATTCTAAATTCTTATATAAAGGCGAGGGGTATACGGGAGTGGGGGAATGAATGATCACGGGAAAAAAAGAACCACGGCTAACGGCAAAACATTTTCTACCAGCGTACTTCATTTCGAAGTCTCACTAATACTTTGTCCAATGTGGAAGTAGCCCCTCAAATAAGATAGATACATATCGTCTAATATCTATGCATATAAATGTAGGAAATTAACGAAAATTTATATATAGATTATTTTGAGGGCGGGGAACATTTCTGCGCTATCAAAAGTAGGTGTTGCTATTGAAAATTTTAAAGTTGGTGCGGATTCGAGTATGAAGATAGTCCCCTATGCAAATTTTTTGTATATCAATGTAGAGTAGACTTTATTCCCTACAAAATGGTATATTAAGTTTAGCTCTACTATAAAAACTAACGAAATAATCATCGGTGGTTCGGTTTTTTTTTTCGCGGCTGTACTTGAACATGGTACCATCAAGACACACAAAAGACTTGTTTGAACGAGACTATTTATGAAAACTACATTTCCTTGAAGTTTTTGATTATTTCATATCCAACACTTTGAGTACTGAATTATTTGAAGATTTTTATGCCCATGGGACGGATTTGGTGAGGTTCAATTTATCCCATTCTTGACCGACCCTACAACAAATTGTTTGCGATCAACGCCCACTGGCGGGGGTGCCGCAAACATCAACGCCTGCTTCTTAAATTCAGATGACGAGAGTCAGACTCGTCCAACGTAACTTCGCCCAAGTAAGCAGATGACGAGTCTCACTCGTCAAATGTACCCAAAGGGTTAATTAGGGTTTAAATTAACGCATTTATTAATCGCCGCACTTCAAACTAAGGTGGCGTTTGTATCAGGCAATTAATTATTTAAGATTTAAGCACTTCATCATAACAACGGCTATCCGTTACAGAACTTCCATACGTCATTTTGAAGATTTACTTTATTTTTGATAAGCATTAAAATTATTAAAATTTTCCTTAAACAAAAATATAAAGTTTATTTTGACCGTGTTCTGCAATAACTGGTAAACCCACAAATTGAAAAAAATATCATTTTCAACAGAATGTCCAAGATTTCATTCAATTATGATAAAAAATTATCAGTAGTGACACTGGATATGTAGCGAATTGTTGCAGCGTGGATTTACCTATTTTAATTATTAATACAACAAACAGATAATATTTAATTTTAAGCATTAAAAATTTCTGGTAACGTCTTATAATTGTGTTGCCAATAGCGTTTCCAATGGAAATGAAAAAACTGCTTTTGTAAACTTAAAAATTCACTAAAAAATCAACTAAAATTTTTTTAATAATTCTAATAGCCACAATAATGTATATTGACTAGTGTCTGTGTATTACGTTTCAGACCATCATAAACAAAATAAAAACATATCTTACAATTCACAGACATATTTAATTTAATATAGATTTATGAACAATAATTATATTACACTTATTATAAAAATACATACACATATATTTATTTCACTAATTATATAATAATACATACTCATGCATAATCTTTCTGTCAGAATGAACCATAAAAGCTCTAATTTAGCAGTTTTTAATGTAAATATAATCATAATAAAAGAACAAATCTACAGAAGCTTTGGATATTTATTTAAGGTTTTAAATTATAAAATTCTTTTGTTTTGTTATTAGTATTCTAAACGCAGAAAAGCGGTGCGTATTATTTTATTTATAACCCTATAAACTTTTCTAAGAGAACAATTTGTTCTTGGGACGTTCTATCTCCAACACAATAGTTAATTACGCAATTTATTTTGAAATACATCGTTTTATTTATTTTCAGAGCTTCATGTACTTTTCGTCTGCGAGTCTTCTTCCATTCACCAAAATAATTGCATACAAAACACTAAAATAAATAGCAAACAACCAAATAAACCATTTCAAATCCAAACGCCTTTTATCCACCAAAATCAAATATTCTGCCCTATTACATCCTCTCACCATATAACAGCCATAATAACACAACATTCCTAGCTATAAATTATTACTTACAAATCAAATACCATCCTAGGCGCTACCAACAATGCATTGTTTGCGCCATAATCTACTCACTATCTTCGCTTTTTTTTATATACCAATTCGGATAGGGTTGTCGACCTAATAGCCATTTTTTTCATTCTTCATTATATTTATCCACCCTCAACTCTCTTCTTTCACGGTGTGTCATGTTTAGTCTATGTGGGAAATGGCTGTAAAAAAAATAACAACATGTCCCTTTTCACCTGTTATTAAAAGGAACGGCAGAGCATGTTTTATTTTTAATTATAAAAAAAAACTGCTCTTTTGTCAACCAGTTATTTTGTAATTTGATCTCACAATTCCAAACAGCACGACATAAAAACACAATTAGGACTGTCACTAAACTCTTTACTAACTCTAGCTCTTCACTACAATAATTATCACCAATGTAAAAATAACAGGTTATACAACTTCTTTTGTCTATCTTGCTCCTGGGCTTCGGTAGCCCAGTGGATAAAGCCGTTCAGCTGGTAATCAGAGAATTGCTGGTTCGGCCCGTGCGATGGTGTTGACAGAGAAAACTAAAAAAGTAGTGATCTTGTGATCGGAGTATTGACAGCTTCGCTAAATCAAAACTAAAAAATTGTCCAGAATATCCAACAAATTATACCGGCGTGTATACGGGACTGGTGCACGATAAATCTGATTTGGGTCCAAAGTTCCGACGCCTATTGAAGGCGTGGGGTGCCAGCTCAGGTAATTCTCTGTCATCTGACCCTGGTTCTAAAATAACGAGGTGCAAGTACGAATGTGTATGTGGCTGTGATAAGTCTCGACAGAAATAGTCAGCCGGAAAACGTATAAACCATACCTATCCTGCTATTATCTACAAATTAATTAGAAGAAACCCGAAGAGTTATATTCAAAACATTTCGTCTGTCAGTAGTTATATACTCCTAACCCCGAGTTCATATGCTCCAAATTTAAATAGACCGAAAAGAACATGTTATAATGGCAATTCCGAATCTGCTTTCAACTCTTTAACCATGTTCTTAAGAACTAGCTTTCGCGGACCAGTTGTCTTTTCTTTTTTTAGACGTCTTGTTTTGCTTCAATCTGCTTGCAATATTTTTACCCGTTCTTAAGAACAGATTCGATTCTAAAGAATACTCTGCTCGGTGATGCCAAACCCGTTCTTGACAAATAGAAATAGTTCCACACAATTCAGATAACATAGCATATTTTCGTCACGTGGTTAATGGTTCTAGAGAACGGTTGTAACAAGCAGATTTAATAATTTTTTATTCCATCCTCACCTTACATTTTTAGTTTTATTAATCATCCATGCCCCTTTTCTGATTAAAAAAACAGATTAAAGATCAATTCTTAAAAAAGGAACGATAACAGAAAAGAACTGTTCTTCAAAAAGAACGCATCCTAAATGTGTGAAGGGAAGCCAATTTCTTCCCCCGAAATGGGGCCGCAAATGCGACAACTGAAGTGGTTATGACAGAAGGGAATCTAAAAAAAGAAGGCGGACTTTTGGGTCAGGAGTCTGGGTAGAAAACAGCCCATTGTGTTTTGCAAATTAGTGACAATTTAGATCACGGGATCTGGGTAAATATGGTCGCAGAAGAGGGGTTCATCCAATTTTTTATAAGCCAGCAACGGAATTGGAGTCTATATGGTTGTTGTTGTCGTTCATAGTACAGGGTAGTCACAAATTGTTTGGCGATGTTCATTGTTTGGCTGTTTCACATTGAGCTGTATTGGCATAATAAAACATTATTTTTACCCAACGACTTTTTTAAGAAGTCGGTTTCAGTTTCAGTACACTTTTAATAAAAAGTACTTAAAAATAAGTAAAATGTACTCATTTTTTAGTACATTCGATGCTTATCATAGCTTCGAATACATAAGTTTGATTTTTGAAAAAGAAACGTAATCAAAAATGAGTAAAATTAATAAAAAGAGCATTTGCTTGCCTACATAGGCTGCCATCATAAATCACTTTCAATAAATGTTAACAGTTACAATCAGGACCTACCGGGAATCGAACCCAATCATTCTACTTGATGTCGTCCGAACTGAAGTCCTTTGTACCTTATCCTTTGTACTACCAAAGCCGTGACCAGAACGACATGAAGAAGTTATAAACAGAAGTAATGTACTACATAGGCTGCCATCATAAATCACTTTCAATAAATGTTAACAGTTACAATCAGGACCTACCGGGAATCGAACCCAATCATTCTACTTGATGTCGTCCGAACTGAAGTCCTTTGTACCTTATCCTTTGTACTACCAAAGCCGTGACCAGAACGACATGAAGAAGTTATAAACAGAAGTAATGTTAAAAAAGCGTGGTAAAAGAATGGGAAGTAAGATAATTGAATTATAATAACTCAGTTTCCATTTAAACAATTGACTTCAAATAATGCGGAGAAACATCTTCTGAACAAATATTTTAAATTTGTCTGGTCACTTTGTTAAGATAGCTTGAACAGAAGGTGATATTAGCAATATTAAACCATTCTGCTCATTTTTGCGAAAGTACGATTGCAAACATTTTGAGTACGTCATCGTTCATTTACGATATAATTGTACTCAAATGAAAACGAGTAAGTTCATGTGCACATTTTTTTTCACTGTGCAGACATAAGCAAAGTAGATAAAGTAGCGATACAAGCACACATTTTTTTCCGTTATTTAGAAAAATAGTTAATCGTTAAAAGAGAAATCGCAATTCATCCAAACCCTTCCTTTGCGAACTTTTACCCTATCCGATGGCACAAAAGCATGCAATGAGTTTAAAGACTTCGAAAAAATTTTCTTAAAACATACTGAAAATATTTCTATTTATTTGTTAAAATTGGGAACTTTATTCAAAAAGAAACAAAATAGGAGCATCTTTCAAAATACCAATACCCATCAAAATGCAATACCTATTTCCGCAAAAAATACCTACAAAAAAATACTTTATACAACAGTGGAGTTTCTAGTTTTCTATTTCTTCGTTTCTGACAATTTTATTATTATATATATATTTAAAAAAAAAAATTTGCAATTTGCATGTATAAAACCTGCCGCGAGTTACTTTAAAATTGCCGCGACAATTATTGCTTCTCACGGAAAACATTGCTGCTAATATTTGCAACCCGATTTTTTTCCCGGAGCACGTTTTGTTTCCGATCCAAAATGCACGATTTTCAAAATACAATACCCGAATTTGGGTTTGCAGCAAATTATATAGTTCACAAACTAAGTGAGTCAAGTTTTTTCCATTCTTTATTTGCTGAATTGCTTTAAAATTCATTAGAGAAACTGAAAATTACAGATTCCAGAATCGGTTTTATTTAGAGTTTTGCCGTGAGCTCAATGGTCTTTGTTGAGAGCTTATAAAAGATCACAGCAGTGTTTGCTTGCCAGCTTCAAAATCTTATTTCCTTGGACAAAAAAAATGACATTATCACATATTTTTTACTGACATTTGCAAGCGCTTACCTTATGGAAATAAGACAAACAAAATTTACAGTTTTTCTGACAATTCTCTTGCAATTGAATTCTATTATTAAAAGTAAGTTTATAAGAAGTAATTTAAAATTGACTAAACACATCCTTCACTTTCTTTTATGTGGTTCACAATCTCTAGTACGAAATTCCATATAGAGAACAGCAATAAAAGAAGATATCTATATTTTTTAAAATAAAGGAGTAACGCCAGAAGGGTTGTAAGTGAAACGTCCTTTCAGCAGATTATAGAAATAGGGATTGGTCGCCAACAGAAATAAGATACGCAAGTTATAACGTTTTACTCCGTGGACCACTATCCTACGTCCTATACGTACTTTATCTTTATTTCAGGGTTTTAAATGCATCGGCGTTTAACTTTCTGTATAACGATACAAAATTTACGTCAATAGTACTATTTATCACGGAGTTATAGCGTCGAAATGAATCACTAAAAGCGGGTAGAAGAGTGTTTATCTTTATACCCCATGCATGTGGCATAAAAAAGTTGTTTTTTTTTAATTTAAATCGCCCGTATAAGTAAAAATTTATTTCATTTAATTGTAATAGCGTTTAATTTCATTGTAATAGCATGGTCAACCTTGTAATTTTTTGGAACGTACGTGTGTGTGTGATTGACTTCAGTTTTTTAGAATGATAAATAAGGTTGTTATTTTTTTCGTTGACAAATTTGAATTTTTCATGTGGTTTGCCAATTACAAATTAGGAATCACTGAGATTATCGAATTTGACTAAATTTGATCTCACGAACCTGATTATCGGTCCTTCTGAAGAAATTAAAAAAACAGTCTGCGCTAATATTTTTCTTTTCTTTCATTTTTTGTGAAAATCCACGATCTCAGATATACTTGAATTTAAAGTCACTTAAAATGAAAAAAAATAATAAATAATACTTATTTTTCATAAATTTCATCGTACGTTTTGCAGTGAATTAGAATTCGAAACGCAAATAAAACCCCATTCCAATTCGACAAACAAAATAAATATAAATTAAAACAATATTAATCTACCGATCAGACTCGAATTCGAAAGCTCTACAATCCAAAACCATATTTATTTAATTACATTTTTAATTTTTATTTATTGCATCTACCCCCAAAGAAAAAGTTAAGAGCGAAAATAATATTTTTCCATATTTCATTTCAACCAGTTTTGTTTTCCATATTTCATTTTCTTTGTTCAAAACAAGAATTCGAATAGAGAAAGAATCCGAATAGTTTATAATATAATAGCCTGGAATGGTAGACTATTCGTCTGGAACATATAAAAATGTTTATGCAAATAAACCCGTTATACGTTATTTTTATGGTTAGTAAAGTGCTATATTTAGTTGTTTGAAAATCTTTTATATCTTTTTCTGAATTGAAATGTCGTGAAATGGTGTATAATTTTGTTTAAGTAGATAAAAGTCTGTGTAAACCAAACAATAAATTCCCAGATCAGTGTTAGAGAACAATTCATTTCAGTCAACTGTTAAAGAAATATCTTCCCTGTTGGAATATTTACGAATAAATAAGTTTGATATTCCCCCCCCCCCCCCCCCCCCCCCCCCATTTAAACACTAACAAAAGACACGGATTGAAATAAAGCTACGAAGGATTCACAAATTTTCGATTTCTTTTTAGAAGCAATTTAAACGTTTATTTTTAACCAATTTTGTACTTTTTTAACTAGTTATATTCGAATAGAAAATCAAATATCATCGAATATTTTGTCGATGTTGTAATGGTTTGCAATTTGTTTGTGTTAAAAGATTAGGTAGGCCATTTTTGGATTCCGGTTAAACGACTGCAATTTTTCTACGTTGTACCTTTCCTAAACGTCGTTTGTTAGTAGATGAGCGAGAAATAGATACAACCTCATCAACGCTGTTTCGAGGCTCATGTTTCATTACGCATTTTTTCGTCACTGTCAAGTTTTCGCTACTATCCACTTCGCAGTACATGTATTTCTTACTCTAGCCGATATTAAAGACGTTACACACTAGAACAGGGCCTATTTTAACATAGAGTTGGTGGGGATTTTTCCCTACCAGTGTGTAGAAATGCCCCACCATCATGCAAATTTGCCCCACCGGAATTTTGTTTTGTTTAATCAATTTTCCCCAGTAAAACATAAACTTGAATCTGTGGCATAGGAAAGAATGATGTTAGACAGAGACAGATCCCCATTCCCGTGAAAAGGCCCGATTTTGACACTGCATCTCCTAACGAGGGAAAAAAAATTCACACCCCTCCCCGGTCTAGCAATTTCCCATCCACAAAAATCCTTTTGTTCAGAACCGAGTGGTCTAGCCGTTGACAATATATTTCGGATTGACTACTGTTCAAAATCGTTTTATTACCCTTTCTTATCTACGCAGGATCTTTTAAGTGGGCACCAGCTGCTTTTTTATAGTCGTGAAAACTATAAAAAAGCATATATTTGAATAGGAATTAGGCCAGAAATATATGAGGAGGGTTTGGGGGGTGTCATATAAGGGGTGGAAATTGTTTCAATGCATTTTGGTATGGTTCTCTTGAAATGTTGTCAGAAACAAGACGTTCCAGTATCATTCCTTAGGCCGATTTTTCACTTCAATTTTAAAAGATATTTTTACCTGCATTTAACAGCTACAGAAAATAAGTAAATTACATTTATTTTTTATGTAGATGTCTTTTACGGTGTGTAGTTTAACTAAATGTTATTTGTATAGTTAAAAGAGATTTCTAATTTTTACATTTGGGGGAATATGTATTTCCCGATGTTAATAACATTTTGAAGGGATAGTTATTTACAAATTTTAATACATATAAATAGAAGCCTAAATTTTTCAAAATTATTGGGGAGGGGTAGCTCTAATATTTAATAAAATGCATACACTATATGAAATTATAGCCAGTCTTTCAAAAGATTATACCAGATTATTCTTATGAATATGTTTTTTTTCTTTTCTAAATTTTGATTGGTAGTTTTATATGAACAAAATATATCATGGATGTATAATTCTAAGGTAACCAAAATTAGCATATTTAAGTTATTGTACTAAATGTCTAGAGTTAAACGACAGCAAGAATAAGGTTAAAATAATTTAATTGAAAAATATCTTTTTTTCTTCGTTACTTACGTATGATCGGAAAGAGATCAAATATTTTTTTATTAAAATTGTTATGAAAATGTTTTATTTTTAGATACTCTCAATATATTGATACCAATATAAATTAATCAAAAAGTAAAAAAAAATTGGATATATTACTTTTTAACAATGTAATATGCCAGGTTAATTCCAACTATCTTACATAAAAAGCCATTCGGTAATACATTTAAATTCTGGGACAGTAAGTCTTAGTCTCGCGACCAAATCTTTCATTGGATATTTATTTCGTAGGTTCAGAGGGGGAAGCCTCGAGCCCGTGGGCCCAATACAAGCTTACGTGTATGCGTAGGTTATAGGAGTAACTTTAATAAAGGTTGGTAGAAATAAAAAAGTGTCTGAAATTTTGATTAAAAAAAAAATACTTCAAACCGATGCAAAAAAATAGTCAAAACTTTTGTAAATGCCATATATTACTAGTTTATTTTATTCAACTACTTATCTTAGATTTTTATTTTACATATGCATGCTTCGGTGAAAACGGCAATGCTTCCAATACTTTTCTTTTTAATAATACTATTATGAATCTCAAATAACTCTGATTCACAATAAACTTCTATTTCCCCAACAGAATAATTTATTTGTTTTAGTCTTGAAAAATAATTATTTAATATTTTTAAAAAATGTGGGCTTTAAGGGAAGGGGAGTTTGACTCTTGGTCGCACCACATTCCATGCAAGTGGAAAGGGTAATTTCCTGCTACAACATGTTGATGTCAGATCATAGACAGTCAGATAATCTCGGAACAATTAATAAGAGACTCATCATAGTCTTAAGTGGAAAAGGAACAGCATTTTTCAATCACCGCCCTTCAGTGCTAAAATTTCTGCAGCTGAAGGAACGGCGAAAAAAGTTGTCAGAGCAGCAATTTGGTGGATCCCAACCACAAAAGCAGAGATTATATAAAAACATTTTTCAGAAATGATAACAAGTTTTAAGAAAGTATTATGTTTTTAAAAAATTTAAAACTACTTATTTTTCTACATTTTTGTGCTGTAAAATAAAATATTTTTCGAATACAAATAAATAGAATATTATTGTTTATCTTATAAAGTAAATGCTACTTATTAATGCACATTTTGTTTGTAATATGCTCGGGTACTAGTCTAAAATTTACTTAAGTATACGGATTTAGATGTATATATACTATAGATTTAAAATTTTACATTTGTGTGAAGTAAATTGGCGGAAATGTAGTTTAAAATATAAAACGTTACGTTTTTTTAAAACAAATATTTAATAAAATTGTGCATTATAAAAACAAATAAAACATACTATTATGAATCATTAGAAAATTTCATAAATTCGATAATTTCTTTTAAATTAACTTTTTAATTAACTTTTTATATAACATATAATTTTAAACTAAATTAATTAAATTAGTCTAAAATTTGCTATTTTAAGTACAAAGTTTTCATTAACTTCTGGGGTTCTGCTTTTTGCAAAATTTAATTTGCCCCACCAGTTAAAATTCCTTAAAATATGCTCTGCACTAGAAAGTTTCAAAGCTTTTCCTCAGAATGTTGTTAAAGACTTTGAGACAAAGAAAAATATATAAATATAAAACTGATTATCCGACATTTCATTACACGACATTCACACAACCGAAGCATTTCTGTATCAGCTTGATACTGCTTCAACAAGTTCTCTCTTTTTAATACTAGATTTTTAATAACCCATTTTAAATGTTTCGGAAACCCTTTATAAATGCAAAGTGTTCTCTGGACACTGGGGCTCGATTACGGATTAGTAAGATAAATAGCCATTTTGAAGTGAATACGTCTTTAAAATTGGTCCAAGTTCTTGAAACTTGAAAATGGTTGACATTCTCTGCATCAGCTTGATTTAAAAGACAGAAAGCATTTGATATTATCAAAAATATCAGTTATTCTCAGTATATTTGCAGAAAATTTATTATTTTATTGTTTTTGTTTAAATATTTATAAAATAATAACACGATCGCACAATATAATATTTAAACAATTTAAAAAGTAAACGAAAATAATAAATATTTTTCTTTGTGGTACATAAACAGTATATAAAATATAATTTATTCTAATTATTGAACAAAAAAAAAATGAATTCAAGTTTTATGGGAATGTAGGAAATGTATAAATGTAAAATATAATAAATGTAAAAAAAAACAGTATTCTAAAATGAAAATTAAAAATACGATTCCAGTGTGGATGTTAGTTTAAATAGAAATTAATGTCAAAGAACCGAGACTGTCAGAAACCCGACAGAGAATTTCCTACATGAACATAATACTTTCTTCACTATATAATAAAAAGTACAAATTAAATACTTAAAGGGTAATATAATAGAAGGTAAACATTAAATACTTACAGGAGAATTATGATGATTCGAAAACGGATGAACCTCTGTAATTTTACCTTCGCTCACTATAAATCCAATAAAAAGCACAGATAAACAAAGCATAGTTTCTAATAAAGAATGTATTTCGCGCTTCGGCTGACGCAGGTGAAAACAACGTTTTCTCCTATTATCAAGAAGAGGAAAACCAACCGCGCGGAGAAATAATTTTACAGTGCTGTATGGACCATCTACACTGCTGCCATCTAGAGGATTAAATTTGAAATACAAAATCTTTTATTAACTGTCATATTTTAGTGCATACGTACAAAACCATCTTCTGAACAACTATTTTAAGTTTGTCCGATCGCTTTGTTAAGATGGCTTGAACAAAAGCTGAGAATATCAAATTTAAATCACACTGATCAGCTTTGAGAAAGTACGGTTACTTGAATTTGAGTACGTCATCGCTCGTTTACGATGCAATGTACTTATAGAAAAACAAGTAGGTTCATGTACTCATTTTTAAGTATATTTTTTATACAATGTACTCTGCGGATGCGGTGATGTCCCTCCTATAGCGGATGACACTTCAATACACCATTGAGTGTCCTGATACTTCTGTACCAAAACAGTGGCGGCCATTGGGGTACAGCAAGTACAGCTGGGCTGCACCAAAATTTACAGCCCGAAATAAATCTTTCTGACTTTGGCTGCACTTGGAAATTCGATAAACTGATTGACTCGTGCGTGAATCGCGGGGATTCCGATAATCTCTCCAAACGGAAATCGATTTCGTGATAAATTTACTGTGTGCTGTTGTTTCGTTATTTAAGTTCTTATTAAAATTAACCGGCTATTCGCAAGTTTAAAAGAAAGGAGGATTGCTTTAATTTTCAAAAAATAAGTAAGTGTTTTCTATTTTTTTTCGCGTGCTATCATTTTGTAAAAATTTAAAGGAAACTTTAATTTGAGTAATAGATATTAAAGATTTTCCTTTCATGTATAACCATACATGAAAGGAAAATCTTTAATATCTATTACTCAAATTAACATATGACTTCGGCTGCACTAACATTTTCGACCACGGGCCGTCACTGTACACTTCTGTGCCATACTATTTTTCAATCTACCCCTCTCAAGGACTTCAATCGAGTCAGAGTCAGGTATGGTCTGACAACCTTGCAGTAGGAAGCTTACTAACAGAGTTATAGTTCAGATTTCCCATACCCGTAGCTAAATGCACCACCTCAAATGAATTTGAAAGAGCGCTTCGCGCTGACAGAAAGTTAAAACCCATATCAAGGTTGTACTTTCCAAGTGTTCATTGATAAAGGAGATTTTTTTTTCTCGTTTCTACCTCATAGCTACAATTCTTTAGTTGCGGCTAGAGTAGAGCTACACAATTGGCTATTAGACGGTTCGCGATTTATTTCCAAGGTCTGCATTTCCTAATTGCAAACCATGGTCAGATGTCGAGTACAACACCTGACCTGACACACCAGACACATAATGGAGACATTGAAATAGAAATTAATTTCGCAAACTTTTTGGTTTGTCTTCATGGTCGGCTTTTCATCTCATGACTGAGCCGGCCTTGAAATAAAGTGTACAACACCGAAAATCAGACAGAAAAATTTCGACGCGAACATCAAATACATTTTTCATTAATTGAAAGTACAAATTAAATACTTACAAGGGCAAGACAAAAATTAAATACTAACTGGAGAAATCTTATGATTCGAAAACGGATAAACCTCTGTAATTCCATCTTCGCTCACTATAACTCTTATAAAAAACACACATAGTAAAAGCATAGCTTCTAACACAGCGGTTCCCAATTAACATTAAGCCACAGACCTCTCACTAAAACTAAAATAGGACTGGGAACCCCTTTTTTCATGTATACTCATGGAAGTCCACCCGATTACTAGCTGTTACAGTGAAATGAGATTTTCTATACTGCTGCCATCTACAGGGATAAATTTAAAATACAAAATCATTGTTGAAACATGACATAATTTCTTGTTGCACTTACCAAGTGTTTATAAGGTTATCTCTTGTCAGTGGTGCCGGAACTTATTTCAAAGACGCATGGGAGGGGAAGAAAACTGACGTTGGGCATTTTATAATTTTTTCTGGAATCTTTATTAAATCACATTTGGATGAAAATAGGTATGGCAGCCGCCATACCGCATAATTCTCCACTTCACATGTACGCGTTTTTTATTTGTATTTGATGTGATATATACGAGGATAATTTAAAGGGGGAAAGGTTTGGTACAAAGCTGCTTATCTATTATCTAAGATGTTAAGAACAATGAATAAACAATTTATGGAAACATCTATTTTTTTAAAAGAATTGAAAATCTTCTTCTTGTCGATCTCAGAAAGTGATCGAAATACAAAAGGTAATTATAATTTATTTATACATTTAATAGTGAAATACTCTTCTATTAGATATTGTATCGTACTGGCTGAAAAGGAACTTATTCAAATAATAGTACTTATAGAAATGAAAATAGACAACTGTATATATATCGTTATAAATTATAATTTTATGCAGAAATGAATAAAGCAACAAATGCCAAATTTACTACAAACAGCGAAAAAGTGACAAAACCGGAGAAATATTATTTTTTTATTTCTTTAAGCAATGAACAGCTTTTACAAATCAGTATTATTCCGTTAAATCTTCGTGGCCTTTTAAAACTTTAACATTTGAATTTTGTTTTTTCATATTCAAATAAATACAATACTCCATCCAATAAATAACAAGACATACCTAATAATGCGCGACATTTGAACAAAGAAAATGTGAACTCTTACATTAAGTATCAACAAGAGCTAAGAACAAACAACTCAATGAATGATGGAAAAGCGAATGGTATCTGGTGTTCGAAACTTTATCTAAATTACAGTTCAAAAACGTTCTATAAAGAAAAAATTCAATTTTAGTTTTACCGAGACTTCTCACTCATTGATTACATTTTGGTAATAAATATTTCCATACAAACCCACAGTAAAAGTTCCCACTACGTTACGTATGACATTTATAATAAATACACTTTTCTCTTTTAAATTTGAAGGAATACCAGCAACTAGTAGAAAATCAACCAATAAGCCAAGTAATAGATCCCTAACAGATCGTAAATAAGTTAAAGTTCCAAATAAAAGGTCCTTTTACAGAGTTCTTTCAAACATTCTCACACCTATAAAGCAAACGGTGGTGTTTGACATTTAAACTGTCACTATTTCTCAAAAACTACGTTCATTAAGGAGCCTTGTCCTACCTGTATTTTTCGCATTTTCCCAGTTCAACAACTTAAACTGTTAAAATATACTTTTTTAATGGCAAATCTTTCTTAAAGATGCCCTTTCAGTATCCCTGTGTTTACTGGACTTCACTCCATTTCCCTGCATTTTTCTAAAAATCGAACTTAGTATTAGGATATTCACCATCAGGATATTCACCATTCATCTCAGGTTGCACTTTTCCATTTTCTTGAAGAAAATTGTCTAATCCATGGCAAGTTATGGCATTATTCTTTTTCGAATCGGCTTCTCCGGAGTACATATCAACTTCTTCCTTTGCCATTCCATCAGATTGAGCAGCTTCGATTTCTTTGAAATCTTTAGCCGACTTTCCAGCACCTATTTTAATGGGATCTTTAGCTAACTTCCAAGCTCTAAATTCATTAGGATATTTAGCCAACTTTTCATCATGGGTTTCATTGGGATATTTAGCCAACTTCCAAGCGTTAAATTCATTGTGGCCTTTAGCTAAATTTCCATCATCGACTTCATTCTGATATTTAGCCAACTTTTCAGCACTAAATTCGTTAGAACCTTTAGACAACTTCCATGCGTCAAATTCATTGAGGTCTTTAGCCAACTTTCCATCACCGATTTCATTGGGATATTTAGCCCACTTTCCATCATCTATTTCACTGGAACCTTTAGCCAGCTTTCTTTCTCTTTCACGCAGGTCATCTTCTTTGTTCTTCAGATCCTTCCTCTTGGCTTCCAACCAACTTTCCCTGTCTTTCAGCCGCTTCTCCTTGTTCACCAAATTGCACTCCCAGTTGGCAATTTCAATCTTCTGATCATCCAGATGTCGGACGAGTTCATCCAGCTGGTGTTTCTTGTAGCGCAGAAAACTCTGGTAGATCACCATCTTCTGCTGCTCTTGACGCATGACATAGAGCTTTTCTTTCAGCATCGCGATGTTGGCTTTCAGCTGTTCTTCGGTTCTCAGGGCACTATCTCTCGAACAGAATCGTTCATTATAATGCAATGACTGGTTGTAGTAATTTTCTTTATCTGTGGAATGAAAAAAAAACACTTAAAGAAAAGAGTTTTAGCATATTAAACAAAAACATTAAAATAAAACCTTAAAGTATTATTCATTGCATTTTATATAACTTACACAATGGAATTCCAATTACAATACAGATGAATTTTTTACTCATATAAATGATCAAAATATTTTTTTGATAATCCCAAAAATTATCAAAATAAAACCCTTTTAAATTGAAAATATTAAAAACTGCTACCTAAATAAGTAAATACATAAAAAAAAGTTAGCATTTGCTTATTTGCCCTTTGTTAGCCAACACTGAGTAATTTAGTTACCAGATTAATACTGACTGTGTTTAATTTCTTTCATTAAAAATTGATATTATTACCTTTCAAATTATCTGTATTCTTGGTAGTAACTGATGCAAGATCTTCGGAACTGTTGTAACTAAATGTCTTCTCATAGTCACCCATTTGCTGTTTGGATGGAAAGCTAGCAATAGATTTGTCCAAGGTTTCCTGCATAATTGTTAAAACCACATTGAATATTTAATTTCCTAATAGAACAAGCAGATACCAAACAAATAATAAATGCTATGTATTCTAGCTTTAAAATAACAGTACGAGGCATCTTATGTTATGTAAATATATTATTTATAAATTTGGGTAAAATAAAGGCTAAGATGGTACAATAAATGTTGGGCCACTTTTAAAAGTTAAAGGTATGAGCTTAAGCCAAAAGAAACAAGTTATTGCAGAAAATTAATAGTTATTATTAATAACTAATATTTGTTATTATTTACTTTAATACAATTACATTTTTATATAATTTTAATTCAATTTACCTCTTTGCAAATATTCAAATTATTTCCATGAGCGATAGTGTCTCCGCTTTGAGCCTCTTTCAGTGTGCAGAGTTCTTTCAGCCCCCTTTCCACAGATAACATGTGCAGATCTTGAGTGGTCTTCAATCCTTCCGGAACTTGAGGGGCACACAGCTCTTGACTAGATTCTGCGCTTTGAACTTCATATCCATTATTCGGTATTCCAAACTCAACACTGCCCTCGGGTTTGTCATGAGAAAACTCATCTACTCCAGATGATAATCCTTTATCCTTTGGTTCAGATTCATTTTCTTCCTGAAATTTAGAAAAAAAGAGACATGCTAATTTTAACTTCTTTTTTTGTGTTACTGTGCTTTTCCAAATGAATTGTTTTTATAAGCTTTAAAATTTAATGACAAACTTACTCAAATTTAAAATTCGGGCTCCCTTGAACAGAATAGATGTTTAATAGTTTAAGATTAAAGTTTCGGATTTCTGCGTGCACTGTAAAAAGTTGTTATGCGATTCCAGAAGCAGGCAGACTCTTTCGTGTAGTCTTATAATTTTTCTATAACTGTATAAATTTGAGGATTTGTATTTTATCGTTAGGTGTATACAGGAAAGGCTAAAACGATTTTTTTATATAATCGGCGATCACTTGTTCAACTATATGCCAAACTGGCAGCATTTGCTTATAACACTCGGAGGGAAGTGGTGGGCTTTTGTGACGAAACACATAATTAACGAGCCATCATCGCTCCCAACAGGGACGCATCCCGTATCAACACCCATATGTTTTCCGGGATTTCAATACTGATCCACGGCATGAGAGTCAACCAGTTACGACCGTACGTATTGTGCAAATTATATTATTATAAAATTAAATTTAAAATCCATTACCGGCTATTAGATAAAATAAAACACTGGAACAGACAGTAATAAGTTTATTTTTTTTAATTTTCCTAATACCATAATGCAAATATCCGAAGTTTTAGACTCAAAATTATAATGGAGCAAAAAAATGACGCAATTGATGAAATAAATATCCTAAATAAACCAATTAAGCCATAATTATCCATAGAAAAATATCGGGTTATATAACTATTAATGTATTCTGAGTGGAAATATTGATGTGACACTTAGTTTATTGAAAGTGAAGGCTCAATAAAATTTTGGAAGTTTATGTAAACAGTAATACCCATTTGAAATTGTGTAAAAACCTATTTAATGTAAGAAAGAATTTTTAAAAAAACTTACAATACTCTCCTGTGAAGTTCGTGGGCTATTGAGAATACCTTCCAAAATATTCTTTCCGTTCGCAGGATCAATTATGGGTAATGTCTTTTTGCTTTTGACAGGGGCTTCACATTGATCTTTCGGAGTGTCTAACGAAATAAAAATGTGCATATTTTTTAATGTGGTGCTTTTTAGTAATATTTAAACAATGTCGACTTATTATTTTATACGAAGAACATTAAAAGAACTTTACTGATAAAACAAAAAAAATATATGGTTGTGCTAGACCCACTCTTTAAGTCTTCAGGAGTACGTAGTTTTAAAAAGCAATTGGCATTAGGGAATCGTGATGATGATAAACTGACAGGACCAACCTTGCTGAGCCTAGAGCCTCTAGTTGGTCGACATTATTGGTATTAGTGGGAGAAAAAGTTTAGCATTATCTTTAAGTCGAGTCCAAGGGCGATCTGTCATTCCCTGAAATCTACTGCAGAATGTAACCCAACTTTGTGTTGTATGATCTAACTGTAAACAATTGTTCGCACTGTTATTAGCCAACACAAAACCGAAGTTTCTTATAACACCTAATATAAAACGATCATAATTTTTATTATTTACTAACAAAAATTCCCGCTTTTCGCACGGAGTTAGTAAATAACGCACCTAGATTTAAAAAAGCCTATAGTTTAATTAAGCGAAAGATTTTTGGTGGTTTTTAAAATTTAATTTTTCTGGAGAAAAAATCTTATTTTTTTTTTTTTTTGGATGAGAACACCACCAAGAGATTGCGCTCTATCTTTTAACTTTATGTCCGTATACAATCAAAGAGGTGTGCTAAAGAATGGAAATCAAGAGATGCAAGTTGTAATAACTCAGTTTGTTTTTAACACATCGTCACAAAATAAAGCAAAAAATCTACTTCTGAACTCCTATTTCAAGTTTGATTAAAATCTGTTCAACAGATACTGAGACTAGAGCAAATAAAATTTGACTTTAACATCGATTAAAAAATTTATAGGAAAATATTTGTATTGTTGTAACTCATTTTCTAATTAATATATTACAAACACTTGACTTTACAACCTAATTCAAAGTAAAAACTAGGATTTTATAAAATACGGTCAAAATAACACCATTAGTTTTAGAGATATGAGCGAACAGACAATGATCCCCCTGTTATTTTAATAATATAAAAAAAATGAACTCATTTGGAACCTATTTTTTAAAAAAAAAAAAGCTCTTATGAAACTAGCCTGACTAAATAAACTTTCCTATGTTCTTTAAAATAGCAAATAAATTAACTGAATACTAACTGTTTTGTAAAGATCGATTGTAAGAGTTCCATAAATCCTCGTAAGAACTTTGCTTAGACCACGGTACCTAAAAAAAAATTCAATTTAATTTCATTTAGTAGTAAGGCAGCATTGCGCACCACAGAAGTTTACGTTTCATATTGATAAATTTCCCTGTATGCAATTTTTTTTCTTTTTTTACCAATTAATGGTTTACGAGAAAAATAAAATAATATGTTTCATATAGCTAAATCACAAATCTTTTATAAAATAATATATAATCGAACCAAACTTTTAATTTTCGTAGATTACTTATTTAAGCTCTTCAAATTCAATATAATATATATATATCATAATGTATTTTATTTTTAACACGTTCAGTGCATTTACAAGTGCGATACTACGGGGTCAATTGACTCTGTGCAGTAACTATCCGCAAGTGCTTCACAGAGTCAATCCGTTAATCCCCAAGTTAATCGACATCGTACCGCACTGAACATGTTATTTAACTTTTACCGCCAACCAGGCACTAACTTAGTAAAAAATACAACAAAAGTTAATTAATATAACGGTAAAATTGGGATGTTTAAAAAAAAAATCTGAGAATCGAATAATTTTTGGTTGGATATGGATTAGGGTGGAGCGAAAAAAATCAAAATTTGATTAATGTAAAGTAATAGTGCGGAAAAGTTGCCTTTCGTATACATTATTCACCATGTAAAAGGATTTTGATAGCAAATAATATCTAGAGGTTCCCCTCAGGGCTTGAAATTTACCAATAATAGGTAAAAATTGAATATGTTGTAACGCACTATTAGTCCAGTCAGCAAAGGGTTCAATTCAGAAAAAAAATAGGGGAAAGCTGGAAACAATTTTAATCATTCCAAAAAGTGTTCTGTATGATATATTAATTTTGCTCCACGCCGGCGTTGGCCGCCATTTTGGAAAAATGGTGGCCAAATTCAGTTTTTTGTGATTATCTCCTTATTTTTAAAATTTATAGAAAATATTTCAATTACAATATTATTCCCTAAATAATTTTACACAAAAATGCAATTTACATTATGTTTCTGCTACTCACCATTTAGACGCTAGAGGCGAATAAAGTGGATACTAAATCACCAAGTAGCATGAAAACTCAAGAAACCGCTTTGACAGGACGTCTTTTGTTCCTTACTTTGATTAAAAACATCTCTATACCTCATGAACGTATAATTTAACAAAAATGGTTGTTTGACGTTAAGATAAAGTTAATTTTACTGAGGGGATTTTGCAAATAAGTGTTATATTTCCATTTCTGAAAGAGATTTCACAATGGGCTCCCATAGAGTTGAAGAATAAATCTTCCTATTTATTTCCAAGTAACTATTCCGACTTGGAACACTCTTCTACAATCCAAATAACATTTTAAATTCCAATATTGATATTGAATTATTATTCGAAACTTAAAATAGTTCCATAGAGCTAAATTTTATCATTCAACGTATGAATATAAGTACTATATTACTTTTAGTTGTCTGATTGCTTGAATAGTATTACTTTGTTCAAAAGGAGGAAGAGCGCCAAAATGGCCTGCTTCTGTTAAAAAAAATTCTATCAGAATTTTTTTGTCCTTGATCAAATCCTACTTAACCAATGGATATGAATCACACATTAAAAAAAAACTATTATAAACTCAGGAAACATTTAAATTTAGCATTATGTCCTCGAATTTTACAGAACTACTAGAGTATTTTCTTTCACCTGGCTTTTAAATGATGACATAATTTTTTTAAAAAACGTTTGCTTACACCTAGTGTTTACTCTCATAGTGTGGAACTAATGCGACGTTAATTAATCAAACCGAACCCACAGTGTGGAAGGACAATAAATAATCTTTGCCCAATAAAAATAAATTCTTAAAAGGCTTTCTAATGTTGTAATGCAAATAACTATTGATGCCATTGGAAAAATATAGTGCAAATACTCAGTCACGGAATAGTTTGCAAGGCTTGTTTCCCTAATAGACCTCAATTGTTACATTTAAGTCGATAATGATAGTTTAGTGCTACACAAATTGTATTCATGCCTCTTATTATTATTGTAACCTGTTAATGATCTTAGACTAACGCATGGCTTTTGAAAACTGGTGAAATCGCAAGATCACCATACAACACATACTTACCATGTAGAAAAAGCACTCCAGCCTTGCTGGAGTCAAATACATGAGGCGTACTTTGTTGTACCGAACTATAATATGAAGGTAAAGAAATATCAGAAAAAATCGTAGTTGTAATTTTTATATATACGGGAACTGACTTGAAGTAAATAATTTTGGGAGTGTACATAAAGAAATTTAGAACTATCTGCATACAATGATAATATAGAAAATATGACTTGTGTTGAAGCTGGCATTTTTTTTTAGTTTTATGAATACGAAATACATTACTAAAACGTTAATTAAAAAATATTATGCGTGAATGAGGTATTGAGAGGTTTTTAAACAAAGTAAGAAACAAAAGACGTCCTGTCAAAGCGGTTTTTTGAGTTTTCATGGCACTTGGTGATTTAGTATCCACTTTATTCGCCTCTAGCGTCTAAATGGTGAGTCACAGAAACATAATGTAAATTGCATTTTTGTGTAAAATTACTTAGGGAATAATATTGTAATTGAAATATTTTCTATAAATTTTAAAAATAAGGAGATAATCACAAAAAACTGAATTTGGCCACCATTTTTCCAAGATGGCAGCCAACGCCGGCGTGGAGCAAAATTAATATATCATACAGAACACTTTTTGGAATGATTAAAATTGTTTCCAGCTTTCCCCTATTTTTTTTCTAAATTGAACCCTTTGCTGACTGGACTAATAGTGCGTTACAACATATTCAATTTTTACCTATTATTGGTAAATTTCAAGCCCTGAGGGGAACCTCTAGATATTATTTGCTATCAAAATCCTTTTACATGGTGAATAATGTATACGAAAGGCAACTTTTCCGCACTATTACTTTACATTAATCAAATTTTGATTTTTTTCGCTCCACCCTAATATGGATGTACCAAACTGGAATAAAATGCCTTAAGCCGTGATACCACGTAAGTTACATTGGATTTCAGTTACGTGGTATCACGCCTCAAGCGATAATTTGGAGAAATTACAATAGACTATCGTTTTTTGATGTATAACAAACCAGAAGTCTGTACTTTGTAGAGTGAAAAGTGAACTTTCAAACAAATATTCGAAAGCATATGCGAACTGAGATAAAATGAACTCTTTAATCAGAACGTCAGTGAAGGAAATTAGAAATCGTAAAAACTATTTTTAAGCGAGAATAACTGAATGTCGTGCATGTACATTAATATTTCAAACCACATTAATATTTCAACATAGTACATTAATATTTCAACCGTATTTATTTCAACATAGTACATTAATATTTCAACCGTATTTATTTCAACATAGTACATTAATATTTCAACCGTATTTATTTTAAATTTGAAGTTATACAGTTGCCATTTTAATAAAATCTTTGACCTAAATTAATAGCATACATATAACTTCTCCATTCATTTAAACGAACCAATATTTAAAATGACCCATTCATTCAAACATCGATTACAGTAGATTCTCCACAACATGACCCCTCACGGAACCAGTAGAACATGTTCGTACGACATTTTCGGATATTAAAAAAAAATCCGTACTAAAAGATTTTTTTTTAATATTTCATACAAACTGATCAACCGATTTTGACTTGAAGTGGTGGAAAGATGTCGTCTTATAACGCGGGAGTCGTTGTAAGGTAGGTCTATTGTATTTACATGAAACTTTTTATGAAAGATCTTGAATTTCAATACAGAATTATCTCAATTGGAGCAGCTCAAGTCAAATGCCAGAGCAAAGTACGAAGTATATTTACTGCTGCTTGTGAGGCCGGCCAGCTAGGAGAAAATATCTCATCCAGCAAATCGAACTTGTAATCTGGCGAAGTTGGAACCGGACACTTCCTCGCCGGATTCATGCTGTCGGACAAGTAGAAAGGACGATATTTGGAAGAAGGCATCCCATGGTACCCTGAATTGCACTATGAAAAATAATAAAAGCTTATCAAAAACAGCGCTCCGAATGCTTGTAATATTAATATCTGCAGACATATACTTATGCAGTTTAAAGTCCCTTACAACTGCGCATTTTTCCGTCTTTCCAAGAATTCCGTTTTCATAGTCCCTATTGCAAGCAAGTGTAATTTTGTTATTAATAGGTATATATTACGTTATCTACAAAAAATAACTTAAAAATATAAGCCTTTCTGCTTCCTGACTGGATTCCATTGTGCTGAAGAACAAAAATTAACCATCACGGATTGTTACGGAAAAAGAAACAAATAAAACTAGAATTTCAAAACATAAGAGATTTCTTTTAATCGTTTGTAAGCATTTGGATTTTGGAAGAATATATATTTGATAAAAAGGTAGTTTTCATCAGTGTATACTGTTAAAAATAGGTACTCAAAAGTAAGTGAAATATACTCATTTTTGAGTACATTCGATGAATAACATGGCTTCGAATGCATAAGTCTCGATTAATAATAAGACATGTACTCAAAAATGAGTACAATGAGCAAAAATGAATAAAATGAGAGCCTACATAAATCACTTCAATAAATGTCAACAATTACAACCAAGACTTACAGGAATCGAATCCTGATCCTCAGGCACCGCAGTCCTGAGTCTTATTCATAAAATTACAGGGGCGACTTGAAGAAGTTATCAACAGAAAAAATATTAAAAAGGCGTGCTAAAATAATGGGAATTACAATAATTGAGTTGTAATAACTCGATTTCCATTTAAGCAATCGACATCAAATAACGTGGAAAACCATCTTCTGAACAACTATTTTAAGTTTGTTAGATGTTTTCTAAATTTAAATGGCTTGAACAGAACCTGAGATTAGCATTATTAAATCACACTGCTCAATTTTGAGAAAGTATAGTTACTTAAATTTGAGTACGTTATCGCTCATTTATATTCTACTCAAAGATATTGTACTCAAATAAAAACGAATAGATTCAGGTACTCATTCTTAAGCACCTATCATTTTTTACAGTGTATGTGGTTTATTTTTGAAGGTACAGTTATCCTAGGTACTTAAGAATATTAGGTATATGAAGCCGTTATTTGCTTCATCTCCGGTTTAACGAAAACGAAGTTATCCATTTAATATATTAAAATGTTCTTTAATGAAATTGATTTTTTAGCAATGTGAGTTTTTTTCTAAGAAGAGAACAGTTCATTTTGAAAAATGTTTAAATGATTCATATGAACATTTAATAAAAAGTAGCTAGCTACTACATTTGAACATCTCGGAAAGCTCCTAACTGTAAAAAAAAAAAAAAGAAGAAAAGAGAGAGAGAGAGAGAAATAAACATTTTTAAAAACCTTTTCTTTTGTTTAAACACCACATTAACTGGTACTTTAATAACTAAAGTTAAAAGTATTTAAAATAGTAGCATACTTTATAACTTGTAGAATAAAGTGGACAACTTCTAGGATAACATTCCGGCAAAATGCGATGGGAGCGAAACATCTAAAAGAAATGAATATTCAAAATAAATAATGTAATGGGTCTAGTGTTATTTGGTTTATATTTATAAGCTTTAAGGTTTTAAAATCGATATTTTGAAATATATATATTAATTGTGAGTCCTAGATCCCTCTGATCTTCTTATAAACATTCTGACTGAATGTGCACTGTAAAACGATTTCACGGCAAGACACAGATAATTCCTGCAAGAGCAAATAACTCTGACCGTAAACAGGTATTCACCGCATTATACGTCTATTAATAATGTACATTTTGAGCTAAATATCGGTTTGTTTCTTTTCTTTAAAAAAGTACTATTTCTCGCTCAAACGATCGCCAACTCATGAAATTTTGTTGACACAACGGTTATTTAGGCAAATACAAAGTCGGACTACTCTGAGTAGGATCTCCACAAGTAGTTTGTTTCCTACTTGGAACTATTTTCCGACTTTGTATCAATTCCGACTTTGTATTTGTGAACACGATACATAAAGAACTGTTAAAGGTACGGTAATCATACTTGGTATACAAGTTCCATTTTGAACAATCGAAATATCGATGTCACGTAAACAAGTGGGCAGAGTTACTTGCTGTAAATTGAACCAATGAGAGACACAAAATGGAAAAGTAATCTGACGTCATTTTGGCGATGGTGCTATCACAAAATGACGATTGGAAAACTAACGAAATTACAGTTACGATTCGAATTTGGGCATGCTTTTAAAATATATTACACGCAACCACACTGTTAAAAATAGTTACTCAAATATTAGGAAAATGTACTCATTTTTGAGTACATTCGATGCTTATCATTGTTTCAAATACACAAGTTTCATTTTTGAACATGTACTCAAAAATGAGTAAAATTTCATAAAAAGAGCAGTTGCTTGCCTACATCGGCCTTTCATAAATCACTTTCAATAAATATCAACGTTACAACCAAGACTTACCAGGAATCGAACCCAGATCCTCAAGCACCGCAGTCCAGTGCCTTATCCGTTAAACTACCAGGGCGACTTGAAGAAGTTATAAACAGAAGAAAGGTTAAAAAGGTGTACCAAAAGAATGGGAAGTAAGATAATTGAGTTGTAATCACTCGGTTTCCATTTAAGAAATCGACATCTAATATTGTAAAAAAAAAAACATCTTCCGAACAACTATTTTATGTTAGTCAGGTCGCTTAGTTAAGATCACTTGAACAGAAGCTGAGATTAGCATTATTAAATCCAACTGCCCTTTTTTGAGAAAGTACGATAATTTAATTTGAGTACGTCATCGCTCATTTACAATGCAATTGTACTCAAAGACAAACGAGTAGGTTCATGTACTCATTTTTAAGTATAATTTTGTACAGTGTATATTTGCGCATGTGTGCAAAGCATATTATGCATGGTTGTCAATTTAAACTGCAATCATATTTGGCGACATTGATTTTAACGCCTTGGCGGACGGCCCCCTTATTTTTTACTGACATTTATTTCGGCGGAATAAAATTAGTGACAATTTTTTTTAATAAAAATTAACGATTTTTTATTTCAGAATAAGAACTTACGATATCAGAATCAGGTTTCATGGTAGAATGACATGCAGGACGTGCATTAGATAAGTTGCTGCTGCTTGATCCAGAGCAATTCTCCATTTGGTGCAAATACAGCTAAATCATCAATAAATCAAATTAACTACACATTCATAAAAGTTCTTCCGATAGTTAAATAACATTGAAATAATAAACCTACTTTATCTTTCACGATCTCGTGATCCTTCAAGCTCTTGGGCTTCTGCAGCGAGAACGGATGCAGTCTCAGTTGAAGTAAAAAGTCTCGTTCATATCTCCGGAAAGATGAGTTTGAAGGAATCATGTCCATATCCTCAATAGAGAAAACATTCATTGTATAATTATGCACGTACAATTATGACGCATCCCATATATGTATTAATGCATTGGAATTAGAAATTTTTGATTTTTTACGTGAAACGTCTTTAAAATCAGCTACATGGGGGATCAGGACAAAAACATCACGTTAAAGTTTTTATAGGGATCCATTCCAGCGCTATAGCTCAGCGAAAATTTGCAGGATTGACATAAATTTGTTCTCGTTCGATAGAAAATTGGGTACACATGCGTATAAGATCTTTAAAAAAGCAAGAACGTCTCTTTTTTTGTTGGCCAGTTTTTGGTTTGCGACCATTCCCTATTTTTATAATATACTGAAATGATGTTTTACCTAAAACTTTTGTGGACGTTCTCCAAAGCAGCCACATGCGATTTTTTTTTATCTTTAAGCTATAGACAAAAGAGATAGATATGTTGGTAATTTTTAGTATGGATATTGTATTTGCATATTTAACTCCAGACTTATGCACCATTAACATAATCTATTTAATCATTTCAAACTCGTATATTTAATTTTCAAGTGTTGAGATCACTCATTTAGGGCATATTTAATTTGCTATGCTCCCGGTGAAGTCATCCTTCAGAAGACGTAGAACTGAATAAACTTCAATTCTTAAAAATATATAAAAATAATATTGTCTGTTTGCCACACACATTATATATAGAAAAATGAGCATGCTTTGGATCTAAGTTCGAATCCCGCGCAATGCTCAAAAATAATTTACCCCCGATGGAAGCCTGCCCAGACACTGATTTACGGCAGGGCATTCGGGGCATTTGCCCATAGCCGCCATTGTAAAGGGACCCCCAAAAATGCTTATAAAGCTAAAAAAAATGTGAAAAATATAAAAAATAAATTTATTTCTAACTAATGATTTTTTTATAATTAATTCACCATTTTTTTGTCATTATTTTTTGCGAAACGTCTATTATTTTATCCAATCAAATCAGTTTAATGTTTCTTACATTTTCATGGTGAATTTCATCTTTCAAATCGACAGATTAAAAACAATCACAATAAAGAGGTATTATACGGATAGATTTATAGAGATAGTATTATAAAGAAAGCAGTGGCGACTCGCCCACTACAGCAAGTACAGCCGGGCTGCACCTAAATTTATTAGTGTATTTTAAAACTAAAATCAGATATTTGACTAATTTTCTTAAATGAAGATTAGAATTGAAAATGAAATTTCTACGGTAGTAAACAAAATCTCCGATAAATAGTAAGCCTGTTACCGTAATACACAATTCAGGAGGGGGGAAAACTCCATTAAATCAAAAATGCAGCCGAAAAGCGAAATTCGAAATCGGCTGCATCGTTGCCATGGCAACCTCTACGTAGTATGGAGATTCCTCCCATGCTAATGCACTGCGTTTGTGAGAAGGTACAGCCGAAATGATTTTTCTTGTTTTAGCTGCACTTGTGGTTCGATATCCTGATTGGTTCTTCGTGGGTGAAACGAGAACTTACGAGAATATCTCCAAACGGAAATGGTTTTCGTGATACATTTACTGTGTGCTGTTGTTTCAGGACATGGTCCTGCTGTTGTTTCGTTATTTAAGTTAATATTAAAATTGACCGATTCGCATGTTTAAAAAAAAGCAGGATTGCTTTAATTTAAAAAAAAAAAAGTAAGTATTTTCTGTTTTTTTCGCATGTTATCATTTCGTAAAAATTGAAAGGAAACTTTGATTTGAGTAGTGAATAATAAAGATTTTTTTTTTCATGTATGGTTTCTGGAAAATAGGGGGAGGGGGGGGGGGTATTCACATGATTTCGGCTGCACTAACATTTTCGACCACGGGCCGCCACTGAAAGAAAGAGGTATTACGGAGATAGTTTTTTTTTTGAAAAATCAAATACTCTTATTCTCTACTTGCATTGAAGTAAATCTCAGTTTGTATGTATATAGCTAATATTAAAAATGGAAAAAATGCCAAAGTGCAATAAAATTTTCCGTTTTCAAACATTTATTAGTCGGAAATTTATAGAAACCTTTACTTGAATGGAATCACATGATTATATATATTTAAAATATTGAATTGTATAAGTATCTTACTTAAATGAGTTGTCTTTATATTATTCGTAAATATATGACTTAAGTAAAACCAACTACACGTTTTAGAATGGGTAAAATATGTCAATTTTATAGTGTTAATCACTTGGCAAGGCATATCTTACTTATTGGCGAAAAAATATTTACGCCTAATAATATAAAAACCTAGACTTAAAGTTAGTGAAAATTAATCTTGCGATGTGGCATTAGATGGGTTGCCAAGCAAAATTAAAATCATCCAATTCGAAATTTCATTGCATGATAATTGGAATTAAGTCACATATTTTATACTAACCCAAATTGTCACAGTTCATTAAAGGTAATTTTCAAATATGCAGGAGAAAAGTTTTATGTAGAAAGACAATAATGTGCGAAAAATTTCAAAATAAAGAACACTCTTCGATCCCAGATTATTTTTAAAATTCGATTGTTTTATTAACAAAGTTTGAGAATTTGTTAAACTCCTCAAAGAGTAATTTTATTTTTTAACGATGTCAACAAATTAAAAACACAAGAATGTTCTTTTTTGTGATATTTTATAAGTCTCGATTACTGATTGTGAATTTGAACCAAGAAAGGAATATGATTAATCTGGATAAGAACGTTAAAAGAGCATACATTTTGTTTAAATCTTTAAATATTAATTACTAAAAAAAGATTTTTAAAAAAATTAAGTGGTAATATAGTCTTGAAATGTATGCACTTTTACTATGTTTAAGCTCATAGTGTTTTATACTTACAGTAGCTGATGATCAAATCTAGAGTAACTCAATATTTTCCTTGAATACAAAAATGTAACAAGTCCTAAATTCTTACATCAATCAATGGTAATAAAATTGCAATAAATAACCACTTATATTCCGCCTTAGAAATTTTACCTTAAAAAATTACGTAAAATATAAATCGAAACTCAAAATAATGGAAAGTAAAGCGATTGGCTCATATATGTTGCCATATTTACATGAAAGTTTTTAATTCTATTTGCACGTAATTTTTTTATTCGTTGACGCGAAATCTATTATTTATCCTCATACATTATAAATTTCGATACCAGGATAAATGACCTAGTTAAATGCGGAAGAACAAACAATCTATTTTGCATTGCTAAAAAACAAATACATGTTTTACGGTTTTATCCTACTGATGACGTCTGTGCATACAGCTTATCTTTTAAATACATCCAGAATTTAATATCTTGCTGTGGCAACGAAAAACTGACATGCTGAAATGTTGACATTCATAAATTCCTGTATTGTGTGACAATAGCATTTAATTATGTCAATTTGTACCAAGTTTAATTTTGTTCTCCATTAATTAGTAATCTAAGTTTTAATTTGATCCCCCGAAAACCCAGTATAACTCTACATTTTACTCTTCACGTGAATTCTTTAAAATTGATCTTATGTTGCCCACTGTAAGAATATTTATAATATTCAAAACTATAAAATTTAAACATATTAAAATTATGTAAAATGTTGTTGTCTTGTAATAAAATTTAGGATTTAAGTCAGGGGTAAAGGTTTACTGTACGGTCACCCTTGGCGACTTTTTCAAAATCTCGCCAAAAGTCGCCATTTTGGCGACAGTTGTCCAATAGGGTTGCTGCAATTCCTTGTCGTTACGGAGGGGGGTTGCCATTTAAAAAAAATTTATCGCCAAATGCGGAAAAATCGCGCCAAGGGTGACCGTACAGTAAACCTGACCCAAGTCAGGAAATATATTCTACATTGTTTTCAATTAAGTCTTTAAAATGTATCAATATTTATACTTCATTTTACTTAATACTTCCTAGATAGTTATTTTTAACTTTATGTTGTAAATTTGAATTTGCAAGTTAGAAATTTATGTGTCACAGATTGTTTTAATTGCATATATACTGCCAAATACTTGCAAAATATTTTATATAAATAGTATATACAGACTATCCAATTTATTCTGTAATAAAAATCAGATATTTTTCTGCTACTAGGTCATTATTCGATTTAATTACAAATCACTTTCATTGTTTCTTAACTCCCACTAGTTGACTGGAAATATTTGAACTTTGTGTTTTCAGAATAGTTGTTTAAGTAATTATCTCTATTAAAAACTTACACTTCACTTTTTTTAACAATAAAGGCTTAGCTTAATCATCTACCAGGTTAAACCTTTCTTGTTTGATTGGTTGACATCGTATGTCATGTCTTGCACAGGCACTTAGGTGGAGGGGGGAAATAAAATACCTAAATAAATCCGTTTCTCAATAACTGAACCCCCCACCCCATGAAAAATCTATACCTGGTCTTGCAATGTTTGGCCCGTATGGTTTTCAGGAGACTATAGAACAGCCGAAGGATTAACAGAATAGAACAGATAGACTTACAGGCCCGTTAATTAGAATTCAGGATAGAACTTACAAAAAAATGCATTTTTTTTTCTAATTCTTGAAATTTAATGCAACAAATATTTAAAGGAAACAGTGAGGTATGTGAAATGTCTTATGTATGCTGCAGAAGTTGCATGGGCAATAGAGTAGCACTTTAACAAATTAAACACTTATAAGCTGTACAACTTCTGATAAACAACGGTTTCAGTTAGGTGGATTATATATTCCTCAAACGTGTACACTTTAACTAATGGTACCTGAAAGGAATAGTTATGATAATTGGGATTTTCAGTTACTACTGTAGTTTAATTCTTTCGGAGAAATAAATCATCCATAGAACATAATTACCTTGCATACATCAATTTCGAATACATGTTTAAGTAATTTCATTACAAATGTAATAATTTTCTATTTTTCCCATAGGGTAATAGCCGAAGGCAAAATGATAAAAGGATGCTACCGTCTCTTCAAAATAGAAATTCTGATCCCTTTGCAGCATCTTCTTCAAATACATTAAGATACACTTCATATAGGGTAAAAATATTTTAAACTTATTTAATTAATTTTGCTGTGAATCTTTAGTTTCCTTTGTGGAAATAAAAGGCTATTAGTCTTGTAATATCCCTCTCCCTAGAAGAGGTGGAACAAGCTATCAAAATACTTAAGCAAAATAAGGTCCCAGGCCTTGATTGTATTCCAGCTGAACTTTTGAAACAAGAAGGCTCTAAGTTAGCTGAGGTAATCATACAAGATTATCTTGTCTATTTAAAAAGACGTGATGTTGCCTTTGAACTAAACTTGTGGCATTGTATATGCCCGATTCATAAAAAAGAAAACCTGACAGTCTACACAAATTATTGTGACCTCTTGAATATTACTTATAAATACTTTCCGAATATTTTATTTGACAGGCTATTACCTTTAGTGCAAAATATACTTGGAAAATGTCCATGTGGACAAATCCTAGAAATATCTAGAGTGTTTGAAATTGATATGTACTATCTACTTATTGATTTCAATGCGGCATATGACATTGATCGCCGAATGCTCTTAAGGGCTCTGGATGTCTCAGAGAATTTGATCAGACTTATAAAACTGACCTTAAACTAAACTTTTTCTTGTAATAAATTATCCAGAAATTAACAGAATATATCAACATCAAAAATGGTGTACGACCAGTGATGCCTTTGCTTTCCTACTCTTCAATTTGGCCTTGGAATAGACTATCCATGATTCTGGTATTAATACCAGAGGAACCATTTTTACCAAGTCAGTTCATATCTTCACCTACGATGATGACAATGTCATAATTGCTCGAACTACAAGGGCATTGACAGCAATCAAGAGATCAACCTCTAAAATATGCCTGAGTGTTAATAAAGGCAAAACTAAATATATGCCCATGAATAACACAGCTATAAACCTGAAATTTTTCGAAATAAAAAGTCACAAATTTGAGCTTATTGATGGGTTTACTTACCTTGATTCAAGTGGAATAGCCAGAACAACTTGGATATGGAGATCAAATGACATACATTTGCTGCTATTATATGTCTTAATGCTGAAGAAAATGCTTACAATCAAAATGAGTAAAAAGAAAAACTAAAATAATTTGGTATAAACCGTTATTATACATATACTCCCATATGGTTCAGAGACCTGGGCCTTGACAAAATTGCTCGACATCTTTCTGAGGAAGATTCTGGGTGCAATGTATAAGGTGGCATAGATACAACAATGAGTTATACAGGGTATAATGCAGATAGGCTGATTTAATTAAACATGTTAAAATTAATTACATGAAATTTGCTGGCCACATCTGCCGAATGGAACCCTTCTTCGTGACATTCAGGATGTTTAATTATTACAATCCAATTGTGTATACTATGAAGGATTTTGTTATTTGAGATTTTGACATTGTCTCAGATGTTTGTAAAAGTTACTTACTACAAATGTGATAGCAGGAAATTTTTAAATTATGGTATCTGATAAAATTATCTGGCAAATGTGAAAACTATTTGTTGTTCTTTGCAAACTTCATTTTGATGTTAGTTTACGTTTCTAAGGAATAAGCATTCCTGCAGACTCCTATATTTAATTAAGAAAAAACATGAAAGTATTCACATGTACTTGATATAGTGCTATGTTGACGTTGTGTTATGTAATGAGATGTCATAATTTGCTGCACTAAGGGGGTGTGATCTCCCAATTGACGGCTCCAATTGCCCGATGCCCCATCAACAGCAGGAGCCGAGTTGCTGTAAAGTTCAAATTATGTGCATTTTAACTTTAAAAAAGTCTTTATAACTATACCTGTTCCAAATTATAATCAAAATTAATAGCTTTGAGTGTAACAAGAGTAACTGAAAACATAAAAGATATAATAATAATATTTTTTTTATAAACAGTAATTAAAGAAGTATGTAAAAAAAAGTGAAAAATTAACAAGAATACATATATAACAGGGTGGCAACATAACCGGGAAATCAGGGAATTATCATGGAAATTTTTAATTCTGGAAATATCAGGGAATTTGTCAAAATTTCTCAAAAGATCAGGGAATTTTTCAAATTTGGGTCATTAAAATGGCAATTATCGTCTGTTATGCCCTCCATTCTGGTAATTTAGTTGTCAATAATTCCTTTTAGTTCTGAAAAAGAATTAAAAAAAGCATGGTTATGCGCATTTTCATATTTTCAGTTTTATTTTTGTAAAAACGTGAACCACCTATTGGTGGGAGAAGCAAAAGCAAAGTGTTGAACCTTGCATTGTAAACAATATGTGAGGGGCTAATGAATATGTGATTTATTGAAGATTGGAATAGGAAATATGAAGCATATAAAACATTTAAAATACAAAAGAAATAATTTGAAAAACTTGCTTTTTTTTTGCATTATTTGCTTTCAGAGAACATATTTAATTACTACTGTCAAAAAGTATTATTTATAATTTTTCATTTATAATGCAATATATTTATAGTATTATCATAGCGTGAATACTTTGTTTCAATACAAAGTATGTATTGCAACATTTCTTAATGTAATTGTAAAATCAGGGAAATTTTCGTGACACCATCTGGAAATCAGGGAACTTTTTTTGCATAATGTTGTTGCCACCCTGTATAATTTCCTCCATCGATGATTCCTTAATTAATTGAGAAAGGAACAAATGTAATAAAGCATTTGTGATCAAATAAAGTGTTGTAAAACTTAATGGAAATATTTGTCTTTGAAAATGAATTTATTTGTAGAAGAATAGATTAATTAAAATATGTGGTTTGTAAATGTTCATTAATTTCAGCCTAGCTTTGCTCCGCAACGACGCAATCATAGTAGAAAAGAACTAGCGGATAAAAAAGAAATCCCAGCAGCATCGGCTAATGCACAAGACATAAAACTTCATCAATCTGAAAATGCATGGGTTCCCTCTTGCAAGATGAAAGAAAATGTTGAAGGCAGTTCCGGAGACATGGTATTTTTGTTTAATTTATAAATATATGTTTGAAGCTGCTTTATTATATCATTAAAATTTTAGTTTAATTGACCATTCAACAAGGAATATTGTTTTTTTTAAAGTTCCCTATTAAAGTGTTGAAACTGAAACCCCACTATAGACTTTAAGACAACACTATTTTTTGTATTTTAAATGTTTATTGTATTTTTATATTAATCTTTAAAATATAAAAAAAAATTATTTAATTGTCATATAGATAGTTTTCATTTTAAATTAACATACATGCAACATTGAATTAAACTATTTAAACAGCCAAAATAACTATTTTGTGTCACACAGTTCCATTAAATTATATAATTGTTATAACTCAGTTAAAAAGTATAGATACAGCTTATTTAGTAAATTCTCTGAGAGGTTAGTAGATGAGTTACTCTATCTCTCGTATCTAAAACTGCTATAACATCAACTTCTATTATCAATTAATCTGATCGACAATTTTTACAAACTCTTCATTTGTGTTTTTTTTTTCTGATATTCATTCTCACGTATAACATGTTACGTTGCATATAAAAGTTTGTTTATAAGAAAAACTAAGAACCAAACACAGTTGTTAAAAAACAAAGAATTATTTTTTAAACCAAATAAACCATTTTTTTTTCTCTCTTTCTTTATGTGAAAAAACTTTTACTGAAAGCACTGGTTTCAATCAGTACTTTAACAAAAAAAATTGTAATCTAAACAACAACATTGTGAATGTTTTTGTCCACTTGATTTACTTTCTTGTTGCTAAACTTTTTAAAAAATTTAAGAATAAACTACGATCAATATTGAAAGTGGTATTCTGCGGCACCTTGTGTTTGGTGCAGCACAGCCGTAGTAGCTCGTGTCACAAGTCCTAACCAACCAATATCGAAAGTTAAAATTTAGTTTTAAAGAACTGCACATATGTCTACTCTTACTATCCTAGATTATTGCTTATGTTGAAGATCTTAAAAACCATAAGCCTAGATTAATGTTTTTTGTAACTTTATCATTTAAATAATGGTTTACAAACTGTAAGTTGAAACACACAAAAAAAGTGTAACACATAATAAGTTAATATACATTAATCCAGTGGCGGTTCGCCCACTACAGCAAGTACAGCCTGGCTGCACCTAAATTCATTAGTGTATTTTAAAACTAAAATCAGATATTTTACAAATTTTCTTAAATGCATATAAGAATTGCAAATGAAATTTCTATGTTTGTAAACAAAATTTCCAATAAATAGCAAGCCTGTTATCGTAATGCACAATTCAGGGGGGGGGGGGGGGGGGAAACTCCATTCAATCGAAATTGCAGCCAAAAAGCGAAATTTGAAATCGGCTGCATCATTGCCATGGCAACCTCTACGTAGTATCCCCCATGCTAATGCACTACATTTGTGAGAAGGTACAGCCGAAATGAATTTTCTTGTTTTAGCTGCACTTGTTCGATATGCTGATTGGCTCATGAGTAAAACGAGAACTTACGAGAATATCTCCAAACGGAAATGGTTTTCGTGATACATTTACTGTAGGCTGTTGTTTCAGGACATGGTCCTGCTGTTGTTTCGTTATTTAAGTTAATATTAAAATTGACCGATTTGCATGTTTAGAAGAAAGCAGGATTGCTTTAATTTTCAAATAAAAATAAGTAAGTGTTTTCTATTTTTTTCGCATGTTATCATTTCGTAAAGATTGAAAGGAAACTTTGATTTGAGTAGTGAATAATAAAGAATTTCCGTTCATGTATGGTTTTTGGAAAATAGGAGGAGGGATTCACATGATTTTGGCTGCACTAACATTTTCGACCACGGGCTGTCACTGCATTAATCTGTTTTGAATCAACAAAGTTGTGTGACTTGCACATTGTGACTATACAGCATAAAAAAAAAGAGGCATGAAAATTTGGAACTTTTTAATCATTTATGCACTAAAAAACACTTTAAATTTAAAAGTAATTTAAATGGTTTTTTTGCAGGAAAGAGATACACTGAAACGGAATGTGCAAAGTGTGCTGAACAAAATAACATATCAAAAGTTTAAGACACTTCTTGCCCATCTTAAGAGGTTAAATATTAGCACAGAAACTGAAATGGAACTTGTTGTGGATTTAATTTATGAAAATGCTGTCCATGAGCCTCACTTCAGTGCTATATATGCAAATCTCTGCAAGCATTTGGAAACGGTAAGAAATTGTATAGTTATATCTTTATTAAAGCTTGGCCATTATATTTATACCACAATTTAAAGGTTCAAAACCTTCACCTTAATAAAATATCTCATTGGAATTATGAGGTCATAAAGTTTCTTTTAAGTGTGCTAATTTTTATTATTTTGAAAAAAAATTTAGCAAAATTCAAATTTATTATTTATACTTTAGGTTTTTTTACCAAAGCAGTAATATATTACTAATATTTTTATTTTAATAATAAAAAGTTTTAATT
The DNA here is from genome assembly GCA_963932185.1 of Troglohyphantes excavatus. NCBI lineage: Eukaryota > Metazoa > Arthropoda > Arachnida > Araneae > Linyphiidae > Troglohyphantes > Troglohyphantes excavatus. Next base: position 34,520,053 of record OZ010666.1, on the reverse strand, counting down.
TTCAGTTGACTTCGGTTATTAAAATTTCTAGATACAGTAGAACCTGATCCTATTATAATGGACCATTAAAACGAATTATAAAAATTTAAATCCTAGAGATTGAAGAGACATCCAACGCCATGGTTGAAGACTATTTGAATTTTATTATGCAATCAACAATTGACAAACTAAATGTATTTGCATATTATGTACTCTATCGGCACCTCCGTCAGTTATTAAATGAAGAAATAAGTAGGAAACAGACCCAAACCAATTAATGTAAGCGATTAACATGAACCAGATCCTTCTTATTCTAAAGATTAAGGCAAAGTATAGGTACATTCTGCCTTATTGTATTCGTTATAAACCGCACTTTCATTAAAACTGGCAACCATTAGTTCGTTGTAATGATATTCTACTGTGTTTTTGTTACAGACATTTAAATATGAATATAGTACAAATATATTTAGGTATATCAAATTTGATGTAGTCAATAATTCAACTTTTAAAGCTCATTTTATTCAACTACACTTTTTCCTCTCATCCTAAAGGTATTAGATTCAAATCTAAAGAAGACTTGCATAATTTACAATCTTCATTACTATCGTTTCAGTTACTGGCATGTATAACTGTTATAGTCACAAGATAATTATTCAGCATAAACCCCAAAAAATAGAAATGGACTTAAATAACAAGTCCTGATTTTATCTTCAGTGACTTAAAATACATTTCATACTGGCACATAAATATACATCAGGTTGTAAAACTGAAGTTTTCAAACTGTCTGTATCTCTACATAGGAAAGAATTAAGATAATATCTCATGATTGATACTGCACAAGCAATTATTAAAAAATATAAAAAAGACAGGCCGCAAATATTCATTTTTATGCTGTTCTTTACACAATTATAAGAATTTAGTTGTATTTCATTCACAGATTAAAATACCCATTGCTGAAAAATCAGATGAAACAATTGACTTTGCTACACTTTTGCTCACTAAATGTCAAGAGCAGTTTGAGGAACATTGCGATGCACAAGATAACAAGATTGACATTGTTGAAGAGGATGGGGTTAAGGTTTTGCCGGAAAATGCCAAGGATTTGCAATCTCCAATGCTGGAATCTTATTCTGTATGTTTTATTGTTTATTGATTTTTTTTGTGTGTGTTTATATGTATATTTTTTCAAATTCTCTTGAAAATGTTCTAATATAAGTCCTTATTTTTCTTTCTGTTGTGTATGAATCCCAAAATTCATTTTAAAAATTAGGATTTGTTAGTTATTTGTTTAGATTTAATTACCCGAGTTTTTTCTTTAATATGCAAAGTAAAACTATCTTTTTTTTATTTATCTTATTATCAAGCATTAATGTGCTGAAAATAACTTCTATAATTTTTAAAGTTATTTGAATTGTATGTAATTTATTTTTAGAAAGTTATTAATATATTCCATTTGCATGTAATTTTATATATTGATATGGAGAACCTATATATAAACTATTTCAACAAATCAAAATTAGCCTTCGTCATGCTTTATGTTTCTTATTAAAGGATAGCAAATTAAACATTGTAAATATATTTTAAATATGAGGGTGTTTGTTTCCCTTAATTTCTTATAGGTAATTTCCAATATGAATAAAAGTATAAAATTAACAAAAAATGCTGACACTTTCCATTCTAATTAATTTTTTTTATTGAAATATCTAAATATAGCCATTACGTAATAATTTAATAAAACACAAATAAAATATTTCTATTAATTCTTTCTTAGTAAATTTAAATTGTTGCATTGGATAATAAGTTGCTATTAATTCGTAATAAGCTTTTTTTTTCTATTACTTATCTATCTATCTATAACTATCTATTGTCTAGGGTAATCAGTGGCAGAGATTAAGGGTGGCGAGTGGGGCAAGTGCCACTCCACTTTCTGAAAATGGAAACAAATTTCATAAAATTTTAATGAAATTAGACATTTGCTTCCTTATTTTAGTCTTTGTCCCTTCACTCTTAATTTACAAATACCTCTACTAAAAATATTAAAGGAAAAATTTGTATTTCAATTATTTAGAAATAACATGGAATTTTTCATTTAAACTAAAATTGCTAAATAATATATACTGTCCTACTAGTTTTTTGCATCAATACTAATTTTTTTAATTCATAAAAACCACACTTATTACAGAAATATTTAAATTTATTTCAAGATATTCATAATTTAAATAATATCTGATAAAATAAACAAGACTACTTTTAATTAAAATCTACTTTTTACAAATATAATTTAAACCCATTTACAAACAAAATAACTTTAAGATTTCTTTGTAGAGTTTAAAACTTATTAAAGTTGAATACTAAAAATGCAAGAGTAATCATTATTTGTTTTCAGAATTGTGAATGTGTTGTAAAAGTTATTTCCATATTAAAATTTAAAAAAAAGGTTATACAAGCTCAAAGTTAATGAGGATAGTAATATCCATTAAGTTCTACAATCTTCTGCCAATCTTTTGGCAAATTTCCAAATCCCTTCCTCAAGAACTGTTGTGGCTGCGGCTCAAGAAATACATCAACCTCAGAAATGGTTTGTTTTGATGAGCTTTGAAGATAAAGGTGTGGGTACGAAAACAGATAATAATCTATAGGGACCATATCTGGGCTGTAAGGTGGATGTGCCATAATATCACGCTCTATCTGGTACAGCTTCCAGCTGATGTTTTCACTTGCAATGTAGTCAAAAATTGTCCTGATTTAAAAATAACTGTTTTTCTTCGATGCTCCTTTTTTGTTTAATGCGGCCTGACATTATTAAGCATCTCACCATACATGTCACTGGCGTGATTTTGTCTACCCTTTGTAGGTAATACTATATCAATCCCCTCTAAGAGGTCTACCACAGTGAGGATTATCTTCAAACGTAAAATCTTCGCTCTTTAATTTGCTATACCATTCTTCTATCATATGTAGGGATATGACATTGGATGCTAAACGATCAAATTTTCAATGATATTCAGCAGCAAAGAAATTGCCTTTATTGCTCTTAGAAGATAATCATGCCACAACACGGTTCACATGATAACTCCATTTCATGCACTGGTTTCATACAAAAGTTTATAATATAAAAATTGCAGAAAAGTGCATTAAAAAATACTTCTGATGAACCCAATACAAAAAACTGGTTGTATTTACGTTTAGCCGTTCCTTTGCAGCGGCTAATCCCATGCATGCCTTTGGACTCCAAAAAAAATTTTTGGACAACCTGATATTACTCTTAAATTTCTTTATTAATCCTCTGCCTGAAATTGATATAAAAGATCAACACTAAAAAAATGCTTTGAAGACGTATTTAATCAATTAATTTAATAACAAATTACTTTATGTGCTTTTAAATATTTTCTGTTGATAGAAAACAGAAGAAAAGTACAAAGGACCTGCTTTAGCAAGTGAAGGATATAATAAAAATAAGGCAAGGCGATTAGGAAATATCAGGTAAGTTTGGAAATTTACTAAGTTTTTAAGTATTTTTATTTGAGGTTTTATTCTGAATAATTTTTATATAAATCCTGTGTTAAAATTTTAAGTTTTCTCCAGTATGTATTGGGATATGTTGGCTATGTCAATTGTGTAATGACATGGATAATCCAAGTATTTCTAAATTAATATCAAATTTATCGAAATTAAAATGTTAGATTCTTCATATTAAGTATTAAAACATCATTACTTTTTATTCTGCTATTATGGTAAAAGATTATTTTAGCAATAAAGAAAAATATTTATTGTTTTGTAATTTTTCATTGGGTATTTTTTGTTTTCTTTATTATTTAAGCATATTGCCTTTCACAAGTCATACAGGGTTGTCTACATTTCTGAAAGTTTAAAAGAGCCATTTTATGTTTTAAGTTTTTAATTAAAGAGCATTATCTTTCTGTAACAAAATTTCATATATCTTGAGTATAGGTTAAGAGATAAATACAGAAGTTTGCCAAAATATATGCGGGTAGACTGCTAAGTGGGTATGTCAAAATATAGAATTCTGAGTTAAGAACATTTAATGTTTGTAACTTGCTTTGGCTGTAATGTTAAATGGAATGAATTATAACTCATTACTTTACTGGACAACATAATGAATATATTACCCACAAAATTTCGGAAAATTTTAATTTAGCTGCCTAGTAATTGAAAATGGTGTAGTTTATTTTTGAATTTTCTGGACTACACCATTTGGCAGCCAGTCCGCTCATATGCTACTCATTAAGTCTGGTATTTGAAAAAAAACTCAAAATAATTCTCTATGTTATTTGTTAATAGATATTTTAAGACTATAATTTCAAAAATATTAAAACCATTGTTGACAAATATATACCAATTTATCGTCAACAATTTCATAAAAGATTTGTTCCTTTTGTTAACCAATTTAAAAGTTGCTACTGGATTCCCACTCACCTTGAAAACAGAAAAAACGTGGGAATTGTTAGAGGAAATTAACAATTTCTAAACATTTCTGAAAAAGGCTGGGAAATTTTCTAAAAAAAATTTAGATGAAGATTCTTTATTAAATTCTTTTCCTTGCCATTTACATTTTCTTTTCATTATAAACATTTGTCAAAATGATAATTTCTTGAGATTATTTATATATATATATATACTTTGGTAAGTTAATGACTTAATTTTTATGTGTCTCAATGTTAATCGTTAAAAAAATCATGTATTTCTCGTTCTGAAATTTTTGGAAAACCTGAAGAAAAAACAGGGAATTTTAATCTTAATGTTGAGTGGCAACCCTGTTGCTATTTTACCAAATTAAACTTAAGCTTCTGAAACATATATATTAGTTTTACTATTCGTTCTTACACATTTTATTTATTTTTTAAAGGTTCATTGGGGAGCTCTTCAAACTAAACATGATTCTAAAGCCTGTTCTACAGGAATGCATGGAAATTCTCCTTCTGAAACAAAGTGAAGAATCCTTAGAATGCCTTTGTTTGCTTATAAAGACAGTGGGAAAAGAGCTGGAAAACTATGGAAAAGATTCCGAAAAGAAAGAAGTACTACTTTAGTCTTCTTTTTTTTTAAATATTTTGTTTATTTCTAATTCTGTTTCCTTTATTGACATTAAGCTTTGACAATTATTATTTATTTTTACAGATCGATGAGTATTTTATTCAAATTCAAAGGATTGTTGATGAATATTTAACAAGTACTAGAATTAGGTTTCTTCTTCAAGATATATTAGATTTAAAGACTGTAAGTAGCGTTTAAAAATTTCAAGTTCTAGAATTACTTATAGATTCTTTTAATGTGAAAAACGCAGTTACTTCATTTTTAGGGTATTTAGGGCACTAAACTCAGTCACATTGATTTTTTATGTCACATTACCACAGGGTGGCCCATGAAAGACTTTTATAAATAAATATTCAAGTGCTAGCCCAAATATTTGTACTCACCCTAAGACATACTTCTATAAAAAAAATTGTTTGCTTAATTGAAAGGTATTTAAGTGTAGCTCAAACTATTTAAAGTTTTACATTGTAATCCTATGTATATACAACATATAGTATGTGCATATAATACACACATACATACAAAAGTTGAGAGTCTCCCTATTCTTGTTACAGGACACAATGTTGAGAAATTACTAGGTGTTTCCAAATTGGCTGTGGGGAAGCAATGGCACATGCAATATTGCAAACACTCAATGATTAAAAAATTGCTGATCAGGATCGATGCTTGTGCTTTGATATGACTTCTACAACGCTGGACTCAACATTGGGGCCAGAAACTGTCTTCCTATCTTTGGTTCTAAAAGGGTTCAGACCCCAATGTTCATTCCAGTGTTACTTGAAGTCATATCAATGCACATGCATTGAACCTTGTCTGCAATTTGCCAATCAATCAATGAACATTTGCAATATTCCATGAGCCTTTGCTTCCCCACAGCCAGTTGGAAGTTTGGAAACGCCTAACAATTTTTGAACATCATGTTCTGTAGCAAGAATAGGGAGATGCTCAACTTTTGCATGTATTATGTGTATGTACATACATATGTATTATGTACATAAAAGTATAATGCAAAACTTTAAATGCATTGAGCGACCCTTAAATATCTTCATTAAACTGAAAATTTCTATGCAGGCATGCTTTAGGGTGAATACAAATGTTTGGGGTTAGCACTTGCACATTTAAAAACAAAAAGGTCTTATTTTTGGACTACTCTAATTGCCAGATTATCACTGAAGTTCCAATCATACAAACCTACAATGGATTGGCTTCTTGCCGTGACTTTATGTTGTAAAGCACCAAAGAGATTTTTATTATGTTATTCTGACATCCATGGCACAGAGATTCAAATCATAATTTAACTAATCAATATTATGTATTTTTTTTAATCTTTTGATTTTTTATGCATAGAATTTAATAGCTTTAAACCATTAATTTAAATTAATACGATTCTTTGATTTTCTAATAAAAAATTTCTTTTACAATTTGTGATTAATTCAATACTTTTTTAATATATATATATTTTTTTAATCTTTGATTTTTGTTTCTACAGAATAACTGGATTCCAAGAAGAGCTGAAAATGTTCCAAGAACTATTGATGAAATTCATAAAGAAGCAGCTCTTGAAGCTCGCAAGCAGTGGCAATGGTATCAGAATATGATGTACATTTCTGCCCAATCAGATAACCCAACTCGAACCGAAGGTCAAACTTGTATGATATTTCATGTATTGTATTACATTTCATACTTTTAACATTCGTTTTGTGTGGAATATAATGGGTTGTTGTATTTTTAGATTATAATGCTTGCCTGTGTGAAAGAGAAAAGTCTGCCACTTTTAAGAACAAAAGAAAAGATTCTCGTGCCTCAAACCAAACTGAACCTGATACAGTATGTTTCAAGTTACTTCTTTCTCTTAAAAAAAAAAATTTTTACATTTTTTTTACCATTCCTCAGATACTTTTGCATTGCTCTGATTTATTTTGTTTAAATTCAATTTCATAAGAATTTCAAAGATAAGATTGACATCGTTTTTGACTTCAAAGGAATACTTTCATTTCTCTATATATTATGTATATAAAGGTTAAAATAATGAATATTCCATAAAATTATTTACAAACAAACAATACTTTAATAATTAGTACCAGTGGATAAGAAATGTCATCCTCTATGTAGTCGGAACCCTTGAGCATAACAAGTTTTTTATTTAATGTCTTGTTTAGAGGTGATATAAAATAGGACATTTATGATCCAGTTTATAGGATAACAGATTGATCGGAAGTTTATGAGATTGAATCTCACTACCCCGGCCAAAGTTTTGCTGTTCATCATGAATTATTGCAAATTTTTTAAATCTTTTTTTGGAATTAATCCCAGAACATTCTGCATCTTGAGTTGGATGTTATTTAAAATCAAATTTTGTTTAAAAAATAAAATGGAAACCAAACCACAGGTTCAAGTCTTTGGTAAGACTTTAAAATGGATTCTCATATAATAGTGCAGTGTTCACTCTCAGTGGCGGCGATTGGGTGGTAAAAGTGGGGGGGCAAGATCAAGATGAAACAAGTGTGTGTGGAGCGGGGAGGTGGGGGGGGGGGGGGGGGTAGTAATAAAAATTTTGAACGAACACCAAAACAATAAATATTGCACATTTATATTTACTCTCTATTTTGAGTTATTTGAAGGAAAGAATACCAATTTAAAATAGGTACGAGACGCCCAGGTCGACTATTAACCCATTTTCGATTATTTTCCAATTTTTTTTTTTTTATTTTGGAGTGATACGGACTGTTGTAATGAATCTAATTAACAGACTTATTGACCGACCTCCAAAGGGATAGGCATCCTTTCCATTGGTGTCAGTGTTGAAAAAGAAATGGAGGAAATTTTCTTTCCTCACCCTCCCAATCCCTAGAAAATTTCCTGCACCATTTACAATTCTACATTTGTGGTGTGACTTTTGAGACCCTGAGGCAAATTCTTACAGTTTGCAGGAACGTGGGTATAGATTTTATGGAGGTTGAGTGATTGATTATTTCATGGGGGTTCAGTGACTGAGCAACGAATTTCTTTAGGCATCTATCCCTCTCACCAAGAGGGGGGAATCCTTAACCCCACAAAAATTAACAAATATATCTCACAAACCCCCACCAATTTTTTTTATTAAAAAAATTATTAATTTTCGTTCAAGTAAACATGAATACGTTGGCAGATAAATAGCATCAACAGTTATCATTGTCATTAACTATATTTAACAGTTATCAATAACTACTTTTAAAATTAATAAATCACTCCCTAATTATGAAATCAATTTAGAGAACAAATTTAAAGCTTGAGATTCCTTATAATATATGTGTGGTAACGAACAATAAAGCCGCCGTTAGCCAGCTCAAGTGTTGTCCTCGTTATATATGACCATTGTTCAAAAATACGAAGCATTGTTCCCGGATTTTTCCTTGTAGAAGGGTCCCGAACCCGAATTGTCGGCAATAGCCCAATCTGCAGCTCTAGTGCTACGTTATTTTAACCAAATCAAACTTTCCGATTTAAATTCTCACCTCAACAGTGCTAAACATTCCCAGTTCCAGTTTATATACATTTTCAAAATTTTTATAAATTATGTAATATTAAACAGTTCTCTCAAAAGTATTGGTTGCAAGCATTTTCCAATGCAGTATCCGTTCAGAGGTCAAATTTAATCTTACAAGTTAGGCAATTTCTAATCTTCCCTAGCTTTCATTTGCAAATAATATTAATTTTCTTCGGACATAACACGGATTTCCAACACGGATTTGTAAAATTCTAAACCAAAATCATAATAATAATCACAAGGTCTCATTGTCGAATAATTATTACTATTCTTTTTAAATGGATATTTTGGGAAAACCAAAAACATTTCATCCGTGTATGAATAAATCCATATTTAAACAAAAGTTTTCAAAATATATCTATTCTCGTGAATAGATATATTTTGAATCTTCTTGCAGCAAAGATATTTAATTAAACTGTACCTTCGTTACACATTTTATGGAGTGCAATAATATTCGAAACTTACAAATATCAATAATTACTGAAATACGAATAATTTTTCCAATAATAGTTTGAAATTAAATTATAAATTGAACAATTAATGCTAAATTAAATTGAAGAACAATCGCATAATATTAATAATGTAAAAGATTTCGAAATATGATATATAAATGCTAAAAATCAAGATAATGGTATCTTTAAACGTATACTTGCGCGATTTTGAAAATTCTGTGACGTAGATTGCAAGCAAACAGACAAGCTTTCTTGAATGGAAACAGTAGTGCTTGTGTTGCTGTCATGTTCAACTTCACATTTGTTCTTTTTATTAAAGTAATTTAAAACTGAATTTTGTAAAATTCGCTTCATTTTGCTAAAAAGCAGAGCAGACGAAGATCAAATCAAAGACATTAATGGCTAACCTATGACCCCTTCCCTCCTATCTACAGGCCTATAAATTACGCAATTGTTCGGCGCCAATAGATTACACAATACTACATTTTAACGCATTTTATTAATACCGGATACTATTTTCTCTCTATTTTAAAAAAAAGTAAGCCCTAGAGGGAAAAAGTCGGCCCTAGGGGGAATTTTCAGTTCTTTCAATGTTATTCAGATCGTATCTCAAAATGTTAAAGTCCTAAAATTACGAAATTAAGTGAATTTGTTAAGAAATGTTTGATAAATAAGAAGAATATATTTTTGTTTCAATACTGTTATTAGTTTATAAGTTATTTAATATTAAAGTCGTCGTTGATAAAATTTCGCTTACAAGTAATTTTGTCCGTCGAGTTTCTGAAACACTATTAAGAGGAGAGATCCAATTTTTTTAGGGAGTGTACAAATAGGTTTGAACTGGAAATCCAAGTAAGCATTTTTTAAAATTCGAATTAGTTTTGGATTTATAAATTTTTTAAACCTTTGAACACGCTCCACTTTTTGAAGTTTTTTCGCCCTCATTTTTGAAACGTGATTTCTAAATTGCTATAAGTCATTTAAAATTACATATTTTCTTATTAAAAAAAATATATTAATGTTCGTTAAAACTTCATCTTTCCGATGTTATAAAGATTATAGTTCTATCTTTACAATTAAATTAGATGTGGTCAATTAAGTTAGGTATAAAAAATAGTGAAGAAAGGAAAAATGTCGGATATTTCGAGAAAATTTTAATTTGCGAATTTTTGTCTCATTGTTCCGCTTGCATCCTAAAAAGTAAATGTCCTAAAATTATGAAATTATGCCAGTTTATTAAGAAATGTTTGGGTAATAAGATGAATATTTTTGTTTTTCAATACGATCAGTATATTAGACGTTATTTTATGTTAAATTCATGATTTTAGAACATTTTGAAAATAATTCATACATTTTTGTATACTTGTCTTCCAATTTTCAACAAAAAAATAAATAAAAAATTAGGATAATAGATTAAACTATTGGCTACAAATGATCCAGAGCGTTTGTCAAATTTCGATTTAGTTTTGTAGTTATAAATTTTTAAATAATTGACGAAATGTCTGAAATAATCGTCAATTTTACGCGTAAAATTTTAAGTGATAAATTAAAACTGCTCTAAGTAGTTCAAAAATATACTTTTTTCCCGTTAAAAAAATATAGTTATATTCGTAAAATCTTCCTTTCTTGAATGGTATCAATACTGAAATTCTATCTTAAAAAATAAATTAGATGTAACTATTTATGTGAAGTACTATAATTATTATTAAAAGATATTTCGGAGCAAAATGCCAACGTTGGCAAAATGCCAACATGTATGTAAATCTAAATCCTGTAGCTTATTATATATTTTAACGGGAAATTATTATTAACGCCAATTCTCAATAATCTTACTTTATATAAATAAAAGTTGGCGAATTATTTAAGATTGGCGCGTTTATGCTACTGTTTGTTTACACATGTTTCGCTTTTCAATGAGTAGAAACAATTGCGTTGAAGCAGTTGAGATTTTCCAGTTATCCAGGGGGGGGGGGGGGGGGGCTGTAAACTTTTATACCTTAAAAGTTGGGAATTTCGAGTTTTAAAAATCCCTGAGTTGGGAAAATTTATGCCTCAGGAAAGTTAATATTATTAGCAAATGAAAGCGATGGAAGACTAGAAATTGCCCAGCTTGTATTAAGATGAAACTTAAATTAGACCTCAAAACAGAACACTGCATTGGAACATGCGTGCAATAAATCAATACTTTCGAGATAACTGTTTAATATTACCTATAAAAAAGCTGACAAATGTCTATAAGTTGGAACTGGGAATTTTTTAGCACTGTTGCGTTTTGAATTTCGAATCGTTAAGTGTGGTCTGGTTAATTAACGTCGCACTAGAGCTGCACATTGAACTACTGGCGTTGGTTCGAACAAAGCGTCCTTGATTGGTTATTGGTACGTATTTACTTACTACATCAAGGACGCTTTGGTTCGAGGCCTTTCTTGAAGAATAGACCCGGGAACGATGTCTCATATTTTTAACAATTGTCAGATAACGAGGACAACACTAGAGTTGGTACCTGACGTCCTTAAGTTGGGAATTTTGAATCGTTCACTTTCGGAATTTCGGATCGTTAAGTTGGGAAATTTCTTGTCTCAACATCCCAAAAATAAATTTGTGTGACGGCACTGCCAGCAATAATTTATATAACTAAAAAAAGTATTGTTGTTAGGACACATTGTCATTGTCTACAGTGTATGAAGCCGGTATTGTTTGCGAAGCAAACTATAGAGGATTGCGTAGCAATCCTCCGGGGGTTGGTGAAGCGTTAGCGGAGCAGGGGGCGGAGCCCCCTAGTAATGTAAAAAGTTGCAACTAGTCATAAATAAAAGAAGGAGGTTTGATCTATTTTTAGAATTGAAGGTCATACAGTTGCATTTTTCTATGTAAAGAAAATATATGCTATTTCTTTTTCCGAAAAAAATAAAAACAGAATGAGTAATGGACCTGGATTGAGTAAGCAATGAGGCACCAATCAATGGATTAAGTTAGCAGCTGTCTGTCTGGAAATCTGAAAACAAAGCTCCTCAATTTAGATAGAGAATTTATTTTATTTTTTAAATGTTGAATTTTTTTTAAATAATAACGATACCACATTCGTTCAAAAAAAATTTCACTTGACTTTCAATGGAAGGGGTTTGAACCTTAGTAGTGGGAGGAAGTTGGGGGTTCAAATTTTTTCCTTTGTTCGGCAATGCAATAGAACAATTGACTTGTAATATAGTTTTAAAAAGTGCAATATTAAAAAAGTGCGGGGGCAACATCAGAAAAAAGTGCGGGGGCAACCGCCCCCCCTTGCCCCCCCGAATCGCCGCCACTGTTCACTCTAGGCATTTTTTGAAGGGGGTCCGCCCTGCTCGCCCTTTTTTCATCTCGATAGCGCCCTCATGCCCTTTTTTCAAAAATTTCGCCCTTCTTGCCCTTTTCAGTCAAGCACAAGCGTCTTTGCTTCACTAGCTGTGTTTAAAAAAGGCATCGATTAAAAAAAATTGTGTGTAAACTGGAATTAAGTGAATTAATTCTGACAGTAGAAAAATAAACTCCTTTTTAACTATGCATGTTGTGAAATCGCGATGATTCCCAGGTAATTTCGAGCACAGGGCGTTCCACAGATCCTATTGGCTGCCTGTGCCTTTATTTGAAATGTTAAGTTTTTTTCTGTGTGTTTTTTGAAAGAGAAAATCGTTTTGGGCAGAGCGAGCCCGATTTATCCGGGCCTTTTATTACCAAATTTTGGATTTTAGTATCCTTTTCTATAGTTTTGTACAGTGTCTAATTAGGGCTACTTACAGATTTGGTTTTTAAGGAAAACATTAATTTTTAAATGTCAAATTTTAAAGTGCCCTTTTAAAAACAAGAAATGCCTTTTCAAAAACGGAGTGCCCTTTTACTGCCAACTGCGCCCGGTCCCTTTTTATTTCTAGAGTGAACACTGATAGTGGAATGTTGTGAAACTAATATTATTTATGTTTACAATCTTAAAATTTTAAAATTCTGTTTTATCTATCTAGTTAGATGAAGCAAGAAAAATTTTAATAGCTCAAGGTCGGAAAGGACAACCAAATTCAATTAAGAATAAAGGTAAAAAGAAATCGTCTCGAGGGAAACCCAAAAATAAAAAGGAATCCGAAAGCAGGTAATATTTATTGTGTTCTAAATATATTCATTTCTTAAGATCTCCTAATACATTTTTAGTGTGTGTCAAATATATATATAATTACTCGAAATAATGTTCAAACTCACTCAAACAAGTTAAATTATATTTTACGCATTTTTCATGTTCGACAATGTAGATTTTGCATAAATGAAAAATATAATAAAATTTTATTTTTTAGTGACTCAAACCCGAAGCTTTAACATAAGTGCACAAATGATAGAATTCAAGGACAACATATAGGGAATACAGAAAAATTATTCTGAGAGTAACTAGTCAACATATTTGGGCAGGTGAAACTTGCAGCCGTTATAAATTTTTTATAGTATCTGCTTCATAAAATCATTTTATTTCAATTATACTCTTGTCCCACTTTATATTTTAAATTTTTGGAAGTTGCAATCAACAAATTCTTGTATTAATGTCGTTTGGTAAACTAAAGTGATAACCTGTATTAAAATGAGAATTATAAAATAAATATTTTTATAGCTTTTCTTGTAGTGGTTTATTGAAAGTATTTGATCAAATTCGAATGAATTTGCAAAGACATTTTTTACTTTAAATATTGTTTATAGTTCTGTATTAAAAGTAAATACTATATATATATATAAACAATCCACTTTGTGCATATTATTAGCTAAGAAAATAATAAATGTTTTTATTAAAGAATGGTGATTATTTTGTGCATTTTCACATACTTCCAAATTTCCATACAATATGCATTTATCATTGTTTTGTACCATTCCTATTATCTACCCGAAGAATTATATGCATTTTCATTAAAATATCCACTTTTCAGGATTTTGAAATACAAAACTCAAATTGTTTTGCTGGATCAAAAAGTTTGCATTGTAAAATTGATATTGCCTTCCAACCTAATAATGTTATAAGGATATTTAATAATTATATATATAAGTACAGGGTATTTCATAATTCCCTTTGGGGTTCAGGAGGTATATTTAAAAAAAAACGATGAATAAAGCAAAAGGTTTCACATCACTATATAAAGACTGGCTTCCAAGTTTTTAATTATAGAATTCGTTAGATGGCAACATTTATAGTACATGGTAAAAGCCCAAAAAAGTTAAAAGAAAGAATTTTATAAAATTTGATCGGAAAGTCATACAGCCAATGATGTTCTGCTGGTGATGACATTGATCTATGACATATTGAGACAAGCATGGCAAAAACTTGATTTTGGAATCGCTTCACACTGCATTGCACACTGAAAAGCTGTTACAAAACTGGAAACTGTTTTTGTTGTATTCATCATAGTTTTTTAAACTTGCCTTACCAAACTCTGGAGGTAATTTTTATATATATATATAAATGCGTGTAGCATTTTACAAAAAAAAAATAATAATGAAAAAAAAAATATTTTGCAAGAATTTTCAAAACAATCTAGCATTTGTGTTGGTTATGCAATTTTATAAAATATTGCTGATTTTTTTTATTCAACATCCATACCTCCAAAATAAATTATTCAAAACGATGAATTTTGTTTATTTAAACAGTAAATAAAAATACCCATGTTAGAAAGTAAACTTTTATTAAATGTGTTTACGTAATTTTTTTATATTCAAATTGGTTTTCTGAATGCGTGCATACACAATATAAAAATCAATTTAGTACAAGATCAGTAGTTTAAAAAATATTAAATATTATTCTTTTTGTAAGAGGTGGCTAATTTTTTTAAAAGAGACATTTCTTCCTCGCATACCTCGTAGCTTTTCAATTATGTTTTTGGAAAGTGGGGTGCCAGCTCTGGTTGTCCTTATCATCTGATCATAGTTCACAATTGTAAGGCTATTGTTCTCTAGTCTTTACTTTTTGGTATAGATCCTAAACCGTTGCTACAATACCCAAGTGTAGCTGTAGTGGGAAATAAGCTCTTCCAATCCGAACACTTTTATAAATTAAGAATAATTTCAAAACCATTGAAAACCCCAGAAAGAATACCATAAGTACATCTGTTACTCCCCTTTTTTAAATTGATTGGTTGTGAACTTCTTAACTTAAAGATTGTAATAGTTAATCTGTAATGAGTGCTTGTACAGTCAAACCTGTTTTTGTGTGGTGGATAGGGACCGCATAAAAAAAATCGCACAAAACTTCACGAGTAGCTATAAAAAATAGTTTTCGCAACACAATTAAATTTTTTTTATGCGGTGGATAGGGACCGCATAATAAAAGTCTCACATTGAAAATAACTCAAAACCTTACGAAATAACTAGGAATTGCTTTTTTAAACGATATCAAGACACGAGGCTTGACAGCTACTTGGAATCTCGCCAAACCTTTTGGAATCTGATTTAGAAAATACACATGTGAACATTTTAAAATATTTTATTTACATATGTACTTATTTTACACATACAAAACGTTTAACCATTATCCTTCGTAGTCTGACAATACGCGAATCTTGGTTCAAAATCGCTTTCGTCACTTGAAGATACTACCTCGCACTCGTTTAGAGTTGACTTTTTTTCAGTTACCATGTAGTCAGTGATCAGGTTTTGCGACGACTGTTGTTTCACTAGACGCTTGTATATGTCTCGGTAGCCATATACTCAATTATGTTCCAATTTGATTGAAATTTTCATATACCGCACAAAAAAAACTGAACAAAAACAGGTTTGAGTGTATTTTACGTGCTAATCTATTGGTCTAAAATGCTAGTACAGCCGAAAACATGAGTCCCCCCCCCCCACTTTCCACAACCATACATGAACAGAAATTCTTTAATCAAATAAAAATTTCCATATAAATTTTTATGAAATGGTAACATGCGAAAAAACTGAAATCATTTTTTTTTTTAATAAATCGATCCTTTTTAATTCTTTTAAACGCATAAAAACAAACTAAGACTTATGAAGAAGCCCCCCCCCCCCCCTATTAGGTACCTTATTCCCCTCAAATATATATATATAGAGAGATACATTCGCTATCTTTAAATCTTACGATAAATTCTATTTTTATGGTATCCAAAATTTCAATATATCTTAAATTTCTAGAACACATCTTTCATACATATGCCTCCGTTTACCGAAGCCCTAAAAGCCTGTATTTCTTTTGAAAATCCCCATTGCAGATGTAAAAATAACCCTATTTATTGATGGTGCGATTAACTGTCCCAGCTTCCACAAAAAAATTTATAAAGATTTATCCCCGAAAGGCACATAAATTATAGCGATTGTTAACCATTCATAATTAAAGGCAGGCAGTAGCTCCCTCACTGTACCGTAAAGTTTAGTTCGTGAATCAACCTGCCTTTTTGATCTGCTGCTTCTTCTGCCAAAATTTTACTTCACATTTCCTCCCCTCTGCACTTGGTACAAAGATCAGAAGGGGGAGCGGATTATTTGCGAACCTAGCCGACACGTTCCAACTTCCTCTTCACGCATGTAAGGTCATTAATTTGTATAAGATGATAGCACCCTGGAGTTAAAGGGTGTAAATCGGTCGCACACGTTTATAGTCTTCCCTCTAGCGATTATTTGAGCTCAGTGTATACTGAAAACTAAGACGACATTCCCCCTCCCCATGGTTAAAAAATACGAAGCATTGTTCCCGGGTCTTTCCTTCGAGATAGGCCCCGAACCGTCGCCAATAGCCCACTGTGCAGCTCTTGTGCGACGTTATTTAATAAAACCAAACCTACGCTACGAATCAATATTAGTGAATACCAGGAGGCTCGGTTCGGACGATGGTTAGTTTGTCTTTTCTTTATAATGGTTCCGAACCATCAAGAGCCGAAGTATTAATTAAAAAGAACTAGAAAAGAAATAACATAAACATCGAGGTGCGATTGTCGTTTCTGAAAAAAATAGTAATGTCCACACCACTTATCTTTATTTAATATTTGGTTGCTGTACAATAGGCTATTAGCGACTTAGTTTTGGCATACTAACTGTTCATATTTTAAATTCATTAAAAGAGAGTGTAACTTTGTAAAATAATTATTTAATTTTGAATAACCGCTGGC
This sequence comes from Troglohyphantes excavatus, assembly GCA_963932185.1. NCBI lineage: Eukaryota > Metazoa > Arthropoda > Arachnida > Araneae > Linyphiidae > Troglohyphantes > Troglohyphantes excavatus. Next base: position 34,502,918 of record OZ010666.1, on the reverse strand, counting down.
TTTTGGTGACTATGGTTTAAATCTTCAGTATTGTGGTTACTGTGGGCACTACCCAATCCAACTCAGAAGTAGAATCGAAACATAACCGCAACCAAGCCAATACTTGTGTTTTCCACCTAAAATCTTGGCAACAATAAGCCTTTGTCTCTGCCACACAGAGGGCTTAAATGAATTTCTATAAAATTTTGAAATGAGTCAAAATTCGCAAAAACTTAAATATTCAGCATACCCAGGAAATCAAATCAGAAGTATGTTATTAATTTATTCATTCTTTATGTTTTAAATAATGCAATTTACTAATAAAACACCTCATTGAAATTCTCGTTGTTCTATCTACCTCTAACTAATCGGACTGATAGCGTCTGATTTGTATTAACTTTTAGGGAAATCCCCTTCTTTTTATTTATGAATTATTCCAGTTATTATTGTTAATCTAGATTTACTTCATTTGCTTTATTTAAAATTTTTAATGATCAGTGATCGGCAAATATCTTGACCATTGATACAACATTACATGCGTCCTTTTATTGAGTTTTCAAACAATACTACTTGAGATCTAGTTAATATTTAAAAAAATAGCATTTCTGGATGAATAAAGAGACATTTAAAAATGATTGTAAATCATAAAAAGTGTAATTTCAGTTCAAAATGATAAAACTTGATATTTATCCTCAAACTATGCCTCAGATCATAAAGTACTATTTAACCCTAAATGTACCCTAATTGAAGTACAAAGATCTTTATCTATTTCCCTTTTAATTAATGCTTTTTTAATTTTCTTTAAAATTTTTGAATTGATATAGAAATTATTATGTATATTATAATGAATTTTGGTATATCATATTCATTGCTTTTTGCTTATCAAGCATGACTAACAATAAACAATGGTTATCTATCCACATGAATATGTATACATATTGTAATATTTAATTTTATATTAAAAACTCAAAGAAAGCTAAGTAATTTATTTTGTAGCTTACAATTGCGGGATGCATGTTATTAATTTTACGCAGAATTCATAATATCACTTTGATTGCAGCTCTGCAAAAAAAAATCATGTATTTAAATGTAAGGCTTAGTCTTTTAACTAAAATTTAGCTATTTTAACAGGTGTCTACTCTGTTTTACAGCATGACCCCTAAAAATGGAATTGTAGTACAAGTTTTCAATAGACCTGCAATCTAGACGCCTATATCAATTCTTATATTTATCTCACTATGTGCTGTCTGATTATCTTCTAAATATTAGTCTTAGTATACCAAATATTCATTAATTTCGATAGCATCTAACTTAAATTCCTAGTGTACGGTGTGGCTTGATACGTTTCTGAAAATTGGCTCCAAATGTGTGTTTTTTTGTTTGTCCAAATCAAAATGGAGGACAATATGACCATGTTTTAAAGTGCATGCATATACCATATACTAATGTCACAAACTCTTATGTTGATTTATTGCCACAAGCAATTATGGTCTGGCTACTAAGGATGGCAGCTGGTACCCCTTTCACACAGTCGATTATAGTGAAATGATCCTAGGCATGGCACTAGACTGATCCTTTTTTTATAAAGATCAAGCACTGTCCCCAAATATTTGTAATCGCCTTAAAAGATGTCTACATAAAAAAAGTTCATCTTATTTTAAAGATACTTAAGGGTCACTCAATGCATTTAAAGTTTTGCATTATTATCCTAAGTACATACTATATATAGTACTTGCGTGCATACACATAATACAAGAAAAAGTCGAGCATCTCAATATTCTTGTTACAGGACACAATGTTGAAAAATTGTTAGGTGTTTCCAAACTTTATTGGCTGTGGGGAAGCAATGGCACACAATATTACAAACGCTAATTGATTGGCAAATTGCGGACTAGGTTCAATGCATGTGCATTTATACGACTTCCAGTACCACTGGAATCGACTCTGGTGCCTGTACCCTTTTAGAACAAAAGATAAGAAGATGGTCTCTGGCCCCAATGTTTGTTCCAGTGTTATTTGAAATCGTATCGTACATGGTTCGTAGGCCTACTGAAATATTTTTTCCATGGGTCTGAAATTTATTTAAACTCCTGGATTTTTTTTTTAATTTGCAAAGTTGTCACAAATCTAGTAACCCAAAATACTGTGAAAAGTATTTTTTTTTTTAAAACAATCAAGGAAAACCAGAAAAAATTACATTCACGAAAAGCCAAATTTTTTTCCAACGTTCGAATGATATGTGCCAATTTTGAAAGTTGCTCCCGACAATAGTGAAATGCTTAAAAACTAGGGATGAAACGGATATCCGGTAACTATCCGGTATCCGGCCTATCCGGCTGATTTTTAACTATCCGGTAACTATCCGATATCCGGAAGTAAAATGCCGGATATCCGATTTACCAAGCCGGATATCCGGATGAATAAAACATCGAAGTTTTTTTTTTGTGGCGGTGAATTATCTTTGCTTTAAGTATTTTCCTGAAAATTTTACCAATGTATTAACAGTGTGCAGATTCTCCCTTGAATTTTTCTCGTTTTTAACTTTAAAATTCTATTACATTTTTTTTTAACGAAGCGCTATGGTGGAGGTTCATAACATCTCACAACTAATATAAAGTTGAAATAAAAATAAATTTCTCAAAAGTTTAAGCAAACTTGAGTTTTCATGTTTGGAATGAAAGGGCATATGGTAAAAATACAATTATTCAGAAATTGAGTTTAAAGTGTACAAAACATACGCCCATTTCTAGCAGCACCCTAGAATAACCCTTTGTAAATAAAAAAGTTTTGTGAATGTTTATTCAATCTTGGTATCACCTAAAAGGTAAGGAATTGGGGCATAATTTAGAATAAAAAAATATTTTGTAATTTTTGACCGATTTTCGTTTTTTCTAGTGTGTATGAGAATATATTTTCATAAAAAAGAAACTGCCGGATATCCGATCGGATATCCGGCAAAATCCAGTTCGGATATCCGATATCCGGTTTATAATGTGCGCCGGATATCCGGTATCCGGCAAAACCACTATCCGGTTCATCCCTATTAAAAACCTAAAGTTGCTACAAATAGTAGGCAAAGATATGAGAATATTCTAAATTTTTTCTTCTGAATTTTTTTATATGTCACTGAATTTGTCTTCAAGTTCTGATGTTGAACAATCCCAGATCCAGAGAAAAGTTTGTTTAGACTTCATTTTGAGATACAGGCTTTTGATTTAATAAAACTGCTGCAAATTGTGAAAGTTATTTGTGATAATGTTTGTTATAAAATTTTCAATCTTTTTTAATCCATTAGATAAATAAATATTTTTTGATTAAATATAGTTTTTTATAATCTACAATATACCAGTGAATAAAATCTCCCTATTATTTTTACCAAATATATATTAATTTAAACTTGATTTAAATTGTAAAAATGTGTGGGACTAATCCATTGACTTTTGCAGCAGTGCATTCAATTTTTTAACGTCTGACAGTTGAATATTTTTCCAATATATTATAGTAAATTTTAACCTACATTATAATAGTTAAACAACTGTTCTTAGTTTTCAGACTATAGATTATTTTTATTATATTAATATATATATATTCTGGGTATTAAACTAGTATGCAATTAATCACTAAAATCATGTGACACTATTTTAGGGAAAATTACTTTTTTTCTCTCTTTATGAGAATACGATATATTTTTGCTAAACTGGCAATCTCATTAACTGATGATAATTAAATTCTTAACAAATTCAACCAAAGTCTAAAAAAAGTATTAAATTATGGTAAATTGTAATATGCAAAAAAAAAAATTAATCTATAAAATCGGAAAAAACATAGTCTTAAAATAATGCCAATTTTCTCTAAAACATGTAACTGTAGTTAGCTGATGATAACTAAATACCTAATAAACACAATTAAAACTGGAAAAAAAGCATGTAACACTAAAAAAATTACAATAAATCTAAAAAATTAATTACCAATATCAAAGTCATTGTAATTGCAGCATCAAAGTGCTGATATTTAAAAAACTACATGAATTATTTGTACAAACAAATACTTAACAAATTTAATCAGTGTTAAACACAATACTGTTAAAGTTAAAAAAAATATAGTATAAATCCAAAAGGAAATTACCTTTTTTCATCTCCAAATTCGAAAAATTGTTGTGGGAAATCCTGTTTCAATTTGCACAGATTCCATTTTTAGAGGAAGAAAAACTTTTTTTCATTGCAAAAGTGAAAAGGATGAGAACATATTTTTATAAAATGGTAAAGTAAATCGTGGGATTATGGGAAAGGCAACTATTCAGGCATTAAAAAAATGCAGGGGTTAGGGCACAATATTCAAAGTAAAAGGTAGGACGGACCACCCTTTTAAAAACTCCTACAGTGAACACTAATCTTTATGTTATTGCGATCTCCAAAATAATTTCTAGTTTCCTAGTCATATAGAAACGTTAAGTTAGTACAATGATATCAAAATGTAAAATATTCATTCATTTTCTGACTCCTTTTAAAATATTTTACAAGTTAAAAAGTAGAAGAATCTTTGATGGTTAAATATACTTTTACTATATGTTTATTTAGACAAAAGCCCCAATTTTTTGCTTTCTTCAAAGTAATTTATTATTTTTAACACCACTGTTTCTGCAAGCATAGCTTTATTAGAATGTTAGAAGAGTGGAGAGCAGGTATAAATATTGTGGTGTGAAAGCTTGATGAGTGGGGTGCCAGCTGAAGTGTTGCCCTTGTTCAAAATTTTTTCTTTATTAAAGATCCTAAAACACTGTCAATAATAGCCCATTGTGTGCAACATATTTGTCTACACCATTGTGTACATTTATTAATTTAATTTTTGCACTAATTATGTGATGGTGTGTTTCTTTTAAATTTGATCTTGAAACTTGGGAAATTTTATTTTATTTTTCACATTGTGTTCTAGATATTTCATTAACCCTTTCAGCTGAGGCTCCCAAAATTGCCGAACAGCGTGTTCAACACCTTATCTAAAATTTATTTCCCAAACTTTCTCAGTGAAGTTTTATTTCAGGATATTTTGAAAATTTAGCATTAATTAATGCAAATATATTTAAAACTTGTTATACTGTTACTAGTTCGAAAGAAGTAGGGGTAGGGATAATCTAAAGGGAATACTGGATCTGCCAAAAACCATGATATGTAAATATTGCGAGTCGAGCCTGTTCGGCAAGTAGCTTAATCATCTCATTGGCTGGAGTACTGCCCATTTCTTAGGTTTTTAGTGTAAGAAGATAAACATGTTTATGTGCATTCACTACTAGGGTACCAGACTGCCATGCTCGCGAAAGCAAAAAAATAGAACGGAAGCCAGTTTGTGTTGTGGTAGCTTTCTAGTGGCTAGACAGCTCATGTGTCTGTTGTCTAATAAGTAAATTTCTGATAAATTATATTACTCTCACTATTGACTCATTGTCTATATGTAAGTGTCTATTTTTGTTCAATCCCTAATTCCTACATTTCGTTCCCACGTCTCTGAAAGTCCCTAAAAAGACAAACTGAAACTAACAGATTTAATTATTGGCAAGATTTACTCTCTTTTAATGGTAAAAATAATAAAATTGTATTTTATTTGACCTTTAATTGTTGAAAATAGATCAGATCCCCTTTCTTTTATCAAACGTCTATGGAACCTTCTACATTAAAAGGTAGTATTGCTTGTTCTATAGACGGTGAATGTGTCTGAGCATTTTTTACACTATTTCGCCTGGTATTTTTGAATCTTGGTCAGATGACGAAGACACTCGAAGTTGAGCTTGTTAACTCGGGAAATTGTTGTAGTATAAAATTAGCAATGGCGATTGGGTGAACAATACAATGCAATGTCAAGAATTTTGACTCCTATAATATTTTAGATCACATAGCCTCAGTTGCTCAGTCACTGAAAACCCCCCACCCCATGAAAAATTATACCTATATCCCTGTCTGTAACAAATTCTATAAAGCCCAGTAGCAGAAAATTTCTTAACAGACTGCGACAACATTTTTGTGAGTAAGATTTGTCTTTAATTTAATTTATTATATGACTATCGATATACCTGTCATAAGCAAGTATAACAGCAACGATCAAAGATAGAATCTCAGCCAGCATAGAAAGAATATGCAGAAATGCTCTAATGTAGTTAAGACATAAAAAATTCGTATGGTAGATATACTTCTGCAAAAGATTTGTCTGCAGACATTTGAAAAAATCTGCGACGTACGAAGCATGTCGCCGCGTTTCTGCTTCCGGGCTATAAAGTTAAAGTTTTCTTGATTTTATTTAATTTGATTTATTTTTAATATTTGAATAACAAATTATATTTTAGAAAAAATGGATTTTCAACAAGTAATTACAGCGCCAAGTAATCACAGACAATTTATGTGATAAGTTAATTTTATTTAATACAGCAGGTCTACTACTAATCCTTTATTCCCCTGGTTACCAGACCATCAAGTAGGATTTTGCACAAAGCGCTGACCACCACTACTTAATAATGCTAAAAATACAGTCGTCAATTTTTAAAAAAAAAACTATTAAATATTAATCAGGTGTTAAAATATAAATTTCCTTACTTTCCTTCCTTTTCTTTGTAATTGTATGAGTGTTTTCATAGGATTAGTATAAAATTAAAGCTTGCATTTAATATTTTTGAGTGCAATACTATGTGTTTGAAATTAACCCCTTTTCGAAGACAGGACAATAACACTCTTTCATAGTTTCGTGAAAATATAATTTAATCACTTGAAAATTCAGGAAATGTATTAGCAGACATACAATAGCATGACCATAAAAAAAGTATACTTGTTTCTACAAAATAATTTATTATCATGTAATCTCTGTAATAAAGCAACGTGAATGGGGGAAAAAAATGATGTGCCAATATGTAAATAAATTTTAACTTGCCAGTTAATTTTTTTTTTTAATTACAAAAACTATCTTGAGACCTTTTTTCTGTCACATTATGTTTAAAATGCATTTGGTAAAAAGAATTGTGTTTAGAAACTTAATTTTTTTTTTTACTCTCCCTTACTTTAGGTCTGTGATCTAGCCCAAAATACTGCAATGTCTATACATTCTTATGATTTATGTATACTTCTTGCTACATCACAATTTTATTCGAAATACTTTTAGCTGAAACATATTTTAGCATATATTTGTCTTCTGCAATCGCGGAAATTGTTCAATTATTCAAGAATTTTCATTTTACAGAATTGGTATTAAATAATATCAATTTTGTGAGAAAATATATATTTAATAAATTTAATTTATAAAAGTTCTGGTTTTGGTCAATTAAATCGCAATTGTACTCAAAATAAACTACACTCGTAAGCCACGCCTTCTTTCAGGAAGGGGCCGTTGTGCATTTCCTACCGTGACGATCAAAATGAACACATTTTAGTTTTTTGCTTGGCAACCAGTGCATATTTCATATATGAAACAGTTTTATTTTAAAAAAAATCTTAATTTTTATAAAAAATGTCTAAGAATTCGTGTGCTAATAATAATTATTTATGACTGGGGCAACCGAATTTTTAATATATTTGGTGACCTGGTCGCGAACTAGTATACATAATAACAATTATTTCTTTTATAGCTCAACGTACATGTAATTTTGGAAACTGAAAATGAAACAAAAAAAAATAAGAATTCATACGCAATTATAAATTTGCAATGAGCGTCATACAGTTATCTTACAACGCCACAGGTAAAGCCATAGCCTCCGTAAAGCAATAAACCAGAATCCATACATAACTTTAACAGGAAGTGGCTGTACAACTCTCCTTTCTGGACGTGGCTGCGAAATACCTCTCTAAGCCTAACCGCTACGCTAGTTGCCGTTGGCATTAGGTTTCTCTCGTTCATTATTCGGCACTGTGACACGTACTTTGATATATATTTTACAGAGTAAATAATTGTAAATCAAAGAAGGGAATGATAGTGAAGCTAATTTGCTTGCATTTAGCTACAAAAACGAGTGTGAGCAGATCCTTGTAATATAGTTGTGAACGGTTATGAAAAAAACCACATATGCAGTCAAGTAAGTTCCGTGCTTTGAGATAAAATTAGTAATAGATCTATGAATGTATATATTTTTAGCGTTGTATTTTGTGTTATAGTAATGAAACCAAATACTATCTTGTTAAAAATCTGGGAAATAAATGCTTTTATCTGTTGGGGAAACCACGTTTATTATTGCATCGCATCAGTAATCAACATTTTATCTGGTGTAATTTATATTTACCTGCGCTTGCTTATGAAATATATCGATATTTTCATGATTTTTTTGTAATTTTGAAAACATGTACGTGTTTTTTACGAATTTATTTACTAACGGTACATGTCGTATCTAGTACGTAAACAATAAAAAGTACGCAATCTGAGATATGGGTCGTTCATATATATTTCCGTATATAAGGATTGAGCAGTTTTTGTATTTATTTTGTACTATTATTGGGATATGTTAATGATAATTTCCAAATGTAATACCGATCACGCTAAAAAGTTGTTGATAAAGGAGGTATTGCACCATGTCTCGTCAACATGTATCTTCTGACACGTTGCTTTTTTTTATGTTAAATTTTATTTAAAATCGTTTCCCCCCTAAAACGATGTGTTATTCAGCATGAATAGCTATCTCAAGTAAAATTTGTGAGCCAAAATCATAAAAAATGCTCTTTTTTTTTTTTAGTGTTGTCCATATATATGTTATTGCTGGTAAACAACTTTTTTTTCATACTCGCATTATTTAAGTTTAAAAAAAATTGTAATCTACTAAAAAAAAAAAACTTTTAATACGTTCTGAAGATATCCAAATCTGTTGTATTTGTTTTCTTTTAAAACGGCATAAAACCAGGAATAACATGCTTTTAAACAAATAATCTGCTAATCACTCATGTTAATTAGCACAAATTATATGAATCTAGAAATTTAATAATTGTTAACATTTCATTTTTATTGTGATAATATTCTATTATTTCGAAATTAAACAAAAGGTAAAAATAAGTTAAGCGATTCCTATCCGATTTCATGTTGCTATAGCTGTTTTTTCAAAACATGCTAATAAAAATTCGGTTTTATAAAAAATACTAACTTTTCCTTATTCTAAATTGCAGCAATTAAGATAAAAGATAAGTCAATTTTAAAATAAGTTTTTTAATATTTTCCCCTATGACCCTAATGCACCAAGAAAATTAAAACCTTGCACTGACTACATTATGAATGTAATAGTATTTTTTTTGTAAGAACTATATTGTATTATCAAATACTCATGAACAATAGTATTTAGCAGCAATGCTACTTGCATGTTTCGTTGCCATTTCACACATTGCACTGAATTTATACAGATTTTCCACTATCGGGAAATTTATAATTTAAAAGAAAAATACTCTTCAGCTTATAAAACCTGCTTTATTAAACAGTATTGAATTAACATTATATTTAATATGAATAAATGTAGGAGGAATATTATTAGTTTAAGCTTGCCATTTAGCACACAATGTCAATTGGTTGTAAAGTAATAAAATTACAAAAGTTTGCACCAGTGATAATTGCACTGCAACTTTTAATCAACTGAGTGGCTAAAAATTACTCAGCTTGCCCGGTGATTACTTTAATTCCATTCGACTGCCACATTATAGATTTCGAAATCGCCAAACTCGTATTTTCACAATCCATACAAGATTAACAGATTGTCGATTATTTGCTAAAAGTTAGCGCAGTATCAAGTAAAAGGATGTTTTGTCCGATAATTGCTGAGTGAGTGGATAGAATTTGAATTTTTCAATTGCATGCAACTAAATAGCTAAATTGCCAGCGCAAGGCTAGCCCTATAGGGAGAAGAAAAAAAATGCTGGTCTATCCTGTAGTCTGTCAACTATAGGATAGACCAGTGTTGGACCAAACTTTCTTAATATTACACTTAAATTATGAATATAATAAATATTGCTTTAAATCATTCAACTTTTATTAAAGTTATAGTAGTGGGTTGCTTTTGAATATTTATTAGAAAAAAATTCATGTTTTATTTTAAAAAGGAAACTTTGAAATCTTTAAGGTACCTATTTTTCTTGTTAAAAAAATTTAATTAAAATTGGCTTTGTATTGAGAGTAAATTTTTGTTAAGAATCTTTTTTAAACAAATGTTCTACTATGCATGCAAGGTTACTCTTAAATCCATCACATTAGAATGTATTTGCGTGTATTTTATAACACCCTTTATTTCAAACAGCATAAATCAGTATAGTTTGTATATGAATTAAAATTTATAATTAGAACATTTTAACACATTGTAGACAAAATAAACTTTGGTACGAAAGTTTCTTTTAAAGCAAAATATAAGTTGGAACAAAATCTAATCAGAAAATATTAAATCCTACACAATAAATATTTTAAAGCCATTTCGATTTGATAACTAATAATTTTTTTATTATTATCTAGGTCACACAGATTTCGGGCAAGCCGGTTATTCTCAGGTACCTATATTATTTTTTATACACAAATTACTTCCTTTACAATTTCTTCTATGAATAAATCCATGTTAAAAAACTTATTAATACGTCATTTTTTATCCCCAGCAATATGGTTATCCCCAGACCCTGTCTTCTGTCCCTAATAATCCAGGTCATGATATGAGCAAGCAAGTTGCTGCTGGGCAGTCTGGAATGTATTCCACTTCAGGTGGCATGGCTGCCCCTGTGCAGCACCAACATTCTGCCATGGGTGGCCCAGTCCAACCCTCTCAAGCCACCTCCCTTGTGCAGCAAGGGCAGCAGATGAATCGAGTAAATCAACTGGTACATATATTTCTTTTTACTTTAATTAAGGGTGCAAGTTTTCAATCAGATGATGGATATCGAACTTCTTTTTATTTGATCCAGAACTAGATTGAAGAAAATTATATAATCAAAATAAATTTTATAGAACTAAATGTAGCTAATAACTAGTTGAAGCAGTGTTCACTCTAGAAATAAAAAGGAGCAGGGCGCTATTGGCAGGAAAAATGTATCTCGTTTTTAATAAGGCACTTTTAAAAAAAAAGGTTGGAGTGGGCATGTCCACCCGTTAACACATCGGACCCGTGTCTAGAGGCACGAGTGATTAATTCTTAGCATGAGTGTAGTGATCTGATGTCAAGTCTCCACCATGTAAAAAAAATCTGTTGTGATCCAAAGTCCCGCTTATTCATGTTGCATGGGGTACCAGCTCAGGTGTTGTCCTTGTCATCCCATAGTTCAAAATTACTAATCTGGTAATCTCACCCCTAACCATCTTCACTTTCAAAAAGTATGCAAAAATATCACCTTAGTGTTTCTTATACGGGCACAACCAACCAATAGGATGCCTGTTATAATTCACTTGATTCCGATTTACGCTTAAAATGTTTAAATTAATGGCTGTTTTAATGACAGCTAAGGAAGCAAGAACGCTTGTGCTTAGACTGAAAAGGGCAGACTTTTTCCAAAAAGGACATGAGGGCGCTATCGAGATTTAAAAAGGGTGCACCGCCTTTCAAAAAATGCCTAGAGTGAACACTGGTTAAAGGCTAAACACAAAAATCATTATTGTTGAATGATATGCAGGATGTGGCACAACAGTGGATTACTATTAATTTTAGCTATTCAATCTTGAATGGTAAATATTTGAATCCTTATAACAATTTTTAATATTATTTTATAAAAATTGCTATAAGGAATTTAAGTTTCCATAAAGTATAGCTGTATTGAGTTTCATGGTATTAGTTTTGGCATTAATTTCATGTATCATAAACATACATCATTGATCTTTTAACATTTGTTAATGATCTTGTTGTTCTTACCACAGTGAAAGTACAGCCATGTAATCGCTTTTTTATGTAGTGGTGGCACCTTCAGTTGCCAAGTTTGTTCTTTAATAAACAATAAAATTCATATTAGTCAATTTTTAAAAAGACATTGTGCTCTTTTCCTAAAATTAATCAATTAACTGTACTGCAATAATTATAAACTAGATGAGTTGCTTTTAAAAACTATAAATAAGAAGCAATAGTACCAAGGTGGAAAATGATCCTTTTTGAACATTGCATACTTATGTTTTCGGTTGCATTAGAATTATTGAATATAAATAACGTGTTTTTGAACATAAATTCTTTCCTAATAATAATAAAAAATTAGCGAGTCTTTTTGCCACTTTTTTTTAAAAATGGAAGGTGAGAAAAATTACTCGCATAGTCTACACTCTAGTTATCAGCGATCAAACCTTCGATGATGTTACCCAGCGAGCTTATAACTTTACAAAGGGATTCGAAGTGAAGACTCGTATTGAAGGACGACTGTTTTTTTACATTCTGGTATGCTTTGAACTTCTTTTAATTTAAATAATGTTTATTATCTTCCAAATTTCAACTAAAAGCATCCAAAATAGTACATGGCAAAGGATTAAATTGTTAAATGCTAAGTTAAATTACGAACGCCCATTGTGTGCTAGGACTAACGATAATGTGAGACTTCGTTGCTCACTGTCGAACGATCTTGTGTTGCAACATCATGAAATGAAATACTGCTTTTTTTATCACTGCATAAGAGAATTATATACAAAGTTTCAGGACATATGCAGTTTAGTTAAATAAGTAATATTTATATGTTCTCAGTGAAAAATGATAGCAGTTATTAATAGTTTATAACTTTGTACTGTACAATGTTTTCTGATCTTTCCTGTAATGCATTTGCAGAGTTATATAAAATTGATTTTTTTTTAGTCTTTTTATCGTGGTAACCCTACTCGTTCTGTGCATAATATGACAAGAAATCCATTGACTACAGTTGTGAATCAAACGGGTCAGCAACAGCCATCCCAGTACAATACTCATACTATACAGATGATGCAACCTTCGCCTTCGTATCCGCCGATGGTGATGAATCCGTTTCAAGTAGTAAGTACATTGTATTATTCTCAAAGCTTTCGTCTGTGATAACAGTAAATCTTGAATAGTAGAACATCAAAAACATCTTTTTAAAATGTTTATACTTGAAACAGATTACATTTCTTTGTTCTAATATTTTTGTTAATAGCATTTATGAAATTATTTATTAAATAGAAAAGAAAGTGATTTTGTATGCTTTAAGGAGACTTAGTACCCTTTTATCGACGAAAATCAATAAAAATATTGCTTGTTCTTTTTTTGGCTTAAAATATATTGATACCTAAGTTCATTATTCCAAAGTTTTGAAATGATCTGATAATTATAAGCATAATAAAAATGCGTTGACAGCACTTAAAATGCTACTTCAATGTTTAAATTTCTGACGTTGCAGTTTTCATCATTTATTTAAATAAAAATTAGTTTAAAACAAGCTGAACATGTTTATCTGTGACTGTAACTATCACAGCCCATGTTTGTTTACTTTTTTCACCCCTTTTTTGAGATCATTTTAAATTTTAACGTATTTGTAAAAAAGATTTTTCAAGGTGATGTATTTGCTAAATGGAGAAATATTTAGCAAATTATTATGTTTTTTTCTCTTGTCAAAGCATATTCTAAAGTGTTGTATGGTATAGAATATGAATGTGAAATGAATTCAGTTGTATTAGTATGGTTTCTAACACAAAATTAGTGTATAAAACTATTTTAAACATTATTTTCATTTCAACAGTTTTTTCTCAAATTTAGTTTCGTTATTTTAAAATTGAGTGCATAATTGTGATATAATGCATTTCAATTAAATAATAAAAACTGGAAATTTTATATGTTTGTAAGTAGTTATTAATTAAATTATGTGTGAAGAATATTGCGAATGTATTCAAGTTATTTGGATTTGAAATGTTTAAACTGATTTATCACAGTTTGTGTTTTTTGCATATGCCACAGTATTTAAAATACCTCCTCTAATATTATTCAAATGACTCGATTTTTTTTCTTCTGAAATACATGTAAAGCAATCAAGGGTGGATTTTGCAAAATAATGAAAAGTAAAAAGTAGACTTAGATCATGTTTTTTCCTCTTTTTTTTTTTTTGCATAGACATCTACATTTTTATATTTTTTCAAGAACTAATTCAGTAATTTTATATTCGATCCTTAAAGTTATAAAGTGTAGTATAGTAATTGTACGAAAAAAAATCCTTACAACATATTAAAAACTGAAAGAAAAACCATTTTTTAAAAAATTTACTGTTAAAAATGTCTTTTGGTGCTATAATCATTTTATATAATAATGACTTTCAATTAGGGATGAACTGGATAGTGGTTTTGCCGGATATCGGATAGCCGGCGCACATTACAAATCGGATATCCAAACTGTTTCTTTTTTATGAAATTATCTTCTCATACAAACTAGAAAAAACAGAAATCGGTCAAAAATTTCAAAATATTTTTTTATTCTATAGTATTCCCCAATTCCTTATCTTTAAGGTGATACCAAGATTGAATAAACATTAAAAACTTTTTTATGTACAAAGGGTTATTCTAGGGTGCTGCTAGCAATGGGCGTATGTTTTGTACACTTTAAACTCAATTTCTGAATTGTATTTTTACCATATGCCTTTTCATTCCAGACATGAAAACTCAAGTTTGCTTAAACTTTTGAGAAATTTATTTTGAAATTCAACTTTATATTAGTTGTGAGATGTTATGACCCTCCACCATAACGATTAGTTAAAAAAAAATGTTATAGAATTTTAAAGTTAAAAATTTGAGGAAAAAAAAGTGGGATTTTTAAAGACTCTCGGTAAAAAAATTATATGAAAAAACTGTTAATGCTATAAACTTTTTGGAGGGTCATAACTTTAAGAAAGATACTTCAAGTAATTCCAACAAAAATTATGCTTCTAGATGAATTACAACTTGCATAAAATTTTCATGTTTAAAAAATGCTAAATTATCATGTTTAAAAAAAACATATTTTATCATTTGACTTCATTTCATTCAGGTTTTTTTATAATATATCGGATTTTTAAAGTGTTTTCATACATGAAAAAACTAGAGTTTTAAATTTATAATTAAAAAAATATATATTCAAGTGTGTAGGTACCTAAACAGTTCTTTAATAAACATTCATATTTTAACAGATTTTGAAACGACCAGATCTGTATTGTACAATGCGTTTGAAAATGTAAAATTGAAAATGTAATTTCCAAATTGCGCCATACTTAAATGCTGAAACTAACTTTTAGACTGGAGAATAAAACAATTTCTAATATACAACGAACAGAGATGTAGCTATGCACTCTACACATAACCACCTATGTGAATTGTCCAAACTCTAAAATACTCCACTATAGTGGCGTGTTTCGAATGTCTGCAGCATATCTTCCTTGCTATCTATTCTCTGTGACTCACCGCGTCCGAGTCTGAAATGCACTCTTTACCCACCTGAATAGCGCAAGAAAAATTCAAGGGAGAATCTGCACACTGTGAATACATTGGTAGAATTTTCAGGAAAATACTTAAAGCAAGAACAAAGATAATTGATCGCCACAAAAAAAATCTTCGATGTTTTATTCATCCGGATATCCGGCATTTTACTTCCGGATATCGGATAGTTAAAAATCAGCCGGATATCTGTTTCATCCCTACTTTCAATAATATGTGTAAAATATCTATGTAAATGATTTAATTAAAAAAAATTATTCCAAGGGTACCGAGTCAGTCCCCTTAATAAATGATTTTTTATTAAAACATTTGTTCATTTTCTTTTCAATTAAAATTTTAGAACTTGATGTCATTCACTTAAATGTTTGAAATAGTTTTATAATTTTAATAACTTTGCTGTAATCCATTACTAAATTATGCAATTTTCTTCCTTTAGCAGTATAATCCAGCAGGAAGAACACATCAATTTCCAGCACAATATTCAATCGTTCCTGCATCCCCAAACCAACAATTTTATTTAAACAACTATATGAATCAACCTCAAACTAATTCAAATGGTAATATATGTGTTTGTTATAAATTTCATAAACTTTAAGAATTTTATTATTGTTATTTAACAATTATATATATATATATATATATATATATATATATATATATATTGAATTTTAAAATAAAAATTAACTTGTCTCTACAATTCTTAAGTCAAAGGTTACAAGTAAACCAAGGATTACTTATTTTTACTTAAATGTATTAAAAGTACATATCCACTCTTATAAATGCTTAAAAAAATTATTAAATGTAGTTATATAAAATTGGCACTAGGCCATATAACAATTTGCTAAATTATAGGTTTAACAGCTCAGGGTCTGCTTTTACCATGTCTCTATATTAATTTTCAGCATGTATAGATGAATTTTTAATGGTTATTAGCTTCTTCAAAAGTTAATAATACAACACACCAAACTGAAAATTATTTTTGAACAAATTTTGCCTTAGATTTCATACTAGTGAATTTCAAGCATTTTTAATTTCAAGAAGTTAATAAACATTATTTTGGTTTCATTAAAACTTTTCAAAGTAATGTTTATATATTTTATTTCTTTTATTAAGATTTTCTTTTTAAACCTTTGCAATACATTGTATTCATATTATAAAGAAAGTATTTTCTCTCTTTTACAGGATATTATGCCCATAATCCAATTTCAAACTACAATGCTGTCCCAGCTCAAATGCCCCCACAGCAAATTCCAGCTCAGCAACCGCCCCAGCAAATACAACAACAGACGCAAAAGAGAAATAAAGCTCTTGTTATTATTAACCCTATAACGGGGAAAAACATATTTGAGGATGCGGATGGCGAGAGCAGTACTGGACCTGCTTCTGAAAAAGAAACGGTGGGTCTATTATTTTAATGGAAAAATCAGATAATGTAGACTCCTTTTTGGGCATTGATAAGGGGATAAAACTAACAACATTGCAATTTTTAGGTGTTTTTTTTTTTTTGTCATTGTTTACAATACTGGCATCAGTGGCCTAAATGCTGCTTTGTTAGATGTTTTTTCTGAAAAATATTTTGATAAGTAGCACATCCTGCTAGCTGAACAGTTGTGGGATTAACTTATAAATTTGTATGAATTTCATTAGATGTTCCTTTTTTTTCTTCTATAAATGTGTCTTTTGACAGCTAAAAAGCCTCAAAATCCTTTGAAAAAATCCATAGTAATGCATACAATTGCATTTTATAATTAGACAAGTTATTTTTTATGTTTGACATACGAAGCAAAAAGCTTTTGTGTTGGATTATACGTGCAAATACAAGGACAGCACTTTTTTACTAACTGTTATTCTTATTGTTAGATTATTGACAATTGGTTTTGAGATTTTAATTAATTTTTGATATCCAACTGTATTTACGGTAATGAAACTTTAGATACAATAAATTTATAAAATCAAGAGTCTTAAGTATATAAAAGAAGTTAAGATAATTTATTAAGCTAGGGAAAAAAATTCCATTTCCACCAACCATATGAAATTTCACAGATGGCTAAATGCTTTTATTATCTGTTATAAGGTAGTTGGTGCTTAAATTGATAAGAGAGTTACGGTTATCATCAAGTTTCCTTGCCTATTGGCAATCGGTTGGAGTGATTATAAAACTACCAGAAAAATATTTTCCATTAGCCGCCCAAGGAATGGTTATTTGTATATCTCACTGTGTATCGCCTCGGCTATCTATGTAAGTTTTAAGATATTCAACATTAAAACAATTTTTAAATTCTTTTTGAGAAACATTTAAAAGCAGAAATGTTTTATTGGGTTGGAGGGAAAGTTCTGTCGTATTTTAAATAGGCAGGTGATTTTTCTTGTAAATAAAAAGGAACATCTGGCTAGTGAGTCAATCGGATTTTGTTTTTGTTTTTTAGCTGCTGTATAATATAAAAGGTGCCCTTTTTTACTGTTCATCGTTTACTTGTGATATTTAAAGTGAAAAACATGTCAGTAGTTAAAGTGCATTTACGACACTGTATTTTATAGGAATTCCAAAAAGGAAGCAATGCATCGGTTGCATGTAAAAATTTATTTGCGGTATTTGGAAAAGATATTGTAAATGTTCGTACTTGTCAAAGATGGTTTAGCAAATTTCTTTCCGGGGATCTGAGCCTCAAAGAAAGTGATCGATCTGGAAGACCATCCAAGATCGATAATGGTGTTTTGCGATGCATGTTGGAAAATAATCCACATTTAACAAGTCGAGAAATTGCAGAAGAGTTTGGCATTCATCATACAACTGTTGGAGATCACATTTTATCTCTTGGGTTTGTGTTAAAGCAAAGTGTTTGGGTTCCACATGAATTAACGGAAAAGAATTTGTCTGATCGTGTAAGAATGTGTTCATCACATCTGATTAGACACAATGTGGATCTTTTTTTGGACAGGCTGGTTACTGGAGATGAAAAGTGGATTCTTTACGAGAATATTAAGAGAAAAAAAATCTTACTGCAAAATTATCTAACAGGAAAAAAAATTCACGTCTTTTGAAAATGTTTCTAAGACAGTTGCTGACTATTTTAACTCCAAGGATGAGAACTTCTACAAAACAGGAATTCACAGGTTACCTGAAAGATGGCAACAGGTTGTAACAAATAACGGAGCATATATAATTGATTAATATTAAACACATATTTTTATAAATGAATTCAAATATTTTCTTTAAAATACTACAGAACTTTCCCTCCAACCCAATAAATAAGAGTTAAACTTCTTGCATCGAAAAAAATTTACTTGCTACTTTGTTTGCACTCGAAGATGTAAAATTTAATCGACAATTAATCTTTAATTTACAGAAAGAAAAAATAGTCGCCAAACTAGGAGTAATCGCTGCAGCAAATTGCTAATTTTTGAAAAACTTTACATTAATTACCTGTAAACTATCAAATACCCAACAAAGAATGAGAAATTTAAGGAGCCATTTAAGCCAAGAATTGTTCTCTAAATCCTCAAGGGAACGACACAAAATTAACAAGTCTGAAATTGTAGGCACATAAATTTTCGTTTTGCATAGATTCTCTTTTCAAAGAACCTGGCAATGTTCTTCTAATAAAACGCACTAAAATGTACCCAAGAGTTTGTAGGCATTTGTTTAAGCATCTGTACCTAATCACATATAGCGATGCTGTTTTCTGTTAATTTGACTTTCTTAACTTGAGGGATATATATATTCAAAACTTGTGTAGTTATAGAAAATTGCATATGATAGACTTAAAAAATATGCTGCGACTTACAACGCACTTTGCCGCTTTTTGCTACGTATGAAAATGGAGTACGCTGGAGTATGAAAATAATAGTACATGCTTGATATGAATTAAGTTTTTATTGAAACAAGCATTTATCTATAACAGGCCAATAAATGGTTTATGTAAAAGTTATTGGCATCTCATAACTTTAGCATTACATATTATCAAGTATACATAATTTTTAATTTATATATTTCATCTGTTTAACCCTTTGACGCTCATGGACATGATATGACGTCCAGAGTTCTCCGGTTGTTCAATTGCAGTTTTTAAATTCATAAAAATACTCCATTTTTCTTAGGAAAAATTATTTACACTTCCAAATAGTGAAAACGACTTTGCAATTGCTAAAATAGCATAAGCGTCAGTGGGTTAAGCAACATACAAAAACTCAACTAACAAATTGATTATTTTTTAACTTCTTGAAATTGTCTGGCATACTTTTCACTTGCAGCTTGTTCATTGATTTGTTCTTTTCTTGCAGGAAAATAATGACCCAAATGTTGGCGTTGAGTTTGCCAAGCAAGTAGCGCTATCTTTAAACAGAAATGAGCCTTCATCAAAACCTGCGGAAGACACCAGGGCTGTCGATCCTCAAACTGCAGTTCTGTGTCCTTCTGATGTTGGATCAATAAGTGTCGAAGAGAGTGATGCAAGTGAAATAGGTGACGTTGAGGACCCTGGTGATTTAGCCGATACCGAGAGCATTGGTGATTTCGATTACCATAGTGTTTCGCGTAGCAAGAAACCTGCTGTGATTTTATACAAGAAAGACATTGATCCAATTAGTATTAACGAGAGTGCTACATATGACAATGAAATTATTACTTCCCAAATCGCTGACACATTTGTACCTGCTCCTCCTCCTCCAGAGTTAAGAGACATACCAATGTACGACATGGTGATTACTCAATCAGACAGTGAGGGTCTAGCTAATAAAACCGATAGTGTTCAAAACATTATAGTCAGTTCTGTTCCAGAAACATGTGTAGAATGTCATGAAATTCCAGAGAGTGTTCCGTTAATAGAACCTGAATCTGTAAGTGCTCCTCCCCCTGATGTTGCCCAGCCTGTAGTGGCCCCAGCTAGTTTAATTACAGAAGAGAGCACAGTTCTGGACTCTGGTGCTGAGTTGTTGGAAGCTACTGCAACTGTTCAGAAAATTCCAGACAAAGTATCTTCTCTTGAAAGTAAGTTTTGACATTTTGATTTTAATTCAATATTTGAACCTTTTGCACACCTAAAATATGTTCTTTTTACAAAACAATTAAGGATATTTCTGGGTTTTTTTTCCCTTAAAAATTTGTAGAATTTTTCAATTTTAATAATAGGGTTGCCACACACCTGGAATTGTCAGATAAAATAAAGCCTGCCACGATAAAGTTACAAGCACTCGGGGGTGATGTTATCGAAGATTTGATTGTTGAGCTAAATAATAAACTGGAGTGTATACTATGTGCGTTTTTCCGGCCTTCTCTTTTTGAACAAAGTGGCAAAAAGACCACTTTTGCTAATTAGCTTTTTTTTTTTATTTAAAGAGAATTTATGTTTGAAAATACGTTATTTTTATTCAATAATTCTAATGCAACGAAAAACGTTAGTAAACAATGTTCAAAGAGGATCGTTTTCTCCTTGGTTTTCGAAAGCAGGTCATGGAAAATTCAAATTGATACCATTGTTTTCTATTAAAATTTTTTTTTTAATCATTTTAGTTCAAATATTGTTCAGGGTTCCCACTCACCTAGAAAACCTGGAATTATCAGGGAAAATGAAAAAATTTCTAGAGAATTCCGGGGGAGTGGGTAAAAATTTTAGTTTATAATTGTAATTTTATAAGGTTAAAATTATAATTTGTCAATTCTTTTATACTTCAATAGGTTATTATTTGCAGACATTAGTTTTTATGGGTCATTAGTCTTTGCAAAAAAACAGTTAATTTTCATGTATTTATCATTCAGGCATATTTTAAACCTGGAAAAGTCACAGAATTTTAATTGTAATGTTGAGTGGCAACCCAGTACTAAATAACTGATTTTAGCTAAGTAATGTGCTTATTAGTAATATAAATTTTTAGCTGATTTTTTTTTAAAAAATCAAGAACATGTTCTCATTAATTTTGATTGGAGCAGCTTAGCCAAAACTGGTTCTTGCATCTTAAAATCCCAACCAAATCATTCATTTTGATGATGATAAAAAAAAAGACCATGCTATAATTTTGTTACCCTCTAGGGAAAAAATGGAGTGCATAAGGCTAAATTTGATATTCAATGAATGATCTAATTTTTTTTAAAGTAAATATGAGGAGCCTAGATGCCAAAAGTGTTATATCCAAAAATTCAGAAGATTTCGGTTAGGTATTTTTTTTTTTTCAATCCAGGCAGAGAAGTAGTGTAAAAATACTTGATTGTCACGTTACCTGGTGCCTGTAGAAAATGAAGATAAGTTATTAATCAGGGAAATTTTTCATACTTTTAGGGAGAAATTATGTTTTTGTTAAAAAAAAATGTGGTTGTGTCCTATTGATCCCTTGATCATCATTGACATAACTTTTTTTGCTTTGCAAATATAAATTTGTTAAAATGTCAATTTCCTAGACTTGACTAAGTTATTTACATACACTTTAAAAAAAAAAATCATAAATTTCTCTGTCCGAAATATTTTGAAAACCTGGGACGGGAAATTAAATTTTTTTAGTGACATTTCTGAAAACATAGTGAAAAGTTTTTTACATTAAAAATAAAATTTACGAAATATAAAAGAAAATTTGAATTTGTAGTTTTATGTAAATCATACAATTACAAAATAGCATCAATTTAAAAACCTATATTTGGAAGCGTATTTCGGAGTTTTTTTAATACTAAATATTTTTACAAAAATGTTAACTAACAATTATAAATTTTAAGACGTATTTAAAGATTCATAAATGCATAACCTAATACGAAACGTTTACCCTTTTTCCGCACCGGTGTCATTTTAATTTGCAATCTAAAAGTTTTTTTTATCCCCTCCGTGATTATCGCAATCTCTTAACAGGTTTTTCAACCTGTTGATCAACCTGACCCTATTCATTACACGCCTCATTATCGCCCTTTAGTCGCATTCAAAACTAGCCATTCAAACCGAGAAAGATGTGTGACGCGAACGAGTAAAAGTCTCAATTTCCGTTATCTCTTCTTCTTCCATCCTTCTCCAAATAACCTTTTTTTCGTTTTCACTTTGCCTGCTACGCGGCATCCGATAACGCGACGACGGCCTTGCCCCGACTGCCCCAAGATTGGCCACAAAACTTTTTGTGCGAAAATTTGCTCACGTGGTTATGCCCCCGGTCGCGCCTCGTTATGCGTCGACTCCTCTTCTAGAATGAGAGAATTCCCCGATTGGCACGTGGCTTATTTATCCCCCCTTTGCCAAAAAGGTAATGTGCTGGTTGGGATGGATCTAAATTTGTAGACACGGCGGGGCGAAAGGAACGAGTGTTGTCGCGTACAGGCTTTCAGACGGCGGCCATGATGGTTGCTTGTCCCGTCCCAGTTTGATGATCTCGGTGCCCTAGAGGGACATCTATTAGCGTGTCGTTTGTGTCCCTGTGGATCCGGAAAGGACATGCCCGGGTGTAAAAACCCTCCGGAGTCTCCCAAATGGGTGCGGGGTAAGTTTTGGGGGTGACTTTGTTTGTGGAACTTTCGAATGTTTTTTTTTTTTTTTTTTCTCCAGCTGTGATTAAATGTGTGATAAGATTGTTTATTTTGCCCTCGTTTTTAAGTTTTGAATGCTAATGAGGATTATTTCGAGTCGGCTGTCTCGACTTTGACGACGGGGATTAGGATTAAGGTCGCGTAAATGTATCCGGGGCGATTTCATAACCATATGGGGGCAATTGCCATCTAAATATAAAGATTCCTGGCTGTGACGCAATCGCTGATATTTTTCTTCCGATTTATTTTTTTAAAATTGTTGTGAGTTGATGGTTTTGATTGTTTAATTTGTTAATTGTGATGGAGATGAGTTTTTGACTGTCCTGGATGTATTTTTAGTAAATACGTGTGTTGGAATCTGGTGTGATTTTTTAAATACGATTATCAGTAGAATTGTTTATGTGAATAATTTAATTTTAATTACTTTGTGTTATTTTATTTGTTTAGGATTTGTTTTATTTGTTTAGAATTTATGAATGAATGTGTTGTCAAATAAAAAACTTGGGATATAAATGACATATTTACTGTTAGAAGTGTCAACATGGTTGTTTATATACATTTACACTTCGTGATTTTTGTTTACTAAATACAATTTTAAACTATTGTATCGGAATTTAAGCTGTTTGGGAAAATGTGTTAGTATTAATAGTTATTATTTTTGAACTTTCTGAAAAAAAAATTGTTTTTCTCTAGTTGGAAAAGGTTTTTTTCTTCTTCCGAATTAGTACCTAAATGTAATTGTATTCTAAAATTTATTTGTTAATGAGTATTTGATATTTGTTCAAGGTGGAAAAATTATGTAGGGACTTAACTCTGTTTTGAGGATAAGCAGTATCATTTTAAAGCAATTTTAGTTTAAAGTTAGAGAGAGAGACACTTAAGGAAATTTTCTCTGTTTTGAGATGAGAGAGACTAGAATCTATTTTAGACAATTTGTTTGAAGGAAAAGAAGTGTTTCCTATAAGTATTGAAGTCAGGAAGGGTGGAGCAGGAAAAAGGATCTCATTTTCACCAACTATATCCTGGTGTAGATGAGATGATTTTATCTGATTTATAGAAGTCAACATGGGGTATACATCAGTTAAAGGTTTTTTTTAAAAAATATTACTTGTTATTTGTTTTGATTTTTTTTTAAGTATGTATATGATTGATATTCATTTTTATAATTTTAGGCAAGAAAAATAAAGCAAAAAAGAAAAAGGATTATAACAAAAAGGGAGAAAGCAAGGAAGGTGGTGAAATGGATGCTTTCTTGGATACGAAACAAGAGGCAAGTCTTTAGTTTTTGCATATATTTTCTGTGGTATTGTTCAAGAAAATTGCTTTATTGTTTGAATGGATTTTTGTGTTTTAATAATTGTTTTACTAGACACTTCTTATTATTCCGAACATATTGGCAAAAATTTGTTGTCGGAATCTACTTTTGTCTTAATGAACAAAAATTTTCCTTCTTTGTATGTTATTACTATTTCTTTCATTTTTGATGTGCTTGGGTATTTTATTTTTCTTAATGTTTATCAAATTATAAAACTGACATACTGCTGCAACTGTATTTCTATGTTTCTCTATACCATTGCTTCCCAATCTTGGGCCGTGGACTGATTTCAAAATTATACATTGAGCGGACCATTACTTTCTACAAACATATATATATTCAGAATATATGTGTAATTCAAATATAATATACTAAATGTTTAAATAAATTTTATAATTTAAAAAAAAATCTTAATTTTTTTTAGTTAAATGAGATGGCTTTTGAAATTAATTAAATCATGTGTGTTTATTATATTTCAAATTACATTGTTTTACCAACTTCAATATTCTTGGGTTATACATCGTGCTTTTAAAAATGTAGTTAAGAATTTAAAAATACACTTTGAAAGTTGCAAGTAGAAAAGTTTTGCAAACAAGTGAAAGGAAGAAACAAACGTTACAACATATTAACAGAAGACTTCTTTTAACAAAATATGTACAATAATTTCTGGTTAAAATCTATAGGAATTTAGGCCAATAAAGTATAAAAATGAGGTACCAATGCATAATATTTTTTTTAAGTTGTTATTAAAGTTGGAATTTTCTCATTTAGGTTATTTTGCAAAAAAATACTTTCTATAAAAATGTTGTTGTTTTATTTTATTGAAAATGCAAAATAATAACTTTTTGATTGGACAAAAGTTCCATGGAACTCGGGTTGGGAAGCACTGCTCTAAATAAATGCAAGTATAGAATTTGAAATCGTAACTTTTTTTTTGTACGTAGCCCCTACTATATTCCAGCTTAAACAAAAAAATTATGCTAAATATTGCTTTTTTTTGTTGACATATTCCATATTTCCTGTTGTAGGAAGCACCTGTTTCACCAATTCCAGATCCAGTTGCTACTGTTCCTACACCTGTTGAAAGGATGCCTTCACCTGTTCCCATTGTGGACAGTGAGATATTAGCTACTATTCCTTTGCCCGGGGAATCATTTGACAACTTCCCTCCATCACAAAATGACATTTCTCCTAGTGAGCCAACTAGCGAGACCTCGTCCGTTTCACCAAGTGCTGAGAGCGAAGACAAAGAGAATGTCTCGGAGGATGCCTCTAAGATAAAGTTACAATACAGCTACAAGGAAGGTGAGTGTTTATTATTTTTTGCTTTTGGATTCCTATACTATGTATTTTCAAGTTTTTACCATTTTTGTAGCTTGTACAATTTGCTTATAAATTGTATGAATTTAAAGATTTTTTTTTCTTGTTGCTTCTTGACTGATGCAATTGTCCTATTTTTACACTTTATACTTAAAACTTTTTTGTATTAAAATCTGTTTGTTTTTTTAAAGCAAAACGTAAATTTTCATCAATATAGCAAGTCAAGATATAAAATTAAACAAATATTTTTTTTACGTAATTTTTTTATATTAGACATTTTACACCAAGGCTCCTTAGTTTTGTTGAAAGGTCCTTGGAACTTTAAAGTTACCAAAGGCTCTTGTTAGTCCTTAAAACGACTATCATGT
Source organism: Troglohyphantes excavatus (assembly GCA_963932185.1). Classification (NCBI taxonomy): domain Eukaryota; kingdom Metazoa; phylum Arthropoda; class Arachnida; order Araneae; family Linyphiidae; genus Troglohyphantes; species Troglohyphantes excavatus. The sequence continues at coordinate 34,477,090 of OZ010666.1, read as the reverse complement.
AAAACATTTTACTACACCTCTAATAAAAAATGTTTGATATTTATTTATATTAAACACAACTTGTAACCAAGTTGCAACCATCTGCTATGTCTGCATCCAATATCTTTTAGATGATTACATCTATTTTTCTCTTTTATATTTAATTTAAAAAAAAATATTTTCTTGTACTTGGTGGAAAATTATTTTTCACTGTTTTTACAATTGTGCAATTTAAAAAAAAATTAAAATTATCTGAATTTTTTTTTATATATAATAAAAATTATTCTGATATTCCCAATTTATTATCTTTACCCAAAACAAATTCACGATAAAGTGATTACAAAATTTGATAATTCAATTTGTTTTTTGTGGTGTAAAATGAAAAACGTTTAAGAAGAACACTAGTTAGTTTTATTCCTCATAAATGCTTTTGGATTTCAGGGAAAATAATTTTTTTAAACAAAAATTACATTACAAACTACTACAATGCATACATTACTTTCAATACCAAATGTTCAATGGCAATAAAATGTCTTACTTTCAGATCAATGGAGCCCTCTCAATCCCGATCGCAAGAAGCAATACGACAGGGATTTTCTTTTACAGTTACAGAGTCAACCTATGTCACTATGCAAGCCAACTAATCTGCCAAATCTGGATGTGATAAAAGATAAGGTAAGATTAGAACTTGTCTTGTGTTTAGTTTCATTCCTTGGAGATTTAAGCTGATGTTGTGGATTAGCTTGTTTGTGTTTTTCAAACTGAAATTACTTTGCAGGCCCATATTCAGAGGTTGACTGAAGTGAACAGGGTTGTTCCTCCGATGATTCCTCAAATAAGAACCTATAACGATCCCTTCATGCCAAACTACGCTAGAGGAGGTGCACCAAGATTGGTAGGTTATACAGAGAAATTAATAGAAATATAATAACCGATTTATTTTTTAAAGATCTTTAAACTTTTGATTTTGTTCATGTATATCGTAAGAACATTAACGAGGCTTGTCATTGTTTGAAACTAATTTTTATTTTAAAACTTTACTTATTTGGAAAGCATCTCAAGGTAATAAGATTATCTTTACCCAATAGTTTTATCTTTTAAGAATCAAGGGTTTTAGATTTTCAGTACATTGCTAAAGACATTTTAAAAATTCATATCTTCACTTTATTGTACTGTGGTTTATATACTATTTAATTTAATATTTTATTTTGGTTTTTTAACTGATATAGATGGTTTTTATTTTAAATAAACTTATTTATATGTATACTTATTTATATGTCTCTTAATGAATCATAATTTGCTTGATTTTAATTGTTCCTCTTTTAGCCACATCCTGCCGTTAATCGCCGTAGCCAACAGGGTAGGGGTGGTGAAAAGCCTAGAAAAATCATATCCTTCACTAGCTCTCTTACACAAAATGTTAAATTGCATGAATCTGAGAATGCCTGGAAGCCACTGAACAAGCTTTCAGTATCTGACATTGGCCAAGATGTTTTGGTAACTATTTAATTTGACATTCAAACTTTTTTTTTTAAATATTTAACTAAAGTAAAGTTTTTATTTAAGTAAATTTGATGTTTAAACTTATATTCTATGAAATGAAAGTCATCTGAAAACTTTTGTAATAATATAAAAATTTTGAGATGTGGTGAATTCAAATGCTAAAATAATTCTATGTTATGTAAATATAGTTTGAAAAAATATATTGAATCTTATTTTTATATTGGTGGTGTTGTTAATGCGTAACATTTTGTTTTAACAGGATAAAGAGAAGCTGAAAAGAAGTGTTCAGGGAGTTTTGAACAAGTTGACTCCTCAGAAATTCGAGACGCTTCTTACGCAACTTAAGGGTCTTAATATAGATACCGAGGAAAAGTTGAATGTGGTTATAGATTTGATATTTGAGAAAGCTATTGATGAACCAAACTTCAGTGTTCCATATGCTAACCTCTGTAAACATTTAGCTTTGGTAAGAAACAATTTTCAGTATGTTATCACTCGAAAGTTATAAAACCACTAATTTTTAATTTGCGGTGTAAGGCAAATGTTTTAACACATAATTTTGATTGTATATGTTTTGGTGATTAATTTGAGTTCTATTTTTAGATTAAAGTACCTTTAGCTGACCAAACTTCTGGAGGGCAAGTGAACTTTCGTAAACTATTGCTTACTAAGTGTCAAAAAGAATTTGAACAAGACAGAAGTGATGAGCTTAAACATGCAGAGAGGATGAAAGCTTTAGAAGAAGCTGAGCCTGTAAATATTTTGATTTTTTTTATGTTCAGTAAAAAGCTTGTTTAACCGATATGCAATTAACTGGAAGTTTTTTAAATGACGTTTATTGCCGAATATGGATTTTCTCCTAATTCTAGTTTTTTAGAATCTGAAGTGGAAGTTTCCGATTGTAAGTGCTCAGACTGCCCAAACTACAGTCTGACTTTAAAAATACAACCAAAGAGGCTGCTGTGTAGCAAATTTGCTGAGCCTTGATAACATATTTACAAATTGCATTGATTTTGATTTGAGCTAACTATAAAAAATTCCAGGATTTTGTTATTGTGTTTTATCATATACAAATGTAAGTGAGGAATTAGTTGGGTAGAAAAGAAAAACCTTAATTCATTCCAAAAGAATACTTTGTGAATTGTTTTCAATTGGAATAAGTATAAGGTGAAATCGGATCCCAGTACAAACCCTAGATAGAATACTTTTTATATTCGATTTTCATGATGCTGTTTTGATGATTGAAGGAGAATATTTTTCTAGAAATCCCTCTTTGTTTCTGCAAAATTACATTTAACTTTAGAAACAATCAATATATTTCCAACTGATCTTCACACTCTTGGTGTTCTAAATTTTCAATTCTAATTTTAAGTAGTGATCTCTGGATTGGTTTTCTTATATAAATTATTAGAGTACTTTTATTTCGGTAACCCTAAATGTCACCCAAACCTTGTGCAGTAATTCCAATTTGGTGGGACAAGGGTAACATTCATCAATTAACAGAAAGCTCCATTTCTGGATAAACGGGCTTTTACTTATTTAAATATTTTTTGGAACAAATAGTTTTGCTCTGAAGCAGAACCATGTTAAATCTTTTAAAGATTCTTATAGTTTGTTTACTCTATTTTTCATTTGTATATTAAAATAAAGGACTGCCAAAGGCGACTAAAGTCCCTATTAAGATTTAGGAACTACTTTTTCAGCTTTGGACGACTTTTTGACAGTTTTTTTTTTTGTAACACGGTCCTACAAATTACTGATTAAAAAAATTGGCAACTGATTTTGCTCTTAATATATGTAGTCAAATAACTGTAGAACCAAATTAAAACTTAAGAATTTTTGCCAATACCAGCCACTCTTGTTTGCTGATGATATATGGCAGCCCTGTAATTTTTTAATTCAATATTTGTTTTATATATGTTATTGAATTTCTTTTCTCAGGACAAACAGAAGGGTATGAAGCTGGAGTTTGATATGGAAGAAAAGAAAATGAGGTATAGGCAACTAGGTAACATAAGGTAAGTTGGGCAGTCTTGAGGCTATTTCTGATCATTTTATATCGAAAAATGCTGGAATCGAAGCCATTAGGCTCTACTACTTTGCTGGTATTCTTTTATCAAATAGTACAATGATGTAATTCTAATATCAAAATATTTGTTTTCCATGTCACTATGTTAGTACCCAAATATGTTAAGCCTGTATAAAAAGTTTTTTTATAGTCCTTGAAATGGAAAATCAGAACTGTCTAGTTTTATTGAAGCATGGGATTTTTCTGCAAAAGTTATTTTATTGAATAACTGATTTCAGCTAAGTAATATGTAGGGGTATTGCGCCTGGCCAAAATGCACCAATTTGCGATTTCTGCTCCAAAACACTTGATTTTTAGCCAAAACTGGCCAATTTAATAATTTTTCCGCTAATTTTATGACTGACATATAGAATACAATTATTACTCTTCTGTAAATGCGGCCCTCTACTAAATTTTTATCTTAAAATATATTCATTTAATCTTACAAATAGAAAAAATTTCAACTATTTTGCATGAAATATTTAAGTTTGAAAATTCATTTCATATACATTAATTGATTTTAATACACTGTAGTCCAAAACCATAACTAGCATGGAATATAAATTTATTATTCCATTGTTAATGTATGTATTTCGCAACTCGTTTCACAAAACTTATTTATATTATATATCTTTATGTTCTCCTTTGTTATTTATATTTTTGTATTAATCTCATAGGGATTATGTTTAGAACTTCATTGAATTTCTTTCTTTTCAGATTTATTGGAGAATTGTTCAAATTAGGCATGCTGATTGAGCCTATTATGCATGAGTGTATCAAGAAGCTTCTATCGCAAGGAGATGAGGAATCACTGGAATGTCTTTGCAAATTATTAAAAACAATTGGTAAAGAATTAGATGAAGCAAAGAGCAGCAAATCTCGTGATCATAGTCCAGTATGTATTTAAATTTATCTGAATTTTTTTAGTTTATCATTGTATAGAATACATGAATGGAAATGTTTAAAATAAATATTATCTTTTTTAGATGGATATGTATTTTGCTCAAATGCAAAAATTTGTAGATAAACGCACGACAAGTTCCAGAGTTCGGTTTATGTTGCAAGATGTGATAGATTTGAAAAAGGTGAGCTTTCATTAATTTCCAAATTGCCTTTAATAAACTAACTAGATTTTTTTTTATAACTAATTAAATCACAGTACTAGGTGTAGTATCAACAAGGAGTCCAAGATTAGTTTAATCATTAATATATTTGCCATGCATTTTTAAGCATATTTTTACTGTATTAAAATTTTCTACATCTTGATTTGCACTTAAAAAGTTATTTGGAAAATTAATGATAAAATTGATTTTTAAAAAAATCATAGTTTTTTCTAAAACTAATATGGTAAATGATGATTTTTTTTACTATGAATTTCTTCCTTTCTAATAAAATTTTTCCCTGTTAATGTAATGAGATTTTATCTAACATTTCAAAAGGGTTTCTTGTTGATGGTCACAGTATCTATCCTTTTAGAGTTAAATATAAGGTGTTGAATGCCTAAAGCTTTTAAATACTAGTTAACTAAAAATATTGCAAAGTTAACTACATTTGTTTATTTATAATCCAACATCATAGTTCCCATGCAGCTGGAGAATGCTTAAAATTGCCTAAAGAGTCTAAAATGAAATTAAAAAAAAAATCTGGAAAAAGTCAACAAAATTAAGAAAATGTATATTAGCCACAAGTGCCGATAATATTCTTTGTATTGTCATTGATGCTAAATCATAAAAAATGTTAAGTTTTCGATTTTTATCATGTTTGACACACAACCTGTACACTATTCAACCGTTCCAAGATTAATATGTGAAAAAAATAATTTAATTCTTGGTCTGGAATTTTTTGAAAATCTGGGGGAAAAGTCAGGGAATTTTGATCTAAATATTGAGTGGAATAATATTGATTGTTAATTTTTTTTTAAAAATTATATGATTAATTAAATTTAAAAGGGCTGCTACAGCATTTTTACAGTGTTAATAGGTAAAATTCATATGTAGAAGCTTATGTTATTTAGAATGGTATTGCATATAGTGTTTGTCCTTTTTTTTTTTGTCAATCAAAATAGTTTCTGCTATTTATTTACTGATATTTCTTATCTTTTTAATCTTTTATCAGTTAATATTTAACTGATAGTTGCTAAACAGATAATTTCCTTATTTAAAGCAGCTGTTTACTTTTGCAATCAGCAGAATTTTTAAATTAAAAGTTCTTGTTGTGGTTTGTCAATATGTTCTTATCATGTTCCTTAATATTTCAATTAAACTAGTTTCCATTTTTAGATTATATTTTTTTTATCGTTGTAAATCGATACTGTTATTTTATGTTCACACTGCTTTTGTGTTTCAGAATTCCTGGGTGCCAAGAAGGGATGAAAATATGCCCAAAACTATTGATCAAATTCACCAAGAAGCTGAGCGTGAAGCCCGCGAACAACAAATTAATCTGCAGAATATGTCTTCTTCTAATTATAATAAGAGGCCTGACGAAAGGGACCGAAGGAAAGCTGCAGGTACGTTACTTTATTTCAAAGAATTAAGACATTTAAATGCATTTGACAATCTTATGTTGATAAAAATCTCTTTTCTCTTGAAGTACTTACTCATTTTCCTTGATTAGGTCGTAACGTAGGCACTTCAGAGGATGGCTGGACCTCTTCTTCCTCAAAGAGCAATAAAGGCAGCTATAGTGCATTGGACCCTACAAAACTTAAGTTAACTAAGGTATGAGATTTCTTTACATTAATAATAGAATTTTTAACTAAGCTATTTTTAATTTTTCAAAGGTAGAAAAAGTTGAGTAAATTCTTTAATAAAATGCTAGCTTTTGTAAAGCAAAACTGATAATAAAAAAAGTTGTATTTCTCCTGATATCTTTTCACTTACAAAAGCAATAGTGTCTTAACTGTAGTTTGATGGATTAGTAGTATAAATGTAATCTTTCTTTTGCAGCCTGATGAAGTGGAAAGCATTCGATTAGGCCCAGGTGGTAGAGGACTTCAAAGCTGGGGGCGAGGGTCTAGTGGTGGAACTAAATCAACTGCTGAAGAAGTGAAAACAGCACTAACCAATAGGTAGGCATTTGATTTTTTTTTTCCTTCCATTTATCTTGTGTTTTTTTTCACTGGTGTGGAAAAAAATATCCTTCAATATATTTTTTAAAAAATGTTGTACCAGAGGCTTATAATCTAATTTGTTTTATCTTTTGGAGTAAAATTAATAAGTGTGAAAGCTTTCTTTTAACAGCAGTGTTCTTCAACAAATTGTGCTAATAACTTTCTAGAATAGAATGAACCTTATGAAGCCTTGCATAATCTAATTGGCTGTTGCACACATCACCAATGTGATGCTGTTTGACGATTTTAAATGACAATCAATCAAAGAATTAAACCACCACCCTAAACATTGTTACAAGTTAGAAATAATATTGCCAAGTGACATTGCTTTACCATTTAAAGGAATATGAGGGTGTTTTATGCAAAGCAGCTGAATCATCATGAATTTGGACAAATTATTTTCGTTCTACCATGTTTTTTTATTAAGTATATATTGAACTTTTTAATTCTTCGCCACTTTTCTAATCAAATGTTCCATGTTCAAAATAGATTTTCCATACATAACGATTTCTATAACTTCGAAGGTTTAAAATAAGTTTATTGCTGGGTTTATACACATGAGCTGTCTTATGCATTTTATTAAATATTGTTAGTTTATATAGTCAGATAATATACTTACCCACAGCAAATAAATTCTTAATTGGGCCGAAAACAGACATTTTAGCATAGCAATTTATTTGATTTTCAAAACTGAAAAATTTATAAATTCCAGGGATTTTGCATAAGTTAGCTGGTTTACTTGTTAAGTGATATGAAGGTGTAACTATCTTATTATTAGAATCTAATATTCTATACAAGTTGGCAAAATAATAGGCATTTTACAATTTTGTGTTTTGGATTTTCTCTAAGCCGGTCAACAAGCTATCAAAGGGTTAATTATAATATTTCTACTTGTTAATTCTTTTATCTTAAATTGTAATTTTTTTGTTTTAGATATTCTGCTCTTTCTGAACAACCCCTAACCTCTTCAAATTACGATGGACGAAGAGGATCACAAAGGTAAGTTGTAATGCTCATATATGTCGTGGAATAAGTAGTTTCGTTACCTGTAAGATTTAGTTTAAAAATGCAACACTATAATCAGTAGGGATGAAACGGATATCCGGTAACTATCCGGAAGGAAAGTGCCGGATATCCGATTTTCCATGCCGGATATCCGGATGAATAAAACATCGAAGATTTTTTTTTGTGGCGATCAATTTTCTTTGTATTTTCCTGAAAATTCTACCAATGTATTCATAGTGTGCAGATTCTTCCTTTAACCAACAAAAACTTTAAAAAACCCACTTTTTTTCAATTTTTTTACTTTAAAATTATATTTTTAACGAATCGTTATGGTGGAGTGTCATCACATCTCACAACTAATATAAAGTTGAATAAAAAAATAAATTTCTCAAAAGTTTAAGAAAACTTGAGTTTTTATGTTTGGAATGAAAAGGCATATGGTAAAATTACAATTATTCAGAAATTAAGTGTAAAATGTACAAAACATACGACCATTGCTAGCAGCACCCTAGAATAACCCTTTGTAAATAAAAAAGTTTTTTGAATGTTTATTCAATTTTGGTATCACTTTAAAGATAAGAAATTGGGAAATATTACAGAATAAAAAAAATATTTTTAAATTTTTGTTTTTTCCGTTTTTTCTAGTGAAGTTATTTTCATAAAAAATAAACTGCCGGATATCCGGCAAAATCTAGTTCGGATATCCGGTTTGTAATGTGCGCCCGATATCCGGTATCCGGCAAAACCACTATCCGGTTCATCCCTAATAATCAGCATTTGCACATATGCATGTGGAGATGTCCAGTTTTATCAACTTGTTTGCAATTATATTTTAAATATTCTACTACACTTTTCATCTATTTATTGTATTAAATATATTGTGTAAAGCTTATATTTGTTAATGTAATTTATTTTTTGTTCAGGTCGGCAGCTTCCAGTCGTGAATCTAGTCGTGGCCGCAGTAATCAGCTGCCCACAGCCGCACGAAAAACATCGTCTACCTCAAAGGAAAGAGAGGACCTACTCGAGACTGTCAAAGTGTTCAATAGACCTACTGAGAGTAAATCACAGGATACGAAAAAGACCACTGATGTCCATTTGAATGGAAAAGCAGCTGATCCTGATGGTAAACACACCCTCCGTATATAATAAAGCTATCTTTAGGGTTTGGGATTACAAATGAATTTCCTTTATAGACCCTTCCTCCCCAAAAATTCTCCATTAAAAATCCTATTTTTTGAGAAACCTCTTGCATCATTCCCTTTTCTTAATAAATTGAAGTGTTGATTAAAATCCAATTGAAATAATTACTGATAATTAATATTACTAGTTTTATAGTGAACTGTCTTTTTAAAGGTACTTTTTTTCTTCGCATTCTGCTTTATAATTGATTGTGTATGTCATGCTTATTTTTATGTCATTTAAAAATTGTAAGAACATTTTAAACTTGGCCACTGTGCACATTTTAGGGCCTTTTACTGGAATGTATATGGTAACAAGTTAGTTGTGTATGTATGCTGATGAGTTTTTGTTTTTTAGAATTATGCTTAAGAGGTCCAGAGTACTCTGAAGATGAGATGGAAAAGAAAACGAAACCTCTTATTGACGAATTCTTGCATAACAATGATTTCGAGGTAATGTTAAATTATTTCTTTTGTCTAAAGCATTTTTTTTTATCTGCTGCTGTTCATATTTAAAGAAAAAGTGTAATGCTTATATAAGTAGACTAATTGTTTGGCTCTTTGTTAATGGGGAACAAACCCATTTAAGTATATACATTTAAAATTAATAAAATATGGGCCCATTGTAACTTGAATAGCGACCTATTTTGCCGACTACTCTACAAAGGCATGTTCTAAAATAGATCTTGGAATATTTTCTTAAAAAAATATTTTAAATTCATTTAAAAAACTAAATGGTATTTTACATATCTTTGATGAGTAGTACATATTTTATCTTTAATATGGAATTTAACTCGGTTTGGGGCCGAACCCAGTGGTTGCGAAGCACTGGAAATATGTAATCCGACATAGCTGTGAGCAGCTTATGAAAAGAATTTGGGCTACACACCTGAGCCAGCAATGTCAAAGAGGGATCGTCAGTTTGTATTTTACGAATTATTTTCCCTGAGCATGGGATCGTCTATTTTATTTATTCCCACTATCACATTTTACATCCATATCTTCCTAATTTATTACGGATGATATAAGTATCGAAGACGGTACTTGTATAAAAATTTTCATCCTTTTATACGCAGAGGAAGTGGTTGTTTTGCAATCCACAGACAACTTTCTTATATTACAGATAACAGTTGTTATTATTTATTTTGTAACATCTGTTTATCAGAGTAACTGTTAATTTTTGTTCACATATTGTTTCTTTTTAATGTTTTAATAACCTATATTCTTGCTGTTGCAATTGTTTGCATTTTTTTTTTGTTGTCTTTTATAATAGTAATGTTATGTAATTGTTGTTTTTGTGGGATATCTTCATAAACTAATTGTCTGTACTCTAAATGGGAAAAAATATGTTTGTTTACAGGAGGCTATCAAGTGCGTCACGGAGCTGGCTTCTCCAAGTACTGTCTATTTGTTTATCAATACTGCTATTAATCAAGTCCTTGAACGGTCTAGTCAGGCCAGACTTTCTCTTGGCCAGCTATTGTTTTCCTTGTTAAAGAAGAAACTTATTACATTTGACCAATATAAAAAAGGGTAAGTTAAATTAATAATTTTGTTAGAGAATTTTTATTGTTGGCCCTCTTTATTAGAATTCCATTTACAAAACCAGATGCATTTTATGTATCAAAAGTTTAAAAAAATTAAATACATTTTGACCCCAGATTTATTTTAATTGATTTATTATAGCAAAAGAAATTATTTTGTGGTTGATAAACACTGACAATATACTTAACATATTTGCATGAATATTTTCTATTAAATATTGATTATTATTAGTTTTACCAGTGTTCACTCTAGTAATAAAAAAGGGCAGGGCGCTGTTGGTAGTAAAAGGGCACTTCTCATTTTTAAAAGGGCACTTTAAAAAAAAAAATTGGGGTGGGAGTGGCCACAAATTGACACATCGGACACGTGGACAAACAAAAAAATCTGATTTGTTTGTTGACATTGCACTAGAGCTGCATATTCAGCTATTGTTGACTATTCGGGGCCTATCTCGAAAGGAAAGACCCGTACTAAATTGATATCTCTTTATGAAGATATTACTTAAAATCTAAAATTTGACATTTAAAAATTAATGTTTTCCTTAAAAACCAAATCTGTAAGTAGCCCTAATTAGACACTGTACAAAACTATTAAAAAGGTTACTTAAATGCTCGGATTAATCGGGCTTGCCCCGCCCAATACCATCTTCTCTTTCAAAAACCCTTAACATTTCATATGAGGACACAGGCAACCAATATGATCCGTAGAATGCTGCGTGCTCGAAATTACCGCGGAATCATCGCGATTTTACAACACGCATGGTTAAAAAGGAGTTTATTTTTCTACTTTTATAATTAATTCCAATTTACACACAAAAACATTTTAATCGATGCCTTTTTAAAAGACAACTATTGAAGCAAGGACACTTGTGCTTGACTGAAAAGGGCGGAATTTTTGAAAAAGGGGCATAAGGGCTCTATCGAGACGAAAAAAGGGCGGGCAGGGCTGACTGCCCTTCAAAAAACGCCTAGAGTGAACACTGGTTTTACATTATGGCAGTTATTGGTCTTGTCCAAGACATTTTCTGAAAATGGCTCATTTGATATTGTTTTTTGAATGACATGTGATTCTATAACTGTTAAATGCATGTTTTAATTTCAGTGTTGGTAGTGTCCTTGAAATAATTGATGATTATGCATTGGATATTCCATTGATATGGGATTACATGGGTGAAATCCTGGAGCCCATGATTGAAGATGCAGAGTTCCCTCTTACCTTCTTGAAAGAAGTCCTGCAGCCTTGTATACCATCTGAAAAAGCCGGACTGCTTGTCTCGGCTATACTCCACTGCTCTGCCAAGAGGAAGGTAATAATCTATAAAGAGTTATAAGTTAACTTTTCGCATTTCATGTGTGAAAATAGTGCCAAAAACATGAGTCTGCCATGCTTGGTATTTGCTGTAAGAATTAGTTCTATGTTGCTCAGCTCCTCAATGGCCGAATTTTGCTCGAGGAGTAGAATTTGTATAGGTTAATTTTTAATCTTTTTAATAAGTTATTTGTTTAAATTTTGTACAGTAACTCTTTTCATTTTTTGGGACATATTTAGTTTAAGTTAAGTTTTGGTTAAATATTTTTCAATGTTCAATTTAAGTAAGATGTTAAATTCATTCCCTTTGTAATGGATTGTGTTTAAAATATAATTAAATATACTTTTTTTTTATAGGGATCTATTAAGTTAGGAGAATTTTGGAAAGAATCAGGTCTACAATGGACAGATTTCTTGGGAGCTGATGCAGATGTCAACGAATTTATTCAAAAACATGTATGTTAAATGGCTTGTTGCTTTAAATAAGATTCATACTTATGGCAATATATTTTGCACAATTCGGGTTATAACAACAAAAAATGGAGACATGACGAATAGTGATTTGGCTTCGAGGCCAAATACTGAATATTTGGCAGCCGAATAACAACTTCCTTAAAATTATTTGTAATACTAAATATCCCCAAGTTCTTGGTAAAGATGTTTTACTTAAAATTTTAATAATATATATGTAGTATAGCATTTGTATTTGCTACAGAATAATATAAATCTAATAATAAATATTGTATCTATAGTTGATTCTGTTTGGAACTTTCAATACATAAAACCTTTTTTCTGTAGAAAATCTTTATATTTGAAAAGATTTGATTATTTAATATCGATAAAAGGCTGAGAGTTGTTCTAAAGTTTTTGTCATTACCACACCTGTTTTATCATGATGAAAATTAAAAAAATTGTTCATGTTTAATAGGTTTTGTAGTTTTTAAAAAATAATCACTGATTAAAAAGCTGCATGTTTTGGAAAGTTTTTTAATTTTCACAAAACTTATTTTTTTTTACTAATTTCTACAAGCAAACAAGTTTTCATATCTGAATTTTTTTCCTTCAATATCCATTTTTTTATCACCCTGCTTCTATGACAGCTGTTCGGCATATGGATGAATATTTGTCCCATCCCTAAAAAAAAACATTTGTATAACTTAGTTTTATTTAATTTATTAATAAATTCAAGTATTTTTTCTTTTCTTTCATTAGAAATTAGAGTTCACTGTTAGTCCAACGAAGGTTAAACCCAATGCCCAGATGACAATAGAAGAAATAAAGAAAAATTTGTTAAGTTTGCTTGAGAAGAGTGAACCTAATGAATCGGTTTTCGACTGGATTGATGTGAGTATCAGTTTAACTTTGTTATATTTGTGGTGATAGGCATTCTTTTGGTAGTTTTAAATCTTACAATGTATTTATATTTTTAGGCTAATGTGTCTGGAAATAGTGAACCAACTTTTATCCGTGCCTTGGTCTCAGCTGTTCACGAAGATGTGATATCAGGTATTTAATTATTTGATGTTAAAGTGTTTTTCCCTTCTATCTATTTAAAGAGTCCCTAATAAAAATAAAACATTTCCAGGTGTATTGGAAGTAGATAGTTGTCAGTCGCAAAGATGTATTTGGCTTCTTTTGATGCTAGTTTATTTTTTTGTTTGAATTCCTACATTGCTGATTTTTTATTGACTAATTAAAAATTAATTGACTTCAAAAAATTAATTAGGGAATTTGAACTTAAATGCTTTAATAGTGATGCTAAATTCTCTGGCTCTTGAATTGAAAATTTGCTGCTTTGCATAACTGAAAATCTACTTAGAAGTTGATGGTTACAGACCCCATAAGTTTTCAATTTAAACAAAAAATATATTTAAACTTCGTGTCCTATAGAGTACGCTTATCGTATTCTCCAAACGTTTTTAAAATAGTGTACAATTTGTAAAATAATAAAATATATTCTTTATAAGGTTTCAAAATAAAAGTTTTTGCAAATTTTTCATTTACTTTAGGTTCTGGTGCAACTTGTGAATTAACTGTAGCTCAGCTTAAGGAGAGGACGGCGTTGCTAACTCGTTATATTAATCACAATGAAAAGCTGGAACTGCAAGCATTGTATGCTATACAAGCTCTTATGTATCAATTAGGACAACCAAATGGTAAGAATAGTTATTTAGTTGTTATTTTTGTAGTCATATTCATTTGAGTAAAATAATTTTGTTGAAGTTAAGAAACACAAATATGTTCTTAACATATTTAAATTATTTTCATTGTCCTTTTCCCACAAATTATGTTAATTGCTTAATTTTCTGATATATCAGTAAAAAAACGTATGCAAATTGTATTTTCATCGTGGCCAATACTTTTCAATACTTCAGCTAGGTTATTATTTACATTTTGATTTGTTTCATTATTGATGTGTGCTGTTTTTTCCTCTCGTGGAATACTTAATCTAAAGTTTTTAAGAATGTCGAATAATTTTTATTTTTAATATGTGGCAATAATTTACTTTTCGTTTTCAAGCTTTTTAAAACAAAAAGATCAGCTGTGTGTTTTTCAATTCAAACTCTACTATTTGTTTCAGGGTTCCCACACACCTAGAATTGTCAATGAAAATATATTTTTTTTTATGTTTCTAGAAATGTTATTATTTATAAGCACTTTATTTTTCCCAGCTTCAAGATTAATATGTGAAAAAATAATTTAATTCTTGGTCTGGAATTTTTTGAAAATCTTCTGGGAAATTGTGATTTAAATACCGAGTGGAAACTGTGGTTTATGAATTTCCTTCGTTCTCTTTCAGGGCTTCTCCGACAGATATTCGACATCCTGTACGATGATGATGTGATCACAGAGGAGACCTTCAAGGCCTGGGAGTCCAGCACTGACCCCAACGAGTCCGAGGGCAAGGGGGTGGCCGTGCACTCTGTGAAGTCCTTCTTCACCTGGCTCCGAGAGTCCGAATCGGGGGAGGAGGCCGACTGACGTAGATAGACACTATCGGAGGGAAAGACTTTCAGCTCCTGTGTATCCCATACACAATTGAGGTCTAAAGTACTTTTTAAGGAGTTATGTGATGGATTTGTTGCGGATCTCCGTTTCAGGGTTTCTATTGAAAATGAAAAATTGTTTGTGCAATGATCTATACTTCTTTTTTTGTTGTAAAAGAACTGCTGAACAGTGGATGTTCCTGTGCTGATGAGAGTGAATGATGCATGTGTTCAGTCTGTTTATCTATTTAATTGCATGTATAATTTTTGGTGTAAAAAGGGGGATGGTCTGCAGAAAACAACACACTTCCTCTCTTAGGAAATGCTTGGAAAACTGTCATGGTTTTAAGCCTTATACGACACATAAATGGATTATAAAATTGTCTGGCGTTAATCTAATTTTTAGTTACTCTAAATAATGTGTATAACTGGATCTTTTTTTGTACATAATAGCCAATAATATGTTGAGAATTTATATTTTTTTTCTTTTCAAAGCTAAAGTTCTTGTATGTATTGTATATTGTCTTGCGGTTGTGCCTTCTTCCTTGTTTTCTGTCTTTTGCTCAAGACAAAGATTCATTTTCATGTGGGTAATGCTCTGAAAAATTGTGGAGAATAAATTATTTTTAAATATTGATTTGCAGCGTGTTAACTATATATGGAAAATGTGTACGTGTATGGCCTACTGTTAATCTTAATTGTTCGTAATCTATTCTTAAAGCCGAGAAATTTTGATACTTTTTGTTAAAATAAAAGCATTGTTCAAATGCTGTTCCTAAATGTCGAAAGTCGTAATTCTCTCTGATGTGTGTAATTTCATACTTAACACCCAATCACAGCTACGAACGGAGAAGAAAATATACAGATGTTAAGCTTCGTTATTAGGTAATTTCAAATTGTCAATTTGTATCTTTCCTTCTCCTTCCGGATGTGATAATCAAATTGTAAAGATATGTAAATTGCATTTATTGCAGTTTCAGTGTGAGATGCAAGGTCTTTTTCCCCTTGGATTTTACTAGTGTAAAATGTTTGTTTATATGCAATTTCTTGCAAACCATATTTATTGTGTAAAAAATACGTAGCAAATACAGAAAATTATTTTGATCTGTAGAAAGCCAGGTCATTTTAACTGTGGCTTTTGTTTCCGTAAGAGTGATTGCTGTAATAGAAACCAATATCAACAAAATATATATACATATATATATAATGTTTTATACATCATTAATGGCAAAGGCCTTTTGTATACATGCTAAAGAAATTCAATGTTATAAAAACTTAAGATTTTTTAATGTTTGTTTTCTTTATCCTTCAGATATGATCACACAGCACATACAACAATTACTTGATTGATTATTGCATTATTTATATTTACATATCTGTTGAAGATGATCAATTAGAAAGTGACAACAATGTTCTTTAAACCATTCTAAATTAAGTTTATAGGCAAGAAACGTGAGGATATTGCGGGATCAAGTTCTTTGGCATACTGTTATTTCCAATTTTAAAAAACATGTTTCAGCATAAGAAAATTATTTATTCATGTCTCATTTTATCCAAATATTATGCACTTTGAAAGTTTTTGCTTTATAAATCACAAATATTTTTAAATTCTTCGTTTGAGGAAATCGAATTATATAAAAGCAATAATTGTAGTTTTTTTTATACCACTAATAACGTTCGGGTATGAAAAAGAAAATTTGCCTTTTTTTTAAAAAAAAATAAATAAATTATACTTATAAATCTTCCTATTGTACCGAGATAATATCTCTTCCAATACTAACTGCAACCACTTTTAATATATTATTTATAAGCTAAATAAGATGTCTAGATACCTGTTTTTTAAAAATGCACAAGCTGTTAACGAGTATTTAAAATTGCTAAGAGCGCAATATTTCTCCTGGCTAATTTTATTTAAAATTGTCACTCGATTGTTATAAACTATATATAATGTATGCGACATAATAAAACTCGCTTAACATTGTAAACTCTTATAAATTCATTCAGAAGATAGGTGCAAGTTCATTAAAGCTTATCTTATTTCGAGATTATTTATGTAGTTCATTTATAAAAAAAAAAATTAGATTTCTGGGTATTTAATTCAAGTTCAGCAGTCTGAGTATACAAAAAAAAATTAGATAGTTGTTGATGCATGAAAACTTCTATTTATAAACTAGAAGTCATATTTTCCAATATCCTGGGTTTTGTACTAAAGAGAAACGTTTAATACACATTCCAATGAAAAAATAGCTGAGCTATTGGCGACGGTTCAGGGCCTATCTTGAAAGAAAGACTGGTCTTCCCTTCGAGATAGGTTCCGAACCGTCGTCAATAGCCCATTGTGCAGATCTAGTGCGACGTTTTTCATCAAACCAAGCAACGAATAACAAAAAAAGGAACCCTTTCCGAACGCGAGTTGCCCACCAGTGTTTATATTATTTTAGCTCATTGGTTAAAACATAAATTGAGAAAGTTTTAAACGATTCAAAAATCGTCTGTGGAATACAGCATAAATTCATGAATAAAAATAAACGACAAATTATACTAGCGGATGTTTTTTTTTCCGAAAATAATAAAAATGTGGATTTTTAAAAAGCTTGTTACAAAACAGTCCCATTATAATGCGAAGTTTTTAGAAGTTGGTGGTTTTTATTTAGGTCATTAATATGACAAATGTGTTTTAATAATGACTGTACACGAAAAGTTCTATGATTCATTACTAATTCCCCCCATCTTTGAATCAAAGAGAAAAATAGGTATAAACCTCAGAATTAAATAAAAATAAAGGATTGTGTTCTCGATGAAAAAGTAAACAAGTTAATAAAATATTTGTTATTTTTTCAAAAAAAAAGTTTTTAATACGCATTCCCCCGACCCTACGCTATAAAACGACCAGAATCAATTAAAGTTATATTCTACTTTACAAATAAGGTTAGAGAATTATAAGAGTGGTAAAACCATATTGTTTAATTTAAAGGAAAACTCTTATGTGTTTCCTGTTAGTTCATTAATTTTATTTCGTTCAATGACTTGAGGACAAGAACAAAAAAGTTAAGGTCGATTAATCCAAGACCATTAAAGTTATTTACCGAATAAAATGTTTCCTTGGCAATTTTGTCACGCTAAAGTGGTAATATCTTAAGCGATTTTAAAGTAACCCCCATCTTAATTAGTTGTTTACATTTCCTCCACAAAATTAGCTCCCAGTTGTTTACTTCAGTAGTTGGGGAATCGTGAGAATGATAGTTTAATAGGGTTAACCTTGTTGGGCCTAGAACCAGTAGTTGTGTGACATTATTTGTATTCTCTGAAAGTTTTATCTATCGGGAAAACAACTATGATCTTGGCAAGGGCCGAAAATCGCATAACAACGTTTCTCGATGGTACGTTTAAACCACTGTCCGCTTACGTATAGCAAATGTTACATTTTCCCGCACTATCGAACATGTGACATCCTTCGCATGGGGTTATTATCGTCCTCTGGCATTAAAAAATTATCAAAATCTGTGCGCAAAAATAAAAAGTTACGTTCAAACACACGCAAGAAGGAAAAAAAGGTTAACCAAAGAAAATGAGAAGTTGTAATAAAACAGTTCTTTTTAACATATTAATACAAAATGAAGTAGAAAACCTTCGGTTCAACTATAGTCGAGTTTCACGAAGATTGGTCAAGCAGACGCCGAGATTAACGCAATCGAAATTTGACTACGTCAATTGTAAAAAATGCAGTGAAAGCATTTATATAATCAATCGCAACTCAACTTATAATTAAGCTATAGAAAAGAGCTCGAGGTAACTACGATATTTCAGTCTTATTAATATGAGATTTTGCGCCCCTGCTCTTTGCAAAAATAACACTTTGTATGCGATCACGAAATCTTGTCATATATTTGTATTTTCAATGCTTCGATCTGGAATGCTAATCACAATATATTACACTTGCTGAATTTCTTAAATACAAAATTAATTTTAAGTTTAACGTAAACGTTTTTCCGGATATAAAATATAAAGTAAAACAGGGTTCCCACTCAATATTTAGATCAAATTTCCCTGACTTTTCCAAAAATTCCAGACCAAGAATTAAATTATGTTTTCACATATTTAAAATTGAAGATGGGAAAAATAAAATGCTTGTAAATAATAAACTAGCAAAGTATGCATACATTTAGCATTTTTATTTTTACATCATTGATAATAAAAAAGAATATAATCAGCACTTATAGCTAACATTTTTAGAAAATTTCCCAGAAAATTGTTAATTTTCCCAGACTTTTTACAGCACTTTCATTTTCCCTGACAAATCCAGGTTTCTACTGCTTTCCAGGTGCGTGGGAACCCTGGTAAATGTAGAGCACAAAGTTTCAATATTAATCTAATATAAACCATTTTAGTCAGGCGCCCCTAGTGGCACCTTGGGCCTTAAGCCCCTTCTGAGCAGATGTGTGACTAATAATAAATGACTGCATATTATATAAAAATTTTAATGAGAAATAACATCCAATAAACAAAACTAAGCCAGGGTTTTGGCACAGACCTCTTCTATACACAAGTCAGAATACATCATTTCAAAAGATGCATAATCTGAATCATCGGTTAATATTCTTATGCCAAGGGATTTAAAAAAAAACTTATTCTCTGAAACTCTAATTGTACATTGTTTGAAATAGTGGAAAGTTCATGCAGAAACAAATCTATCCTAAGTATAAAAATGTCAAAAATGGATCACAACGCTCACTGATAAATATTTTCCATATAAAGTTTTTCTGCTTGATATTTCTTGGAAATAGCATTACAATAATCCTAGACACATATTGAAGCTATAATAAATACAAGATGTAATAAACAGATTAAAAATACTTGTTAATTCAAGCTTGTGATTTTTATAAACAGCAAGAACTTAAGATAATTTTCACATAAACAAAAATCATAAATTTATGTAATTCAAATGAAAAAGAATTACTCATAATAAATATTTAACAAAATAAAGTTTAAAGCAGAAAAACAACATTTACACACACACACATTTAAAGAGTAAATATTCTAACCAAAAACATTAAGATTTTAAATTGAAATAATTTGAGAATATACTAAACCCCGTTAGAAATACTTACAACGAAAGTATTTTGTGATAGGTAAGCTTCATAGCAAAATGAGGAATTGGGGACATAGGCAACGAGCATTTACCGTTATTGTAAAAAGGTTTTTATTGCTACTAGACAAAAGCTCGCACAAATGCTTGTTTTCACGAAATATCTTTTTCATTCCAGCCTAGTATTAATTTGTATTTCTTCCATACACATTTCTATAATGCGACTGCATTGCAAATAGTGGGACACACTGTCAACCTTGCAGTAGAGGTCAAATTGATGAACTTTGTTTAAATGGCGCAAAATAAAGTCATGTTTATTAAGCTTTCAGTACATTTAAACTAGCAATGCAGAGGGCTGTCAAGTTTTGGAAAAAATGCTGTAGCTTAATTATATACAGTAGCAGATACCAAAAGTATTAATAAAGCAATATTGCTGATCCAACTCTAAATTTAGGCATATTCATCGAAATATGGAAGATGTACTATTTGTATGTCTTTAGGATGCATTTGTATAACAGGATTGCAATGCAAGGGATAGTGGGACACATCGTTAATCTCCAGAAATTCCTAGACTAATGGTCAAATTCATTAGGACTTTTTGTTTAGTTGATTTTTAGAGCAATTTCTTCCCTTCATTGAAAGTTTGCAAGTAATTCCAGTTGTGTTTACCTAGCCTTTTCTCATCTTTCTTTTTAATCAGATTATTATATTTTGTTTGCAACTTTTGATTTTTATGCAGTAATTAAAATTTGTATAGTGTGGAATATTTCGCATGCATTCGGCATCATATCCCAAATCGTATAAGATATTAATTTCACAAAGTTATGGGTTCTTGAACCAATTGATAAATGGTCGGGTTGACTGCAAAATGGTGCGTCCAAAAGCATTTAAAGTTCCTTCCAAAAAGCATTTAAAGTTTGCCACTCGGCTTGGCAATAACTATTGAACTAGAACCCACACCACTGGGAAAAAATTATAAATCTAGCTGCCTAGTAACGGAAAATGAAATTTTGGAACACTTGCACTATGTTGCAACCAATCTGCCCAAAATAACAATTGAAATAATACAATATTAATTTATTAAATAATATCATATTAATAAACTCCTTTCCATAAAGGCATCTATTAAAAAAATGCCCCAGATAAAATTATTGAAAATATAATTTTAACACATCCACTGCTATATGAATTGTATTTGACTTGTGCCTTATTTGTCCAAATGGCTCCGTGTGAATTAAATACAACTCATGTCACAGCCTACGGTATTCGTGCTGTTAATTGTATGCGCTTCATATTAACCATGCAATCTTCATGTAGGCACATTCTGCATGGCCTCCCAGACAAAAAACTGATCTTGGTCTAGATTTTTTTTTCTTGAAAAGTAACTTTTATTATTGGGGCTGCCACCCCCCATATTGGACTTGACGCTCCCGTGAATTGCATGCAACTCGCACACGGAAGTCATAGACTTTTCTTTTTCTCAAAATTTCATATAAGTTGATAAATTTGAATCATTTCAAAAGCAAATCAAGAATAAAAAAAAGTGACACCATGGGAACCATTTTTTTTTACTGTGGCAGCAAATGTATTAAAAGAAACACTTAAAATTTTATCCAATATATAATATTTGGAATATATTACATGCATTACAAAAAAAAAGCATTTTTTTAATGCTATAATAAAATTTATTTGAATCTAAATAAAATAATTTCAGCATATAGACAAGCCATTCAAATATTCGAAATCAAAAGGATCTCTTCAGCTAAAAGTTGCAATGTTTCTTCACGTCAAATAAAATAGTAAGTAAATAATCAAAATCTATCAATATATATAAATATAAATTACTTTCAACCCTTGCATTAGAAACTGTTTAAACCAACAAGTAATAACATAAAACACATACAAACTCATTCTTTATGTATACATACTTCTAAGGATATCATTTCTAGAAGATACTTAAATCTATTCAATTATTAGCTGGCACTGGTATGTTAAATTTATTCCAAACCTTCTTAACGTAAAAAAAAGGTATCCAGGATTGCTAGTACATAGTAAAAGAACTATTAAGAAGTGCCAATATAACCAAAATGAATTGACATTTAACAGGTGACATCTATACACATATTTACAAAACATTCTTCAATAAAACTATGATTGTTGACTAAATACAGACCACAAAGAATAAATTCTCAATTTTCATACAAGGATGAGATTCGTACAAGATTGCCAAATATTTAAACTCAGAATCAATATAAAACTTATTCTTAAAATATAAATATACTCAATAAATCATTTCTCAAATAAGGAACTAATTATATAAACAAAACTAGCTTAAAAAGGTTCTGATAATTTCCTTTATATAGATCAAGATAAATTCAATATTTTTTTTAATGCAAATTGCTTTCAAATGGGAAAAAATCCTATGATTTGAAATTTAGGAAATTTGCAGAATACAGATTTGCAACCACAACATATTTTATTCTTAATGAATAAATCTAATGACTAATTTTCATAGATGTTTTTAATTATTTTCCTCTAAAATTGTCGATTTACCAAATATAATTGGCTTTAAACTTGCGAGTTGTCAATTTCAGGTGCTTTTTCACATTTCATTCTTTTAAGTCATTGTACCTTCTCTACAAATAAAAGGTAATGTGACTATATCTTATATGCAGAACTATGTTAACTTGCAATTTCGAAAACTTGTACCATTTACAGGTAGGTATAGGAATAACAAGCTGGTTCTTTTATCAGAAGTGTGCATACTACCCTAAATTTGGGTAAAAATACTAGCTTTTGTTGGACTTGCTAGAAATTTCAAATATGTGAATATAATAGGTATTAAAAAGAAGCAAAGTAGCCTAAAATTGAATACCAAGGGGAAAAAAAGTTTAGGGAGTTTAAACCAGGTATTTTGGTTTAAATCTATTTCACCAACTGTGTACGTTTCTGTACATTTTACTAAAAATACACATATAAGTGTTCAAATATCTGCTTTACTTCATTTCATGTTAATGCATATCAAATTGTTGGATGGAGATTTTTTTCTAGATAAGACAGGACAAAAGACCAACAGGACTACCCGAAATGCAAACAGTATGCCTACTTGGGGGTTGTCCAAATACAACGTAAAATAACTTCAGCAACGGATATGGAACATTGGTAAAGGAATAGTCCATGTATACACAATTAAATACAGACTTATAATTTTAATCAACAAAATTTTTACAAATATGGAAAAGAAAGTAAATTGGTTCAGGTTGTTCAGATTTTCGAAAGGAATGGCAAGCTGTTTTTAAGGGCTTTTTGGAATGTTTATAAAATTATCAATGGAGGAATGTAACAAAAAAAATTCAAGGAACAGATAGGACAACTTCTGATAGGAAGTACATAGCATAAAAAGCAGTGATTGCATAATTTGCTAACATAGGATATTATTTTTATATTAAAAAGTATCAAAGTTGGATTATAGGTTTTGATTTATGTAAGATTAGTTGAGATTATGTAAAAAATAAAAGTTTGGGGAAAGTTGTTTCATAAGAAATTATAGAGAATAAATTTTGGTTAATGTCAAGCTTTTCCAGTATAATTTTTCAGCAATGTGCTTATCTAAATTTAACTTCCCTTTTATTTGAAAATTTTATCAAATAAAAATTCATTTTGAAGTAAGTTTTCGGTAAATTATTTTGATGCACTTATCAGCATAGACAAACATACTTCAACTAATCGGAAGCATTACCAGTACTTATTTAAAAATGTCTGCATTTCTGACAGTTAGCAGAGATATTTCACACAATAAGAAATACGGACTAGATAGAGTTCAGTGTACAGTAATGCTAAACATGAAAACATGTATCAAAACAGAGCATAAAACCCGGTTTTCTGACAGCTTCATTGCTGCTCTGTGACAAGTTCACAGTTTTTTAAAGTGTAGACATAACATGAATTACAATTCAGTTGTCATACACGATGTGAGAGCCTGAACTCGTTTAGCATTGCAGCTGCGACACAGTATGTGGTCATCCAACGGGTAGCAGCTGCCCTCGGCTTCCGAAGACAATCGGAGTCCACAATCCTGAAAATAAAAGTTTAAGTAGTTTATTATTATATTACAGACAATTTTATTGCAGGTGGTTTAATTATGGGTCATTAAATTAGGAGTAGACAATTACGTTTTGGAGACAGCTAAAATCAAACCAATCATGCCAAATACAAAGGGAGGTTCGTTTTCGGACTTTTCACAAAATTTCATTTGCGCAAAAACGGAACCTTCACAAAATTCCGTTTTTGGAAAACAGACTGTTCATAAATAGTAAACAAGTCCGAAATCAAAATATCTAAATTCCACAAGTTCAGAATTCCTTTCTACCTCTTCCTGTTTCTCATGGAAGAAAATGCCTAGTGTAAATGAAATCACAAGCAGGAGAATAGTGGAGGGGGATGGCACAACATTTGGGATCGTGTGTTGTTGGAAACCATTTTGAACTGGTTAGTCGGAGACTTTTGGTTCGGAGATCGCATCGGGATACTTTCTTGTGGAATTTTGCACTGCAAATCGTTATTAACACCTAGTTTGCCGAATTTTCGATTATCGTTTGCCATTCATCTTGATTTAGAATCCCCTGTGCACAATAATATTTTGGAACATATTTTTTTTGTATATTTTGTATGTAGACTACATACATCCAAGCTGTTTTTATTCTTACATAGGATTTTCACAAAAATATTTAAATATTGGAAATTTAAAAAAAAAATTAAAACTCAAAAATCACAAAAACCAAATTAATTTTTTACTAAAAACGGATTTGGTTACAAAAAACGGATTTGGTTAAAGAAACCTGGACAGACCCTTGAATATTTTACCACCGAGCTAAAGTAATTGTTATAGCAGAATAAGTTTCACACAGTACTCTCAGTGAGTCTTATGAGAGAATTATTGAAAAGGCACAAGTTAAATGTATTGCAGAGGGAGGTTTGAAGATTGTGCTAGTAGAAGACATGTTCAGCCCGTGTCACCACTGAAGTGGTGTTGGTTTTGGAGGCTGTTATTTTACCATTGATCTAAACTAATTGCTTGGATATTTAAAGTGACCACAATAGGGATGCATGTTAGCTTTGGGATAAAACCACCTTCTGCGCTTGTTTGCAGTAGATTGGAAAAAGTCACAAATGAAATTATGTTTTTGTCCCTTTTGAAATAACCATGCAGAAGTGATTTTATATATTTAAAAACAACTGAAATAACGAAAATGTAATTACTACTTCATTAAAAAACTGACATTAATTTTTAGCAATTGTCCTAACTTCCTGGCACTGTTAAATTACGAAAAAAAAAGAAAAAAAAATATTCTCATTAAATTAAATTTATCAAAATATACATACCTATACAATATAAAGTATTATACAAACAATCGAAGCAAAATGAAAATTTAGAGTGCTTAATTAAAAAAAAAATTATGAATCTTAGAAATTTCCAATATGGACAAGGTAACTGACAAACAAGTCTTATTTACACACAACATTTATAACCAATATAAACCTTACAATATTACAACAACAAAAATCTTTTGTTAAGTATTATTTCAATTATTAAACATTAAGTTTCATTGAAATATATTTTATACGTCAATTGAAATATATTAAAAAAAAAAATTGTGTACCTCGCATCTGTAACATTGCACATGAAAACTGCGATCCAGAGCTACTACTCGAACGGTTTCTTCTTTTCCATGCTCCGGCATTATTGGCTGATGGCAAACACAGCAACGAGGAGCAAACTTCCTGCAAGAAAGCAGCAGTTTAAGAGTTACTAACCAATACAGTACAATAAGAAATACAGACAAGATAGTCAATGAATACAAATGGTTTTTAATCAATAAAATCATTTTAATACCAATAATTATACATGTAATTTCTATTTCGTATTCTAAACCAATTAAATTTAACATGTTTGTAGCAGCTTGTATGCTATTAATTTTTCCTTCACTATGTAATATAAATTTATTTAAAAAAAAATATATTTATAACATTTTTATCTCATTAAGGCAAATTATGAATATTTACAAATATAAAAAAATTAAACTAATTATATTTAGTACTTAATCATTCATGTAATGGATACAATATAAAATGAAATATATATATTTCTATAATTGATCTTCATCTACCGAATTAGGAAAATGTCCGGCCTTCGAAAGTTTTATAAATTGGGTTTAAATTTAGCATATATGTCAATTTATTTGAGATCACTTAAAAATAAAAATATTTTAAGAAACAAAATGTTGTCATCTAACAGTTTACAGAATCATCAATTCAGGTATAATCAGAAATCAATTCAGAATACAATCAAAAATTATGTTATTTAACAGTTAACAAAATCATAATTTTGATTGGAACAAGTTAGTTAAACTTTTATAAATCGAGTTAACTTGTGTTTTTATTCTTTAAATAATTAACTATGTATCAAATCGCAAATTTTGTTAGGAGAAGATAATTTGAATAATGAGCAATTTCTGGGCCAGCGACACATGTGTAAGACTATTATAAAAAAACACAAATAATTCTGAACTTTTTGGTTCAGTTCTTCTATACTTCCACTTACTTGTGAAAATCATCTATACAGTAAATCTGGTTTGTTGCATCCACAGTGAAAGGAATGCCATCTAAACACTTCCCACACACAACACATGTAAAACAGTTGGGGTGATAGGGTTTTCCTGTGGCCCGCAGAATCTAAAAAGAGAAAAATCTATCATTTTTAATTCACACATTCAAATTGACGTTTTTGTTGTGATGTATATACTAAACAAGTATCAATGCCTAGTGTAGAAATTACATTAAAGTTATAAAAATTAGAACAATTAAATCCAGAGTGGCAAAAACATTCTGGAAAAAAAGTTCCCTGATTTCCAAGATGGTGTCACAAAAATTTCCCTGATTTTACAATTACATTAAGAAATGGTGCAATACATACTTTGTATAGAAACAAAGTATCCATGCTACAATGATCCAATAAATATATTGCATTATAAATGAAAAATTATATGCAATACTTATTGACAGTTAAAAGAATAATTTATGGATACAACACAAATTACGAAATTGTGACAAGAAAAATAGTAATTAAACATGTTCTCTGGAAGCAGATAATGTAAAAAGAGCAATTTTTTCAAATTTCTTTTGTAGATAATTTTAAATGCTTTATATGCTTAATATCTTCAATAAATCACATATTCATTAGCCCCTCACTTGTTGCTTACAATTCAAGTTCCAATGCACTTTACTTTTACTGCTCCCTCCAGCAGTGGTTCATGTTTGTACAAAAATTAAACTGAAATATGAAAATGCGCATAACCATACTTTTTCAAAAATTCTTATTCAGAACTGAAAGAAAATATTGACGACTAAATTACCCAGAATAGAGGGCATAATAGACCATAATTTCTGTTTTAATCATCTAAATTTGAAAAATTCCCTGATATTTCCAGAATAAAAAATGTCCATGATAATTCCCTGATTTCCCGGTTATGTTACCACCCTCAAATATGATTATCAAACTATACAAAACTAGAACGATTTGGCAATCGAGTGAAAACATAAACATAGAATGAAATGAAGTTTTAATTTACAGTAAAACACAGGAATGCAAATTCTAAAAGTATCTTAAACACGATTAGAGTATAGTTTTTGAGATTATGTGTTTAAATACAATCACTACAAAAATAAATATCAATGTCTGTAAAAATAATTTGTATACTAATTTCTTTCAAATGATTGCTTACTACAACAATTAACTATTTTGAATCCTATGGCATTGTACTGAAATTAATGCCTTAATAAAATAAGATATTGATTAAACATAATAAAAAACACTTGTCTCTTAATGATTTCATCAAGAGAAAGGCACAATAGCTCAGCTACTGAGCTAATATAATAATAGACACTGGAGTGAAGACTTAGTGTAGTGCACACTTTACACTTTTTTGAGCAAGGGTAGAAAAAAAGAAGTACTTTTGTAGATTTAAAAACACATTTCTGGCTTTCAAAAATACATTAAGTGTTCCATATTTAATGTTTTTTCATACTTACTTACAAGAAAAAGACAAAAGGAACTGAAAAAAAAAGTTTAAAACCTTGTTGTAGCATCACGCGTGATTTCCGCATAGCCAGGATAGAAAATTTTTTCAAGCTTTCTTGTGAATAGTATGCATTCGCGTGGAACGGTAAACACTGAACTCTAATAAGGTTGCTGGAAGGCTGAAAGCCGGTTTCGCCAATAGGGGAAATGAAGGTATGGCGGCTTTCGCCAACTCAACTCAAAAAAGAGACTGAAGATAGGAGTTTCCATACTAAAATCGCTTTATTTAAAAATTTATTGCGCTCTAAATACAACTCTTTTGATAACGCTGATTATTGCAAAAAATCACGGTAATATTGTAGATTGTGAGAAAAAATGTTGTTTGTGTTGCTTTTAAAGGGAAATGTTATTTTTTATAAGTTTTATACGTCCCCATGAGTGGATATATTTATTAACTTTTAACAGTAATTTTAGTTATTTTATGGTTCAATGCCTAAAATATTGCCATAATTAATTGAAGGAATTTAATATTAATTAATAAAAAATAATTAACATTAAAATAATTAATAATAAACAACATAAATATTTTTTTAATTGTAATAAAATTTTAAAAACTATATTTTAATTGGTACTAATTAGCATGTATAGTACCACTTAGCAATATGGGACCGAGTTTTAATTATGATTTATTACACAAGCAGCAAATAATAAACTAACAATTTTTAAAATAGTGTGATTAAATTTTTAATTTGAAGAAAATATATAAAACAATTATTATGCAATAATACTCTTTAATAATTAGACTAACTGTGATTTATTAATTAAACTATTAATTATATTATATACTTTATTAATTAAACTATTAATTATATTACTTTATTAATTAAACTATTAATTATATTACTTTATTAATTAAACTATTAATTATATTATATACTATATTAATTAGATTATACTTTATTTATTAGATTATACTATTAATTAGATTAAACTGTGTTAATTAAACTATATTTTATTAATTAGATTCATTTATTAATTAGAGTAAGAATAATTAATTAAATAATTATCAATAAGCGAATTTACAAATAATTATGATAACTTCGGCCTTATAAGTCGGTCTTATAGTTATAATCAATAAATATACTTTTGTAATACAATACAAAAAGTAATCCCTATTGCAATGTAACCGGAATAAAACAAATTTACTCACTATTTTTTAGTTCAAATATAGTGTTTTTCTGGAACTCTTAATTAAAAATTATAATATAATTGATTTTAAAACGTAATTAAACATTTTAGTAACTTTTCAAAAACATAATAAAAGGAAATTTTACGTGATTAATGATTTATTAAATTTCTCTTTAAAAAATCCGTATCTAACGTCTAAACTCGTGCTATAATCCAATTATCACGTAAAATAGCTCGCCAAATGTAGTCAAAATATAATTGAAACAGCATCAAAAGCAAGCGATAAAAGTCGCCAATCTGGCAGCCATGTGCCTAACTCAACCCATTTTCGCGCCCATGCAGGCTTCATCGGCTTGAATGCGTGTCTTCCTTCTAGGTCTTATACATTTCTATGACGGTAAAGTACATTGCCTCTCAATAAGAGTTCTTGCTCCAGTATTTATATCATTTTAGTACAGTAATAGCAACATAATATCCATCTTGAAACTTTCCACCAAATAATAATAATTATAATTATAGCATAAAGCCTAAGTCATGGTTAGTTTGAAATTAAAAAAAGTATTTGGATATTATCTACCATAAAATGTCAAAATAAACCATTAATATTTTATTTGCATTAACTTTTGATGTTGAATGTGTTTAAATTTCCTAAATATTTATTCCTGTTTGTTCTATTTATAACATTGACATTCCACTTATTTTTCTTCTACAAACAGTTTTTAACTGTTAAAAAAATGTTATATGGGCGTTGTCACCTTTAGGTTTATCATAAAATGTTGGTGTCAAGTTTTGGTGCACTTTTAGGTTATAAAAAAAATTCATGTTTATGTGGAAATAGCTTTTATAACATTTTTTGGCATTTTAACATTTGTTTGAAAACATATAAATCACTGACTTACAGCCAGAGTGAGATTTTTAAGTTAAAAAATAAATTTTATTGAAAATTATTCTTTAAATTATCAGATTTTAGTGCACTTACCTTAAATAAATAACCAATGTTATATAATTCATAGGCAAAAATATAAATGGAAATGTTAATTGCCAGTATTTTTAATCAAATGAAAAAGAATGTATATACACTTACGCGATCAAGAATTCTTCCTCCACAAACGCAGCACTTTTCTAGCGTATTCTGTAATGTTAGAAGAAACGTTTATTACTTAAAGATCAAACTTTCAAGTATTACACTAAATAAAAAAAAATTGCTGGATTTATGGAGAAATAAATTATATTTATTCTACATAAAAAAAAAGCTTAGTGTTTATTAAACTAATATTAAGTCATACCAAATAGTCATCTTCACAGAAAGGTTTTCCATCTTTTGCATAAAAAGGCTTGCCTCGTAGCTCCTTATCTAAAAATAAAAAAATCAGGCAAAATATTTATTATTTTTTTTTCTTTTAATAATGCACTTCCTAATCCAAATAAAAATGAAATACAGTAGACAAGTAATGTAACAATCTTTAAGAGGACTAATATGAGTAGTTATTTTAAAGAAAAAGACAGTTATATTGAAAAAAAACATTGCATTAAAGAAACTAATCCACCAATTGGGACTTTAAACACTTATAAAGAAGGGGTCCTTGTAAAAAAGGTGAATGGTTTACTGTATTGAAAATATATACATTAATTATAAGAATACTTACGACATATATGACATGTAAAGCAGGATATGTGATACACATGCTCCATTGCAGTACATCCACTACCTTCACCAAGTACTTTTTCGCCGCATTTATAGCACATGCCTGAAAGAATTTTATACATTAATTTAAACACATAGATTTTTACCAAATAAACACGGAGAAAACATCTTGCGATTCAAAATGATTTCTACATTATTTTCAAGCATTAGAGAAAATTCGTTAAATAACCCATTTTAAACTTAAAATAGACTTGACATGAAATAGAGCAATTGTCGTTAATATAGTAGACTTTCGAACATAGATTTAAAAAAATAAAATGAAAATGTTAGTGTAATTTTTTTATCTCCCTTTAAATGTACTTATTTAAATAATTATAATATTGATTTTTTTTATTTAGTTGGTGTGATAATTATTTTTCAAATGATTAATCACTCCACAACAATTTTCTATTTTGAATCCTATAACATTGCACTGTAATTAAGACAACAAATTGTAGTAAATTTTGTGAATTTCATGATCAATAATATTTCCGAGTGTGACTGACCAGAGTTTAATTCCAAGTCCTTTTCATTTATTGTAGTGTACAATATGAGTATCATATAATTAGATGTATAAATTAAAAATATTTTTTTATTGTACATTTCACTCTTTGTCTAAGAGAAAACAATTTAAAATGTGTGTAAACATGCTGTATCATAACTTCTTCAAATTACCAAAAGTAAATCATTTTTCTCAGGCAAGTGATTAGTCAAACAATAAATTAAGTATATTACCTAGCTGAATTCAATAAATTCAAATTTTCAGGAAAAATCACATTGAATGTTTTTAAAAATACATTTCAAAATTAGCAGCCATGTTTCATATTATACTATTATAAAATATTTTAAAGTAAAAATGCATCCTCATAAACTTCCATCCAAAATTTGGTTAGGTTCCATTGTAATTATATAATATTGAAAATTGTAAGTAATATATTTGTGTTTTACAACTAAACAGCAATCACATATACTTGAATGATTTATTATATTTTAGTATGTCAAATGAAAATAACAAAACCTTTAATCAATATAATATACATTTATCACAAATAGTTAGCTCACCAATTACTGGAATTTCTTCCTCCTCCTCATCCTCTTTATGAAGCATAAGAATAAAGGAAAAACATCTTTTCATATTTATCATTATATAAACTCATAACTCTGATCTGTAATTGTGTACCAAACATGTAGGGTTTCATTTTTGGAGCTTAGGTTTTTGAAGTTCAGTAAATTTATAGTTATAAAGTAGTTTGTTTTTAATTTAGTATGGGGAAATAAAGTTGTTAGTGAGGACTTTTTCTAAATAATCATGATTAGAGCGGATGATTATTTTTTATTAAATACTATAAGAACAGCTTTGATACTTATTATTTGATATATAATTATGGAAAGAAATACACTATTATTGCACAAGAAATATCTAATGTAGGAATTTGATACTTTGTAATTTACAACATTAATTAGTTAGTTTTCTGGTTATGTAAAAAAATATATATGTGCAGAATTCAGAAACAATAGAGGTCGAGGTGGGATCCGAACTTACTACTTTATCCTTATCCAACCTTAGGAACATCAAGTATAATGAAGAATTTATAATGACTTTCAAGGAATATATGAATGCTCTCAAAGCATAAAAACTACATTAAACTTTAAAACAGCGGTTTCCGACTGGTCAGCGAGAAAGTTCAAAGTGATCCTTGGAGATATTGATTAATAGACAAGTTTTTTTTTATATATTTTGTTTTAAAAACGGGTTTTTAGAAAAAAATTCATTCGAGAAAATAAGAAACCAACATCTATTAACCATACAGCAACAAGTTTCAGTCTTTTTAACACTAATTTTTTCATTTTTATGCTTGCTTTGTTGAAGAAAGTATATTTTTTTGGCAAAAATATCAAAGATGGTGATTTATGCAATCTCACAACAGCTATATTATTCGAAAGTAGAAAGAGAGATACACAGTTTAATTCATTTAAATACTACCTTAACTAATTAAAATAATTTAAGCTAAATACAGTAGAATTTGTTAATAAATTTATTTACAAAATAAGTACTTTATTTAGTATTTGAAATATATTTACTATCTAAATTATATATGGTACAAGGATTTTTTTAAATGTGTTATTCGTCGCTGGTGGTGTGTACTTTGAATACTTTTAAACTCAATGGTCCGTGCCCACATACAGATTGGGAACTATTGCTTTAATAGAACCGAACCAATACATAAGCCAATAAAAAAAAACATGATGGGTCACAACCAAAAATAAAAATATTTTAAAACGTTCACATCCACACAACAAATAACCACACAAACTCATTTAACATAACACTGTATCTAAATATCAGCGAGGATGAAGCCTACCGTAAAACTCTGGATCGCTGGAGTTCTCCATGCTCTGGACCATCAAGTCGGTGAGACGGTCCACCTCGGCCTCCTTTCCCGCAGGCCTGCTGCCCGTGGAACCCTTGCCCCGTCCCAAGGCAGGGTAGTAGGAGGAGTAGAGGGAGGTGCTTCCACTGCCCATGCTCATCTGGCTTGGAGGTCTGCGGACGATGGGCTCGTAGATGGAGCTGGTGTCGTAAGAGCTCTGGAATTGAAGAAAAGGATTTAAAACATGGTTCACACAGATTTTCAAAAGTAAAAATTAAGTAGTTCTTAAGGACTTTTTAAGGACCTCAATAATTTTTAAGGAGCTTTTATACTTTTTTGACGCTGTTAGCGGAGAATCACACATTTTTGGCGCAAAATTGGCATAGAACTGAACGTAAATGTGGTTCAGTAGCAAGTTGGTGCAGGATACCACTTCCGGCAAACGCTGGCACAGAACCATTCTTTAAAGATGCTATATTTTTGTGATTTTCACCGTTTTTCTAGAACGAGTATCAATTCTTCACAAAACCACAAATGGAGATTTTCTAACAATGAAGTGTCCTGTGTGATAATGAAATACCATTGACTAAAAAATCAGACAAAAGAGATCAAAATTCCACTTTTTTTTTTACACTAAATCCGTCTATTCGCGCCTTTTTCTCCTTGCTTATTTATACTTGCGCATAACGGTAAAAAACGTGGGCACGAAATACGTAAAATCCGGAATTCTATATTCCAATAATTTTAATGCACCTGGAATTCCGAGTTCGAAAATTTAAAAAAACTTGGACCTTCAGGTTAAACACGGAAAAATACTACCCATGTGAATTAGCAACAAAAAAACATAAGTTTGACAAAAATTAAGGACTTTAAGGGCCCTTAATTAAGGACCTACCTAAATTAAGTAGTTCTTAAGGACTTTTAAGGACCGTGCGAACCATGTAAAAGCTGGGTGTGCGTTGAATACCTGCTAATATTTGTATTTTCAAAATTTTCTTTTAAGTTTAAGCATGTAATTTGCTTTTGTGTAGGTATACATGTTATATAAAAAATGTTGGTTATTAATGTGATGGGACAAAATTTCACCTTTTAAGGAAAGGTATTTTAAGTTGTCCTTAAAAGTAATGTTAAAAAATATTTTAAAGCATTTATAAATATCTACATTCACATCCACACAACACAACCGCACAAAACCATTCAAAATAACAGTGTGGGAAGACGCCTACTGTAAAACTCTGAACCGCTGGAGTTCTTCTTGCTCTGGACAATACTCATCCATTATAAAAGGACATGTATTTTAAGCATGGCTAGATATTTTCTAACCTTAACAAAAATTTGTAAAAAACTGTCCAATCTATTCTGCAAAACTAAAAGAAATTTAAATTTTGAAAATTGATTTTTTTAAAAAAAAACATGTAAAATATTTAACCAACAATTTCTCAGTTTTAGATATATTGTACGAGAAAAAAAAAAGTGTTTATATTGTTGGATAAAGAAGGAAAACATAGAATATTTGTAATAAATAAAAAAAATCAATTCTTTTAAAACAATTAGACTAATTTTAGTTTGACTTAATTATTAATGGGAAGAACAAATTACTGGAAGTTACAGTTAGAATTGAAACAAATTATAAATAAAAAAAATATTATTTATTATAAGCTTTAATTAAACAGAACAACTTCAATACTCGAAATAAATACTAAATGTGCAAAAATAAAAAATGATAACTTAAGTTTCTTTAGCATATATGTCGACATTTGTAAAAAGAGGATATGTTACATAGACTTAACATGGACCATATCCCTTTTACAAATGCTGATTCATTTACGGTATAATATCAGATGACAAATTTCAATGCATTTTTTTTTATTTAAAGGATAATATTGTCTGAGGATAATATTGTCTGTACTTCCACCTGGACTCTTCCCTTATCATTACTGCAGAATTAAAATTTTAAATTCAATTATATGCACTTATAAAAATAATTTTTCATAAGCACATGTAATTAAGTGTATTACACGTGCAACTGAATAAATGCAATATTGTACCACAGTCGACAATTGATATTAGAACTTTTCACGGGACAATTACGAGATGGTCATTGCGAAGACAGGTAATTGTGACAAGTTAAGAAAACTATTGCTATATACACGCTAATCGACTGCTTGATATTTTCAGAGGTGGTCATTATAAGTGTCTGTATATTATGGGGTCCACGAAATTCACAAGTGTAAGCATATAAAAAATCTAATTAAGTTTTTATAAATCTACTTCCATGAAGAGCAAAATCAACTCAAGTGACTCACCACAGAGGAATTGGGTCTGTAGGAGGCATATCCTGCCTGTGTTCCGTAGGTGGAAGAACCACCTGGAGAGGCGGGTGCGGCGTCTGGTGGAGGTGGTGGCGGGTACTGCTGAGGAGGGGGAGAGTAAGAAGCCTGGGGAGGAGGTGGGGGAGGGGGAAGATCATCATCAGGGTGGTAGTTGCTGTAGATGGGATCACCTGGAAAAGAGGAGACTGTATTTAATGGCAGGTCATTAAAGTGAAATATAAAATAATGCATACAGTACAGACCAATCGCAAAATGGGTTCGTTTGTGAAATCTAGAAATCAAAGCTGGTTAGTTGAATCATAGCCACCTACAAGAAGATGCCCTCCGATTTGACGAAAATCCCATTGGAGAAACGGCAACAGGGTGTTGCGTGAAAAGTCCGCTAGGTGACACTAGTGTCCATCCTCGTTTGTTTGGTTTGTTTACATTTATGCGCACACTGAACGCTTATTTGACATCTGACATGCCAGTTATATGGTTACTTATTACTGAATCTACCGCGAGTCAACTAACTGAATTGAGACATAGATCATTTTTTTAAATAAGGTTTATTAAAAAATATTTTTAATAATATTTTACACAAATATAATTTTTTTGTTTATATTTAATCCACAGAAGATAAACGACTCTTTGTTTACATCTGCCAGCTACGGATGTTCATTGAATCAAGTATGTTTATTGAATTGGGATATAATTTTTGTTGAAATAAGATTTATTATAAATTAATTTAATGATATTTTATAAATATAAAGTTATTTTGTCATATTAATCCACGAAGCTAAGCAAAATTCTTTGTTTATATCTGCCAGCTATGGATGTTCACAGAATCAACTGACTGAATCTAGATACGATTTATTATATAATAATTTAATGATATTTTACAAATATAAAGAAAAAATATTTTACAAATAAACACAAGCGTATACTAGAAAATAAAATCTTCATACTGAGTGAAATGGCCAATTTATTAAACTGGAATCGTAATTTCCATATACAAAGTAATCATTTTTTTATATTGTATATCACGTATTATATTTTAAGGGTATAAAACGGAAAATGTAATTACTAGATAAGTATGTTCAAATTAAAAATAAATTCCGCAACTGTTGCCGAAATTGTTTTTCACACATATCACACTTCAGTTTTCATTAAACTTTACAAAAACGTTTTCTTAGCAACACGAAGTTTATCAACATAACAGGATATTAAAAATAAAATGCACGGCATGCAAAACCAAAGAATAATTCGGACGATAGATAAAATAAAAAAATGGCTTTTTTTGACAAACAAATAAAATAGCTATTTTTTGTTTGATGACTGATATGCACATTACTTAGTTCAAGTCAGTTATTTAATGAAATGAAATTCGCGATTTCCCATAAATCTTACAAAAAAAACCGTGGCTGCAATCATAACTAAGATTTTAAATCGTCATTCATTAACTTTCCTTATATAAAAATATCAAGAACCGAGATCAATATAATAACAATCATCAAACAAAAAGTCAATATTCGAAATCGAAACTTACCTTGTCTGGATATACTTTTTAGCCAAACTTGACGTCTTATTTCATCATTCGGGATTTCGTGAAAACTAATTGATTTATCCTTGTTATTGGATTTGCAGAATGGTACGACACAATGTACCATCTTAAACTTATAGCGCTAATTCTTTGCCAAGCCTGTTAACACAAAGCACAACGCCGATCAACACAAAGCACAAAGCCGAAACTACGCAGTTTTTCAATATAGCGCCGTGACTGAATGATTCGAATGACGTCATCGATAGGATGTACGGTAGCGCCATCTAGTAACCAGTAGCGATGCTTAGTGTTGCCTACTATTGGGTCCAAATCGGAGGGCATCTTCTTGTAGGTGGCTATGGTTGAATTAACATTTCATTAAAGTTAAATAATAGGCTATTGACGATAATTCGTGATCTATACTGAAGACAAGGTCCAGGAACAAAGCCTGCTAATTCACTGTCAAATGACAAGGACAACGCTTCGGCTGGTATCCCATTCTCCAAGCTTTTAAAGTAGTGAGAACATTTGCAGTATATTGGTATTTTAAGAAAATCGGCAAATTAATTCTTGAAATTTACTATGCCTTACAACAACGGTTTACAATTAGCGGTAAGCCTAAGCCACAGATCCTAGCTAAAACTATAATAGGACAAGGAACCCTTTTTTTCATATATAGTTTTAATTAACCATTATATTTTCTATGTAATATTCACAATGCCTTAAAATAAAGGACAGAAAAAGTTCTGAAATTAATAATATATATATTTTTAATTTTACATAACTTTTATTAAGAATATCGACACAAAGCTTTTGAAAAAGTTTCCAGGATTGGTGCATACAAGTCATGTGGTTTGAATGCAGCATACATGTAGAAATGCCTTAAGCTTTCTTCTTGGTCAATTGTTTTTGGTCACTTTGATTGTTAACCAAAATTCAAACAGTTTATAATCTTTATAAATATTTTTCATCGTGAATAAAATATTTTTCAATGCATTTTAACCATTTTTTTTCTTTGCGATACAAACTCTCTAACATTGACCCCCGAGGATCAGTGAACAACCTTTTGGAAACCACTGTCTTAAAGCATAGATGTGTTAGTACATAGGAAAAAACACACTTTATATTTTGATATACAATGACGTCTAGAAAATGTAGTATGCATGTTTGTTTAAACATGTCAGAGAATTAAAACTGTGCACTAAAGCAAAAATATTAATTGTTTGAAGTTCATTGACATAAAGACTCTACGGGGTGGGGGATTTATTTCAACATTGAAAACTTATTGACTCTTCAGTTAATTTTGTACCGACAGCCGTGAATACATGCAAAGTTTTTCGATGAAGTTAAAAAATTTGGCAAGGTTAAAATTGCCAGACAGGACATTACAAAAATATTAAACTTAAGACAGTAAAGCAAAAGAATGATTCTTTAGGCAAAGTTATAGCGCGATGCACACAACTTGGCACCGCTCGTTTTCGATCCGAGGAACTTCGGCTTGCTACGCCGATACTCTGCCAGTCAGGCCAAAGTGATCACTCTCGCCTAAGCGGGAGTATCGGGTAGAAGCAATGAACCCTACTAAAAAAGTAACTGATCTTACCAGGTACGATGACAGAGGCCGGTTGAGGCGGCGGATGCATAGAAGCATGGTACATCCCATTTGATTTTGAGGCGATTGTTGCATAGGTCATGTCAGGCTTTGGTTTCGGAGGAACTACTGGGGCAACTTTCTTGTTGTTCGGGGAATACTGTTGGGGGGAATAGTTGGAGATCTGCAGATGACCCATGTCTCTGACAAGCAAGTCCGGATTGGAAGTCATTGCTCCTGATCTGAAATATAATTATAAAATATAAATAAATAAGGGTAATTAGTCATATTAACTGTTTTTCTCGGCTGTGGAGATGTACTTCATCTGAAATATTCAACTCTAGCAAGAGGAAATGAAATTCATTAATAGCAGACATTCAAATCGAAACTAGTTGTATCTAAAAAAGTAACACACTCACATTTTTTTTTTTTTAAAAACCTTTTGATTAAGAAATGTAAAATAAATAAACAAAAGGAAATGACCTGCGGTCAAAACTTCAATCAGTCAACAAACAGTTCTCAGTAAACACAATGCAATGTATAGCGATTGCGAAACAAACTATCGAAATTTCCAATGATGGTAATGGAGCAGAAATGTGTGGTCGCGAAAATATTTTATCTGATCGAGAATGCTTACATACCGACTACTTTTCCGTCCTGTCAAAATTTATTCGGCATGAGTCATAAAAATGTACCAATTCCAATGAACGGCGTGTCCGTGGTTAAGTTTACGGAACGGAAAATTAAACCACAAAAAATACGTAATATCAAATGTAGCTCTTGGATTGGTTGAGTAACGGCTTGGGTGTGTTTCTGTGTTTATGTAGCGGTTTCTGAATTTCATTCTGCACTGAGCTAAAATAATAAACACTGGAGTGAAAACTGCTATTGCGAAAAAAAGTATTTAACCGTGTTGCGTCAGTCTTGAGTATATGATTAATTCTTTAATATTTTTGTCTTCTAAGAAGAAAGAAAGTAAGCATGGAAAAGCATTAAATGTGTAATATTTAATGTATTTTTGAAAGCCGGAAATGTGTTTTTAAATCTACGCTAATCTATATGGAAAAGGACTATTTTTTCTACCTTAGCTCAAAATGGTGTGAAGTGGTCGAACATACTGTTCCCACTCCAGTATCTATATTATTTTTGCTCGGTTGAGCAGACTTGTAACAGCATGTACTTGTTTACTAAGGAAATATTTTAATCTAAATTTAACATTTATTTTTTATTTGAAATCTTTTTTTTCTTCTGGAATGTATCAAATCTTGTTTATACTGGGAGCCCCAGTTGCTCAGTGGATAAGGCGTTCAGCTACTAATCAAAGGATTGGTGGTTCGAATCCGTGCGATGGACTTGACAAAGAAAAGTAAAAAAGTAGTGATATAGCGATCGGAGGGTTGCCAGCTTCGCTACAAAAATACTAGAAAGTCGTCCAGAACATCCAACAAATTATACTGGCGTGTATACGGGACTGGTGCACGATAAATCTGTTCGAGGTCCAATGTCCTGACGCCTATTGAGGTTGCGTCGGGTGCCAGCTCAGGTGTTGTCCTCGTCATCTGACCAAAGTTCAAAAATACGAGGCATCGTTCCCGGGTCTTTCCATCGAGATAGGCCCCGAGCCGTCGCCAATAGCCCACTGTTCAGCTCTAGTGCGACGTTAATTAAACAAACAAACCAATGTTTATACTGGTTATTTGAATTAATTTAGCACTAGAGCTGCCCAAAGGGCTATTAACGACGGTTCGAGATTTATCTGACGGTTCAGGAACACTACCTCATAATTTTGAACCAAAGACAGATATGACGACCTGAGCTGATACCCACGCTACCTCAATAGGCGTGAGGACATTGTATCACAATGGATTTTACGTTAAATAGTCCCCTCTACACGGCAAATGTTTTTAAATGCACGAAAGGAACAATTCTGACTATCTTCGGATCACCAAATTGCTATACTATGCTGGGGATCAAACAGAGCGGCTCCATTTGGATGTTAGTTCGACACCTTCACTGCTACAGGCAACAATGAATATAGAAATAGGAATTGGTCATCAACAAGAAAATATAAAACTAGTTGTTCTGTCTGACTCCGCGTCATACATTCACGCCCCGTAATATCTTTTCTTTATTTGATAATTTTACGCATATATTCCATGCTTATATTGCTTATCGATAACGAAATCAAATTTGCTAAAATCGTGACTATTTGTCACGGAGTTATAGTCTCGAAATGGACTTACTCAAAGCATGCGACGTAGAATTTTCATCTCGACAACCCCAAATAGCCGATTTTAAAAACGGCATCTATAAAATTATCACCAACGGCAATCTCAAAAGTTACTAAAGTAAAAAATTTTACTTAAAAACTTATTTAAAATATTAAATTTTCATTACATCGGCGGATCTTCTGTAGGT
The DNA here is from genome assembly GCA_963932185.1 of Troglohyphantes excavatus. Taxonomy (NCBI): domain Eukaryota; kingdom Metazoa; phylum Arthropoda; class Arachnida; order Araneae; family Linyphiidae; genus Troglohyphantes; species Troglohyphantes excavatus. The sequence goes on along the minus strand of OZ010666.1, from coordinate 34,436,131 downwards.
TTATATGCTTATTACAACTTAATTATCTTACTTCCCATTCTTTTGCGACACCTTTTAACATTTCTTCTATTTATAACCATTTCAAGTCGCTCTGGTAGTTTAACGAATAAGGCACTGAACTACGGTACATGAGTATCTGGTTTCAATTCCCGGTCAATTTTGGTTTGTAACTGTTGATATTTATTGAAAGTGATTTATGAAGGCAGCCTGTAGGCGTGTACACGTCTTTTTCAAAAATGATACATGTATTCGGAGCCATAATAAGTATCGAATGTACTAAAAAATGAGTACATTTTACTTATTTTTGAATACCTAATTTTAATAGTGAACCAATAAAATTCGAAAATCGTCCAATTCTCATGCATACATACAATACTGCAGCAAATGGGAAAACAAGAGTAAAAAACTCAAACTACTGATACCACTGGCCCAAATCCGTGATCGAATACACAGAAGGGCTTATCGTAAGAGGGGGAAACCACTTTAAGTAAACCTATGACAAGATGGCATAAATAGAGAGATGAGGCTTATCAAGATACCCAAGCAATCCCTTACTTTATCATTCTAATCTTCCTTAGCGTCGTCGTCTCCAAACACAATCAGGAAATCCTCTCATTTCGAAACTGTTCTCGGACTCGCGCATTTGGAATTATTTCGGTGATGGCTACGAAGCAGGACTTGGCTATCCTGAACAGCGTTTTCAATCCATTGATACCCATAGGGGAATGTCCCGTAGACAGCATTGTTGATGACAATTTGAAAGGTGAGCGAATTTTTAACTTTTAACCTAGAGAAATTGACGGGAAACGCACAATTGTGGTCATCAGGGCCGCTCTTTAACTGCCGAAGGGCAGTGGAGGCTCGTGCACTACAGCAAGTACAGCCGGGCTGCACCTAAATTTATTAGTGTATTTTTAAACTAAAATCAGATATTTTATTAATTTTCTTAAATGAAGATTAGAATTGAAAATGAAACACTAACATTTTCGACCACGGGCCGCCACTACCGAAGGAGCTCTTTTGTTTGAAGTAATAAAATAAATCCCATTTTTTAAATGCAACCCCCTCCCGTTACTTCCTCCTTGAATAAATCAAATTTTTCTAGTCGGCCTCAATTTTATGTAGTGGAACGGAGTGTGTACATCACTTATTCTTTCATGCAGAATCTTCGGAGAAAAGCTCCACACCACAAAATGATTCAGCACACATCAATGTTCCAGATATATATGAGCAAACACACACAAACAAAATAATCTAATTGTGTATTTAAAATTACTAATTCATTTCTTTCTAAAATACAATTTTTTTTAACTGGGTTCGAGGACCCCTCCAAATGCGCGGTACCCTGTACTGTAGCACGCAACGTACACTTTTAACCTTTACATGTGGGCTGGGACAACACGTGACCCATAGAGTACAGAAATCTAGTGGTGGGCTTGGGACCCTTTCAAACCATAGATACGGGGGAAGAATTTTAAAACGTGTGTGGTCTGAAGTATACCGTGTAATATACTCAAAAATGAGAACAATGAGTAGCTACTAGCCTACTATAGGCTACCTTCATAAATCGCTTTCAATAAATATCGACAATTACAAACAATTGTTATAGTCCGGCTTAAGTAATTGGAGGAAGGCTAACGCCCCTTTAAGCTGGTTACAACGATTCAGTAAAAGAGGTTGGGCGAGTTGAACAATTGGCTTATCTAAAACATGTAAACAACAGCGGCCATTTAGCCGAAACTGAACTATATCGGAAATCGAACCCAGATCCTCAGCAGTGTGTAGTAAAGTGCTTTATCCGTCATACTATCAGAGGGACATTAAGAGGTTTTAAACAGAAGAAATGCTAAAAAAGGTACGTCAAAAGAATGGGAAAAGTAAAATAATTGAGTTGTTATAACTATTTAAGCAATCGATATCAAATAATGTGGAAAACCACCTTCTGAACAATTATTTTAAGTTTGTCAGATTTTATTAAGACCGCTTGAGCAGAAGCTGAGATAAGCAATAGTAAATCACATTGCTCATTTTTGAGAAAGTAATTTTAGTACGTCATCGCTCATTTACGATGCAATTGTACAAGATAAACGAGTAGGTTCATGTACTCATTTTTAAGTGCATTTATTTGTACAGTGCAATCTTCATTTAAACTAACGTGCCAACAGATATATTTTGAGTTGTTCATAGTATAAGTGTAAGTGAAGCATATAAGAGTAAGTATAGTATAAGTGAAATAAATACAATTGCCTAAGGTGCCGCTCACTTATTACATCGACCACTCTTGCGGGGGGGGGGGGGGGGGGGGGATCATGCGTGACAAGGGAGAGGAGTATCTCAGTAGTTGCGTGACGTAACATAAATGCAGAAATTATTTCACAAGCCATTTTTTTATAAAAATTAAAAAATTTCTATTGATTTTTTTGGTAAAATACTCAGAATGGAAGTTTTAGGGGGCCGGAGGACGTAAGACTAACGCGACAGTGTGTGACATGGTGTACTGAAGGATGAAAAATAGTGACATAATAACTGAACCCTTCTTAAGTTGTTTAAAGGTTAGAACAGCTATTTTATTGTTATGAAAAGCTTTTTTTTTTAATAACACTTCAAAGACCTTCCATGCCCAGACCCACCCACACCCCCTTTGCCCACTCCAACTGAGAGGCTACATAGCCCATGAGGGAAAAAGGTGCGGGCCGGGTGAAAAGGGGCACCCCAGCACTCCGGCCGCCCAACCGACCCCGCTGGACACGGAAGGAAAACGGCGACTCCGCAATGCGGCACGCACGCGGACCCGGACAACATTTATTAAACCAAAATAATGTTAATATACAAATCCTCCGGGGGTTTGCACGGTCTTCAAAGACCTTGTAAACTTTCTCATGCGCCTTACACTCTGGCATATTTTAGAAGGCCAGTGCCTATTATAATGGATAGCTGTGGCTTAATTGGGCAGCCCAAAATTAAAGTGGGCATTTATGACATGAAAAAACAACACAAAATTGAATTGATTAAAGAAATTTTGAATCTTTCTTATTTTATTAAATTTCCTAAATTCTATAACTGAGTTGGGTTAAATAAAAGTCAATGTTTGCCGGTTATTATATTCTCTTTGCATGTGGCAGACGATTCCAGCGTTTATTGAACCTTACTTCATTTAAAAAATTTCAAAGGTCAACAAATTAATTAAAAAACGATTTTTCTTCTCATATCTATTTTTTTTTACGAATTCCTTTCGAATTTTCCATAGATAAATTCATTCTAAAATGAAATTAAATTGCTAAAGTTTTTAAAAAAAAATCGCGTACTGGAATCTAAGTGGAATGTTGCAAATATTAATTTAAATAGAATGCAAAATATGCCGAAAATTAAAAAAAAAAACTTTTAAAAAAGATTTAATTTAAAAAACGATTACAAATGAAAATGTATTAAAAAAAATTGACGACATTTTTTTTTTAACTGGCGACTTTTAAATTTGTGTTTTTTTAATTGGGTAGTTATAAATTTTGCTTAGAATAGGCCTTGTTAAAAGCTAGTTACTTCCTGCTTTAAATTATTTCTTACATTTTTAAAAATACATCTGAGAATTATTTGTGCATAAAGTTTAAATATTCTATAGAAAGATTGTGATTAAAATCAGCTACAGTTTACAAATATTTTTTAAAAATTATGTTTTACAAAAGTATAAATATTCTATTAATTTTTTGTACCAATCCAATTTAAATTGTTTTAAATGATTGCCACATATGGAACTTTTGAAATTAAAGTACATTATCGTTCAGTTAGTTACATATATTGTAACGTTTTGAAATTGAGAATAATTGTATGATTTGTGCAAAAACACATCTTTTTACTTTTATGTTTTGATAACCCAGTGTTCTTCGTGTTTAAATGTTTGTTTCACAAAAATTGTGGAAACCACAAAATTAGGACCTTGAAGTTCGCAGATGTCGAGACCCTTTTCCATTTGAGTATTCGGTGCCTTGAAAACTTTTCGTCTAAGAGATTGCAGTAACGTCACATAGCCGAGTGCGGATGAGTTGCTAGATGGTGATCTGGAGAAATGTCTCCGAGTGGAACAGGGATAAACAAAATTGCTGTTACAAAGTTAAACAACTTTTGTAGCAATCTAAATTAGTTTCCAAACATTATCTTTACAAGATTCGAATGTTTACAGCCACCGAACTTAATAAAATACAAAGAAACTCTGAAACTTACCTAGGAATCATGCCTACATTATCCAATAACCGATTTCACACATACATAATCCAATAATCTTGTTCATCAAACAATCCGTACGTAATCAAAAGGCGAACACCCCGATTTTCTGTGCGACGACACACACAGACAGTGGCTGTCAAGTGGAAGTGCGTAGCAACGAGTAGTCGAGCGATTTTCTTTTCGTCTGTCGTGAAATAGAGGCAGCAGGCAAGACGCGGACTTGAAGAAACAGTGCATCTCCAAAGTCACTTAGTCGTTTTGAAATTTGAGAACCGGGCAGTGCGATACGCAATAGGCGACGCGAGGTCACCGAGAGACATTGCTGACAATCGGACGTACCACAAGGAAGTGCATGCCTCTTGAATGAATGAGAAACTGTGACAGGCTGCTAATGCATTTGCTCGTAATTGATCTTTATAAACATACTTTAAGAGCTAGTCTTGTCGCTTGAAAACATAGGCAGAGCCGTGTAATTTTTAATACAGCATTAGGGCAGTACGAATCTGGCTTCCCCCCAAATCCCTACTGGTACACTTCAGTCAGGAGGATAAGAGAATAAGGTACTAAACTAGCTGTTTGGCCGTCGGGACTCGAACCCGCGACCTATAGTTCCAAAGTCTCTTTTTAAAGATGTTTCTGTATGCAATATTTCTAAAAGAATTTAAAAAAGTAAATGGGGGTTTAACTAATTCGAACCTCAGGTTCATAACTTGAGGATGAATATTTTTCATCTTTTTAAACGCAGAGGATAAGTGGGGTGTTTTACGATCCCAGACTCTTTCATTGCTATAGATACATATGCATTAAGTGCGGGGATTAAAGGGTTAGAAAAGAATAATGCTGAAATAGCAATTTAGGAATTTTAAATGGATTGTCGCATATTTCAATATGGGCCCAATTTTAAAGAATAACTAATACATAATAGCAGAATATACACACACGCACGCCCACAGATAAAACGTATTAATGATTTAAAAGTAAAAAGTTTTTGTATTTTCTCATCGCTAGATATTCGATATTTTTAAATGTAGCTTTTTAAAAAAAAATTATAAAATGCCTGCTTTTAATTTTACCCAGTGTTTCCATAGTTTCATATAACAACTTTACAAACGTTATTTATGAACTATTAAATGAAAGTTGAAGAATTATAAACAAATAACAAAAAAGCCAGTGGTCCATTGTGCCCCAGTTTCCCCTATATGACAATTCAAGAATGAATCTTATTCCAGTATAGAGCGGGATGAAATATTAGGAGACAAACTAGCATAATCCTTTACATATTGAGGATGACGATACCCACATGCCACCTTATTGGTGATAAAGTGGCCATTCTCATAGATTTTCAATCATGAAGGCAAAGTTTGAATTTCTAAATTTTGCAGACGAGGAGGAGCTAACGTCTTCAGTTGCAGAATCGAAAGAACTTGAAGAAAAAGCGGTGAAGTTAGCGGAAACGGGAAATGTAGAGGAAGCAATCGAAATCCTTAACAAATCCATCCAAATATCCCCCAAAAGACCGTCTGGATATAACAACAGAGCTCAAGCTTACAGACTAAAAGGAGATATTTCAGGTAAGTTTATACACATTTATATTGAGGGTTAAACATATCATTGTCCTTACATCAGTTATTTTGACCCCTTTGACACTGGCTGGATTTCCGGGAAAACCGTTATATTGCCATTATGTAGCTCCGGCACCCTTAAATAAATTAAAGTAAATAAAAAGCAAAAATAAAATTCATTTTACCTCAATGTGGTCATATCACTAAATTATTGCTATAAAAAGTTAATAAAATTAAAAAAAAAAAAAAAAAAAAGACAAATTGTAAGCTTTTTCGAAAAGGTGTGTAATATGTATCTTTGAATATCGTTAAATGGGTAAGTATGGTTGTAATTAATATAAAACCCAAGTTTGAAATGTGGTATTTTAAAGGAATTTTCAAAATTATATACAACTCCTAAGACTGATTTTATCTCGCTATCAGACAACAAGTCCGAGTCCCTAAATCTATGTCTTTTTAATGGGGTTATCATTGGTTTCTATCGTGTACTTTAACATACAGATTACCTTAGCTGAGTGGAACCTTTTTTTATTATCTGTGGAGATATTTTCAGACATTGCAAAATTTTCTGCGTTGTTTCAGCTGCCACCGAAGACCTTGACAGCGCAATCAATTTAAGTGGTGGTAAAGGGAAATCTGCCTGCCTAGCGTACTGTCAACGGGCCCTCATCCACCGACTGCAAGGGAAGCAGCAGCAGTCTGTGGAGGACTTCAAGAAAGCTGCAGATTTGGGAAGTGACTTTGCGAGATCTCAGCTAGTCCAGATGAATCCTTATGCTGCCCTCTGTAACCAGATGCTCAGAAAAGTGTTGACACAGTACCAATAAACTATTGAGATTTAAACTTATTGAAAAGTATGCTTAAAATAACACGAGATATGAAATTTCTGTTCTGTATAGGCAATTGTTAAAGCCATAGAAGACAAAAAGGGTGCACTTGCGAATTTATATTTTTAATGAGTTGAGTTTGAGTAGCAGACAACCTATTCAGTTTTCATACTCTAAAATGGGTCTAAGGCTAAGAAAACGTCTAGCTCAAAGTAGTATCATCGGCATAAAATGCTAAACTTCCTCTTTTCTGGGCAAATGTCCAATCTTTATGCTATTTAGTTTAATTTACAAAAGGTAGGGAAGCACTTGCAAAACCCTTTTACTAACTCTAATCATTGATATATGTTTAATAATCCAAGTTGTTTTAAGTATTGTATATGATTTGTGTGATATAAAACAATTAAAATGTTTGTTGAAGTTTATTTGAGCTTTACATTTAAATTATAGCTTTTTAGAACAGAAAAGGTATTTACAGAATACTTTAGAATATACTCTTTATAATTTTTTTTAAAAATGCAATGTTAATTGCACAAGTTAAATTGGCACCAAAATGCCAGTCATTGTAACCATTGGTTGTTTGGATTAATGCAACTTATAAATATCGCTAAAAAGAAATTGCTTTATAAACGACTAAAATACAGTCGTTACAGATTACTAAGTCTTCACATCCAACAGAAAGCAAGTTTTAAAACTTATCAAAGGTTATAGGATTCCCCATTAGTTTTTAAAGTCACAGCTATAAAAATTTTGATTGGCAGATAATTAAAAAATAATTTTTCAAGAGATCTACACATACATTAACATCCACGTATTCTAGATCACAATTACACCGAGGGACTCGTTTCTGCTAACATTGTAAGAAAGCATCTTTCCCTTTTTTTTATATACTACTCAGGTGGAAATATTGTGACATAAGCTCATTCTTGCATAGAAACGTCATGTGGTTATAATATTTTGGCCACTCACTGTATATATAAAATAAATGCAATTGTTCGATGATTTCTGAATTCATTCTTACTTCTAATATTTAAAAAAAAATCATAAAATGAACTTAATAAGTATTACTTTAATTTAGTTTTTCGATATGCGTTAATTTTTTCTTGCTTTGTTCTTGCAGACCCTTATTTTTGTAATAGATGTTACAATAGTAAAAAGTTTTATTGTCATGTGTAATATGTTCAATAGCCTAAATGTAATGTTATGAAAGAATTATAGTATACAAGAAAATAAGGTGTTGGAATAATATAGCATAAAAAACACAAATTTTCATTTCATTTTAAGGTATTTATAAATTTTGACAAAATTTAAAAACAATATAACAAAAAATTTTTTACTTTTTTTTTTGTAGTGGCATGTAAGTTCGTTCATTTTAAATAAGGAAACATTCAACAAGCAATTAATACTTCAAACTCAAACATTTTTTAATAGTGAACTAAGAAAATTAATTTTTTTTTTGTTTCTCAAAACAAAACTTGTGTACACCCAATTTCAGAGGCAAACTAAATACTTTCAGATATATACACATGCATTGGGAATATCACATACTTGTTCTTGGGTAACAATGCTTTTCAGACACCCAAAACACATGAAAAATATCACATTTTTTATAATAAACAAGACTACTAAATTTTATTCCTTAATAAAGACTACAAAAAATTTAAAAAAATAGATCCCGACTAGAGTACTTAGTCAAACATAGAAATTTAAAAAACAGGCTAAAAATTGTTCTTTTTTATTCTACGACGTTTACTTGAGCATTCTTTGAGTTGTGATACATACATGTACTATTTGTCTATGAAATAGTAGTTAAAAATTCTTTTTAAATAAATTTAACAAGGAAGCATTGATTTTGGCAGTCACAAAAAGTGCTATTGCAGTCAATATGTTTTTAAAAAGAAAAAATTAAGGACAGATCAGTGCATACCTGCCAACCTTTTTAAAAAAAACAAAAGAAAAACTAATTCCATACATTTTTTTTAAAAAACAAATTGTCATAAACTTTCCTGTGTAACATTACACTAAAGCTTTGTTCAATCGGTGTCAAATATAAAAAATAATTTTTTTAAAGTTAACTAAAAATAGTTCGATATTTATTTAATCCTTTATAAGCCAGATACTTTTCATTAAAAAAAACTTAAATAAGGAATCAACATTCATTTGACTTAAATTAAGGCAAATAAATGTTGGGGGAAGGAGGGGGGGGACACAAGAAATTTCCCAAGCTGTAAGATTCGAAATTCCCAACAGTGTTAAAAGTTCCGTTTTCCAACTTATCAGTATTTTTCATCTTTTTATAAATTAGATAGGATTAAAGGCTTAAAATAAATAACAGTAAGCTAAGATATATGTTTTTAATTCATTTTATTGATTGCCAGAACACTTTATTTTATTTAAAAATAAATCACGTACCAAGATAATTTTTGCATCGCATCGGCCCAAGTGTGTAGTAAAACAAAATCGAATGTAGTAAACCAAGCTGTAAGATTATCACAAATTTAAGTTTAATCTTACAAGTCGGACAATTTATAATCCTCCCTTAATAACTTGGCATTTTTTATAGGCATGGTACACAGTTTTGTCTCACTTTTAATTTGGTGGTTTTTAAATGTTGCGGACCACTGCTGATTGCTCAAGAGGTTTGGATGCGTATTTAAGTCTAAGAGAATATAGTTTCCCTAAAAACACACGCAAATTTTAATTTAATAAAAATGCTGTATTTTTAAACATTTTTAAATATAAATTTTTGGGGTATTTTTAAAAGCTCTATCTATTAGAATAATTTAAATTATAAAATAAATGCATAAATTATATTTATTGAAAATTAAAATTTAATTTGCTTGCAGTGGAAACAGTTTTCCAATTCTGATTATACTTTCCTCACTGTTCAGAGGGTTAATGACAACACAATTTTCCCATACAAAAGTAAATGCATGATTTACTTAAAAGAAAACATACATGATTTTAATAGAAAAAAAAAGAATTTTGAGAAAACAAAATTTAATTGAATAAGACAACTAAACAACATATTTTTCGAAGGTTTTTGAGACCCCTTTTAGAAAAAATAAACCTTTTAACAAAAATCAAGGAAAATTACAATTTTATAAGTTAAAAAAAAATGTGCAGATATATCATACAAAATTGTTAGAATCCGTACATTGCACGATGAATCCGTACAAGTTGGCAGGTATGTCAGTGTAACCCGTTGGCCAATATAAAATTTCATTTAATCAGCCAAAAGACACTAATTAACTATGAGGAAGGGGAAAAACAATCGCACAACTATACAACTTGTGAAAGCTATGCAAGATGAAAATTTAGAAATTTATAAATATTTAAATGCATGTTAAGAGCTAGAGTTCTTAATGTAAAAGATTATCTCGTTTTACATTACCTACCCACTATGTTATTCTCATGCCTGTTGCTAATCTAATGAAACAAATCATACTAATAGTAGCTTTACCATTCCAGAAATAACATTTGAAATACTTCAATAACATGGGCAGTTTTATTTATTTTTTACAAATCTGTTCATCATATCTTATAATTTGGAAAAAAATAAATAAAATCAAAGTAAATACGGATAAAAACTCGAAGCTATGGAAAAGGCAGTGGCTTTAGCTATTTTAATAAACAATATAGTTTTGATAATATGCATTTTAGAAATCAAACTTTTTAAAGACACTAATTTATAATTTTTCAATAAATCTTCTTTCATATGTACTTTTAAATCGAAGTTGAAAATTGCCAATTTTTTAAACACTTGAAAATCTCAATCAATAGAAAAAAAAGATACTTTTATTGTACATAATTTTTCCATCTATTTAGTATTATATTAGTAAACAATGAGCAACAACTTTGTCAAACCACTTATACAAAACCAACTTATATCACAATAAAACATGGAACGATTTCAAATAAAAAATGAGCAAATGCTTGTATAACGCTATACTTGTTTTTTTTTTAGTAAATTCAACAATTGAGATTTATGAAATTGGGCAGCTCTTTAATATTCTGTATCAAAGTGATACAGTAAAAAACTACAAGTAACATCTTGTAAAAGTTTAAATTATAAACAGCTCTATCCTGATGTCAACATTTTCTCAGTACATACAATTGAATAAAAGAAAAATGCTACTATATAAAATGAATGAAGATAAATGTTAGCACCATACCCTTTTCTATATAACAAAATCAAACCAATACTTTAACCACAAGGAAGGATCCATACCAGCTGTACTAATATATTCTGTTAAATGCATACAGTACAGATGCTTAACTATTTGTACTTTCTCTTTTTACCTGTTTTTATACAAATATTTACATTCATATATCCTTTACAAGGTGATTCTTTACTCTTGCCAATATAAATGCTACAATCACAATTCGCAATCACCTGTTATACAATCGTAACACCTTGCATTTGTATTTCTCTAGTAGGTAAATGTTTTAAATAATTTTATCATGCTATAAAATGTTTCTCATGCCATCAACGTAATTCAAATAAATCCAATATAAAATCTAACATGAAATTTAACAAACACACTCAGTGGAATTAAAAAAAAAGACTAGCAATAGTGGTGGCAGCAGTAAGAAGTCTAGAAAGGCTCTTTGGTCGAAGCTAGTGCCTGTCATAGGGTTGGTTAAATTAACATCGCATTAGAGATACACAATAGGCAATTCTTGACGATCCGGGATCTATCTCGAAGGAAACGCTGCTTTGTAATATTGTACAATGGTCAGATAACAACTTTCTATAGGGAAATAATAACAATCCTAATTGGGATCAATTGTATTTTTAAATCTATCAATTTCTTCAGTTAATAATAAAATTACCTATACTCTCCAATATGTAATGTAATATTCACTCTAGGTATTTTTTGAAGGGCGGTCTGCCCTGCCCACTCTTTTTTCATCTTTATAGCCCCCTTGTGCCCCTTTTCCAAAAATTCTACCCCTCTTACCCTTTTCAGTCAAGCACATTTTTTTGTGTGTAAGTTGGAATTAAGCAAATTCTGACAGTAGAAAAACAAACTCTGTTTTAACTATGCGTGTTGTGCAATCACAATGATTCTGCAATAATTTTAGCACGGGGCATTCCACAAATCCTATTGGTTTCATGTGCCCGCATATGAAATTCTAAGTTTTTTTTAAAGAGAAGATGGTTTGGGGCGAGGTTACAAAATTAGGCATTTTATTACCAAATTTTAGATTGAAGTAGCCTTTTTGTAAGGGGTCTGATTAGGGCTACTTATAGATTTGGTTTTTAGGGAAAACATTAATTTTTAATTGTCAAATTTTGGACTTGAAGTATCTTCATAAAGATACATCAATTTTGTATGGGTATTTTATTCGAGATAGGCCCCTAATCTTTAACAATAGCCCAATATGTAGTTTTAGCGTAATGTTAACCAATAAATCGGAACTGTTTTTTGTTTGGTCAAGGATCCAATGTGTCAAAGGGTGGCCACGCCCACACTGTTTTTTTTTTTAAAGATAGAAGTGCCTTTTCAAAACCGGTGTGCCCTTTTATTGCAAACAGTGCCCTGCCCCTTTTTACTTCTAAAGTGAACACTGTGTAATAGGTTCATAAATTATAATATATAAAAAGCAACTTTTAAATAAAAAAACTTTTCATGTCAATCAGTTATTTGTCATCACATTATAATGTCAGAAAGACTCAATTAAAAAGTGTAACATAGTTTTTCTACTCTGAATCATGTACTGATTTTAAAGATGTGTCACATTAAAAAAAAATCAAAATTGATTTCTTATCAGTTTTAGTGGTAAATGCTTTGAATCTATTGATTTTTAAAATAGTTCATTAGAACAATGTTTTGCTTTATTAAGTTTTTTGCAATTAGACTTTCTGATAGTTTACATAACCACTTTCAGGTTGTGTACAAAAAGTTTCATCCTTCCCGACAAAAGTTTTATATTACTCGTCAGGGAAAGCTAATGCTTATTTTGGGTCATTCCTGGCACCACTATTGACTAGAAAAATCTTTAAGAATCATTTATGTGATACAGAAATAACACAATGGAAGATTATTGGAAAATGACTAGAAATCTCACACATACATTCACATAAAAATGCCTAAATGGGTCCTCTCATTCTTTTGAGCTTAATTTATGTCAATAAAAACATTGAAACATTTTAATTTCAGTCACAAAAGTTGATATGAAGAGAAATTTGAAAGAAGTTTAGATTACCTGATAAGAAGATTTAAATTTCAGTAATACCTTACAGATGTGCATACCTAACAATTAAAAAAATCAAAATTAGTAAAAAATGTTCATAAGTTTGCATATAATGTTAGAACATAACAAGGTTTATAATTCAACCAGTGTTAAATTTGCCTTAAAAATACATTCTTTGTTTAAAAAAAACCAAAAGCTGGTGTTTTGACAGAACAATAATTAAATAACGATTTCAGCAAACAAATTTAATGAAGACAATTTTTAAAAAAATCTGTATTTTTGCTTATTGGATTTTGAAGCTAATTTTAACATAATTATAAAAACTTTTTTAAAAAATAGGTGAGAATTCCATAACTAGTTACTAAATTGTATCGTCCTCATTTTAAAAACAAATAATATTTTATAAGAAATTCTTAATAAAAAAACCTATGAATTCCACTTAGTGTTTATTGTCTTTAGTCAATGTAAATATTTAAAAAAAAGTTATTCATTGAACCAAAAAAAAAAAAAAAATGAATAAAAATATTGAAGTTAAATTTTGGCTAAATATTTTTTTATGTGCATAAGCCTCAAAATCCAATACAGTTTGTCTTATCAGCTTGTACTTAATTTAAAAAGTCAAAATTAAGTTTAAAGTACTTAATTTTAAAAAGTTACTAGTAAAGATTATTTTAATAGAGCAATACAAATAATTTTTTTCTTCTAAATTTCTCGAGAAAAGAAAAATTCCACCACATTTGTACAACTTCATAAACAATTCATACAAACATATACAAAGTAGTGAAAATCGAATACTGTACAGGTAATTTATATAAGAAGATATTGTGCACAATAGAATTAATTATTATTACTGAATAATTAGTATTACTGAAATTAATAATGAGAGGATTCCCTTAATAAATGCTTTGGTTTAAAGAGGAATGTCATACTCCAAGTGATTTTTTCCCATTATATGTTTTAAACTAAAACACAGTTAAAATCCTTCTATGATAACAACATCCAAAGTTTCAACCATTATTTCATTGAAATTCAATTATGAAAAAACAGGCACATTTGAATAAGATAACGATTAAATACTTGGCAGTATGTGTTACACAAAAGACAATATTTCAAAAGCATTAGTCAAAAGTTTTGTTTTAAAGATAAAAAAATATTTGTTCAAACTGCTCATCATCTAGCCAAGTTGCAAAAACTTTCATAAAATTTAAATATATCTTACCCTTATTGGTAATATAGTTTAGTTTGCTAAAATAGGAAATCAAATGGATTTTGGCACATATGTTCCCCCATAGATGAACATAAATTTCAAGTAAAATTAGCAATATAAAACAACAAACAATTAAAATTAAGTACAAAAAGTATGATAAAAATAGGCATAATGAGTCAAAAATTACCGATACATATATGGATATGCAATATAATGAAATAAAATATTAATCAACAAACACTGAAGAGCAATGTTCATACAGAATATAAAAAGTACATCTCAGTTGGCACTCGACATTAAAAATTTGGCGAAAGTTAAAATATTTGGCATTACTTCACCCAAAAAACTTAATAATTTTCCCCTAAAATATATGTGCAATGAATACCAAAACCTTTCAACAAAATAATAATAATAAAAAGATGTTAGGCTACATTCAGAACTGTCCACTTACAGGAAATTTCGCCGGCTACACCACACCAGATATACAAAAGGGCTCACAAACACCCAAACACACTTATTCTGAAATAATTGTGAAAATTTGCAGTATCAATATTGTGCAACAAAAACGATATATCATAGAAATTTGTGCATAGGCCACATTTAACATTGTCATTGTGATTTAAGTATTGTATGGAATTATATCTATAGCTGCCAAAATACACCCAAACATCAGATGAACAGTAGAAATAAACAGCATGCGTTAGAAAGACTAGTCAGTAACAAATATAAAGCACACAAACAGTTCATTCGTCGTATGAATAACTTTGCAGGGCTGTGTTTTCCCGGTTTAGATTGATGATGATTGTGACAAAGTACCTTGAATAAAACAGACTGTCATGCAAGTCGCTAGTGGTGTAACACTCATTAAACATGTGCTAAAGTCAGGTGTCATGCGTTGATTCTGATACATTAAAAAGTTATATTTTTCTGAATAAAAGGAGGGAGTCGTTGCAAGTCACATCGATAGAAGCGCAAAAGTAAATCAGTCCTTAATTGAACAAAAGAGGTTTCAACTGCTCTTGCAAACTAAAATGACATCAAGACTAAAATTGCCAGCATTGTATAAATATAATTGGAAAATGGCAGTCTAAAGGGTTGCCATTTGGAAGATACGATTATTTGCATCAAGATATTTTCAACTAAAAATCCTAAATTGAATGTAGGGATTATATTGCAAGCTCTTCATCATCTTATGAGCATAGTAATTAGTATTAACCCCCTGTGACCTATTGTCCAGTGGTACTGGACAAATTTTATTAAAATGCTTATAGGGGTACTTGAACACAGTAATTAATTTGAACCCGACCCAAATTAAATAAATAGACCAGAAAGGGTGACCCAGTTCAAAATGGCAGAGGACTTTATTAATATGGACCCAGATAAATATATTGAAATCTATAAATTTAGAGAAAGATACATAGGCGTAAACTTGAATTGGGATCGCCCCCCCCCCCCAATATTATGAAACCTAGTCCAATTTCCCGAAATTTAATGTATTTTAGTAAAAATTAGAGTCACGATCTCCCCCAGAATAATCTTGAAAATTTTATGCCTTGGGCAAGATAATAAAATAAGTTTCATGGACCAAATAAGGTTTAATTGATTACAAGCTAAATAATTTGCAATGTGATATGATTTACAAACACAGCCCTGCATTCGTTTGAGGAAATACACACATTTCGTTTGTTATCAAATGGATTGACTACACACCAAAAGACTTGTGAACCCATAACAACAGCTCTTAACCACTTAATCAGGACCATCTCAATAGAAGTAACGAATTCTGCAACGTGGATGGAATCTTCCCAACCTGAGTAATCATCTATAGTTATTTCAAATAGGCGTGGGAAGACTCCTATGGGGACATAACAAGGCTACGAGGGCAATGCTGACTGAAGTTTCTGGCAAAGCAATTATTGCCGGCTCAACCCAAACAAAACGATCGAAAGGAAGTAACTACAACTAAACTCTACCTACAATGCATGATGGAAATAATACTTATTTTATTTACACTTATTTACATTGGTGAGACTTGGAAGAGAACTACAATCCAAATCCAGCAGGTTCCCAGAATTTACCTTTCAACGAGGGAATCGTTAAGCAACATCTCAAACCCTTTCGTTAATCAAGTTAAAAGGACAGCACTCCATATAGATATTAACCCTATGGCAGTGATAAAATTGATAAATCTTCAGCCTAATGTAACAAAGCTGTCCCTGACCTGCTTACAATATAAAGTCTCATTTTATTCAAAATCCAAAGTGTCATAAAGCATCGTAGGAACACTTCGGTCAACAACAAATTAGTTTACTTTGAAACATGCTAAATTCACAATATAAAACTCTTAGCTAAGTAAATAATAGATGTACACTGAGAGGAACATACATACATCCAAAGGTAATATTAAGTAACAAGTACTAAATAGCTTAACTTTAAACAAGTTGCTAGCGGCAACTTTCGTTAACTAAGTGTGGCAGCATGTATTATATATTAAGTATATCTTCAAAGTAGTTTAACAATAGTTTATATACTGTAGATCAGGGACAGCACACAGTTTGATTCCATGACAAACTCAACTGGCAGTGACCGCTATTTCATATTGTATCGCCATCATTTGCGATACATTTGACTATCTTGAGACACTACTGACTGGCGATGGACTACATACCTCCATCACTCAATGCAAGAAACTGCACGACCATGCGACGGCACAGCATCGCCTCTATAGGTCAAAGACAATAAACAATGGAATTGGCCTTATCAGGAAAGGCTGTGGATCAAAAGTACCCTGGATGTTCCATTATGCCATAATACTGTCCATTGTAAATGACTCCTATTTCCCTAAGAACCTCCCCGCGGATGGTGGCTTTGATTGTCCAGTTGTGAACATCGGTGCTTTCCCGCTCCCTCTCCAATCTGTCCACATCCACGATCTTTGAGCTCAGCCTCTCGAGGATAATACCAAGGTCCTTTACGCTTAGGTGTCGATTCTGCTCCAACGACAGCTGGTCGACCAGTAGCAGATAGCGTTCCGACAGCTGCTCCTCCTCGTTGGCCGTGTTCTCGGTGTCAGACTCAGACTCGTCCTGGATCTTGGTTTCCTCGGGCACATCGGAGAATCGGACGTGGCCCTTGCCCGTTCCCTTCTTCCCCACCACAGTCGGGGTGGCTGCAGTCCCTTCCGGCACTTCCTGGATAGGCGAGGTCGCAACAGACTTGTTGACGTGGATCTGAGCACCTTTCTCGTGCAGGGCTGAGCAGTGGAAGTCACACAGGGAGTGGTCGTGTTCCGGGCTGGTCACTTTGCCCTTGCCCTCTGGAAGCATCCTGGAGGAAGGTCGTGGACCCAGCCCCTCCAGTGTGAGCTTGGTGCGAGGGACGTTGATGACCGTCCCGTCAGTGGACGTGGCAGTGTCGGCAGTCTGGACTTCTTGGGACATCACCTCTACCCTCCAGAAGGCCTCCTTGTCCCCTGGGCGGCCATCCCTGCTGCTGGCCGATGGTCGGATGTCCCGCTGGTCCCAGTGCAGGACCACAGTGACCCTCCCTTTGTTGTCCATGATCTTCCAGGAGGGTTGTTTGTCAATTAGCTCCATGCTGTTGATGGCCTCGCATACGATGCGAGGAATGGCAGTGATAGCTGTTTGTGGAGAGAGGGGAAATTTAGGTATATTATGTCTGACAAGATATGTTACATATTCTCAGAATAAAGGGCCAGCCAAAAATAGGAACAACTTTAAATATTTTATATACAATTAAATAAGTAAATTTTGACAGACAGTGATATTTTAAGGGATAATGGATGAAGGAGGTGTGCAACTATGTAACGTTAAAAAAAATCGAGTTATTGACATGTGTTCACCTGTGTTTAAGACACTGACTGCAGCACTGGTGAAGCCTTTTCAACATATATATTAGTGTCATGAAAGAGGTATGTGATCACAACACAATACAAAACTTGTAATATCTCAAAACTTACTTTTTGTTACCTACCTCCTTCATTCATTTATCCCATCAATTATAAAATTTAACCTTAATAAGATAAGTAAAGTTTTAGAATATTTGGTTCTATATTTAATAAGTTTGGCAAAACGTCAAATTGAAATAAAAGTACTACTCCATCTTGCAGATGGAAAAATTGAGAGAAAAAAAAAGTAATGCAAATGGTAGTGAGAATTTATTTTTCAGATAAATTATTTAAAAAATTTATCCAAAAAATACAACTAAGAAAGTTAATTAAAACTTAAGCACAAATATATTAAAGTGATGCAATTTTATCACAATTTATTATTTAGGGAGTTGCCTATAATGAACACAAAGAGCTTAAACTTTATAATTCAGATTGTTTTGTATCAACATAATATAATTTTAACTACATTAAAACTCAATTTGAGAAATTCAATTCATATTAATATTCAAATTATTTGAATTTAAAATACCGAAATATTATAGTTATAGTATTTTTCTGGTGTTAAAATGGATGTATTTTTAAGTGTCCTAAATAAAGGAAATTAAAGAGCAAACCTCATCGAGAATGATTAATAAAATTGGCAGAAGGCTTTTAGTCAAGTCTGATACATTTTAAATAATCTTTTGTTAATATTCTTTTTACAATGGAAAAAATATATTTTGTTTAAGACATTATTTAAATTTTTGTTTAAAAGCCCTTTTTTTTAGATAACAAATTTGTTCTTCCCTTCACATTTATCAGAATGGCATTTGAAGGTATTTCACATTTACATTTTTATAAACTTAATTTTAAAAAACTTAAACTTAATGACTTAATTAAAAACACCTGAATACTTAAAAAAAATATTGAATATTCCGATCTTAAATCTTACTATAATATAGTAGAACAGTGGACCACAATTTATTTTCCTTAGTTCTATTGCTCCACTTCAATCTCACAAGAAATACTATTTTCCTCTTATTTGTTGTGCGTGCGTTTGATATTCGTTATATTTTGTTCGACTGAATTAGACACTAATTATTATCCAAAGAGTATTTCCACCCTCCATTTGTTAAACAGGGGCAATGTAATACAGAAAGAGGAGGTTAGATCTCCACCATTAGTTTGTAGTTGTCAGTTTGAAAACAATTGAAGTAAAAAGAAAAAAAAAGTTATTGTGCAAGGAAAAGTTTACATATAAAAGAGATAAGTAAAAAGTAATAACATTTTACAAACTAATTTTAAATTTTGAAATCTGTTTTGAATTTTTGTTAAAAAAAAATGCTTTTTGAAGTCCTAGATGTTACACAATAAATATTTATGTAAAAAAAATAACCAAATGTAATTGCCAAACTACATCAAATCTTAACATTTGCATATATAAATACACAAACCATATTTTAAAAAAATTAAAAAAAAAAAAAAGAATAATTAAAAATCATGAAATAACAAAGAATTTGCAATTTTTTTTTAAACAAGAAAGACAAATATTTTGTTTCAGAAATAAAAATATACAGACGCTTTTAAATTAAAATATTTTAAATGTCAATTTTTAAACAATTAGTATTGCGCACATGACAGTAAAAAAAATCCCACATGTATGGGCAACCTGTGCAAGTTGATGAATATGTAATGCCGTTAGCAAAACAAAGAACCAACTTATACAAAATAGTTCCTACCGGCTCTAAGTGCTTCAACTCCAGGTGGTAACCAGCGCTCTCCGGGATTAAGGAGGAGAAATATCGTGTCCCTGTCAATTGTTTGAAAATAAATATCGTCTTCCACTTCAGTGCCGTCGCTTTCCAGGACAATTTTGACGTCAGCACCAGGCAAGCCCAATCTGGAACCTCCTGCAAACCCAAAGTGCATTACTTTAACCCTCAAATACCCTTCAGCAACTATGTGATATTTATGTTCTTTTAACGAAACAGGTGCTTTCTATTCTGTTCTTTTCTTAGTACCCAATTAGAATTGTCATGTTTTTATTTATATATCAAGCAGAGACCTTAAGGGCAATTCAATGTCGTTGGACTTTTAATTTGAAGACATTTTTGTCCTATAAAGTTAGTATTGATGTCTTAGTGCACAGATGTGATAAGTGACAATTCAATAATTTTAATGAGAAGAATATTAGTTGAAAGGTTATAGTAATATTACAAAGAATGGAAAAACAATCTTAACTTTTTTTGGGGAGGCAATTTAAATAATTGTTTTTCACTTACCATAGAACACAATTTCAAGATTTAATATCAAAATTACAAAAAATGCACTTTAATCACATTTGTGCACCAAAGCATATTTAGATTATAAATGAATAAAGTAGAACTCAATTTAAACAGATCTGCAATAAAAAATTATTTAAAAATTCCAACATGCATAGTTTTATTACAAATAATAAGTCTAATATATACGAATTTCGTATATAAAAGAGCAAAGTAATGTTATTTGTTTGAACATTAAAAATATTTATAGGTTTTGACTAATAATTTGCTTTAAACGAACAAATTACAGTAAAGCAACAACAAAGAAACATTTAAGATATTGGGAAAAAAGAGTACTTTGATTATTTGGGCATAAAATTGGGGTAACATTACAAGGCTTGGGCCCCCCATACCAAGTTTGTTCTATTTGTGTAGAACTTAAACAATGGTTTCAAGGTGAAAAAAAATCATTTCAGTTTGATATACCAAAACGAATGGTTTCTATATCTGTTGGACATTCAGTTCATTTAAAAGAGTGCTATGAAAATCTAACTTAATAAAGTTTCGTATACAAAACACAAATGTGCAATTTATGGTGATATATATGTTGCTTGGTCAACAGAGTGGTTGCACGAAATTCCTATGTTTTCTAAAGTAAGCCTGTGTTTACTCAAGTTTTAGAGGTGATAAAATAAAAATAGAAATGTTAAATAGTACGATTTGAGTTACTTCCTCCAAAATATGTAATAATTTTGTGAAAAAATCTTACGCGATAGAAAAAACGAATTTCATGTTTGAAATTGGCACTGAAATCAATATAAAAATCAGTTCACAAAACTAAAACAATTTTCAAAAAGTATTTTTTTGCAGACTTGTGTTATTTGAACTCTAGTTATACTGATCAAACAAGCAGATGACCAATTATCCGGATAACTTCGAAAGCCAAATAAATCAGCAAAACCCACATTTTAAAAGTTTCTTATTGGTGAATGATATTGTTATTAATAAAAAAAATTACATTACATATTCGTTTTTTACTAAGAATTTTTTAGTATTTTTCTCGTGAATTATCCCATTATCCGTATGGGACCTGGTGTCAATTGATCCACATAATTGGAGTTCTACTGTATTAAAAAAAAAGAGACATTGTATATCCCCACATTTAATATAAGATGTTTAAAAATATAATTAGAATGACTAAATAACCAATATTGAATATGAAGAAATAGTGCTGTTTAAATAAAACCAACTAAAGTATGAAGGTACTTAAATTAATAAAGTATATGAAGCATAACAATATTTTTTTGCTCAGATGCAAGATTTGTAAATATTATATTAGTTAGATAATGATTAATAAGACAAATATATAAATAGAATTAATTAGATAAATGTATTTTTAAAAAATTTGTTTACATATCATCTGGTACTATCGCAGAAAATCTTTTTTTATGTTTAATTTGAAATTATTATTACAAAAGTTAATTTTTTGTATGAACAAGCACAGTGCTTTTTAGTAAAGTATATTAAAAATATTTTCAATTAAAAACTATAAATTACAATATATTTATAGTATTTAATAACATCATTATTCAATTGTATCCATAACTCTCTTGATAATAAAATCACAAACCTCTTTCCCGCAACTCTCGTAAATTTGATGCCATGACAGCTTTTCTCGTTTGTCTGTCACAGCTCCATACCTTATATGGACGCTGCCTGGAGTCCTAAAAGTAAAAAATATTAAATGAAAATGGAATAATTTA
The DNA here is from genome assembly GCA_963932185.1 of Troglohyphantes excavatus. Classification (NCBI taxonomy): domain Eukaryota; kingdom Metazoa; phylum Arthropoda; class Arachnida; order Araneae; family Linyphiidae; genus Troglohyphantes; species Troglohyphantes excavatus. The sequence goes on along the minus strand of OZ010666.1, from coordinate 34,414,203 downwards.
AACAACACAGTTTCACTTAATGTTGCACTTAAACATATCTAATTTATAAAAAGATTTGGGTATGTTTCCGGCTGCCTATTTCTGTTCTCATTTATAAGACTAAACACAGCCACACACAAATACCTAGTTATTTTTTACCAAGGTCAGATGACAAGGTAACACCTGAGCAACCTGAATACCTGAGCAACCAGTGAAACCTGAATAGGCATGACATTGGATCCCGATCAAATATGTCATGCACTAGTCTCCTATACACAGTAGTATTTTTTTAGATGGCTTTTTAGTATTTAGTAGCAAATTTCACTACATTTTCATTTTTCTCTAGTCAAGCCTACTAATCCAGGCTCGAACTTGTAATCCTCTGTTTACTAACCGAATGCCTTTATCCACAGAGCAATTGCGGCCTAATTTACAAAAAAAAATCTTATTCGATAATTAATATTTTATTAACTAAAACTAATTCAAGATTTACTGGGTACTAATTTTTTGAAGATAGTAACTAAATTTCAATGTTGCTTGAAAAACCCAGGTGATATATAGTAATTTTCTTTCAGTGTAATACTATACAAAGACTATTATTCAGAATAACTAAATGCTATAAAATGGTATGGTTTTAATGGGTAATTAAGTGTAAAAGCAAAAATTAAGTGCGAGATGTTTACATAAAATTTTCAAACTAATTATTTATTTGAATTTTTTTTCATTTGAGTTTATTGTTGGCAGCTTGTAAGTACGAAACAATATTATTAAATTATGCAGGACAAAAGTATTAAATTTATTGAAAGATTTAATTTTAGTAAAAAAAAATTACACCTCCCCTGCTCTCTATTTGCAAAGCAATAAAACCCTTTCCATGTGTTTGTCAAGTCAGAATTCATTGCACTTATTGAAAAACTGTTCTGTAAACCATTAAAATGCAAAGGCTGATTTTAGATGACACACAAGCTAAAAAAAGTTGTTTTATTTAATAAAGATGGGTTTTGATGTTTAATGACCTACGCCAAAGCGATAACCCCCCCCTTACACAGGGTTAGAAATTATTAGATGAAAGTTAGGCATCATTGGCACATTGGATGTTTTTTAAATACTAAAATGTTCTGCTTTGGAACAATTTCAAAATACGAATTTCTTAAGCACAAAGCAGTGGCGGCTCGTGGACTACAGCAAGTACAGCCGGGCTGCACCTAAATTTATTATTGTATTTTAAAACTAAAATCAGATATTTTACTAATTTTCTTAAATGAAGATTAGAATTGAAAATTAAATTTCTACGGTGAGTAAACAAAATCTCCGATGAATAGCAAGCCTGTTGCCGTAATGCACAATTCAGGAGGGGAAAAAACTCCAGTTAATCAAAACTGTAGCCAAAAACCGAAGTTTGAAATCGGCTGCATCGTTGCCATGGCAACCTCTATGGAGTATAGATTCCCCCCTTCTAAAGTACTGCATGTGTGGCGAAGGTGCAGCACGAAATAAATTTACTGATTTGGGCTGCACTTGGTATTCGATAAATTGATTGGCTTATGTGTGAATCAAAGAGATGGGTGGGAGAACCGAGAATCTCTCCAAACGGAAATATTTTTCGTGATAAATTTACTGTGTGTTGTTGTTTTGTTATTTAAGTTAATATTAAAATTGACTGATTCACATGTTTAAAAGAAAAGAGGATTGCTTTAATTTTTAAAAAATAAGCAAGTGTTTTCTATTTTTTTCGTATGTTATAATTTTGTAAAAATTTAAAGGAAACTTTGATTTGAGTATTAAATAATAAAGAATTTAAGTTCATGAACGGTTGTGGAAAATAGGGGGAAAGCGGTAGGGGGGAGGTGATTCACATGATTACGGCTGCATTAACATTTTTGACCACGGGCTGCCACTGGCACAGAGCTGCCAACTGTTATGCTATTTTTTTTAATCGATAAAGCTTTTTCTGCATAAAATTAAAATCACATGCTTCTATTTTTGTATTATAAAAGTATCACCATAATATATATCCACAAATTAATGAAAAGTACGAGAGTATTAACGTTTTACGTCTAACATTGATTTATTAAAAATCAATGTTAGACGTAAAAAAGGATGATTGGGTTTAAAATAAAGCTGTCAATCTGCAATTTTTATAAAAAGCGTCAAAAACGATGACTGAGTATAAAGTCGGCTTAATTTTTAAGCTACGGATTCATCAGACAAATCCGCATTTAGAAGTGAAACGCTTGAATTTCATTGCTAAGAAGCTTTTACAATGGCTGATGAATATGTGGTTTGCAAATTAAGCCGACGATAAGCTAAGTGGTTCCCAACCTGTACTGTAGTGTATATGTAACTCCAAAATTATTGCAAATATATGTTATTAACCTTTACAGTAACAGGGTGGCAACAAAATCTTGGAGAAAAAAAAGTTCCTTGATATTTCCTGATGGCATCACAAAAATTTCTCTGATTTTTCTAGTATACCAAAAAATTTTGAAACAAAGTATCCACGCTAGAATAATACAATAAATATGTTGCATTATAAATGAAAAATTATGAGCAATACTTATATATTCAGTTAAAATAATAATTTATGGATACAAACATAAAATTGTACAAGTGGGACAAGTTTTTCAAATTACGTCTTAGTTAATTTTAATGTTTTATACGTATCCTATTTTCTATTCCAATTTTCAATGCATCGCATATTCATTAGCCTGGAATATGTTCTTTACAATCCAAAGTCCAACATGCTTTATTTTTGTTCTCCCTCCAGCAGTGGTTCACGTTGCAATCAACAATGAAACTGCTTATGCCCATAGTAATGCTTTTTAAAAAAAATTCTTTTTCAGAACTAAAAAAAATATATCTACAACTAAACAATGCAGAATAGACCACAATTGTAGTTTAGTGATCCAATTTTGAAAATTTTCCCGATATTCCCAGAATTAAAAAATTCCATGATAATTCTACCGATTTCTCGTTTTTCCAGGTTATGTTGCCACTCTGTCCAACTAATTTTAACTTTACATTAGCTCATTTATTGATAAAGGAATAAAATTAATTTTGTGCACAAAATAAGCATTTTTAAAAATGCTAATTATATTTTAGTTAACCGAGACTCTGGGGGAATTCCGAAGACCTCCGAATTAAGGACTTTGTTGTCTACAGCTCATTTAAGATAACAAACAAGGGTTTTCATTTTTTTTAATATGACCTGTTACTATATGGGATTTACCCTTAAATTGTTTTGCTCTAGCATCTTACATGCATCCGTTTCAATACTTTTTTGCATTGTGCATTTAATTTGTTTTGCTCTTGTTTTAGTTAATCAAACTACATTTGATTTTTTCAAAATGGTATGCTAGCAGACTAGTTGAAAAGCCCATATTTTTAACACTGAAAGCATCATTCCTCCTGGCCTCAAAGCTGCTTTTGCCCCCCCCCCCCCCCCTCAATGGTTAGGTTAAACCTCTTTGATATCCCTCAAAGATAACTCAATGTCCCAGGGAATGAACTCAATGCCTCTCTGTTCAGATCAATGTACATTCATTTAATTTCACGAATAAAAGATTATTTAAAACAACAAGTTACTGTAAGACGTAAATTACTTAAAACAGAACCTAATTTGCTTTAGTGTGCCAAGATAACGTTTATTTGCATTACTATTTTCAATAGCATACTATGTTTTTTTGTGTGTGATTATTTTCTTTCATCTAATAATTTTATTAGTAACAGGAAATAATGTTGTACGAAGATATCAGTGAACTTAATGGGACATGTGGCAATGTCTGGGATCTTAATATTGCTCTTAGCCTTTATGGATATTTTTAAAAATAATTTAGATATTCTGTGGCCATGGAGCAAAGTAGGGTTAATCTGTCTTTCACGGTCGCCATGATTTTTCGCCAAATCTAGCAGCCTGGCGCCAAACGCGATACAGGGAGAAAATGGAGGAATTCTTTGCTTGGCAACCAAACCGGTTTTTGTCGCTAAGCAATGTTTTATCGTTGTGAATTTAGGATTTTCAGAAAAGTCGCCAAGGGCGACCTTATAAGACAGATTAACCCAAAGTAGATCATTTAATGTATTGGTATCTGTATACCTCACCCTCCCATGCTGCACTTAAAAAAAAACTGTACAAGATAAAGTTAATGGATTAAATTGTGAACTTTATTTTAAAGTATTTATACATAGTTCAAAGATTTGTTTATTTCCTTACTTGAGAGATAAAACTTAAACGATACTGTACTTGGGAAATATAAAATATTTTCCAAATACAGAACCTAAATTCCCCAATTTAAATCCTATACGAATTTTATTTGGTAAGTAATTACTCTAAGGGACATATTTATAAACTCGTTAGTTAAACATAAATGTTTTTTAAAAATATTAATTTTGATAAAGCAAAATATTTTAATGGAGAATTTATAAACACTGGACTGAAACATACTGTAAAGACTAATAAAAAAACGTTTGTTTTGTAGTATGCAATTTTTGTTTGTAAAAGTAAGACATTTTTAAAGGTTATAACACTGTTTTGTTAATAGCTTCGCAAGAAACGTCAGAATATTATGTGTTTGTTCTTTTTATTTATGCCTGAATGATAAAAACAAGAAAATATTTAAAATTTTCAATGCAGCACCAAAATTTAATTTTTAAACCTTGAGCCCAAAAGTACGTAAATAAAAATACTAAATAAGCGTTATACCAAAACTATTTGAGAATCTTTTTAAGATATCTGATGTTTAAAAAATAAAAATGAGTTTATACTAGACGTTCATATACACTTTGTTATTTTTAGACAAATAAATATGGTCAAATACATCACAATAAAAAAAATATGCATACATTTGGCATATTGATTAAAAATATAACACAAAATCACGATGGATTTTTGGAGATTTACATACCATGAGCAGTACCCTTATTCATTTCTCATTGTAACACGAATGTATTGGAAATTGCTAGGGCGATGGATAAGGATAAACTTCATTTATAACAAATTATTTGAAGATTTATTTCTACTAGGCCTACTGCAATAATTGCTCTTTTTAAACAGGGTCGGTGGTGATGCATCCCGTTCGATTTCGTCGTCTATTTACTGCAGGTGTCATTATTTCATAGTGTTTTTCGAGGAGTTTTTGAACCCTGAATACTCAACCGTGCTTCGAAACCTGCAGGGATGCTCATTCATCATCTCCCTGCTCCATCTCAAAATCACTGCCCATCACCCCCGCAGTGAAGTAAGCCAAAACGACCGGCCGACAGCGGCGAAGCAGGGAAACCAACTTCTAGTTTTCCGCTGCAGAGATGAGAACGAGTCCGAGTAGACACGACAAACTTCCATTCAGAGGTTTGATTTGATTAACGCTGATTAGAGGGTGTTACAATCGGGGGATGTATGGTGGTGCGAGACCTTTTATGAAGATCAGGCGTAGGAATACTGCTTCGTAATTTTGAAGCACAGTCAGAGTACGAAATATGGGCTGGCACCCCAATCCGCAGACTTTTACACCTTAAATAACAGAAGGACATTTGGACTACGACCGATTTGACGGCGAATATTTGGCTGGTTGGCGAATCAACGTCGCACTAGACAGTGGGATATTGTCGACGGTTCGGGGCCTATCTCAGAGGAACGACCCGGGAATGATGCCACGTATTTTTGAACCATGGTCAGATGACGACCACGTAATTTTGAAGCATACTACAGTCAGAGGACGAGATCGAAATCTGAGCTGGCACCTCACTCTCAAAATTTTCATACCAGTTCTGACATGCATGAGTCTTCTTCACGGGAAATCTTTGGCTGGTTTCGGAGGTTTGAACTTTCAGATTATGGTATGTGCTCTTAGATTACGAGCTCACTGCTGCAATCACGGACTTGTAGGCCAATGAGGATGGTACTCGGAAACTCCTCCACGAAAACAATACCTCGTGTAGTTTTGAACAAATGACAAGGGCAACATCTGATATGGCACTCCACTCTTCAAACTTCTGCACCACAATCAACGTGAGGATATTTGTTGGAGACATATTCGATGTATAGGTACCCTCACCCGGAAAATACTTAGCGAATAACCATTCGATTATGAGCTTGCTATTTTTTCCGTGGCGAGGATGGAATTTTTGCAACCGACGAGTTATTTCTTCCAACTAGGCGGGGGGTCGGATAGAGCAGTGGATAAAGGCGTCAGTTGGGAATCGAAGGGATTCCGGTTCGATCCTGTGCGACGGACTTGACTAAGAAAAGTAAAAAAGTAGTGATAATGGGTTCCCTACAAAATACTAGAAATGTCGTCCAGAACACCCACAAAAATTATCGGCGTGTATATGGGACTGGTGCACGATAAATCTGATCGTGGTCCAAAGTTCCGACGTCTATTGAAGGCGTTGGGTGCCAGTTCAGGTGATTTCTCGTTATCTGACCATGGTTCAAAAATACGAGGCATCGTTCCCGGGTCTTTCCTTCGAGATAGGCCCCGAACCGTCGCCAATAGCCAACTGTGCAGCTCTAGTGCGACGTTAATTAAACAAACCGAACTGGGTCTTTCCTTCGAGATAGGCTCCGAACCGTCGCCAATAGCCCAACGTGCAGGCCTAGTGCAATGTTTATTACACTAACCAAAACAAATGGCCTGAGGACGTTTGCGTCATGAAAGATTTAATACATTAAAGTATGTGCGTGTAAATCTGACATTGCTCCTAAAGCTGACACCTTAATTTATTTGAAATAAGGAAATAATTTAGATGTTTTAGGTTAGCATCGAATAATAGGTTTATACTAAGTGGTTTTTCAAGTCAACTGGTGTTTGCTATATTATAACTTTTGACGGAAAGTTTCATGCTGGATGTTTTGTTGTCACAGAGATGTGTGTTCCGGACCTTTCTTAATAGAATCGTTAAGAGGTGAGTGTGTTTTTATTAGTGTTTAAATTGTCCAGTTAATATGTTTTAGAAACAATAAATATTGATATTATTTATTTTTGTAGTGAAATAACTTATGGTATTGATATTTAGACACATAACCTCAAAAACTAGGTTTTTGTAGGGGTGTCTGTTTTAAGATACAATTATACATATCTTTGATCCTTAATCTGACACCCTTGTCTTAGTTTAAGGAGCACTATATAATATTCAGCCTCTTAAACCGGACACATTTTTTAAATGTTCAGTTTTTTGCCCATTCTGCACGAACGTGTAAAACGCGCGTGAGGTTTTCGGGGATTCTGGGTATGAATTCTCGAATCACTGATAATCTCACGCGCGTTTTACTAGCGCGTTGTAGAATGGGCCTGAGGGTTCACGATCGAAGGGTTGTGGGTTCCAATATCGATTTTGAAAATGCAGAGAGCTGATGATCGTAGGATTGTGGGTTCGAATCCCGACTTTGAAAGCAAAACAAACACAAAAAAACATAATAGTTCCCTCAGTTTCGTTTTTTCTTTATATTCATTAGTTTCGTTATTTATATACACGTTAGTTTTGTCAGATTCGTCTTATTTGTTTGGTTAATCAACGTCGCACTGGAGCTGCACAGTGGGCTATTTCGTTTGATTTGTTCAATTGTTTAAACATTTTGAACAAAACGTACACCACACCAGTCCCTTCTACATTACAGATATTTTTAGCGGAACAAGGAACGCAACTTGCAGCTTCTGATTACTAGTTTGCTGCCCTCTCGTGTTGAGATTCGAACGACAATTTTTGTAAATGCAAATCTATCAGGTTCGATGCATTTTCTGTAGTTCTGACTCAAGGAGAAGAGACATCTTTGAAAACTTAACTCGTTTTATTCCATTCTCAAAACAATGCTTGTGAGGAGGAGCTGATTTTATCCTAACCGTTCTCAATGGCGGCCTAGTGCTCTCTGATACGAACTGAAACTTCTCAAGTGGAAGATGCCACATTCCAACCCAAATGGGGCCTCTCAGCACAGTGAGTCATGCCCAAGTGGGCTGGTTTGCAACATTCTCCCACCTTTGAGTTTAAACTTATAAACTCAAATTTTACCTACAATAACTCTCCCCACAAAAGCAATGTCAAATATACAAAAATATATACAAATACACACATATAGTACATTGAAAACAAAAACAATGAATTATTGCAATAGCCCAATTGCGGCCGAAGGGAGCCAGGTTTACCATATTCTCAAAGAAGAAAACAATTGTTTATCGCCCAGACAAAAGGTTGCCATGGGCCGCAATTGGAACTTTCCTTTTCGAACCATAGCTCATCAGTAGTTCGCTACTACCGCTATTCCCTAGGATAAATTTAAAAAGCGTTTAGATCAGTGCGTATAGGAACTTCATATTTTCAGGAAGAGCTCGGAAATTTTTTAATAAAAATCCGACTATCGTAACTTTTATTTTCTATTAGCGAAACCAGTGTAAAGCATGCTAATACAGTAAAAACCGCTTATAGCGATGTTCAAGAGATCGTCATAATTTGATCGTTATATTAACATGGAATGCTATAGAAATACAAACTTCCTTTGCATTTTACATTGTTATATCCGGCGTATTGTTATACCGGGCATCGTTATTAACGGATTTTACTGTATATCGTCGGCTTAATATTATTGCTGGAAAAAGATAAGCCCTCGGATCTCATTTGTAGATAAATTTTTAACAGGAATAGTTTACTAATAAGAGAGCATTGCAAATATATTTAGGTTGGCAAAGCAAGCGTTTTTTAAAAATTAATTTATGAATTGAAAACTTTTTCAATTCATTATTTTTTAGCAAAATTTGTCTGTTTGGTGTACCTATTAAATTTGTCTAAATTCAGGGCCTCCGTGGCCGACTGGATTAAGGCGTCATCTGGGAATCTGAGGGTTCCCGGTTTGAACCTGTGCGACGGACTAGACTAAGAATAGTAAATAAGTAGGGGTATTGAGATCGGAGGGCTGCAAACTTCACTACCAAAATACCAGAATATCGTCCAGAACATCCACAAAAAATTAACGGCGTGTATACGGGACTGGTGCACGATAAATCTGATCGGGGGTCCAAAGTCCCGACGTCTATTGAAGGCGTTGGGTGCCAGCTCAGGTGTTGTCCTCGTCATCTGCTCATGGTTAAAAAATACGAGGCATCGTTCTCGGATCTTTCCTTTGAGATATTCCCCGAACCGTCGCCAATAGCCCACTGGGCAGCTCTAGTGCGACGTTAATTAACCAAAAATCAACTGTCTAAATTCAACACTGCCTACACCTGTAAAAATACCGTCGTTTACAATACATAGAGACGTGATAAAATGGCGATTTTCACAAACTAATATTCATTTTTATGAGTTCCAAATTGTTAACAAACCTTCGTATTTTTATCTATAACCATATTCGAGTTAAATGGCATTTTGCGCCGGTAGAATCTTCTCATCTAAAAGGAAATCGAAACTTTTAAATGGCGATTCCGGTTAAGCGAGAAAAAGTATGTCTCTATATTTCGTGACCGACGTTATCAGTTATGACATTAATGAAGGAAGACGATTTTATAACTCACAAAACACATAAAAACACTAGACGAACATTCACTTTTATTGATATTTTTACTAAATGGGAAAATATTGATTGTTCGTTGGTAAATACTTGGACTGGAATAAGGTTGATCGACTTTGATATGAAGTTCCGATTCCTTCTGAAAAGAAATAAAATAAAACAAATGCTTTAATTTATGTTAAATTTTAAAATGTCATTTTCAGTATATCATTTTACGAAACCATAAATTGTCGACATTTTTATTGAATATTTAATGCTTTTATTGGATGGTTAAGGTTTTTAACGACATGGAATGTTAAACTTATTTTATAAATTTCAATTTTTTTATTAAACTAAATTATAAAAGTATATTTTTATAACCGTTTAAAAAAAATTCTGTGTTATGTGAAATTAAACGGTAAAAATTTACTGTACGGTCACTCTTGGCGACTTTTTCAAAATCTCTCCAAAAGTCGCCACTTTGGCGACTGTTTTCCAATATGGTTGCTGCAATTCCTTGTCAGGTCAGAGGGGGTGTGCCATTTAAAAAAATTAACACCAAATGTGGAAAAAATCGCGCCAAGGGTGACCGTACAGTAAATCTGACCCAATTAAACTTCATAGTAAAACAAGAGAATGAAAAAAAACTTCAATAGCATTACCGAATTGTCGTGTTAACCAACTCATTCAGTGTCGTCCATATCCCATTCGTAATCGCCACAGAAACCATTGAGAATGGGTTCAGCTGGAATTCCTCGCCTGAAACAAAAATATTTATGTAATGGCTGTAAATTACTAAAAGGGTTGAATAGGCTAACAAACTTGAACCCTATTTACTATTATTACTATTTTTATGAAGAAAAAATTTAATTATATAAAAAAATAGCTATATGACCAGGCGTTGCCCGAGAGAGTATTGAAAGATTTCTTGGCCATCTGGTGGTTTTTTGTAAGAATTCATTTCTGCTTTAAGGGGATGGATGGGGATGGTTTTTACAAAATTTCATGTGAAGATTAACCTTTCTTTTGTTTTAAAGGTGAACTCTGCAAAACTTTATCAAGTTCGGAATAAAACTGTAGATTTGTATAAATATAGATAAGTTATATACTTCTAGATAGTAGTTACACACAATGCTACCTATTATTTACCAACGATTTATTTCATATCGTTCTGAATTCTGACTCTTTCATTATTTAATACTAATTGGGATTTAAAAAGAAGGAATAGCGCAGAAGAGTATATCGAAATATATAAATGACAAAAACTAGGAAGTATCTATTTCTACAACCGATGAACTTTTAAAATATCCTCTTCAAAATTAAAAATTAGGATTTTGATAAAAATTAGGATTCCTGCCGGTTTTCTAATTTTAAAAATAAAGGATATCCAAAAAGTTAAAACTAGCTAAAACTTTGACTTGCATTAAAATAAAGTTAGATTTTTCGAAAAAATGGATTAATTCAAGATTCGGATTAACCTGAATTGAACTAACTCAATATGAATGCAAGCTTCTTCGACAATAAAGAATATTTATCCGTATAAATGCCATGGCAATGTTTTTTAAAACTGATATTAACGGAATAACGTCAGTGCTGATTTACCATTAAGCACGTTAGGCCCGGGCCTATTACCCCAACTTTTATTTAATTACATAAAGAATGGCATAAAAGTTTTTTATGCTTTAAAAAAATCGTTATTATTGAAAATTTTCAGAACTTTCAGCACATTTTTCTAAACACGTTACAATTTCTTGTTTTTGAGATGTATAGTGAACATAATATGCATTGTTTTTCATTCTTCGAGATTGTTTTTTACGGAAGGGGCTCTCATCCGTGCTATGCTGATAGATCCTGATAAGATAACTGGAACCTCGATGTTAACTTTTTCGCGGGGGCTCCGTAACAGAAAAGTTCTAATTCTTAAACGAGGAAGAAAACTTTCCTTTGGAATGCAGGAAAAAGTTCTCAAAGTTTTGTGGAAGGATGACTTGCCTTTCAATAAGAGGCGTGTAACTGTCTGACGGAGGGATCGCTAACAATCCTTCCTCAAAGCGCGCATATTTGGAGAAGAGCCGAAATCCTGAAAAGCGCAACCTAAGAAGATCTGTATAAACCATTACCGAAACGTCACCTGTACGAACAGGTGTAATCTTCGAGCACGGATCCTTCATAGTATAGAAAACATAATGTTATAATCTCGCTAACATCAAAGTGAAGCCAACATGTATGGCCTCAGACACGTGGTTAATGACGTCATTCCATTCATAAATTTTCACTGTTACACATTTCCCAATTCATCAGCCAATCGCGAGTATTTTTTAATTTATAATTTTGAAAAGAAGTCATGTGTTTGAGGCCATATTCGGTCTGAAATGTTGGTTTCACGATTATGACGTCATATTCGCTCTACTACATTCCATTCATGCTCGGAATTCCGAACAGGTGTAATTACCTGTTATGCCACAAACAACACATGTTTTAAAAATTCTCCCCCCCCCCCCATACCATGGTTCGAAAGTGTCCCAAGGTCCTATTTTAGTTTCAGCTAAGGGTCTGTGGCGTAATTGGAACCGCTGATCTATATAGTATTGGATTTTCTAAATCGGGCCCTGAATAACGTGCTTCCTTACTTGAGCATCCTGCACCTGTGCTCGTCCAGCCTGAATGCGGCGCTGTCTGTGTCGTTGGTCATCTCGTAGGGACTCCACAGCTTCTCGGCCACAGCCGACGCGCGGGGCCACAGCCTGGACAGGAGGTTGGTAGCGTCCGCGTACTCCGCCCACATGCACACCTCTCCGCCGATCACGAGGTCCTTCTCGCTCTCGGTGCCTGCAGAGACAGTTTGGACATCAAGATATGCTAAACCCTTACAGTACCGTCAACAGGGATTACTTTATTCCGCTAATTAAATTAAAGTAAACCTTGCAATAGTAAAGTAAACCTTAACGTTCTAATTTATTAGTCAAGCAAAAAAATTTAAGGTACCTGCCTTTGTCAAACGTTTCTGGGCCATGTTTTGCCGTGAAGAATTTGCGTTAAAATGAAATTTAAAATATATATGTATATTTTGAGTTTTTTATTAATCTATATCTAATGTATTTTTATTTAACCAAGTGAAATATACTTGCAAAAATTGGACGATCAACAACAGGTTCAAGGCCCAACAAGGTTGGTTCAGCTTGTATCCCCAAGTGTTAAGCTATTTTAATTTGTTAAAAATAGTTTTTAACACATAAAAAATTAACTAGCAACAATAAGAATAAGTACATGGATTATTTCGTATTTCTTCCCGAATCCTATTAATGTTGAAAACACATTTTGACTGTCCTTGTATATTAGCCGAAACGAGTTATCTACACGATTACACAGCGATTCGAAAAGTAATGCAATGTAATAAAGGAAAATTTATATATCTAAAACAGAGAACAAATAAAAAGTGAGTTACTAAAAACGTTTAGAATATCCAGTATCGAGTTGCTTCAAAAGAAGATTTAAAAAACAACATTCAATTGGAGTGTTACATACCATCAAAACTCCTGGGGTCGCATTCGTAATACTTCTTCCAGTCTTGCCCGTATGAGATGTAGTTGAGATACCAGCAGGCCGACAGAATAATTTGGTATCCCTTCTTCGCAATGGGGGCGATGTAATTTTCCCACTTGTCCATCTTTGAGTCTAAATAGGTGTCCTTCCACACATGGACGATGGAATCGGGCTCGGCCTACAAAATAAATTTTGAGTTTTTCCTTACTATATAACTACTTCTTAAAAATATTACAGCGAATGAAACATCATATAAAAATTATAGACGAGCAAGCTTATACAACTATTACGCTGGGTACAAGTTTGTTTTCAAAATCAATTTTATAAATTACAGGAATACATAGAACCCACGTTTTGGTAGTCAACAGATAGTCAGGGACCCACTTACAAGTTTAGAAGCCCAGTGGAAAATAACATTTTGGGGCTTCTGACGTACCTTAAAATAAACCTGCTAAATTTATGCATAAGTAGCGGAAAATAACATAATTAATTAGCTTTCATTCAAGTGCAAATACTGCAAAAAAAACTTATATATTTAAAATCACTAAAAGTTATTTTTTTAGATATAATTTAAAATTTTATAACTTTAAATTAAGGTTATCAATAAAGGGGAAGGAATTGGAAAATATTTGACAATATATCATTTTAATTCTAATGCACGAATAGGTCAAGAAGTTCACAAAGAACATCCAAGAAGTTTAGCATTTTAAAACAAAGACAATTTAAATTATTAACATGCATGGAAAATACATTTTACTTTTACTTATACTTAAGGTTTTCTATAAGTTTCATTAATTAGTGAATTTTTTTCTTTATATTAAATTGATATGTAAAGTACCAGTTAAAAGTACCATTACTTATAATACAATCCATTAAAAATATTTTTGTATGAAAATAGACAAATTAAAACTCTAAATTTTTCAATTTTTTTTTTTTATTTTTTTTTTATTTTTATAACCTTTATAAGAAATTTTGGGGACCCCTTAAAATGGGGACCCTGGACAAGTGCCTCGAATGCCCTGCTGTAAACGAGTCTGTATAGTAGACGTTTGGAGACTAAATTTTCTATTAATAATTAACTAATAAAATATAGATGAAAGTGTTTGGAGGGTGTTTCTCACTATTTGCCCCATATGAAAAAAAAATATTATTTTGTTTTATTTCCCAGTAAGTTTAGTATTTCAAATAAAATATTTTATAATTTTCATCGAAAGTATACTATACTAGTGACGCAGATGTCTTAAAAATTTATACAGAAAATTAACGGTCAATAAATCAGTAAGTAAATAACTGTAACTGTACTAAGAAAAATTTAAACAAAATCAGTATAAGATAAAAACCATAAAAGTAACTCGTAACAATGCAAAATTTCAAAAGAAACACCTAAGAAATCGATTTTATAAAAAAATGTCGGACAATAAAATGGTCTTTTCATATCCAACTTTAAAAGAACCTATATTTTTTTTTCTCTCCCTCTCTCCGAGAGATTCGATTCTCACGATTCTTGGCTGCCTTTAAGAAGCTTAAAGTTTCGATTTCTGCCTTTTGAATGGGATCAGAGCTCTTCTTCAATGATAAACGTAGTTAGAAATCGGCTTAACGCCAAGGTGAAGGCTTTGTTCTAGCTGAATTTAGAATGAGTTCATTTGTATTTATCAGGATATTTCATAGTTAGATAACTAAAAAAATAACTTCACGTGGTAGTAATTGGAGAGCAATCGGAATATCTAATATAAGAAATAAATTATTACTAAAATATATATTTAAAAAAAACTATTTTCTTGACGTCAAAAAGCACTTTTTCCTCGACCGATTTTGATAATTATTTTTTTGATTGTGAGAGCTTTGTGTATGTTTATATTTGCATAGAAATACTACATGTTTCTATTTTATATACTCAGTGTGATTTTTATTTGTCATAGAATTATCTTTTGCTTCCTCTGGCACGGAATTTAATAAAGTATCAAACTTAATTTTTTCTTCTTCAAATTATGGGTATAGGGATCAGACATACAATTTTTTTTATATATAAAAGGAAATATATATACACTAGCTGTTACCCGCGGTTTCACACCCGTTAAAAAATTATACCCCATCGGTTAATTCTAACCCGTTTAATGCTTTTCTTTTCTCCAAGTCAAAATAACTGGTATATTGTTCGGAAATCTACTGGGTATATCTCCGAATCTTAGCTTTTCCGTTAGTTTTCCAGTTGAAGCGTAATTGTCAGAAAGATTTAGTTCGTCAAAGCAATTTTTGATCGCCAACTTCCAATTGTTTAAATCAATAAATATTTATTTTATTTTAAAGTATTTCATTGTTGTTAAGATATTCTGATTTTATAACAACGTTTATACTATTTTTTAAATGGACATCTAAAAAATGGCTACTAAAACCGTTATAAACAGGAAAACTAAAAGGAATTTTAAAATTTCAAGTCTCGTTAAAAAATGATAATGTGATGTTTAATGCTTTTCTTTTATTTCTCCAAGTCAAAATAACTGGTCTATTGTTCGATAATCTACCGGGTATATCTCCGAATATTAGCTTTTCCGTTAGTTTCCCAGTTGAAGCGTAATTGTCAGAAAGATTTAGTTCGTCAAAGCAATTTTTGATCGCCAACTTCCAATTGTTTAAATCAATAAATATTTATTTTATTTTAAAGTATTTCATTGTTGTTAAGATATTCTGATTTTATAACAACGTTTATACTATTTTTTAAATGGACATCTAAAAAATGGCTACTAAAACCGTTATAAACAGGAAAACTAAAAGGAATTTTAAAATTTCAAGTCTCGTTAAAAAATGATAATGTGATGTTTAATGCTTTTCTTTTATTTCTCCAAGTCAAAATAACTGGTCGATTGTTCGGAAATCTACCGGGTATATCTCCGAATATTAGCTTTTCCGTTAGTTTCCCAGTTGAAGCGTAATTGTCAGAAAGATTTAGTTCGTCAAAGCAATTTTTGATCGCCAACTTTCAATTGTCTAAAACAATAAATATTTATTAGGTATTAAATTTAAAGTACTTCATTGTTGTCAAGATATTAGGATTTTATATAAATGTAAATAATATTTTTTATAATTGGCCATTAAAAAAAATATATAGCTTCTGAAAGCGTTATAAACGGGAAAACTGAACGGAATCTTAAAATTCAAGTCTCAAGTGACAATTAAAAGTTTAATATTATCCATATATATAATTTCAGACATGTCCGAGCAGTAGAAGGTAGTGCTTTGCGTGCCACAAACACACATACTCTTTCTTTTATTTTAATACTAGAAAGTCGTCCAGAATATCCAACAAATTATACTGGCGTGTATACGGGACTGGTGCGCGATAAATCTGATCGGGGTCCAAAGTCCCGACGTCTATTGTAGGCGTTGGGTGCCAGTTCAGGTGTTTCCTCGTCATCTGACCATGGTTCTAAAATATCGAGGTGCATGTATGAATGTGAATGTGTATGTGTTCCCGGGTCTTTCCTTCGAGATTGACCCCGAACCGTCGTCAATAGCCCACTGTGCAGCTCTAGTGCGACGTTATTTAACAACCCCCCCCCCCCAAAAAAAAAAAAAAAAAACTTTCTTTTATTTATTATAGATTACCTATACCCGGGTGCCACGCAGTTTTGGTGTAAATGGAGAAATACGAAGAGTAAACGCAAAATATTTTATCTCCATCGAGCATATTTATTATTAAACAAACAAATATGGAATTGAACAGTCGATACTTTTATTACGTTCCGTTAGTTAATTAGTTAAGCATAAGAAACGTACTAACCTGAACGTCATTGTCGATGGGGTCCTGCCATATGATGTACTTGTAACCGATGTCTTTCACATTCTTCAGCGTCTTCTTGACATAGTGCTGTTCTACCTCATTGATACTAGTATAATTGTTCTGCTCCATAAATTCTTTAATTTCTGGACTTGATTCCCTAAAATAAAAAAGTTGACCGGAATAATGAACGATAAGTTGAGTGTATTTCTAAAGAAAAACTGTATAATAAAACATCTAAATCTAAAATTGAATTTTTGAATTCATTGAATTTTTTTTCGACAGTCCAGACTAAACAGCGTCGCAGCTAAATTCACACATAGCCCCGTGACAAATAAGGGCTTCCCTGGGCGGAAAGTTCCAATTGCGGCCCATGGCAACCTTTTGTCTGGGCGATAAACGATTGTTTTCTTCTTTGAGAATATGGTGAACTTAGATCCCTTCGGCCGCAATTGGGCTATTGCCTCAATGGTTACTTATACCGTTTCCCTACATCCATTAAAGACATAAAACACATAACCTCCTTTTTGAACAACCACTTCCAAAAACGAGGCGATGATGAAAGAATTCCAATTCTCTTTGAGCCATAACTTACCGTATAATCCATAAATAACCAAAATAGTTTGTCAAAAAAAATTTCATTATCATTTAAACTTATTTACTGAAAGGCGTAGTCTTTAAATTATGCCTAATTTGCATATTTCTTGCGAGTAAATTCTGATCTAAAGAAAGTTTTTAAGTGGATCTTACCAGCAGGCGTAGTACACTTCGTCCATTCCCAAGTGTATGTACTCGTCCATGAACACGCTCTGGACTTCCTTGACCAGCGTCTTGAACACCTCGTAGGTGTCGTTCAGCATTGGGTTCAGGAATTCAGCCGCCGCATGTTCCGGGTGGTTGGGGGTGTACGGGTGTTCGGGACCCGCCCCGTAGCAAGGGGTCAGCAACCCTGGAAAATTCAATTGGGAAGAAATCCTGTAGATATTTATCACATGAGATCATAAGTTTCCGAAGAAAATATATAGGACTAGCTGTTACCCGCGGTTTCACTCGTGTTGGAATTTTTTTTAATTCCATTGGTTCATTGTCCCAGTTTATTCTTTCCCTTTTATTATCTCGAAGGCGAAATAACTGGTCTAGTGTTCAGGAATCTCCGAATTTTAGTTTTTCCGTTAGTTTATTCCCTTTGAAGCATAATGGTCAGAAATAGTTATTTCGTCAAAGCAATTTTGGATCGCAAACTTTCAATCGTTTGAAACAATAAATTTATTTATTTATATTATTTATAATTAATTATAAATTAACAATAAATTTATTTATTTATATTAATTATAATTTATTTTAAAGTATTTCATGGTTGTCAAGATCTTACGATTTTATACAAATGTAATTTTATAACAATGTAGATGGTATTTTTTTTTTAAATTGTCGATTAAAAAAAATAGCTTCTAAAAACGCTATAAACGCAAAACCAAACGAAATTTTAAGATTCCAAGCCTGAATTAAAGGCTTACAATTAAAGGTTCAAAATTAAAGGTTTAAATAATATCTATATATAAATTTTCAGACATGTCCGGGCTGAGAAAAATAGTGTGTTACGTGAAAAAGTTACATACACACACAGACTCATTATTTTTATTATTATAGATAGTATGGTTACAAATGAGCAAATTTAGGTACGTTAAACTTTGAACATTTGCACAACTCGCACTAGAGGCCTCCGTGGCCGACGGGTTAAAGGCGTCAGCTGGGAATGCGAAGATTCCTGGTTCGATCCTAGGCGATGGACTTGACAAAGAAAAGTAAAAAAAAAGTAGTGATCTTGTGATCGGAGGGTTGCCAGCTTCGCTACAAAATACTAGAAAAGTCGTCCAGAACATTCGCAAAAATTAACTGGTGCACGATAAATCTGATCGGGGCCCAAAGTCCCGACGTCTATTGAAGGCGTCGGGTGCCTGTTCAGGTGTTTCCTCGTTATCTGACCATGGTTTTAAAATAACTAGGTGCATTTATGAATGTGTGTGTGAATGTGTTCCCTGGTATTTCCTTTGAAATAGACCCCGAACCGTCGCCAATAGCCCACTGTGCAGCTCTAGTGCACGTTGATTAACCCAAACCAAACCCGCACTATAAAATAGTACAAATTTTCATTGATGTATGGTTAATTTAATTTAAGTAGACATTGTCTATCGAGACGGACACAAGGATTAAGGTGTATAACGTCAAACTCAATTTTTACAGTACACCTCTTTGGATTCCGGGAAAATATATCTATGCTTTCTACGTTGTGTCTAGTTCTTAGAATGACAATTTCGAATGTCAGACAAGCGTGAAATAGGTGCATACGCGCCAACGCTTTTACGCGCCTCACGTTTTCATTACGGTCCATATGCACAAGAACGATATTTTGATAGAACGTTATTTCGATAGAACAATGATTTGATATTTTGATATAACGATATTTTAATATAACGATATTTTAATGTAATGATATTTTGATATTGAATAATTGATATAATATCCTTATCCTCATAATTATTTATCCTTATCATTATCCTTATCATTATTTAAATACCATATAATCTTACCTTGCATTTCAATTTTAATCCGCTTCTAAATGTCATGGGTATTTGAGAAACTGTGCTTATTGAATTTCAAAGGATGCCAAGTTTCCAATGGCAACACAATATTTAATTAAAATAACATTAGTCATTGGTAATTAATTATGAATATAATTTTACATTGTAAAAATTGGACAAGTACAATAATCGTAGCCGAAATTTATTTTTAACTATAAGATGATATTCCATAAAATTGATACATGTACAAATTTGTACTTTAACTGTAATAAGTAATTTTTTTTAACGGAATTTTAAAATTTCTATGAATATAATATTAAAGATACACATCTAATATATGTAAGAAATATTAATCAGTATCTTTGAATATAATACAAAATAAACATTGGCATTATTTAAAAATACATATATAATATTTCCATAATTTTAAACTTATCTCAATTAGAAAAATTTATTTTGTGATGGAAGTAGTTTTTATTTAAAGATATTATTTCTTAACATTTATTTTATCTAATTTATTTTTGATCAGTTGTTTTAAAAACTTTTGATTTAAAACCATATTTTAATATAAAAATGAAGTGACTTACAAGGGAAAGCCTTTCCAAATGCCTGAGTGTGGCCTGGAGTATCAAATTCCGGAATGACTCGAATTCCACGGTGTCGAGCGTATTGTATGAGCTCCCGAATATTATCTTGGGTATAAACGTGCTTTGGACTGTAAGCACCCTGTAAAAAATGCAACAGCGGGATGAATTTCAATTGAGCATAACTTTATTGGGACACAGTACCAAAAAAAAATTGTAAGATTCTCGAGTTTTTTTAGTTGTTAAAATTATACAAATGCAAATAATGTCGACAGGCTCTAGGCCCAGCAAGGTTGGTCCTGTCAATCTATCATCCTCACGATTTCCCAATGCCGATCCAATTGCTTTTTAAAACTACTCACTACTTGAATTAGAATTAACAACATACTCAGGTAAACTATTCCATTTGTCTATAACCCTATTCAAAAAATTCTAACGTCCCAATTAAGCTGCGATTTGTATAATTTGAATCCATGGGCTGTAGTCACATTGGCAATATTAATTTCCAATCGCTCCACATCACCCAATTTCTTAAAATTTGAATAACTGAATAAGGTCACCTCTGATTATTCTCTCCTTGTGTGTAGTAAACTAAGCCTATCTCTACAATTCATTCTCGAAGTACCCTGAATCTTTTTCTTAACCCTATGTTGAACCCGTTTTAACAAATCAATATCCTTTTTTAAGATAAGGTGACCAGAATTGTACTGCATATTTAAGATGGGCCTTAACCAAAATCATAGAGTGGTATAATTTGGAATATTCTAAATATATGCTTGTAAAATTCCAGATTCTTCATCTTTTTAATAAGTTATTTGAGATTTTATCCTAGATGACACGTACGTTTTTCAAGGAACGAAAACTTAATCGTTTTTTTCCGGAAAGTTCCAATTGCGGCCCGTGGCAACCTTTTGTCTGGGCGGTAAACAATGGTTTTCTTCTTTGAGAATATGGTAAACCTGACTCCCTTCGGCCGCAATTGGGCTATTGCTGTTTTTTCCCAGTGGTTTTGGTTTTCCTTGATATTAAATTTTTCGAAACGTTGAGGATTTTTTATTATTATTAATTGTGAAATGTATAATTTTTTAAGCATATTGTAAAAAAAAATGTATATTATAAATTGGCATATACGAATTAGATCTTTAATAGTTTTTTAATAAAAAGTTACTAATTTTTTTTTTAGTTTTAAGGAAAAATTCTGTGTTATTATGAATAACTATTTATATAAAAATCAAATACAAGTAGTATATACGTTTTTAATGCTAATTCTTGTGTATTATAGTTCAAAGGATCCAAGAAAGAATATTGGTGAATAAATATAAATATTTAAAAATACCTTAACGTTTTTAATAAAAAACTTAAATTATTACATTTGTATTCAAATTTTACACTAAAATACATATTCAATTTTATATTTTCATGAATATTTTAATTATTAACTTAACTGTATTAAAATATGTTTTTATTTGTGACAAAAACTTTAAATAAAATTGTAAGCTGGTGCATTACATTTGTTTTATTGACTGAATGGTACTTACCAGTTGCGTAAGATTCGGGAACACTTTGCTTTCGAATGGAAACGATTGGTCGTCAACGATATGCCAATGGAATGTATTAAACTTGTTGTAGGCCATTGCATCCTAGAAATGGTAGGTAATATGAAAACACTGATATTTTTCAAACATAAAACATTACCACAAAGGGATCATTTAGGATATTCTCGAGATTTAGTCCGATTCACCCTATAAAGGACATAACTATATAATAGTTTATAGGGATTGTTATGGAGTTAGGAATATATAATAATAATAATAATAATGAAGATATTCTAAACTTTTAATTTAGTTATAATTTAAAAATATTAGAGCATTAGAAAAAACAATTATTTTTAAATTTTAGTATTAGAAACTACTAAAGTTGTATACTATGTTTAATTAAAGATTTTACTATGCAGGGTATAAAAGCGAAAAAAAAATCACGGAGTTGTGGGAATTTATCTTTATCTATTATATCAAAGAAAGCAGATTTTTATTATTACATGCCTTTATATAAATTACTCTGCTGTCGCGGTATCACCAAATTTCAACATTGAATTGAAACTTGGAATACTTATGTAATCCTGATGAGAATATGATATTTAGTTATAATAATTAGTAATGCACACTTATTAATAATGAGTTTATATTTATATTGAAAATTTAGAAGGCGAAAAGTTTCAAAACAGCATTGTCAGCTCAATACACTGGCCACTTGTGTTATTGAAAAGCGGTTTTTTTTAGACAACGCCTTCACAGTGAGCATTGAGAATTAATAATATATGATATATTTTTTAAAAAGATTATTGATTGATTTTTGTGTCATAAAGAAAATTGTGGACGTCAGGCTATTTTATACATAATTATTTTGAATAAACTTCT
Source organism: Troglohyphantes excavatus (assembly GCA_963932185.1). Taxonomy (NCBI): domain Eukaryota; kingdom Metazoa; phylum Arthropoda; class Arachnida; order Araneae; family Linyphiidae; genus Troglohyphantes; species Troglohyphantes excavatus. Next base: position 34,391,848 of record OZ010666.1, on the reverse strand, counting down.
TAAATTATTTTCTTAAAAGAGTGGCCTGTACATTAATAAAAGGTGTTTTAGTGTAATTTTTGCATATATTAAATTGCAAAATAACATTGGGCAATAGACAATTAATGTAAAATATACAAACTTTATAACTTACCAAATTCTTTTTCAATGTTTTGATTGGCTGGAAGTGTCTGGCCGTGTCCAAATGCAGGCCTCTATACTCGTACCTGGGTGCGTCATTTATTTTTGTTGAATTTATGAGTAACTGAAATATATATAAACATGAAAAATTAACCGTTTTTAAAATTAAAACATTAATTACTCAAAGACTCTAATTTTAATTAGTTTGATGCAATCTAAAAATAATTCTTAATTTCCTAATATTTGAGGATTTAATGAAAAAGATATTAATTTAATATGAATTAAAGGAAAAAAGAGAATTTATGTGAAATTTGTTACTTGTAAATTGGTTTCTCACGGAACTATAGTAGTTCGTTAAAAATGCATTGCTTTTGAAACACTTATGTTTATAAAAAAAATATACACCAAGGTTTTTCTTACGGTGCCGTTTTTTTCCTGGTAGACGAGCTGGCTGAAGGTTTCCAATCCTGTTGAATAATAAAAAAAAAATAGTTACAGGTTTAGAAAACGAACTCTTATTTTAAAGTTTATTCGAAACTTAGTTTATTGAATTTACATAAAACTCTAAATTTTTTACCCTTGAGGGCTCCCCAGACTGTATTAGCATGAAGTGTTGCAGCTCCAGTGAGTGGTACTTCAAGGTCATCTGAAAAGAATACGACAATATTTACATTACAATGCAATTGAGATAAAAATACAATTCAGTTATTATAAAATAAAATAATATGGAATTACTAAGGCGCCTAACAGTGTAAGTGGTAGCATACTTGTCTGCCACGCAATGGATCCGGGTTCAAATCCCGGGTAAGACATGAATGTATAATGTCATATAATTTAATGTAAGTCTGTTATGGCATTGCGTGAGTAAAGTTCTTAAAAAAACGTGTAATTATTTTTCAATATTGTTTCATTAAAGAAAAAAGGAATAAAGTTATCTCAAGTATTCGTTTTTTTAATTTAGGTATAACGTAGCTATAACGTAGCTATAACATGCTCAACTATTAAGAACAATTGTAAATGAACCTTGATATTTTTAGAAAATAAACCGTTTTTGTTTGAAATAAAAGAAAATATTTGGAACTTACAATTTTTTTTTTTAAATGAAGATAAAGAAACTATTTTTTAAAAAATTAGTTTATCGAAATCTACATTGCAAAATAGACGTTCGAAATTAAACCATATAAATACTTGAACAATTTCAAAATGCTACCAGTTACAAATGCTACCAGTTGAAAAGCAGTTACGCAACGTTCTGATCTTATGTAAGCAAAATGCGACAATTTAACGATTACATAACAAACGGCCATTTATATTTCAAACACGTTAGATAAGAACAGTATATATGCAGAAATGGGATAAAACCTGTTGAGGTAACAAATATTTTTTTAAAGATGCAAAATAGACCAAGTGCGTATGTTTTTTACGTAATGACGTTTGTTATCGTGATTGACAGAAAATAATATACAAAATGTTTCTTGAAAATAATCGTTAATGTATATAATCGTTACATTACGCTCGTTGTCAAATGTGGCATTCTATTTTAATGCAATTAAAAAAAAATAATAAGATGATTTATTACTATTTCTTGATATGATTTATTAAACCATTTTATAGAAATAATATTGGCAATTCTAAAACGCAATAAGTTATTATATACTCAGTTCAATCTCGCCATGTTTGATATTCGTATTATTTTTTCTATTTTAAAATAATCAGTCCTGGCATCTTTGTATAAATGTGAAAAAAAAAACTTTTTAAATACTCCATACTTAATGATAAGAATTTAATATTTCTTAAAATTAATTCTATATTTTGCAAATGGTTATAAATATTTTATAAAAGAAACATTTTTAACAGAAGTTTGTTTATAAGAAAGGTAAACCTTCAAAGGTTAAGTTTTTCTTCCGTGTTTTAAAACTTTGTGGGGTTGCTAATAATTAGTTTTAAACACAGTTTTTTTTTATTTTGAGTTGAACTAATGTATGATTTTTACGTATTAGAAGTTAATTCTTGAATAAGAGGATTGTAATAACAAGCGCATGAATGCGTATCGCAGAATAACAATATGTGGTATTCTCATATTTGTAAGTCATAAAAAATAAATAATTTTCTAATTTTTATTTTGAAGATTAGTTTATAATTCTTACGAACAATTTAATTTCTTGAATGTGAAGAATTTTTGAGAATAGATATTCTTCTATACTATCAAACCTATAACCAAGCATTGGTATGTAAACAAGATAATTTGCTCTTTCAGACCATTTTGGCATGTAACAAGCTTCGTGTAAAATTCAAGCAGTGTTGGTTCTTCTACTCACCTATCCAGAGCTTTCGGATAGTAGGATTATCCGAACCTTTTTTTCAGTTGAAGCACGTAGTGTGTACTTTCTCTCTCTCTCTCTCTCTCTCTAAATTTCGAAATTAAAAAAAAGCCGCTAGGAAAAGTCCCCAATGTATTTTAAGGTTTGTTAGTAAATACTTTGAACGCGCGTCTGCTCGGTATGTTCCTTCTTGCGTCTTTGGTAAGCTCTATATATCTCTTCACTTGTCATAAGGTTATACTTTTTGGTATCATTTTGTTCTTCTTAAACTGTTCTTTCGATCTGTTTAAGTTTTCTATGCCGCAATTAAACTTTATGTGGTATTCTGGCTTCAGAGTGAAAATCTTCGGCAAATCGCGTTTCCACTCCTCACCGTTTTTTACACAAATGCTCTAAACTCTCAACTAGTCAAATGAAATTTAGAACACGTCCTTTTCTTCACTTTAAGCACACACTCACTTTGACCTGTTGATTAGAACTGAAATTATAGGGGTTAAACAGGTCAGAGTATGCTAAAAAAATGACTGGAGTTATGGGGCTTTGAAATATCCACGCTTTTCGTATAGTTTAAATTTCCGCCGATGACCGCTGTATTCGCATCGAATGACTTTAAAGAGATAATTTTCTGATGTAATAGATCAACGCTCTCAGTCGGTGAACGGGAGTCAATCACTATATGAAAGTTCTTCCAATTACTGTAAATTATCCTTTAAAGGAAATCCTTTTGAATTACACCATGGGTCTTATCCGCAATAATCAAAACCAGGAGCACTAGAAACAAAGCACTGTTGGTCGAACGAATCCTATGCGTTATTTCCTCTGCAATTGTTTCCGAAAAGGCACAAGTCATTAGCCTCATACTAATGATCATTTAGTTTTTCCATGTGTTTATTGCCAGGATGCTGTGGCTGATAGCTGGGGTCGTGAAACTTTTTGAGCCAGAGAACGGCCTGAACAGAAATAAGCCCAACAGAAACAAAATTTGACGGGTTTCTGTTGTTTCTCACACTATCGCTGGTTAATTAACAAGAAAAGCCATTCGACCGTGCATTGAAAAGCTGGTTCATTTCTACTTCGAAATGATAGACGGACAAAAGTATTTTTTCTTGATGCAACATATAAATATTTTCACTTGTGAAAAACATATAGTAGTGTTAGAGAACTTAAAATGTATTTTTCTTACCTATATGATAAAAGTGATTTAAATTTTATGGCCATGCTAAAGTGGATCAAAGTTTACAGCAATGGTTCCCAATTACCATTAAGCCACGGACCTCTCAGCTGAAACTAAAATAAGACCGTGACACCTTTTTTCGTATATACTCATGGAAGTTCACCTAGTCATGTATATACGTCTAATTTTTTTTTTTAAATATAAAAATGAAAGGAAAACCAATTTTTTGAATGAATTTTATACAGCTTTTACGAAGAAAAGAGAAAAGTCGTGTAACGTTCGTCAACTAAAAAATAGCTTCTGACGTAAAATGTCGTTAATTTTAGTTTGATAGTTTCTTGGTTCTAGAAGTAGTAAAACCGTCACACTTCTACTGTCTTTGTCATCTTGATGTCTTGCTAACTCGTCTCCACATAGGGCACTCACGAGCTACCCACAGGCATTTATTACTAAACGAAACCACCCCGCCAAAATTGCCAACAACCTATTACCATACATCATATTTTAACTTTTTGTCCCCATCTTAGAATATTATATAATCGCTTTTTTAATACTTCATCTCCCACTTTGTCGTATTTATTAAATCATCCACCTCATTCATCACTATTTATCTTTTTAAACTACACAGGGTTTTTACCTTTGATTTGAAATTTAATTTGTTTAGATGTATCTTTTAGAATTTTAATGTTGGTTTGAATAATCTAGTGGCCATATTTGGCTCTTGCGCCATTAAACCCCATGTAGGTAACCAACTAACTAGAAGTAGTAAATAACTCGCGTGTATTCCGTGCGACCAAAAACGGTCATTTATAATAATTCTCACTGAGAAATCGCAATAAAAGTATGAAATGTAATAAAATGAACTGATGCTTTGTGACCATATACACACCTGTTGATAAGTATGTTGAAATTGTGAAGAAATTTGACTTAGCTGTGACTTTCGCAAATCTTATGTGTCACTTAAAGTTATTTATATCCATGCAACAGTCCAATGGTTATGTTCGTAATAATAATTGAAGCCATGGGAGCAAGAACAAGGCAGCTCCAGATTTCAAAATTGTTCAGGAAGGACGAAAAACACAGAACATTTCTTGCATCGTATAATACAAAAGCAAAGCTCCTTTTCCTTTATAACTCTATGGCCATTGCTTAGAGATGTCTGGTTCTTACACTAATCGATAAATGGTTTTTCTTTAGTGCAAAAGTGTAAATCAGAGAAAAATGGAGCTGCCTTGTTCTTGCACCCAAGTCTTCAATTTAGCTTTTAAGCAATGCTCAGACTTCTAAACAATCGATTAAAGGATACAAGTATCGACATTTATAAATTGGTTAAATTAGCGTCGCATTAAAGCGGTATGATGAGCTATTGGCGCTAAAAGATGACTTCAAAAATATACGTTGCAAATATATTTTTAATGAAGATATAGTTTGAATTGTAGTTTTAACCTAAGTAATTCCTAGAAACTTTATACAAGTTCATACAGATTTTTTTACTGAAGTGTAAGTGCTTAGGGGAATTCGACGTGATGTTATTAATAAGGTGTGTCGAGTGCAGCAGTAGAAAAACAAATTGTATAATTCCTTATTAAAATATGTTAAAAAATCTTCAAAATAGAGAGCGAGAAATCTGCCTTTTATAGCCGGATATTTAATAGATGCAACTGATACTGGTATGTATCAAACATCAAGTTTTTAGTGAAGTATTATATTTTTTAAAAACCATAAACTTAATGCATTTATTTCATCAAACTACGTTTCATTGTGTTAAGTTGTAAAGAATTTTTTATTTGCACTTTTGGATGATTCAGGTTGTTATTTCGACGCCTTAGTGAACAAATGTGTTGGGTGCATTTTTTTAAAATTTAAGATTCAGAGCTCACTTGAATACTCAAATTATAATAAATACATTTGAGGACCGATGCGGTGCCGGAAGGTAAGGAATCAGAGGATTGCGAGTTCGAATCGGCATGAGGGCTTGACAAAAAGTTAAGATGGAGTGATTTCGGAGGGTTTCCAGTTTACCTACTAAATTACAAAATTCGTTTGAAATTATCCTCAATTACCACTGCCGCGTATACGGGACTTGTGCACATTAAATCTGATTGTGGTCCAATGTCCTAAAGCCTATTGAGGTTGCGTCGGGTGCCGGTTCATGTGTTGTCCTCGTTATGGGACCATGGTTAAAAAACACGAGGCAGTTTTCCCGGGTTTTGTTTTGTTAATTAACGTCGTACTGGAGCTGCACAGTGGTCTATTGGAGACTGTTCGGGACCTATCTCGAAAGAAAGACCCGGGAACGATGCCTCGTATTTTTTAACCATGGTCAGATGACGAGGATAGCACCTGAACTAGCACCTATCGCCTTTAATAGACGTCGGGACTTTGGACCCCGATCGGATTGATCGTGCACCAGTCTCGTATACATGTCGATAATTTTTGTGGATGTTCTCGACGACATTCCTAGTATTTTGTAGTGAAGTCGACAACCCTCCGATCACAAGATCACTACTTTTTTACTTTTCTTAGTCAAGCCGTCGCACAGGATCGAACCAGGAACCCTCTGATTCCCAACTGACGCCTTTATCCACTCGGCAACGGAGGCCCGCAGTTTTCCCGGGTCTTTCCTTCGAGATAGACCCCGAACCACCTTCAATAGCCTATTGGGCAGCTTTTAGGGCGACGTTATTTAACCAACCAACCAACCATTGTGGTAGATAAAAAAAGAATATTTTACTTGGCATTCTTTATCATAAATCTTTAAAATTGTAAATAGCTGTCCCGAAAAATTAGGGAATTATCATTACCATTACCATTTCCGTGCACTTTCCATCGATATTTAACATTAAATCGCGTTAGCAACAAATGTATTCTGTAGCGATGTGCGTTTGGCAGACCCTTGGAATCGAACATTAGGCGTCTTGCATGCTACGTTGATCCTTTCATGGTCGAGCTAAAGTAATTACTCGAGTTTGAAAGAAAATATCGGGCATTTGAAGCGACCACCACTACAGTACCCCCCTCTCAGTGAGTCGGTCAAGGGAACGAATGAAGAGCAAGTATATCGCATGGGTGACGAGGGAAGCAGATCGTTGTGATTATTGTGTTGGTTGAAGCTGTGATCACGTCGGGGTCACCAATGTAGCGTTGTGCTTTGGCAGACGCCCGGAATCGAACACTTAGAGCGTTGTGCATGCTACGCCGATACTTTAACCGACGAGCTAAAGCGATTGCTGGCTCCCGCAAGAAAGTATCGGGATTTGTTAGTGACCACCACAATCCAGATGGTAAGCTTCGATATGAAGAGACCAGTTTCGATTCCTAGATACTCGAAATACAAATGCTAACTTACAGGATTCATCATCAGCGTGTTTCGGGTATCCACAGGTGTAGTCATCCTTCACCTTGACCTGCAGTCCTTCCAGCTGTGGCAGGGAAGGGTGTTTCTGCGCCGTGGATCCCCCGATCACGTACTTCTTGTAGCGACCCAGGGCCTCGTCGACGACATCGCAGTCGGCCGCGTTGGACGAGATGTAGAAGTGCTCGGGGTGGAGAGTCAACAAGTCGGGAGATTTCGTCCAGGATTTAGGGAGTGGCCATGGAGAACCGGGTGCTGATCGTTCACCCTACAAATTTTAATTAGATAGTTAATTGATTTTTAGGGAAAAAAAACTACAAGTGTCCATCCACATCAATTAACGTTGGCATTTTTATTATTGCTGTTATTCAAATATGTTCAATTATGATTTCTGTAACTCAAAATATATACTGATAGGAAAATCAGCATTTTTTCAAATCTGCTTATTGGAAATGGATTTCATATATATGGTGGTGTCCAAAAGATCGTATACAATTTATTTACAGTGTTCGCTCTAGACGTTTTTTGAAGGGTGGTCCGCCCTGCCTGTCCCTTTTTTTTTATCTTGATAGCGGCCTCATGCCCTTTTTTCGAAAATGCCACCCGCTTTTGAAAAAAATCCACCCCTCTTGCCCTTTTCAGTCAAACACAAGCGTCCTTGCTTCCCTAGCTGTCTTTAAAAAAGGCATCGATTAAATTTTTTTGTGTGTAAACTGGAATTAAGTGAATTATGACAGTAGAAAGACAACCTCCTTTTTAACTGAGCGTGTTGTGCAATCGCGATGATTCCGCTTTAATTACGAGCACGGGGCATTCCACGAATCATATTGGTTACCTGTGCTCGCATATGAAATGCTAATTTTTTTTTAAAAGAGAAGATGGTTGAGGGCGAGGTTCCAAGATTAGGCATTTTATTACCAAATTTGGTAGCCTTTCATTATTTTTGTAAGGGGTCTGATTAGGGCAACTTACAGATTTGGTTTTTAGGGAAAAAATTAATTTAAAAATGTTAATTTTTTTATTTTAAGTAGTATATTCATAAAGAGACAAATTTTTAATGGGTCTTTTCTTCGAGATATACCCCGAATAGTCAACAATAGCCCAATATGCAACTCTAGCACAATGTCAACCAACATTGGAACTTTTTGTTTGGTCACGTGTACGATGTGTAAACGGGTGGACACGCCCACCCCAAACTTTTTTTTTTGAAAGTGCCTTTTCAAAAACAGGGTGCCCTTTTATCGCCAACAGCGCCCTGCCCCTTTTTAAAGTGGACACTGTATTTACATGTTCAGTCCATCAGACTACGGACCCGTACAATGGAACGCCTTTTTTTTTTCAACCGTTCGAATTGAATCGGTCCGAAAGTCCTTGTGGCGACATGGTATTGTGGCGGACGGAAAGAAATTTGAACATATCCTGTAATGCATGGCTGTATTTTGTGTGTTAATAAAATCATGTTTTTAACCTCGCTACCTGCCTTTCGGATGCAACTTAAATATAGATCATTCGTTATGGCCTGTCGAACTTGCACGTAAAATGCGTACATGACTTTTATACCTGGTACATGGCCACTTGTCGATATGACCTTTTAAATACCAATCACATGTAAAAACAAAACACTAATTACACTGGTGGACAATTGCTAAGGACGGATCATAAACGGCTATATATCGCATAAAAAAGTAAGCGTGGTTGAATGCCAAGTGAAATAAAATAATGACAGAATGCTAGGACATTACAATAAAGATAATTTATTGTGCTCTGAAATCTAGAAGGCTTTAAAAAGTGTTAAAGGAACAAAATGGTCATTTTGTGCTGAATACGTAAAAGTGAAAAAAAACGCAATTACAGTCCGCAGACGTTCCGGCGTATAATGTCAATACGGGATATGGCCACCATGGAGGGCAATGCAAGATAAAACACACCTTGTCATGCTTTGCACAGCGTTGTCCAGCAGCTGTTGGGGTAATTTATCCCATTCTTCCGTTAGTGCATGGATGAGGGTGTTCTTGTTTATTGGAGGGCATTGTCGACCATCAAGACTCCTCCCCAAAGCATCCCACACATTTTCAATTTGATTCAGATCTGGAGAACGTGCTGGCCATTCGAGGCGTTGAATACCCTCGCTCCCTAGACACTCAGAGACAGCGACTGTTCGATGACACGTTGCGTTGTCGTCCATGAAAACAAATCTATCATCGACAGCACCACGGAACACGTGAACATGAAGCAGCAGAACATCATTAATGTATCGTTGGCCATTCATAGTCCCAGTTGGAGCACATAGAGGGACGTACGGCCATTGATCATGATGCCAGCTCATACCATGACACTACATGTAGGATATCAATCTCTTTCTTGTATGTTTTCCGGGCAATACAGTATCATTCTCACGCCAGATAAGTTGTCGTTGGCTATCAGACGACAGACTGAACCTACTTTCATCTGAGAATAATATGCAAGCCCAGTCCACTTCCCTCCAATTGCAATGCTGACGACACCATTGCAAACGGGCTGTACGGTGACGTTTGGACAATGGGATGCACACAACAGGATCATATAGTTTATATCATGTAGTATCTTTATATCAGATACTATCTTCAATTCGATACATTTAATTAAAGATACTTTAATTTTAATAATGATCAATCGTATTGATTTAAAATGAGTGTCCCAGATTCTAACGCAAAATAAAAACTATTTTCGTTCGTCGACTGCTGTACGTACTGTATTTTTAAATATTATTCTCCGGTAACCGATTATGAATAAAATTATTCGGCATCGAAATAGAACAGCTGAAAGTCTGCAAGGTCAAATTTAACAATTTAACACGCAGTGTTCCAGTTTGCAATCATCCCGTCTACCACATATTACTCGTCTGACCACCTTTGTTTTGCCTTCCACTCTTCAGCCGATTAAAAACACAAAACATTCGTCTCGCGTCATTCATATTTAAATATAGTATCTTATTTTGGGCGATTTTCGAAGCAGGTCCCAGAGAACTTCGAACTTTTCCAGAGAAAAAAATAACAACACAACTTCAAAACATAAGAATTAGGATCATGTCCACTTGCATCTGCTTGTTGCATATTCATCAAATTGATTTTGACTCCAGGGATAATTTCCGGTTACTTAGGTTTTCGTTGTGTTTCGGATCGCTTGATTGCCCATCCAGTTGGGGGTCAGATCAAGTAGAAAAATATGAATAGAATCCAGCTGTTTCCCTTGGGATCGGGTTAGTGACTTTTGACAATACAGAATAGTTAGTTCCATTGTTCGTATTTTCCCAATCAGTTTGGTCTAAAAACAATTACAACCAGAAGTTATTTTTAGTAACATATAATAGTTACTCATTCCAAGGTGTTTGTTTACATTAACCCTTTTCACTAGAGAAAAGTTTGATATTTCGTTTTTTTTTATGGAATGGTTATGCCTGTTCTTTTGAAAGAGGTATTCTTTAGCGTGTTCTTTTTACTCTAAGGGTGGATAATTATAAATGTAAAAAAAGTTATGCTTGAAGCTATATATTAAAATGACATTCAAATTGACGTAGAAAACTTTTATATTTACATATTTTATTCATCTCAGTCGAAGTCTTACCAATGTCGAGATTCGAACCCTCCGATCATGAGCTCGCTGCACATTCAAAGTCGAGATACGATATTACAATTCTCCGATTATGAGCTCGCTACTATCTCTGCCGATCGTTTGGTGTATTTTATATGCGAAGTCAGACTTACTTCTCTCGGATCCTTATAGTTGTTCATTGCTAATATATTTACATCCTATGCCCTTCCGTTATTTTTTGAGAAAACATGTTAGTCAATCATTATTTCTGCACCTCAGAGCCACACGACCTAAGTCACATTTGAGCAACTTTACAGTAGTGTGAAAAAACTGAATCCTACTCTCAACTAAAGCTTTGAACTTGATCTTTTATAGCTAAATGCTTAGAAAATATTATTATACTTATTTATAAAATGCTTTAAATTAAATGCTTAAAAAATGTGAGTGAATTTTGATTGTATAGTTCGATAGAAAACGAACTTTTAAGACCTATTTTGTAATAAAACAAAAATCGCCAAATTTGGACTTGAGCTCGTCTGGCCCTGAGGAACAGATATGAGATAACAAGAATGTCTCCATAGCAGAGCCTTTCGATTTCTATAGCATTAATGCACGTCTCTGTAGTGGTGCCTTCCGAGCGTAAATAATTTATTTACTATACGTGGAAAATATTATAATTAATTAAATCAAATTTATTATTATTTATTTTATATTTTAAATCAAAACAAAATAGTTTATAAGAATACTTAGCACTTACTTTACCCTTCAACATAGGATAGAATATCATTAATAACTGGTTATAAGAGGGGGAGGGGGGACCTATTAGAATGGAAATTTAAGACTTCAAAATTCCGTTTTAAATTCTTAAAGACGTAACCAACCCTGAATATTATTTTTACACTTTCAAACTTCAAACATAAGAAAAATTATGTCAAGGGAGGGTTGACTAAATACTGAGTACCCGAGCTTTTAGGTACGTTCTTTCACTTTCCCTGTTGTTATTCATTGCTTGTAAACATGAAATTTCTCAGGGTAGTTTTGCAACTGAATTTTATATGAATGACGTGTAAAATAAATAAGTCATTTCAGAGAATACACAATTCGTAAATTTTACATATGTATCGCATAAAACTATAGACTCCTACCTAACTGGGAGGATTTCGTATGTTTTTATACATTTAATAAACTTTTCTTTTGATTATCAGCATTGATTTGTTATTTTGTCTGATTATATAAATTTAAAGTGTTTGCGATATACTTTCCTTTCGATTTCCTCTCGATATACTTTATAGATTATTTATGGATAATAGTTACAATAATTCGTGATTAAATATATTTAAAGAAATGGTGTTTGTATAAAAAATTATCTTGTTTACTTGAATTATTTTCACGATTTACGCGTTATAGTTAAAATAAAGGAATAGCGCAATAAATAATTTTGGGATATTTATTTACAAGTAATGATAATATTAATTATTTTAAGGTTAGGGTAATTCTGTGCATTCTTGGTTTTGTTTTATCATTTTATATACATTTTGATGAATTGAATAAATTATGGCGATTTGCCAAACATGATAAGTCGTGAGTTTAAATGTTGGTGTTGTCCATAGGTTATATTAGAACAACTAATCTAAGAGAGAGATTTGAGATTTTTTTTTATTCTTTATTGTTTCTTTATGATGATTAATATAAATATGTGTACCTTTTTTTAAGAAGGGGTTTAATTAATTTTTTTTAGATTTATTTTTAAAGAATTTTCATTTTAAATGATCGTTTAAGAAAATATTCGTGTGACCCACTGGTAGAGTAGATGTGAACGTGCTTGGGGTCAATATGAACAAAGCATAATATGGTTATATAAAATACTGTAGCATTTTTTAAATATTTATTGCTATTGATATCGTCGTCAAAATTGCTTGTGTGTGTAGATTAACTCCAATTTATTTCAAATCCGTCGCTTGATGCATCTGAAACTTGGGTCGTCTGATGTTAAGGTGTAATAATGAATGTCATAATTAAATGTTAAAATACAAATAACTTAGCAATTCATGAAATATAAGCAAATAATAATTTAAAATTGAAATAGGGGCACCTGCCGACTATTCTCATCTGCCCAATATAGTTTGTTCACAAGTGCCTCTATCGATCTGTTTTAGCTACAACTTCAAAAATTAAATACTCTTGACCGAGGTAAGAAAAAATAAGTTTTCACAAACATGCATTATTAATGCCCCCATATCTTGCAAACATCACATTCCTTTTGAAAAAAAAATAATATTTAGAACTTATTTTTATTTAAAAAGGATGGAACACTTATTAAAAATACATGTTATAAAAAAAATGTACGCCGGCATTTAAACTATTAAATTTTTTGATAAATTTGACCAAAATAGGACACCACTATAACCATTAATTGGTAACATTTAATAGTTTTTAATTAAGGATAACTGGGCAAAATAGATACTGCTCACATCTTCCCCTTTTCTCCTCTCTCTCTCTATAATATATATTCTAATAATTATTTCCCTTGTATCCCTTTATATTCTAATAAGTAGATAATAATAAAAGAACGATTGTGTCTGTGGATAGAAATAGCAAAACACCTACTTCCTCCTTATATAAAAGGCTGAAAATTTATATACGACTGTCTAGTTTCAAAACCATACACAGATTGTCATTTATTTTCCTGCAGATCTATCACGTAAAGTCGTAACATTCCACAGTAGCGATATGCTATTTATTTTGCGGTGTGAAAGTAGCGGTTAGTTTACAAAACCAGATAAGTAAATAAATCAATTTCAAAACCATATAGATGAAGATGTGCGTAGGCTACTGCGCACCGATCGCAGTTTAGTAGACGAGCTACACCCCACGGTTTTGTTGCAAAATCAGATAGATCCCACAGCTTAGTTTCAAAACCAGACAGATCCAAATTATTATTTTATTTCCCCTCCCTCTCAAAGTAATACTCATACAGAGCTCAAATTTGCTCTTAAGACATGTGTCTATCTAATACAAATTTGCACACAAAAAAAAATGAGAAAATTCTTCCATAACATTGCAATTAATTAGTTTTCGTTTCTCTTGACATTTTTTTTCAAAAATGATCTACCTGGTTTAGAAACTATAGAAACTAGACGGACATATAAGTACTGTTCATTCCCAAGATGTGCACTTTATCTTCGGATTTGTAAAATTCCATTTAATTATTATTTTTTTTTTAAATTAATATTTTCATTTTTTTCCCGAGATATAAAACGTGCTTTTATAGCTTAGTCAATAGCGTGTGAGATTTCGGAACAATAAGTTGCGGGTTCGAGTTCCAATGAGGCTTGTTAATTTGATTTTAATGTATATGCCTAAACGGGTTCCCTAGCAACTCAGTGTTAAACAAGTAGTAAATAAATAAAACGGGGGAATTGAATATCACTTACCTCTAACGGCAATCGAACTTCGATGTAGGTAATGTACCCACTGGAACACCCCCACAGAGCGACGGCAATCAGAGCAAAGACAATCATCGCGCCGGCTGAAAGATCCCTCTGAAACAAGTTTGCGTTCAGACGAGCGCTTTATACCTGGTCGAACACCAATCAGGACACGCCGATACAGGTATCTCGGCAGGTTGTCGGGATCTGACACTTTGTTCCCCTCGCACCTGGGAGCGGGTGTTTTTTTCTCAGCTGACCTCTGGCGGCTTCCATAATTCGGCGGGGATAAGGATCAGCGGTTAGTGGCTGCTCGTTAGATGGGAATGGCAGGGCCCATTCTAACGGGCAGTCGTGGGTTAATTGGGCAGTCGTGGGTTAATTGGGCAGTCGTGGTTTAATTGGACAGAAGTGGCTTAATTGAGCAGTCGTGGTTTAAATGGGTAGTCGTGGCTTATGTGGGCAGTCGTGGTTTATTTGGGCAGTCGTGGCTTATTTGGGCAGTCGTGGTTTAAATGGGTAGTCGTGGCTTAATTGAGCAGTCGTGGCTTATGTGGGCAGTCGTGGTTTATTTGGACAGTTGTGGCTTAATTGGGCAGTTGTGGCTTAATTAGGCAGTTGTGGCTTAATTGGGCAGTCGTGGCTTATTTGGGCAGTTGGGCAGTCGTGGCTTAATTGGACAGTCGTGGCTTAATGAGATAGTTATGGCTTAATTGGACAGTCGTAAATTTGAAAAGGGGCAGTCGTGATATTTATAGTTTGTAATATATGAAAAAAACGCAAACATTTTAACTGATTCAAGAAATTGGAATGTTTCTAATAGATGATAGTTGCTGCTATTGAGCACAAGGTTGGACCGTTTCTGCCAAAGTGGAAAAAACCATGGGAAAAAAACGGGCCGGGAGAAATAGGTTTCTTTCACTAACTGAAGACATGGAAGCAACTGTTTTTCTTTGACCCACTGACTCTCACACGATTTTTGAAATTGTAAAGTTGTTTTCTCTACTTGGATTTAGAATTGATGTTTACTGTGAATGCTCTTTCATATTTAAAATTTTTTTAATGTTAAAAGACACCTTGTAAGTTGATTTTCACACTTTTAAATTAAAAATTATTGCAAGTCAAAGCTCCTCCCCCCCCCCCCCCCCCACACACAAAGACGCGTGACATAATAAATGAATGCACCCTAGAATTTTTTTTCTATAATAACTTTACGATCTTTCATGTCAATACTTTTCAGAAAATTAAATCTTTAATTGCACAAACGTGTATTCTACTATTCTGCTCAAAGACTTGTTGTGGAACATTTTATACCGCATATAAATTGAAAATCTGAATATTGTTTTGCGACCCCGATTATGATTCCATCATGGAGCCATTTTGTACGGCTACACTGTCAAAAAAAGTACTTAAAAATGAGTACATGAACATACTCTTTTTTCTTTGAGTACTATTGCATCGTGAATGAGCGATGACGTACTCAAATTTAAGTAATCGTACTTTTAAAAAAAATGAGCAGTGTGATTTAATATTGCTAACTTCATCTTCTGTTCAAGCAATCTTAACAAAGCGACCTGACACACATAAAATAGTTGTTCAGAAGATGGTTTTCCACATTATTTGATATCGATTGCTTAAATGCAAACTGAGTTATTACAACTTAAATATCTTGCTTTCCATTCTTTTGGCACACCTTTTAGACAAATCTTCTGTTAATAACTTATCCACCTCGCCCTTATAGTACAGCGGATAAGGAACTGGACTGCGGTGCATAATGATCTGGGTTCGATTCCCGGTAAGTTTTGATTGTAATTTGTCGATATTAATTGAAAGTGATTTATAAGGCAGCCTATGTAGGCAAGCTACTGCTCTTTTGATTAATTTTTACTCATTGTACTCAATTTTTAGTACACGTCTTTTAAAAAAAATGAAACTAATGTGTTCGGAGCTCTATTATAAACATCAAACGTTATCAAAAATGAGTACATTTCACTTATATTTGAGTACCTATTTTTTAATAATGAAATTGGTTCAATCGCATTATAAAATCAGATATGTATGGATATAATTATTATTTATTATATTTTGGAAAACTATGAAAATTTTATAACTTTAAAAGGATTTCAGATTAGTACGCATCTTAAAATTAATATACTTGGGCTAATAGCGGAATTCAACTCAGGCGAATGCTTTTGGAAAATTGGTCACTCAAGGTCTTTTTTTTTTGTATATAGGATACTGGTATTATCAAACGAAATATTAAATTTTGATATCTATACTGAGATGTACAATAAAAGAGTACACACTGTTAAAAATAAGTATTCAGAAATAAGTAAACTTTACTCATTTTTGATTACATTCGATGGCGGCGAATACATGTTTCAATTTTGAAAAAGAAATGTACTCAGAAATAAGCACAATGAATAAAAAAGCAGATGCTAACCTACATAGCCTGCTTTTATAAACCACTTTCAATAAATTTCGACAATTAAAACCAAGACTTACCTGGAATCAATCCTAGGGCGACGTGAAGAAGTTGCAAACAGAAGACTTGTTTAACTCTTTGAGGCCCACGATTTTATAGAAAATAAAACCCATAGTTGCACAGAATAATGTCTTCAATATCCCCTTCAGACACCAATTTTCCCCTATTCACGTTTGCCATATTATATTGAATATAATGGGCAAATAATTGTATATAAGCAGCAAATAATAAATTTATAAGCTTATAAATTAAAAAAAAAGAATTTATAATTATTTATTTTATTATTTTAATAACTTGCATGGTGGGATGCATACAATCCCACCACTTCACAGCTTCAAAATTATTATAAAACATCAAATAACATTTTTTTTTTTATTATAAAACAACTTATTCACTCGTAATAAATTTTAAGAAAAGAAAGAATACATACCGTTATGAACGACAATAATTCACTACATCACAAAATGCTAGAACCTTAATCACAGCATCACACACACAACTTACTGCCGCGTTTTGATTTGGTTCAATTTTTTTTCTTTCTAATTTACGCATCTACCGTTGGTGGCATTACCAACATAACGAAAAACTTTTTAAAAAAATATTAAACTGTATCACCATGAGTAACTTCAACTTTTCAAGGTGGGTTAAAATATATCCCACCATGCATAAAAAGCTAAGCAAAAGGTGGGACAGTTTTTAACCCACCTAGCCCCAAAGAGTTAAAAGGTGTCAAAAGAATTGAAAATAAGATAATTGAGTTGTAATAACTCGGCTGCCATTGAAGCAATCGACATCAAATGTGGAAAACCATCTGCTGAACAACTATTATAAGTTTGTCAGGTCGCTTTGTTAAGTTGGCTTGAAAAGAAGCTGATATTAGCTATATTAAATCACACTATTCATTTTTGCGAAAGTGCGGTTGCTTAAATTTAAATACGTATTTCTCATGTACGATGCAATTGTACTCAAAGAAAAACGAGTAGGTTCAGGTACTCATTTTTAAATACCTTTTTTTTTACAGTGCACTCACTATTGAGGTATTTATTATCAGAACTTATCAAGCCACACTTCGGCTAATTAATTAAATTCGATCTTCGAAAAAATAAGTATAAAAATAAAAATATGTGCACAATATTTTGAAGGAAAAAAATACAAGCAAAGCTCTTTTTTGGAAGTTTATTTTGGAAGTTAATTTTTGCATGTATGCGCATTTATTATACTTTAAATAATAAAATACAAAATAGGTTTCTTTAAATATAAGACATGTTTAGCAATAAAATTCATAAATTATTTGTTTTGGCGTTAAATTACAAAATTTGATCATTTGGTCTGTTCTGAATCTGGAAACTTAAATATGATTAAAATGTTGATCTTTGAGTTATTTCTTCGATAATTTTATTTATAACAGAAAAAAGCACTTCATGGCAGATGTTGTGTCCTTAGATTACTTTATCGTAGTGGATAAAAAAGATAATACACCTGTCGCGAAACTTATACATTCTAATTTATTCTATGTATTTTGTTCAATGAAAATATACGTACAATTTTTATCTTAAATGATCATATAGACGTTTAACAAAATGTTTGGTATTAATATCAGATAGGGTTATTATACGTAAGGAAATTTAAATTTAGTTTCAGTACTCAGTAGGGTAAAATCTTAATAGGCTTGACTTTTTTAAACGGATAAAAAATTATAAAGAATTTTATAGTATTTGGTAAATGTTGAATAACAATTCTAGCGTATTTTATAATCTTAAAAAATAGATACAAGTAAAATTTTTACTTAAAATATGTAAATTTGAGTGTATGTCCGTTTGTTTGAATTCGTAAAAGAAATGCATCGAAACTACAAACTGTAAAGTTTTGCAATTTGCAGAGTATTTTGTTTTGAAAAAAAATGTAGTTTAAACTGATAATTATCAACTCTGTATGACGTTATAAACGAACATTGGAACTGTCTTTAAAAAGTTTCCTATTGACTTAAAATATACATGGAAAAAAGTTTCACAAATATCGCCTGAAAGTTTAAAATTTCATAAAACAATATTTTATTGGACTTTATGCACAACCTGGGTTGAGGTTACAATTTTGAAATAAATTCCGAACCACATTTTTGAAAGATGCCTCTGTGATTTGTAAATACATACCACGTGGGTTTTATGTACCAATCACGGAAGTACCTTCGAAATACCTTTTGTTTTTATTCCAGAACTGTAATCTCAACCCAGGTCGTGCATAAGGTCCATTATGTATTAAAAAACTTAAATTAAATTATCTTCTAACTGAACTATTTTCTCAATTATTAATAAATGTAAGGTTTATAGGCAGAGTTAGTATATTAAGTATACTTGATGTGAAGCAACTTATTCTGCATTAATCTGACAGTTAAAGTTCAACCAAAAATTTCTCAGAACAATAATTTATCTTTCAACGTAAGTTTCTCGTATATGAAAGACAATTTTACTTTGTCTAAATTTTTACTGCATGTTAGTCAAATTTATTGTCATTTTAAAATAAATTATAGTGCTAAAGTTTGTTAGAATACATTTTCAAAAAGTGGAAATAATATGAACAAACTAAATATTTTATGAACATAAAAGTTAGAATGCGATAAACGGGATCAACCTTGCTGGGTTTAGAGACTACAGTTGGTCGTCAGTATTTCTATTTGTAAAAATACTAAGTATACTCTGAAAATTTGGGATTTAACTAAATTTTCCAGAAATACATTTTAATTTTAAGTAAACTATTCGCAACATATAAGTTAAAACAATAGTTGTAAGTTGAATGTAATATTTTTTGAATGGATAGAACATTAATGTGTAAGTATAATATTGTGTATAATAACAAGGAGACCTTAGAACAATAAGTAATCTTATTATTAATAATTGTAGTTTTATTTGACAACTTTGTTTCGTATTTTGGTACTACATCAAATTGTAATATTTATTCAAATGTTTCCGAATGAATTTACACTATTTATATAAATAATAGTTTATAAAACCTATTTTCTTGACAATACAAATTTCAATTGTTTTTGCTTATTTAAAAGAATATCAATCCTATTAAAAAAATTAGGAAGTTTGATAGAACTAGCTAAGTATATTATACTGCAAAAAATTTATTCTGACGATACCCAAAGAAGTCATTTTTAATAATATGATTAATTTATGTTTATATGTGCGTACATCTGTACACATAATAACCCAATAATGTAAAGTTCGAATTCAGTACTTTATGCTTATAAATCGTAAAAGAGAGTATGAAATCAGAATAGAACATTCCAAAAGAGAAACAACTATCGTTTGACTTTGCTCAAGACTGTTGGGTTTCAGCATTGAAATTATTAAAATAAATATATATATATATATATATTCTTTTTAATGTTATCAATATTTATAAAATATTTTTTTTCGAAAATTGCCGTACATTTTCCATTAATTTTTTAACATCACAAGCTGCGATAAAAATATCATCATAATTTCATCTTTGAATTAAAATAACTCAACATATTATTTCACGGCTTCGAAATTGAGATACAATTTTTTTCTGCTGCGTGTATTTTTCTGAAAGTAAAAAAACGCAGTAAATAACAGAAAGTTGTAAAATTAATTTTTTTAAAAAGCATACTACATTTATTTTACTAGATTGTAAAAGTGTCCTTTACGATATAAAAGTATATAAATTAAAAACATCTATAAAATAAAAAATATATAGTCAATGATGTAAGACTATTCGAAATAATTAGGTTCAAAACGTTTAAAGTCATTTTTGGAACTATGTAAGTCAATGTCCTTCCTAACTTATTTTCATCTACAACAGTTGTTCTTTTTATTGTTTATGGCAGAATTTTTATAGATACTACTACAAAAAAAAATTCAATAAATATTCTGTTGGTTTTTTTCTCGGTAGATTGTAAAGTTCTAATGTAAATGTTAAAAAAAATACGACCGACCTTAAAAATGGTTGGGGGAAAACGCAATTAAAGAGTAGTATTTACATTAAATATTCTATATGTTTTATCAAGCAGTATTATTTTATCTGTTTTATCAATATTAACTAAAACATTTAAACGGTTGTATTTTTAAAATATATATATATTTATCATATTTCCTCTTAAATTGCCTAGGATTCAGTAGGAAATATCTAATATTGTGACGCAATATCAGACTCCAAATAATCTCCAGCAGTGCGATATCTTTCCAAAAAAACTGTAGGCCACGTTCAGTATCTTGCCCTGTCAAAAAAATTACTTCTTTAATCTTCCGGTACGCGAGCAGAATGACTTCGGCAAAAGAAACCCCCCCGACCCCTTCTCCCCATTTATCCTACCCCAGAGAAAGTTGGCTGTTGACCTGGTTTTCAAAACTAACCAATCCCGGAGCAAAACAGGGGGGCACGGAAAGAGGTGTCTGGACCAGAATATTGACCAAAAGACTTTTTGTTCTTGCTTTCTTATGTGCGGGGGAGATCGATTTTCTCCGTTGATATTCCGAGTTTCGAGTTGGCATCGCTTTCCCAGTTCGTCCCTCTTTGTTTCATAAGCGATTCCTCCCCCCCCCCCCTATTCCCATTCTTCTTTTATTTAAAGTTTCCCCGTTCTCTTCTTCGTACTGTTAAACAACGATCAACGAGGAATGATTTGTTGAATTATTTGGGTAAACGCATTCTGTGACTTTTACACTCGCTCATCTCCCCCCTGTTTTTATATCATATTCCGCTGTTTTGTTGTTGGTGGTTTTCCTTTTCCATGAATATTTTATGCGCTCGGAACGGTTATTTCACTACAGGGGGCACTTTGGAGGTGGTTTTGCTTAATGTTCTCTGTTTTGTTTTGCCGTACGTGTGTGTGTGATGTCTTTGTGAGGGGGTGCTGTTGAAAATGCGGGGGGGATTTCGTGGAAATAATGTTATCAATACTGTTGCTATCGCTATCATAAAAATATTATTATTATTAATCAATATCTTCAGAGCCGGATTTAGAGTTAGTGGACCCCTAGGCTGAATATGTGGGACGGGCTCCCTAACTACAAGGGGGGGGGGGGGGGGTCAATTTTTTTTTTAATGTATATTCCTGAAAATAATTAATAATTCCGAATTAAATAATTTTTAAATGTACCTATAAATACACTTTTTTTTTTATAAATTTGCAATATTATATTACAAAATATCAACGATTTCAATGAATCTCGAGGTGCAATGGCATTCTGGAATCTATGAAAATGATAATAAAATATCACACTCGTCTTTGTATTGCCCTCAAATAGCTCTAAGCAAAATACAAATGTAAGAAAAATAAAAACAACTGATTTCCAAAAAAAAGTTAAACAATGCCATTGTAATTATTGTAATTTTTTTAAAAAAAGAACGTAAAAAATATTAGGGTGTATTTACATTGTACAAATCTGATTAGAAATACAATTTTTCTCCATCATAAAAAGATTGTAGCATACTATTTTCATTAGGATTTGAATTATCTTTCTCAAATAATTTTTTCAGCAAGTTTAATGTTTTTTTTGTGTGTGTTTGTGGTGCGGGCCCCTAGGCTGCTGCCTATGTAGTCTATGCCTGAATCCGGTCCTGAATAACTTTATAATTATTGTTATCAATATCATATTGCGTGGAAGTATTGGTGTAAATGCTTTTTGCTCTGGCTATAATCGTTTTTAGGTATAGCTATTTATTTGAATTATATACAGTATGGCTGCAAATACCCATCTACATAACTCTGTTATTTAGCTATATAATCTAATCCCGGCTGAATATTATACGTTTTCCTTATTCCCTAGATTATTTGCTAAAATGTGTTTTGGTAGAAACAAAATAGTTACGTTGACAAACTTATCATTAAATTAGAAACCGTTAAAAGTAAGTCCAGCTTTCGCGTTATGGTACGCATTGATCTCATTTCAATTGCTTTAGATATTTGGCTCTGGGGTACAATTTAGTACAGTAGAACTTCATTATAACGGAAAGTTGAAAAAATTAATATTAATAAAGGATGCTTATTTTTTATCTGACGAGTTTTACATTTCCAATTGGAGATTAAACATCGAACAGTTTGAGTGCAGATTTTGAAGCAGTTGAATCATTTTTAAAAAAAATCTGAATGATGCGATTAAAAATGTGGGTTATGAGTTGAGCCAAATTTATAATTTTGACAAGATTGGTTTGGGGAAATCTTCCTGTCAAAACACAAGCTTCTAAAGCAGAGAAAACTATTCCTGGCAGAAAAATAAGCAAGGTGGGTGGGTTGGCTTTGTTAATGCGGGGGTGGTAGCCATTAGTTTAAAACAGTTATCGTCGGTAACAGTAAATTCCTAAAAAAACGTTTTGGTTGAGCGTGTTAACTGAAAATATAAGCAGCAATTAAACCCAACAGAAACTACATTATTTTTTAAAAATACTGAATGTACAACCAATTTGAACCAGAACCTTCTCGTTCTAAAGACACATAAATTTCAATTCAACCTATGTTAAGGAAAACCAGTCCCAAATCCTAATTATTTTATTAATGAATTCATAAATACAATTCTTTTTTGCATTATTAGAACGTATGTTTCTGAACAATAATTAAAGATAAACAATATTTAAAAAAATATGTTTGTTCTTTTGCGGTTTTTAAATTATTGTTAAAAAAAACACTAATTATGTTTAATTAAAACTAAATTATGTTTAAAAAAACACTACTCCTCCTTCAATTCTTAAAATTAAAAAAATTAAATTCATTTAAGTAATTTCAAAGTATTTACTACAGACGTATGAATAGAGTTTTGCAGATTTGTGTTTTAATTATTATCAAAAACTAATTTAAGTTCACAACCTAAAAATACTCAAATTTTTGTGTTCTTTAATTCGTAAAAAAAAAAAAAAATTATAACCCAATTTAAAAAAAGCTGTTCATAAGTTTAGAAAAAAAATATTCATGTTTCAAAAACTATTAACAGTTTAGTTTTAAGTAAATATTTTACAAAGCCTTAGCATTTTAAAATGACCAAAATAATAATAAAATAAAACTATTTTGAGTAAATGACGAATGTTGCAGACGAAAAGTAGGTGGGTAGATGATAAATGGTATAAAAACACGTAAAAAAAATACATGTTCTATTTCTGCTACTGCTTTGAAATTTTGTACACACCTTGTTAAGTATGTATAGCATCGTTTTTAGCAATTTTTACATGCTTTTATTTAACTCACACTGTCTGGTGTGATGTGTCCTCAAATCTTGTAACTCAATTTAAACCCACTTCTAATTGTCATAAAAATTTGAAACTTGGCATACATACGTAATCCCGGTGACAATACAATAATTAGCCATAAAATTGTTAATTACTAATTAATTCTAATTAATAATGAATTTTCTTTAAAATCGACAAATCTGGCGAAAGCCAGACCCGAACCCACAATCTACAAAAATGACGTCAGATGAATGCGCGAAAAATTATGCGCAATGATCTGGTTTTGCTTCAACAGAAAAGCTTTCCGTCGCCATTTTGAATATTTTTAAACCAAATGATAGATGTTTATGGTAATAGTTTCTTCTTCAATTTTATTATTGACAGAACTGTCCGCTATTAAACAATTTTGGTTTTGTAAAGCACATTACTACACTCTGATAGGTTATAACTTCGGAGGAGTTAAAAGTAGAAGGATTTATAGGAAACAAATTAATTTGTGTAACAACAAACAAGTGAGTTAACTATTCATTTAATTTGCATATAGCGATGTTTATTGCATTAGTTTAATTTTTATGATATATAGAGATGAAATAATTTTATTCGTTGAGAAAACGACAATAAGTTTTTAATATGTTTAAAAAAATTATAGTAAATTCCTAGTGTACTGTGCCCCGTTGTCGCCAATTCCAAAAATTGGCGCCAAGGTAAAAATGACGTTTTTTTTTGGCGCCAAATCAAAATGGCGGTTTGGTTTGGTTAATTAACGTCTCACTAGAGCTGAACAGTGGGCTATTGGCGACGGTTCGGTACCTATCTCGAAGGAAATCAATATCGGGAACGAATGCCTCGTATTTTTGAACCATGGACAGTTGACGCAAAATGGCGGACATTACGTTGATCTGGGAAGTCGATCATGGTGCTTACAGGCGATCCTTCGAACAGTTGTTTGGGATATTTCGATGGCACTTTTAAGTGCTCACGCGTTCCGCGCGCTTAAAAGATGCGCGGCAAGCCTTGGGCTTCCCCGGACATGATTGGAGGGCGTTTTTGGTAACTCGAATGACAAGTGTTCCTGCTCATTCCTCCAAACATTAGCTATGTGGGTTAACGGGTATTTTTCTAAAAGTTATGCGACAGCAATGGAAATACATCGAATTCTTATTTATACTCGTCGACTCGCGACTTAGACAATTGAAGAAATGTGATCATGTGTTCGGAGGCCTTAATATTTTAGTATTTGGAGATTTGATGCAGCTTCCACCAGTAAGAGGACATCGTATTCTATCAGTCTCAACATATGATACCATCAATTCACTTGTGGCGCCTATTTACCTTAATAGAATTAAATGAAAATATGAGACAACAAGGTGATATGACCTTCGTTAATATCTTGAATGCATTAAGAGTCGGCGAACTAAAACCAGAACACTTTGCCGTGCTCCTGCAGAAAGTCGGCGGAAAAGCGACTGGAGAATTTGCAATTGAAAAGGCACTTCGAATATAACCAACTAATCAGCAAGTTCGCGATCATAACCAGTTAGTACTGCAGCATTTCCAAAAACATAATCATAAAATATATAAAATCAAGGATCAAGATCGTTTGATAGATGCGCCACACAAAACTGAGGACGTTAGTATGGATAATGTCATCCCAAATGATGTCAACAAAACTGGCGGGCTTCCAAAAGAACTGGACATATTCGTAGGAGCTAAGGTAATGCTGCGATCCAATATAAATGTATCCAAAGGATTGGTCAAAATGGTAATATTGGTTTCATTACCGAAATAACATGGCCGCACTTTCGTCGTACACAAATGTATGAAACTGACTTGCCAACAGTCCATGTGAATTTCGGTAGAGACGGAATACATAAAATTGAACCGATATCCATTCAGTTTCCTGCCAAATACTCCTATGGTACGGCTGAAAGGAGAATGTTACCGTTGATTTTGAGCAGGGCCTCAACAGTGCACAAAATGCAGGGTAGTACTGTAGACTATGCGGTAGTTAATCTAGGACCTGCACTCTTTGCTGATGGACAGGCATATGTTGCTTTGAGTCGTGTAAGATCATTAGACGGCTTGCAAATTGAAGAAATAGACAACGTAAAGTTAACAGGAAAGAAACCTTGTAACACTGAGGCAGTAATAGAAATGGAGAGAATGAGAAATTACCACTCTAATCAAGCCAACTAGCCTTAACTCTTTTTTTGTCAAGGTTGATACATCCATCAAGATTGGCATATTACGTCATTTATCAAGTTTGGTAACTCTTTCTGATCTATCAAAATAATTAAAAAGGTATTAAAATAGTAATATTGTTATTAATTATCTCGTTTAAAAAAATGACTACGTTCTATTTTTGTAATTTAACGTTATGATCAAATAAAGGTAAACTATTAAATAATTTATGTAGCATGTTAGTAAGTGGAATTAATGTTTGAATAAATATATGCTACAGCCTTGAAATAATTTAAAGAGGTTTAATTATACAAATCAATGGTAATATACATGTTTATATAACTAAAAAGCAGAAAATAAAATATATATATAAAAAAAACTTTTTAAAGCACATGCTTTTATCAAATGTACTAAAATGCAAAAAATAACCATTCTATACTTCTTGAAAACTGACTTTTGTAACATTACCTTTTCCTCCACTTGCCCCTTGAATTCTTTTCTCTTCAACTACTTTGAAATATGTTGAATATACTTTTGTTGGAACTGACTAAAAATAAAAGCGTGGGGCGCTCACACATGATATCTAAAACCTTAATGTCTTCTTTTATCATCTTGAAATGTTAAATAATTATTAGTAAATCTTAAATATAATATCAATAATAAGCGCCCCACGCTTTTATTTTTAGTCAGTTCCAACAAAAGTATATTCAACATATTTCAAAGTAGTTGAAGAGAAAAGAATTCAAGGGGCAAGTGGAGGAAAAGGTAATGTTACAAAAGTCAGTTTTCAAGAAGTATAGAATGGTTATTTTTTGCATTTTAGTACATTTGATAAAAGCATGTGCTTTAAAAAGTTTTTTTTATATATATATTTTTTTTTCTGAATTTGGGGCTCCCTTAACGGCTGTTCGATATGTAATACACTTTTATTGCTAAATATTGCATTTTCATTGATGTATCCCAGCAAAAAAAGTCAGCATAAAACCTTCATCAAAATTGTCAAATTGAAGGTTTTTTAAAGGATATTGAAACAAAAACTGCTGTTTTTTGAAGTTTTTAATTTTCCTGCATAAAACCTTTAAAATATCTGCATTTTCCCTTCATGATTAAAAATTGAAGCTTTTTTGCAGGTTTTTTACAGTTTTTATGAAGGACATTGAAACAAACCTTTAATTTTATAGATCTTCAAAAAAACTGCAGTTTTCCTGCATAAAACCTTCAACTTCAAAATTTTGATGAAGGTTTTATGCTGACATTTTTTGCTGGGATCTTATCCCCTGTTACATTACATCCTTTAAATTTTTTTTAATATATTAACCGTATTTTCATTAAAACGGACAACGTTTAGTCAATATGAGTCCTTTATAAAGAAGTTCTACTGTACTTTAAAACAGAGTAGAGTAAAAAACGTCTTAACAAAAATATACGATTCCAGAGGCCCCACACAGGTAAGCGAGCCAAGGGCATGGGTCAGTGACTGAAACACGTGCGGTTAATATATTCAGGTTAAAGCTGAAAAGAAACAGGTTCCCATAGATTGGGGAGAATTGTTTTTGTTTGGGGACACTCCCCAGTTCCGCAATAGCTCAAGAGTATTTTCTTCAAATATTCCATGCTATCGGATTCCTCTGAATAAAATAGAACTGAAATGTGAACATTCACAACTAGAATGACCACGCCTACAGTGACGTCAGAGCTTATTTGTTTGTGGGATAGCGGTTAGGACACTGTTAAAAATAGGTACTCAAAACTAAGTAAAATGCACTCATTTTTGAGTACATTGGATGCTTATCATAGTACCGAATAGTACAATGAGTAAAAATGAATAAACAAGAGCAGTGGCTTATTGCCTACATAGGCTGTCTGCATAAAACACTTTTAATAAATATCAACAATTACAACCAAGACTTAACTTGAATCGAACCCATATCCTGAGCCAATGTAGTACCGGGCCTTATCCGTTGTACTGCAAGAGCGACGTGAAAAAGTTATAAACAGAAGAAATGTTAAAAAGGTGTGCCAAAAGAATGGGAAGTAAGATAATTGAGTTGTAATAACTCGGTTTCCATTTAAGCAATCGACAACAAATGAAGTGGAAAACCCTCTTCTGAACAAATATTTTAAGTGTGTCAGGTCGCTTTGTTAAAATGGTTTGAACAAAAGCCGAGATTAGCAATATTAAATCCCACTGCTCATTTTTGAGAAAGTGCGATTACTTAAATTTGAGTACGTCATCGCTCATTTGCAACACCATTGTACTCAAAGAAAAACGAGTATGTTTAGGTATTCATTTTTAAGTACTTTTTTTAGAATGAATTGTTCCTCAAAACAAATAAAATATTGAAAAGATAAATGATATATATATTTTAGAGTATGGTGGTAATACACGAGTTAAATGTAATGAATGGAAAATTTGTGCTTAAAGAAGCGATTTTATTGTTTGCTTACCAGTAACCGCCAACTTGCACGTGCTCGATATCCCACAAACAAGACTAAACTCCGCCCCGTTCTAGTTGATCATTAAATAAACTTCTATAATTCTCAAAAATATTCAGAATTGATGGTAAGCAGGAATTACTGATTCGTAATTGGAAAGTACAAAAATGTATTGAATGCAATTAAAGCTATGTAACGATCCATCCTGGACGATTTTTTTAGAACAACCGTAAAATAAAGTTTCATCTCTCAATAGACATACACCGTATTCTTATAATTTTCTGATTTGTTTTGACGGATTATCATGATTATTGACATTTCCCAATTAGATGCAATGAAAGCACAGCACTGTTGGTGTGATTTCAACAAAAAGTGAACTCTCATAATTTTTTTTATCCTTTATCTTTCATGTAGTAAGTTTGTACGTTATACGGAATTTAAAAACATAAGAATAATTATACGTGTTCGAAAGTTTATATATTTATTATTCATACAGTAAAATTTCATAAAAAAAAAGCAAAAATGTAGATTTTTTTACAATATGATGATTCCTACACTTCAATCATATACAAAAACTCAAATGTTCGTATATAGCACTCGCTATTTTTAATATACAACTTTTAAAAAAAAATCATTCATATATTTATTATTGAAAATTTTTGGTTTGACATAAACTAATTTTTAAATTCTGTAAAAAATTTCCAAGTAATAAATAATGTATTATAATTCAAGTGTGCGTGTACACATACACATTTATTATATTAACTATAATGAGTAGACATAGGGTCTCTGAACGCAGGGACAGATCCAGCAAAAATAATTATAAGTGGGGTCAAAACCAGGAACAGACTGGACATAGGATTGTCCGGTGCAATTACCGGACTGGGTGCAACCAGAAATAATGCACCCCCCCCCCCCCAAAAAAAAAGCACTTTTAACTGATAGTGGAACATACATTTTAATAAAAATAAGAAATACATTGCAATGAAATAAGAGAAATTGGTAAAAAAAAAAGTGTTTCTAAGAAGCTTTTTTTATTTACTAATGTATGTAGCATATTTAGTGTAAAGTTTATATGTTAATTAAATATATATATAAGTAATTATAATTCTTAACTGTATTAATTTTTAAGCTGATAGACACTGATAATCATCAAGCCTTTCAATGTCCCAGTACGCTCCTGGTTATAACGATGTTGAACATTACATGTAAAGTTGCAAAATATTATGTTCAATTTTGAAGTTTGTATATCACAATATAATGTAATAAAACACACATCTACATTTGTAGTTTTAGAAATACTACTTAATGTTTATAATTTTTAATTGAAACCAAATATTTAAACAAAATATTTTGTTATTAGTTAATTTGGTTGTTTATAAGTGATGGATAAAAAAAAAAAGGTAAACGCATACTTACGTGGTTGAATTTAATTGTGTTCTAAGATTTTATGCGTTGTATCGTAAAGTTTAATTCTCAATAGAATAAAATCCACAATGGATTTTTCATCAGATAACAAAACTAGTATTCCTGAAAGATAGTAGCAAACGACGTGGAGGTTAAACTATTTCAATATACAAACCTTAAATTTATGTCATAAATGGACAATTATCATATTTATTTCAATTAAAATCTAACATGTTTGACTTATAATAAATGAGATAGCATTCTTGTACAAATAATCAATCCCTTTTGATCTTCTCCAGATAAAAATACAGTAACCGAGTCTTTGCACTAGAAACTGACACATCGAGTCGCTGTGCATTCTCCACATGGAGCCAGTCCATATTCAGAAAGGTTGCGTTCGGATTGGTGTGATAAATTCTTTCTCTGTACAAATGCCGCTTCCATTGGAAAGCGAACTAACTACCACACTTCACATTTGTGCTCTGGGTTCATTGTGCTTCCGAGGGGGCAGTTGTAGGCCTCGATGAAGTCTTTGGAATTCGATAAGGCTCCGATCACCCTGGAAGTAAATAATTTGTTCTAAAATCTATATGAACATTTAAAAATCTATCTGTGGATCGCAAAACACCCATTTCATCGCTTTAAAAGTTGGGAATTTCGAGTTTTAAAAATCAGAGTTGGGAATATTTATGCTTGAAAAAAGTTATTACATTCAAACCTATTTTTGTGCGGTCTTTTTGTGTGCGATATTTTTTTGTGTGCGATTTTTTTTGTGCGGTATATGAAAATTTCAATCAAATTGGAATATAATTGATTATCTGTCTACCGAGACATATACAAGTGTCTAGTGATACAACAGTCGTCGCAAAAACTGATCACTGACTACATGGTAACTGAAAAAGAGTCAACTCTAAACGATAGTGCGAGATAGTATCTTCAAGTGACGAAAGCGATTTTGAACCAAGTTCGCGTATTGTCAGACTACGAAGGATAATGGTTATACGTTTTGAAAAGTTTTATATGTGTAAAATAAGTAATGTAAATAAAATATTTAAAAATGTTCGCATGTGTATTTTCTAAATCAGATTCCAAAAGGTTTGGCGAGATTACAAATAGCTGTCAAGCCTTGTGTCTTGATTTCGTTTAACACTAGAACGACGAAGTGGGTCAATTTGACCCAAATCCAATTTCGTTTCCATTTTTCTCAAAAACTTACCAGCAGAATTATATGAAATTCCTTGACTTTTCCTAAAATCATGCATATAACAGCCTAGGAAAATATTATTCGGCAGGCAGTTATTATAGTTGGTGTTTTTAACACTTATACCTAGAACGACTGAATGGGTCATTTTGACCCAAACACCCTTCTCCTATACAGAAAGCAGATAACAACGATTTATGAAACTAAAACACATTGCACCCATGTCGTGCGCATTCGGCTTGACTCATCCAGGGGGTGAGTGACCTTGACCTAGATATTTAATGTCACTGGTCGAACAATATTGGATTTTGACTCTTTTAAACTGTTTTTATATGAGAAAAAGCGCAGATGACATTTATTTTCCTGACGGAGACAGGACTTCATCTGAATAAGTACATATAGGATAAAACTTGAGTAAAATGTCTCGGAAACTCACTGTTAGCGAAGCATTAGAATACTTTCAACAGTTGTCGGAAAATTTATTCGAAAACTGTTGAAATGAAGAGTTTGTTTCTAGTGATGAAGAATTTGCGGCTCTCAGGTATATCTTGAGTATCTCAAGTATATCTTGACGTGAAAGTATATCTACCTTCAGATAATGATGACAATTTATCTGATTCTTGCGAATTACATGTTGCATGTAGTAGCAATGAAAACTTTTCTAGTGCAAACAACCACGACATCAAGGTTTCATACATAACAGTTGATGAGCAACTGTTTCCTACAAAATCCAGATGTCGGTTTACACAGTACATGGCAAACAAACCAGATAAATTTGGAATTAAGTTCTGGCTTGCAGCTGATGTTGATACTAAATACATAATAAATAGCTTTCCATATTTAGGTAAAGATGAGCATCGTCTTGCAAATCTAGTACTCGCCAAACACGTCGTTTTACGTTTAGTGAAACCTTTTGAAAACAAAGGAAGAAACGTCACCACTGATAACTTTTTCACAACACTGAAACTATCGGAAATGCTAAAAGCAAAGAA
This sequence comes from Troglohyphantes excavatus, assembly GCA_963932185.1. Classification (NCBI taxonomy): domain Eukaryota; kingdom Metazoa; phylum Arthropoda; class Arachnida; order Araneae; family Linyphiidae; genus Troglohyphantes; species Troglohyphantes excavatus. Next base: position 34,359,996 of record OZ010666.1, on the reverse strand, counting down.
CACCAGTTTGATAGGCACTGTAAGGAGAAATCGAAATTTTTTGACTGAAATAGTGAAAAAAAAATCAAGACATCATTGTACGAAAAATTGTTACTGAAACATAGTGATAGTACAACTACTAAGACAGTTTACCAAAAGACAAAGAATAACAATGTCATGTTATTCAGCTCATTTCACCACACAGTTGATGTTGACGATAATGGACCCAAAAAAATCCCATTGACAATATCGTTTTACAATTCTACAAAATTCAGTGTAGATGTTGCTGATCAAATGCACAAAAATACTTGGTGAAGGCAGCATCGAGAAGGTGGCCAGTGCCTGTCTTCTACAATGTTCTAGACCTTGATTGAATAAATTCCTGGATTTAGTATAAAAAATTATCTGTAAAAATCTTTCGAGGCGAAAATTTCTCAAACAACTTATTGAAGAGCTTTGCCACCCTTTATATTGAGTCTACTCGTAAAAGCAATAATTTAGATTTACAGAAAACAAGTGAAATTACCGGAGTACCATCAGTAACATGCAACAGAGTTCGATGTCAAGTTTCTAAGTGTGTAAACAAAACAGTTGACATTTGTTCCGAAGTGTGACATTTGTTCCAAATTCACAAATTACGTAAAAAAAGTTGCCGCAACTTTGTGTAGTACATGTATGAACATTTTACTGGTAATAATTTTTAAGTAATGGATAAAAAATTTACACACCAATCACAAAATACCTCAAAAAAGTTCAAATTGAATATATTGTAAACAGTTTTTAAACATAATTTTGTGTTTATTTTTAAGGTTTATAATTTAAATATTCTATTTTGTACTCTTAATATTACTGTCAGTGATATAATTGTAATTATTGAAACAAAAAGTTATATTTTTAAATCTTAAACATGGATTTTCGTACTCTGGGTCAATTTGACCCATCCCGTCGTTCTAGGTATACCGAAACTGCCGTCGTTCTAGTGTTAAAAAAGCAATTCCTAGTTATTTCATAAGGTTTTGAGTTATTTTCTATGTGAGACTTTTTTTATGCGGTCCGTATCCACCGCATAAAAAAAATATTTTTTAATTGTGTTGCGAAAACTATTTTTTATGGCTACTCGTGAAGTTTTGTGCAAATTTTTTTATGCGTTTTTTTATGCGGTCCCTATCCACCGCACAAAAACAGGTTTGAGTGTATTAGCAAATGAAAGCGAGGGAAGATTAGAAATTGCCCAACTTGTAAGTTTAAACTTAAATAAGATCTCAGAATGGACACTGCATTGGAACATGCGTGCAACAAATCAATACTTTCCAGCGAACAGTTTAATATTACCCATAAAAAAAGTTGACAAATGTCGATAAGTTGGAACTGGGAATTTTAAGCACTGTTGAGTTAGGAATTCGAATTGTTATGTTTGGTTTTGTTAAATAGCGTCGCACTAGAACTTCGAATTGGGCTATTGGCGACGGTTCGAGGCCCAACTTGAAGGAAAGACCCATAAACAATACCTCGTATTTTTGGGCCCTGTTCAGATAACGAGGACAATACCTGAGCTAGCACTTGACGCAGATAAGTTGGGAATTTCGAATAATTAAGTTGAGAAATTTCTTGTTCCAACCCCCCCCCCCCCCCCCCCTCTAAAAAAAATGTGTGACGACACTGTATATAAGTACTATTTATTCTCAAAGTATGCACCTGAGGCTTGGTTTCGTAAAAATCCGCATAGATTGATTTGCATAAAAAGCATTAAAAATAGACTTCGAAGATCTATAACGTGCATTTGCATCATAGTCGATAGCGCGCTGGACTTTAGAACAATAGTCCGCGAGTTCAAGTACGAGCTGTAAAAAGTAAAAATAATTAAATGTTAAGCGTTCAATAAAGAAGTGCTAGCATTATATATGTTTTTAAAAGCAAGTTAAAAATGATGGTTTAAAAAAAATAAAGAAAAATTCATCTGTAGTTAAAAAAAGTAGAAAGAAGTTTTCAAATGACTGTAGTCCTGTAACCTGTAACATAAATTAGTAGAGCACAAAATTAACAAAATCTACGTAAAGACATAAAAACTTAAAAAAAATTTAGAACATTGAAAAAAGGAAACAAATCTTGAATTCTTTTACCACTTTCTAACTGCTTGCGAGCATGTCCTGGCAAAGGTATTGCTGTTATTTTCATAATATAAGCTTAATAGTTTTGGCATACATTCAGAATTAATATGTAAGATACAGAAATTTTATCTTTGTAAGCTAAATTACTGTTCCTCAAAAATGTTCTGGATCTAATTAATTCTAAATAGCAACAAGGTATTTTTCACTGAGCGCTACACAGCAGTCATAAATGAACAGAAATAATTACATTTTTGATACGAGAGAAATTAAAAATTAAGAACTTTCTTTATTGATTCTTTTAAGTTATTTCTTTCAGTTTGTCATGTTACTTACTAGTACCTAAAATTATCTAGGCATACGTCATGAAACACTTTCATTTTGTATTGATTAGAAAAGAAACTTGAAGCTTGAATTGAAGCTTTTTTTCTTATTATGGCAATGCCAAAAATACAACTCTGTATGGCTTTGAGCTATGTTAGTCTCCTTATCTTGACGTCGCACATAGGGGTATTTGACCCAAAAAGTTGGCCAAAATTATTTTATTGCATTTTCTATTTTAAAATTACATATTAAAATAAAAAAAATTGAAATAAGTTGAAAATTCAAACGAGTTACCTCTACAGCTGCAAAACAAGACATATCCAAACAAACCAAGAATGCTTAATTTTTAGTAGTACTTATATTGCGTTACTTTCAAACTTTCTAAATTTAAATAGTTTGTTTTATATATATTTTATCCACCCTTTAGATACTCACTAATAATGATTAGTTTTAGATGAAAATAATTATAATAAAAAATATATATTTTTTTTTTAAAGTGGAGTTGTCTATTTTTGCAACTATATGTCAGGCATATTTACAAAAAAATAATAAACAACCTATATATTTATAATTATGTATACAAAATTATATTTTTTGCAAGGAATTTAAAAAAACGATGGGTTTCTTATAAATTTTTTATGTATTGTATTCCTTCATTTGTGATATCTGCTCTTTCATGTATAAATCTTATCGTGATGGGCCTGAATATCGCAGTGACGATAGTGTAGGATTTTTCCATAGCAATGCATTTTTGTTTTTTAAACCTGTTAATTAAAGAGGCTCTAAAGCAGATTGGAAGATATTCGCATCGGAATCACAACTATTCTCAAATCTTTGTTTGTATTGTGATTGCTCGGAACCATCACATCCCTATTTGTAAAAAAGTTCTAGCGATTTTATTTCATCAATATAAACGTATTTAAAGCCTCTCACAAATATGTGATTAATCGCTCACTCGTATGAAGCTTGAAGTTGTATTTCGGTACCAGTAGAAATTATTTTATACGTGTTTGGAGCAGGATATCATTATTTCTTAACCTAAAGAAATAGGTTTTTGTCACTAGTTCTTACTACTTCATATCGTTTACGTGATAACCCAGCTTCCACGAAAATTGTCAAAGCATAAATTGGTGTTAGCTGTGACTTTTTTTGTTCAGCAGTGTGGCTAACAAATGCTTTTCTGTATTTGGCTGCTCTTAAGGGAGACTTTGTGATATCCTTTACTACTTTTGAACCCTCGATATTTCCAGTTTCACTTGAGTGGCATAGATTAATTCTTCGGATTTGGCTTTTTTTCTTAGCTCCTTGGTTTTGCGTATTTTACTGCGATCACTTAACCCATCAAATGATTTCGAAGGTCGACAAGCGATTTTTTTGTGTGGGAATTTCGATTGAATGTTCCAACCATTTTTGGTGTTTCTTTATAATTTTTTCTTCTGACATATTAATTGCAAGCCATTTACTTTTAAATCTGGATTTCAAGACCGAGATTTTATGTTTAAATTGCTCTTTTTCTTCATCAAAAAAGGAGGGCTTTGATATTATATAACTTTCCATGTAGTTGAACTTTTTTTATGATACCTTTTTCAGGGCAGTTTCTCATAATATCAAAAAGACATTTTCTAGTTAAAAATGTAATTCCCGATGGTCCTAAAATTAAAAAAAAAGTTATGGTAGACCTATCAGTATGTCTTTGTGCTACTTTTCTTACTTTAATCAAAGTTGTTCTTTTATTAAAAATATTTTTCGAATAAAAGCAATATTTTGTACAATGTCATACTTTTTTGCCAGTAAGCCATTAAAAAACGATATTATGTGCATTCCTATTATTAAAGGTATTTTTTCTTACAGCCAAAAAATTAAAGACAGTATTTTTTTTATTTTGCATAACGATGTATTAATATTATTCAATTATGTTACATCCTTATTATTTTTAAACTTGCTTTAATTAATATTTTCACATACAATCAAATAAAAGGAATATTTTCTACAAGATATCAAAATTCGAACCTGCAGATGTTGGATCCATAAACAAAAAGCTATTTGCTCTTAGTTTTCTTTGAAGATACAGCGCAGAATGTACTATTTTTCTCGGTGATACAGCGCAGAATGTACTATTTTTCTCGGTGATACAGAGCAGAATGTACTATTTTTCTCGGTGATACAGAGCAGAATGAAGTCAATCCTAGTACTGCGAATTTACTCGTTTCTCTTGGGCGGATGAAACTTGGGCAGCAAATATAAACACTTGGAGTGTCGGGTTTAAGGTCACATTCTTCTTTTGGTGTTCGATTGAAGAGAATTTCCAAGTATCAACACATGAAGGAAGGGGTCGGAAAAAGTTCCCCAACTAGAGCTTTTAATTTATTACCGCCGTAGCCGCACAACCGATAATTTAAAGAAGAGAAATTCTGGGGTTGGGGTTTTCAGACTATGACACTTGCGCAATTGTATACTTACAGTTTCCCTACACTGTACTGTTGTAAAACACGTCTTGTGAAGTATTTAGATAAGCATTCAATGTATGTTCGCTTTGTCACACAGTGAATATCCAGGTGCACTCGAAAAAGACGTTTCAATAATTTTGGTGAACGCTGCAGAAAAAGCCTCATAAAATCTAAAGGGGGAAAAAGGTGGTGGAAATTTTTGTATTCCCGTGTAGAAGAATAGTTACTTTATCACTCTGTACTATTCTATATAGTGAAGAGAAGTGAAGAAAGTTAACAAATGTTTTCGTGTTTATAAAATATTCAAAAATTTACATTCAAAATGCACTATAAAAAAAAATTATTGTAAAAGTACACAAAAAAGTTATCAAACATAATATTATATACATTTTTTATCGCAGTCAACTAAAAATATTAGCAGAATTTAAATAAAATAGTTCTGAAAAAAGTTAGTTTTTATTGGTACAAATATGCACCGTTTACAAGTTTTCTAAGTTTAACGACAGTGTTGCCACAGAAAATACAGTTAAAATAAAAAAACAGTGATGCAGAATTGTACTTTAGATAGTTTTTTATCATATGGTTTAATCCAAAATTCAAAATTCTTAATTTAAAAAAATTGACTTTTGGCCAGCTTTTGAGGTCAAATACCCCACTGTGCGTCGTAGATAAACTCTACTGCTATAAATTGAGGCAGTTTTACTTCCGGATGTTCCCTCCCAGAATCTATTAAAGGTCATACGATAAAGTTGGTTTGAATATTGGGAATAAGTTTTTATTATTGTTGACGTCCCGGATTAGAATGCCTGACAGATTTTTTTGTGGCTTTCAAATTTAAACTTTCTGGACTGCTCTTTCGTTTTGAAAACATTTCCGATAAACAAAGCTTATAAACAGGGTGTATTCTAAAGGAAAGATTTAGTTTTATTGAGCAGTCCTAAATTAAAAACGAGCAGTTGTAAATTTGAAATGGGCAATCGTGAAAGTTAAAAAGTAGGTATTAGAAAGACAAAAAAAAAAAAACGCAATCGGACAACAGAAATTTACTTTAATAAGGAATTTTAATTACTTTATTAAATTTTCTAAACAAAAATCCATTTAGGCTATCCATTAAATGCCTTATGCATATCAGCGTCTATTAAACACTACTTCATTTGGATAGTGAAGAAAATTGTTAAATTAAAAAAAAAAAACTCAAGAAACACGTACAAACTAAAAATATATTAGAACCTTAATAAAATTTGTATGATGCTTTCCTTTTTGATTGCTTAATTTTAAATTTACGATCACAATTCAGCAAAATAGGACCTGGCTAATAAAGCCACAGAAGTTGAAGTATTATCTTTTTAGAAAAATAATTATTTTAAGTAATTAAATGCGTATTGAATCAAAGATTTCCTATATCAACATGTCACAAAATTAGTTTTTGATTGAATAAAAACTATTGGAGTAGTAATGATGACTTTAAATCTACATACAACATTATTAAACCAACTACAAATAAACTCTTTAAGGTTTATTTCGATAAGAAATATATTGGTTGCAGTTTATATATTTTGAAAATATTGTTTAAATGAATTCCGTCTATGTGACCCCATTGATATGCTCTAGTTTTGGTACGAAACACTGTAAAACATATTTTGTACTTCAAATTACAGTTGATACAGTAATAACGGGATAATTTTACAACTAAAGAAATTGCCATACTAATATTAAAAAAAATCCTTAAGCCGGAGGTCCATTAAAAATAAGTTAGGACCTTAATCTTAACAATTTCATTTAACATTGGGTGCGAAATATTTGGTAAATTATCAAAATTACTAATTCCAAAAGCAAAACTTTACAGGAAAAAAAACCAAAGTTTATTATATGCATCAAAGTTTTGATACTTTAAAAGACATTTGTTGTTAAAAGTAGTTGTTTGCAAGTACAAAATTTTATTTTGGTGATAGTTGTATTTTTTTACCATGTAAATTTACCATGTTTTTCTATGTACAACTCGACATGTATTTAAGGACATTTCTAGTATATACTTCTCATTAGGGTTTTTTTTTAAATCAATAACCGCCCCGAACTGGGCTCGGTGTCAATATAAATTTCACTATAACTCACGATTGTATTTTATTTATGGATTTTTAAAGGCATAAAAAGGTGTATTTTTTAAAAACAAATCGGATAAAACTAAAAAATGAATTAAAAAAAATTGGATTTAAGGTCTTTTAACTAATGACGTCAGTATCACGATTTAAAGTTGCAAATCGCAACGTGAATCAATGAAACACACAAAAACCTTATTTTAATTCTTCAAAGTACTTTCGAACAACATTGATCGCAATCCCAAAAGTGTCATTCATTGATATGTTAACCAGAAAAAAATGTATACAAATATATTTCTTCACGATCTCGAAACAATTCAACAGCCAATAGAATCTAAAATTGGTCCTAGGTTGATATAATATATGTTTACTACTTTAAGAATGTGTTTGTTTTCTTGAATTGAGACAAATAATGGAAACAAACGAGTTGAGCCTCACCGGAACCTTCCCGGGCTGTGTGCCCCTGTCCGTATGATGTTGACGGCAGCTTCTGGTCGCATCACCCCGCACCAAATCTGAGCGTAGTTGAGGAAGAAGAGTTGCTCGTGAGTCAAATTCAGACCGGGGAGCAAGGGTTCGTCTCCATTACGGGACACCCAACTTCGGTACGCCTGAAACAGATATTAACTAGTTAACTTTTAGATAACTATTAGATAGTTAAACTTTTTTTTTATTGCACCATAAATACCTGGGCCTAAAATATAATCAGTAAAAATCAAATGCTCAACATATGAATGAATATATTTAAATGCAAAAGTTTTGTTTGGGAATGTGTTTATTTTATCTATATGTCCAATCGGTTATGATGAAAAGTGGGATAACACAGATTTTAAAAAAAAGTTTTTTTTTAATTAATATTACCCTAAATGCTTGCTTAACTCCACCATTGTCAGCTATATTTTCACCTTGTGTGTTTATGCCATTTACCTGTAAATAGAATAAAAGACAATATCGACTTATATTTTCACAAATGTAGCAAAAATTGTTATATGTGAAGTTACCTTGTAGGTAATTTAGCTTTTTTGCTGAATTAGATTTTTTTTATCATAATTGAATTATTTTATTTAAATGAGATGTAAAAGTATATTCGAAATTAGTTAAAAATGTTTTTATGATATTAGAAACATCTATTCTCTTAAAATCAATGAATTGATTTGCGTTTTTCTAGTTGTACCTTCATGTCGATATCTGTCATAATATAGTCCCCGTATTGATTGATCATGCAGTCTGCCTTGGACTGAAATCTTTCCAGAGCTTTGGAATTCCACCACTGCTTCAGGTTTCCGAAATGATCAAACTGACGTCCTGTTGGAAAATAAATCATTAACAGCAATTCTTGTACTTTGGCATGCGAAATCTCATTAATTTCACAAACCGAAATTTAGTATTCAAAGAGATTTTCCTCCTTTTATTTATATATATATATATATATATATATATATATATATATATATTAGATTAAAATAATACATAATTTAGTAACTATAATTTAGGTTATAAATTTCGTGAATAAAAACGACAAATTAAATTTAATAATTTGAAAAATATTCAATCGGGGCATATAATTGATGTCGGTATTGTTAAAAATGTCAAAAGTTTCGCCAAATATGAGCATGCATTTTTAACAGTGTGTCAACTAAGTGTTATATGAAAAATTAGAGTCAAAGACAAGTTTTGTAGTGATTAATAGTTTAGTCAAAATAATTTACTACTTCAAACAATTAAAAAAGTTTAATTGAACCTTTTTTCAATAATTTATTAAGTTTTTTGTTATTATTTATATTATTGCTGTTTAAACTGGAAATATGATAAAACATAATGTTAGATGACACCGTGTTTTATATATGTAACTGATTTATTTGAAAGTATAAATCTTTTATATTTTTAAAACTTTTCTTAACGTTTACTAATGGCATTATGTTGTGTTGTTACTACGAATTACTTTCATAAAGTTAAAATAACTTTTATAAAGTTGCTTAGCTTTATGAAAACAACGTTCTTTAAGTTTAACAAATAAATTTAGTCTTTTGTCGATATATACGCTTATAAATAAACATAGTTTTTTTTTAATAAATGTTATTGCACAGTAGGTTTTGAAATTGATGATATATTTACAATAGAAAAATCAGGTTCAATTATATTTTGTACTAATTAAGTTAAATAAATTCGAATTAATGCTTCTTTGTTTTATTTAACTATCTCAATTCACATATTCCAATGAAAAGGTTAGTTTTAAGCAATGCGTGATACTCCAGAGACTGTTTATGAAATTTTAAGCGATTCACTGAAGAAAATACTACGCTATTACGAAAGAAATTATTAAAAACATGTAGCAATTTATCCAATCGGAAAAAAATAATGCGATTAATGAACAAGAAACAAAGAAAGTCAATATAAATAACTAAACATTTTTATAGTAGTATATTCCATATATGTACTTACTTCAATTGTGGTTCTAATTTATGAGTATAGAAATAAATAAATCGTAAGAATAGCCGGAACAATTGGGGGACTAATTATTTTCCCAATAATACCGTGTCAGCTTTCTTGATTAAGTACTTCAAATATTGAGCCTCTCCGCCCTCCTCTCCCCAGATTAGGAGGGATTGTTTCATCGGCAGGCTCCACAAGCTCATATGTATTAGGAAAAGTTATCCGTAATATATTCGATATATATAATAATTAATATGTGAAACGTGAAGAAAATACATACGCATGAAATATTGTGGGTTTTAAAAAACAATTTATTTCAAAAGCAATTCCAGATTACCACCTAAATTTTTCTGATTTATTTAAAATATTAGTGTATATTTCTTGACACATATTTTAACGGCTCACATATGCAAAAGTTAATTAATTTTAAGAATTTTTTAATTATTTTTTAAAGTATTTTAATAATTTAGTTAAATATGCAGGAACCATTTTTTTAAAGCTTTATGCGCTATTTCTATTTAAAAGTTTTCCAACTTTAAAAATCGATATAACTTTCTATTTTGATTTGAGAATCTCCGTCGAGTAAATTTTCTCCAATATATAAACCAATGTTCAAAGTTATTCTTAGACATGTATCGACATAAGAGGCTTAACAACATTTTCTGAAGTTTTCATAAAGGGCAAATTAATGTTTGAATTTTCTATTTATTAGCATTAGTCGTCCTATATAAGATGACATATATTGTATAGTTAACATTATTCAAGAAAACATATATTGAAAAAAAAATCGAAATATAAAACTTAATCGCAATATTCGAGTCGCTAAGGAGAATATTATTTTGCTTAAAATTCAAAATCATAACTTTTTCAAATAAGTCTGTATGAAATGTGAATAACGATATCTTCGGATAGATATTCCGATAAAATTACCAAGAAAAATATATTGTTTCTCGACAGTGATAGAATACACAATGGGTCCGGGTTCGAATACCGGCTAAGACATGGACGTTAAATATCATATAATTGGATATAAATTTGCTTGGGAAAACTATTTAATAAATAAAGTAATAAAAATAACTTTGAATTTAACTATATGGAAAAATATAATTCAAAAAAGTAAAACTATATAGAAAAACATAATTCGATTCCTATTTATACCTTTATCATCAAATCCGTGAGTGATTTCGTGTCCAATGACCACACCGATACCCCCGTAGTTGAGGGACCTGTAAAACATTGCTGTTAATAAATTGTTTATTTTACCTAAAATAATAATAATAATAATTTTATGAGTTTAAAAGTTATGTATATTGCTGGGACCACTGACGATACTCATGCATATAGTGCTCTCTGACAGTTCACAAACATAGTACACATATTTTATATTTAATTAGAAATATCTTAACTTTTAACGCTTACATGGTTAGAATCACCTGGGTAGGGCACATTTAACATGGACATTGTTTTGGATAAGATGACCCTAATCTGTACGAAAAACAATGAACATATTTTTACATTAAGTAAAACGAATCACTTACCGGATGTAATTTTGGTGGTATAGTGGAGGTTGTAAAATCCCAGCGGGGAAAGCTAAAACAATGACAATATTTGTGACTGTGAAGAATTAGTGATAAAATAAAATATGAAAGATGTGTACTTACTAATGAAGTTCTTTGAACGTGTATAAAAAGCATTCACTACAGCTGGAGAAGTTACCCACCTGTAAACGCGTGGAATATATATATAAAAAATAATTTTAAAAAATCTCTCTCTCTCTCGATAAAAGCAAATATCCTTACTCATTTTCAAATAACTTTACTTCCTAAGCATTTAAGAAGATCCTAATATCATAAATATAGAAAAAAAAATCATTTTCCAAGGGATAATAATGGCAATATTTTCTCAAAAGGGTCCCGGGTTACTATCCAAGAAGTTTAATTTTGTCAACATTCTTCATTGGACTATACATAACTTTTACTATACAATCGGAAGTTTGATTATACCGAAATGGATAGAAAAAAGGCATATAAATTTTGAATTATGGTACTATTATGTTTTCAAATGATCCCTATAAGCTTATATTAAATTTAATTCTAAGAAGTACTTGTTTTTGGACTTATTGACGTATCAAAAGTTTTATTCAGCTGCACATCTTAACCCATTGACGCTCATAGACGTGATATATCCATCCAGGAGTATCCATTTTTCCAGTAATACAGTCTCATTTTATATTCATGAAAATACTTCATTGTACAGTATTTTTTAATTTAAAGGTTTGAAGTACAACTTACAAACTATCTGTTCACAATTTTTTTTAAATATATAATTTAAAATAATATTAATAATAAAAAGTATATTCTCCAAGCAGGGAAAGAAATTTACATTTTCAAAAAATCGAGTCAGCGGCAGTCAGACCTCTTAGGGATGTACAATCAACGCATTTTTTTTAGGATTTAAAAAGATGATAACTGGGGCGTATCATTTGGATTTAATATTAAACATTGACTTTAAAACTGTAAGTTTTCAGTAATAAATTTCTTTATTGTACGCAAGAAATCTTAAAGATTATAAATGTGTAAAATTTATTTGAATTTAGTTTTTAAAATAAAGATTCGCTTTTAAATAAAAGTTATGTAGGGTACAATGCAATAAAGGTATCATTTACCATTTGCAGTCAGTTATTAAATATATTTACTTTCAGATTTGATTATTAATTTAGGTAAGTTCCGTACATATCCAACGATAGAGGAACAAGTTAGGAGTCAAGAATTATGTATTTTATAGATAAAATAAGACATCTTTGAGTAACTTTCTTTTTAAATTTGGAGCTAAATTTCTTTTTAAATTTAAAGCCATAATTCTAATTCTATAAATTTGTCTATATATAATTATAGTAAAACTTATTTTTGTCTATACTTACTGCATTCTGTCCACAGGTAACCTAAGTTTCAGCTGTTCCTTCTTCGAATAGTGTTTCAAATTCAATAAGACATTTTCAAAATATGTATCTGGTTTGAATTCTATCTACAAGAAAAAAAATATTTGACTCTGAGCTTCAACTACACATACTCAATAATTAGAAATTATAAAGAGTTTTATAAAATAAAAGGCCTCACGGAAATATAAAATTCGTACGCAGTATGTAAGAACTTTTATAAAGATCTTTAGAGTTTGAAAAAATCAAAGAAATAAAGTTGCTTTAAAAGTAAAATAAAATCGTTACTTCGCAATTTTATACTTTTGTGCATAAAAGTTAATATGCATCTCACATAATTTTTTTCACCTTTGTGGCATTGGATTATAAAAACATCACCAAAATTTAAGCGTAAATTTGTAGTTTAATATTTTAAACTAAAATAAGTAAACCGAAATTTACAAATAAAAACGATACAATGTTTTATTTGAGTGAATCATAAAATTAACATACGTTTTATACTAGACATTACGTTCATGGTTGATACTTTTTTTTTGTAGTTGTACATATATATATTTAAATATTGATAGAAACGCAAAATAGCAGTGAGTAAAGAAAATCATTACTCACCCCTTCATAATCTTCATCTAATGCTTTAGAGTCTGTGATATATTCAGGGAACCCAATTTTTTCACTCATCATAACAGCCTAAAACGATTAAAATAAAATTACTTAAAGAACGAAATAATCTATAATAAACATAATTCTGTTAATTTTGTGTAAATAACTTATGAAATTAATTAATTTATATTATTCAGATTTCTAATATATTGTTGATACAGTTACTATAGTTTTACAAAATTACTATGTATCTCAAAAGCTGTATGTAAAGTATTAAGAGAGTAACTCAGATGAAATACCGCTTAGCTTTTTTTGACTAATTCACGAAAAACTATCACAACTTGGTAACTATTGTTAATAAAATCTTTTTTTATAAATAGGATGAAAAAATGAAATTTTTTACTTATTAAAAGTTATAATTTTAATTTTCATGTAAATTGTTTTGCAACTGGACGAAGGATATAACTGGTTTTGAAAACATCGTCTTTGTTTTTGTTGAAGAAGCAAAACATGTTAAATTTACATTTCAGTCAATCAGAAATCCCGTTCTCTGATGTTAGCGTTCACATTATCTGGTTAAAACTGTTTTTGCATTTGTATCTAGCGTGGATAGCGCGGATATAGCTACTTTACTTCTGCCTAACTTTTTTTGTTGAATTTTTATTAGTAAATATCGGTTTTGATATATTTCAAAATTGGAGCCGAAATTATAAAGTATACTTATTTATACTCAAATATTTTATAAATAGCTAGTTTTGCATTTGAGCTGCTCAAGAAACATAGAATTACGGTGTAAATATCAAAATTTGTAATTAGAATAATATGTACCTTTCAAAGAAAGTTAAGTTTATTAACAAATCTTATACACTGGGGCACATTTTCATTCAATAAAAATTTAATTTTGTTTAAATAGAAAACATGCTACGGCCTTAAATTTGTAATGAAGTACGACCAGAAGACAAATTTGCTTTATATATATCTAATTATGTATATAAAATAGTGCTACATGATTATTCTAAGATGTAATAACAATTTTCGTAGTTGATTCAGGAAATTTATGTATTTAATTTGGTCTAAAAGAATATTTTCGAATGGATTTATTCTTAATAAACTATATATTTCAAGATAATAGAAAAAAAGTTAAACATAATCTGCCGATTTAAAACTAATAGAAAATATTAGCAATTTTATTAGTTATAAAAGATTTGTCAAATGAATTTTTTCTAATAATTATTTGTTTTCAACAAATATACTAAATATCATCTGTAACATGCCCCAGAGCATAGATGTTTTGAATTCATAGATTAAACACATACATTTAAAGCCCTCTGATTGGCTGTCCAGGAATTGTCCATTATGGAATTACCATTTTTTCCAGATATACACAATTCTTATTATAATTTATAAAAATACATTATTTCTCAATATTTTTAAGATCATTTTATTGGGGCATAAATTAAAAGACACCAATTTAAAAATAAATCGGATTTTTAAAGGAATATATTTATTAAAAGTGAAATTTGAACTCTCCTGCAGAGAAATCAACTTTACAATTTCATTAATTTGGAATTTGGTGATTGCTCAGAGTGTTTAACATATCTTCGCAATGAGACATAATATTGACATAATAATGCATTATATATATTGTATTAACATTAGTATTGAATTGCTACTGCAAGACCATGTAAAGCTTGTCTTTTTCATATATAGAATTGTTACAATCACCTTTTCTCTAGCAGCTGCTCTTGTTTCTGAGTCCATCCAATCCACCTCGTCCAACAGTTCTAGAAATGCTGTTTTGATATCATTTATCATTTCTTCAGCCTAGAAAATTACCACAAACTCTTATCATTTTGTATTTAAATATCATTTCGAGAATTTTAAATTACAATCAGGTTGAATAAAAGATAAATATTTTCAACCTTGTCGCACATATATGTAGACTTGTGCAGGTATTTAATTTCAGGTAGATAGGAAGTGCGTGTGTAGGAATTGCTTAGTGGCTAGTTATTTTAGCAGGGAGAATGCAAACACATTCAACTATTTAACACACTGTTAAAAATGGGGGCTCATTTTTAAAGAAAATGTCGTCGTTTTTGACGAAACAGATCACCGCGAAATGCCCCGATTAAATATTTCGCATTAGAACATTTATTTCGTCGTTTATTTAACGAAATTTGTTTCGTCAAAAATGAGGACGATTTCAAATAAAAATCTACCTCACGAATCGAACCAAAGAAAAATTGGCCATAGTGACATAATTAGTAGGATTCGTCATCGAAAGTTTGCAATATCGAAACCCGTAATGTAATTCAAAGTTTTTCTATCCATAGCCAGATTGTCAAACATTTATTAAAAACTTGACCTTGGAAATTGATCCCAAATCGTTGTCAACAGCCTCTCTGTGCAGCTGCGGCGTGTCATTAATCCCAGTAAAGTGATGTCTATAAATAACAAGGACTACAGAAGACAGATCGGAAGATGCGTTAAGGATCCAGGGCGACGGAAGCGCATTTAGTTTCAGCTAAAGATATTTTGAAACAAATTAAAGTATAGGAAATATTAAATCTCTTTTTTAATACTTTTGTGCACATTTATATAGATAGACATAGCTCTCATTAACCATCGAAATCGACATGGCAAATATCTATCACTTTCACCAGTAAGAAAACTTGTATTTATACATATATATCCATTGGCGGCAATAGGCCTTAAGGGGGCACAAAATCAAATACTGCACAAAGAAAACTATAGCTGTGTGCGCATTCAGTTGATGTAATTTTTACTAAACATCAATAGCAAACATGACTTAAATACTTAGGCTCATTCTATACGAACGAGTAAAACGCTCGCAAGCTTCTTGGTGATTCGAGAATTCATACCACATGGTATGAATTCTCCAATCACTGAGAAGCTCGCCCGCGTTTTATTCGTTCGTGTAAAATGGGTATTAGGTCCTTTCACCAGTACAGTCAGTCTGGTAACACAGTTCAATGATGAGTATGATAGGTAAGCGAAGTTTTAGTAAATTAAAACTTGTCCAAACTTATTTACTTTCGACTATGTCTTAGGCATAGCTTTCGAATCTTGACTTATGTCCATTAAAAACGATATTGCACAAAGTATAAATTATTCCGACCTAATACAGACATTTGTTAGTGCTAACTCGAGAAAGGTGTCCATATAGTATGTTGATTTTCTTTTACGTAACTGATATCTCTGCTGTTCATTAAAAACCCACTATACTCTGGGTCAACCTAAGTTGAGCCTAAAGCAATTGAATATTTCTTGCATATCACAGCTTCCGCTTATGGTTCAACTTAGGTTATCCCCGAGCATAATCGAAAGTTTTTTTTTTTAAACAAAAACAATTATCATAATTCCTACTAATAAGCAAAATGTAGCTAATATGTCGCTTAATTAATCGGTTAGCCGACTGCATAGAAAGCGCTCTGAAATGCATGGTGTGAGGGCGCAACTAGATCTCGCACCACTTAGAAAGTGTTCTAGGGCCGTCACTGTAGATATCAATAGCAACTTGGTAGTATTGCGTAGTTACCGTTTCTTTGCTTTTCTCGTTGAAGTGCCTCTTCACAAAGAGAGAACCGACAGCCATGCCCATGTTCTTATTGGCATACAGAGTGCATGTCTTCCACCGCGGAGATATCGACTGTGTTCCGTACAGAGCGCCATAGTACTCCTGCTGCTTGGCGAGAAATCTCTTATCCAGATTGCTGACTCGGTTGTACACGAACCTCCATAAGATGTAATTGGCCACTATCCTTTAAAATAAAACAAAATTTAAAATGTAAGACGCAGGACAAATTATTTCATAACTGAAAACTCTATAAGATATAACGCTTAAAGTATACTTCAAAAATACAGGAATGAATATCTAAAAATGCAGGGTTAAAGCATAACACAACCCATACGATTTTTCAACGGAAAACTTTTTTTTAATACAATCAAACTTCGATGTTATAGTACAGATATTATGGTTCATGTTTTTCTATTTAAAGCTAATAAAAATCCATTTCCCATATACTAAAAAGAGTATGAAGAAGTTTAGGTAGTTCAGATAATCGCCTGAACGTTGGTGTTAGCAACGAAACATATAGAAAACATTATAAATTTATTTATTATATTTATTTCATATTTTTAGGTGGCGTAGATTTAGATTGGTACAACAAAGTGATCACAAAGTATTTGACTTTATATTCTTGATATTAGTTTCAAAGGAATAATTAAAAAAAATACAGTTATATTGACCTCACGCAAAGAACTTTAAAAGTATGTCAAAAACGCATGTTTTTTGCCGAAAATGAAGGGAGATGTTATTTTCGAATGCATTTAATTAAAAAACATAAGTGTTTTTTTTTAGTTCTTTTAGTACATAGAATGTATGTATTTTAAATGTCTTATTTCATTTCAAAATTAGGAAGCGGTTCACATTTATATAAAACGAAAGACAATTGTAAAAAAAAATTATAAACCAAATGTCAGCTCTAGGTAGGTAGCGGTTTGACCGACAAATGGTGTAAGTTACAAATTAACAAACAAAATTTTGAATTTTTAGGCAGTAGATCCATTATTTGACCAAGCTCATAGTTTAATAGGTTGCACAATAATGAGTCGATTGTCTTTCCACTTAACATTATAATCGATGCGAGTTGCAAACTTTAAACGCTCTTATCTCGAAACTCTGTCTTTGGAACCATTTGGCAACGAATCTGCCCAAAATCTGTACAGAAAACAACTTGCAAACTTACAAATACTCATACTGACGACCAACTACATGTTCTTAACCCAGCAAAGTTGGTCCCGTTTATTGCATCCTAACAATCCCCAATGCCGATCCGGCTGTCTTTTAAAACTAGCTGCTCCTGACGAATTAACCAGCTCTTCAGGCAAATTATTCCATTTATTTATTACTCTAATATAAAAATAATGCTTTCTACCATCCCGATTAAGTTGTGTTTTGTGTAACTGGTACCCATGACCTCTAGTCCCTTTGGCTGTATTAAATTATATGCCTTCAACATCACCCGATTTGTTAAATTTAAATAGGTGAATAAGGCCCCCTCTAATCCTCCACTCTTTGAATGTATACATGCTTAAATATCTAAGCCTATCGCTATAGTTCATGCCCAAAGTACCTTGAATTAATTTTGTAGCCCTATGTTGAACTCGTTCTAATAAATCGATGTCTTTTTTTTAACGTAATGTGAACAAAATTGTACTCATACCAGGCACGTAGGTAAGGGGGTGGTTCAGGGGGTTCAAACCCCTCCCATTGAAAGTCAAGAAAAAAAATCGAATTACTGTAAAAATCCTAAAAATTTCAATTTCTCGTAAAATATTTTTTGTTATGTTTTATATTATTTTTTGTGTAACATGAGGGAAAACCTAGTATTTTCCGTAGTTTTATCTCGGAAAATAGTTTTCAAAGGCGTCAAAAACATGTTTTGAGGTCATTTTTTATGTTAAACTAAGCCTAATATGGCGTCACAGTGTTTCGTTATTTAGTATTTGGATTTCGGCTACAAAGGGAAAATATCGTCAAACTGGGCCGTATAAACAAGTTGCTCCAAACATATATTATTCTAAACAAGGGTTCTCAAAATTTAAGTTTGTTCTTTAATTTATTTTCTATTTAGGAGTGACACTTACTAATTTTAAAAATAGGTAATGATTGATAGTGGTAATGATTCCATGAAAACTAAATGATGTTGCTGTTTCGATATTTATCTGTCAATGTATTCCTGTGTACTTAAATAAAAATTAATAAGTTTTTAAGAAAATGGGGGTGACGGAGGTATTTTTTTGGGTGGGTGGGGTGGTTGGGGGGGTGGGGGGCTGAACCCCTCCCATGAAAATTCTATACCCACGTGCCTGCTGCATACTCAAGTACTACTTGTAGTTGAGTGTGTAGTACAATATGTCAAATACTACATTCTCAATAATGCTTGTATATTATTCCGTGCGAATATTTAAGACGTTAACATCACTCGATATACAATATCCTTATACTCAGTATATTTTTGAACTGTGCGCTTTGTACGCACCTTTTTTCTGTATTAGTGACTAGCTGACTCATCGACAGCAGGTAGGGTACAGCGTACACAACGATCTCTTCTTCCTCTGACAGTTCCAGTGGCATGGCTAAGCTGAAATACAGTGTCCAGTTCACCTAAAAGAGTTCCATCGTTCTTTTATAAAGATCTGAGTTTAAAAATAATAATAAAGCGCTTATGAAAAAGAAAATAATCTAAGACCTCTTCATAAATTCTGAAATAGTTGTATTTCAAAGTTTTGGTGACATAAACTATAATCTTATCAATTTAATTTTTTTTAACTATTAACATAAAAGCGTAATAATAATGTTTATTTTATGTTGAATATATGCTACTGGTTTACAGTTTTCATAAGGTATATAAATTATTAATAAATGATACTTCCCAAAAGCAAAGCAAACATTTCTATATTATAAAACAAGAAATCGGGACCATTATCTATAAAATTAAAATCCCTTGTCGTTTCATTGTTATAAATCGTTCACATTAATATTATATGGTATTGTAATTGGTTTAAAACTATATTAACATTAGTATGTAAATCTAAAGGGCGGTCACAAATAGTTGAGCAATGACCATTGTTTGGCTCTATCACATTTAACTGTATAGACATAATGAAACATTTTTGTCCAACGACCTTGCTTGTATTTTAAATGTAATTTGTTTCTTTTTTTAAATCATTCTTAACTTTAACTACTCTGTGTACAATTTTAATTAGTTCATTTTATTAGTCAAGGATTAAATGCGGATATGCATATATATTTGTCCGAATAATTATGAAATATGGAATCACATGGTAAAAATTGATTTTATTTGTAGGACATTCATTATTTCTATTCAATCATTTCCTCTTTTTTTCACTTAAAATAGAGACAATCTTTTCTCAGATATTGCTAAGAAACTGTTTTTATTTATAATATATAAAAAAATTAAACAAGTGATTTCCCAAAAGATACTGACATAGTTTCAAAAATACATAAATAGACAAAAAAATATTAAATGTCCTCCCCAACCTATACAATTGTAAAGTAGATCCAGTGAATAATATATTAATTTTCCTGAAACAAAATGTATAAAAACATTCTTACTAGAGGAATTTTTTCTTGCAGTTCTGTCAACGTAATCTTGAAATATATTGCTGTATAATTCCGACGTTCTTCGCTCGGTATGGTAAACTTGAAAAAGAAATAAAAAGTTTAAGAATTTCATTTTGAAACTCAGCACATTTTATTGAAGAAAAAAAAATATTAATCTTGAGAATATTGGAAATAAAAATAGGCAATTATATTTTTTTCGAAATCAAGTGTTTGTATCTCAAAAGCAAACGTTTTTTTTTCATTTACGTGAACTACATTTATTGTAACTTAATAAATTATTAATTAAATAATTATGAATTAATATAATGAAGTTAATTATTAATTATTTTTGTATTAGTTATTAATTAATATCATAAAATTAATTATTAATTATTTTTGTATTAGTTATTAATTAATATCATGAAATTAATTATTATTTAATATTGGATTAATTATTAAGTAATATAATGAAGTTAATTATTAATTAATATTGAATTAATTATTAATTAATATTGAATTAATTATTAATTAATATTGAATTAATTATTAATTAATATTGAATTAATTATTAATTAATATTGAATTAATTATTAATTAATATTGAATTAATTATTAATTAATATTGAATTAATTATTAATTAATATTGAATTAATTATTAATTAATATTGAATTAATTATTAATTAATATTGAATTAATTATTAATTAATATTGAATTATTAATTAATATTAAATTAATTATTAATTAATATTAAATTAATTATTAATTAATATTTAATTATTAATTAATATTGAATTAATTATTAATTAATATTGAATTAATTATTAATTAATATTGAATTAATTATTAATTAATATTGAATTAATTATTAATTAATATTGAATTAATTATTAATTAATATTGAATTAATTATTAATTAATATTGAATTAATTATTAATTAATATTGAATTAATTATTAATTAATATTGAATTAATTATTAATTAATATTGAATTAATTATTAATTAATATTGAATTAATTATTAATTAATATTGAATTAATTATTAATTAATATTGAATTATTTATTAATTAATATTGAATTAATTATTAATTAATATTGAATTAATTATTAATTAATATTGAATTAATTATTAATTAATATTGAATTAATTATTAATTAATATTGAATTAATTATTAATTAATATTGAATTAATTATTAATTAATATTGAATTAATTAGTTATTAATATTGAATTAATTAATATTGAATTAGTTATTAATATTAAATTAATTATTAATTAATATTTAATTATTAATTAATATTGAATTAATTATTAATTAATATTGAATTAATTATTAATTAATATTGAATTAATTATTAATTAATATTGAATTAATTATTAATTAATATTGAATTAATTATTAATTAATATTGAATTAATTATTAATTAATATTGAATTAATTATTAATTAATATTGAATTAATTATTAATTAATATTGAATTAATTATTAATTAATATTGAATTAATTATTAATTAATATTGAATTAATTATTAATTAATATTGAATTAATTATTAATTAATATTGAATTATTTATTAATTAATATTGAATTAATTATTAATTAATATTGAATTAATTATTAATTAATATTGAATTAATTATTAATTAATATTGAATTAATTATTAATTAATATTGAATTAATTATTAATTAATATTGAATTAATTATTAATTAATATTGAATTAATTAGTTATTAATATTGAATTAATTAATATTGAATTAGTTATTAATATTGAATTAGTTATTAATTAATTAATATTGAATTAATTATTAATTAATTAACATTGAATTAATTATTCATTTACATTGAATTAATTATTTATTAATTATCATTGAATTAATTATTTATTAATATTTAATTATGTATTAATAAATTACTACTTAATTGTTAATTAATGAGTTAATTATTAATAAACATTGAATTAATTATTAATAAATATGTATTAAGTATTAATTAATAAATATGTATTAAGTATAAATTAATAAATATGTATTAAGTATAAATTAATAAATATGTATTAAGTATTAATTAATAAATATGTATTAAGTATAAATTAATAAATATGTATTAAGTATTAATTAATAAATATGTATTAAGTATTAATTAATAAATATGTATTAAGTATTAATTAGTATTAATATTTAATACTTAATACATATTTAGTTAATTTTGAAGTGATAACAAATGTTTCTCCAACTTTTAGTAAGCTGAAGGAACATTTAACATCGCCCACTTCATAATTGAATTGAATTTTTATTAAATTATTTATTTTAGTTTAATTTTTTATTATTATAACTATCTGTGTAAAAAAATTGTCAAAAGACTTCCAATATTCAATATTGCTTTATTTCCATATAACTATAAAATTTGAAATAAAGTTAGAGGAAAAATAAAGTTGATTTATTTAAAAAAATTTTTTAATTTTTTGAGTGAATATCAAGTAATAAATATTCTATTTCAAATTTTACAGATATATACATCTAATCGTAAGTGTGCGCTATAATAAACTTTATGAATTTACTAATACGTAAAATAATATTATTAAAAGCATTAATCTGATTCAAATATCACCAGTGAATATTAAAGGAGATGTACGTTAAAGAGAGCATCTCTTTTAATATTATTTGTTATTGCTTAAATATTTGTTGCTATAAATTGTATAAAATAATTGAAATGCTTAAATATTTGTTTAAGCATTTCAATTAATTTAGAAATAAAGATATACAAGAAAAAAAAACTTTTAAGTACTGTTTGTTGTTAAAGTACTTCATTTTCCTTGTAATAATTGGAAAACTAATTAGAAAATAACACTGATTTTTCTATTTCATGGATGAAAGGAGATAATAAAAGTGAAGACTCCAGGGAATTCCTAAACAATTAAATTAGTGCAAATATTGACTAATGGATTTCATACATGAGCACATTTTTAAATCATTTTTACATTTTTATTAAATTATTGTAAAAATTATGTTAAATTCATTGGCGTAAAAGTTTTCAGTGTGATTTGATTAAAATTATCTAACTGAATTTTGTTCAAAACTTGTTAACTCTTCAGCCAAGTTTTTTTAACAAATACAAAATATTTTATTAATTACTTTAACAATAAAATTCTAATCAATAATTAACATAGAACAAAAAATGCATTAAAAAAAGTTAAGAATATAGAATTATATAAAGAAAATGAAGCATTGTTATCTAACTAGGTTAATTTGAATTATCTCTACACATGAAAATAAAAATAAGTTTAAAGAAATATAACCATGTAGAGAAAAAAATTTTATTCTCATATTATTACTATAAACACATATTTGAGGTACCGGATTTACATATAGGCTCAGAATGGCCAGAAGCTACATATTTTTTTATAGAAGTATATATATATATATATTACAGAAGTTCGATATTTGTAAAATAAACCAAACTTACTCAATTTTGCATTGTTCTTAATATTTTAAAAAAGGTTACTGATTGAAATCTCGCTTTTTTTTTCTTGTTCCCTAATGATTATAAATTTGATAGTACTAATCCGACATGAAGAAACTTTTGAAGTACATATATTAATTCAAAATCAGAGACGGAAGAGGGGGGAAGGGGGCCGCTTGGAAAATTTTGTCTAGGGCCTCAAAAATCTTAAATCCGGCGTTGCGTATTTTTCATATTTTGCATGCTTATGTCTAAATCGAGTCTTTACATTTGCATATAATTTACTTATCTACAAATTGTTTCTGATTTGCGAATTTATATCTTGTATACCCTAAAGAAAAGCATGATTTAATAATTTTAGAAAACTTATACAATTTACCTATTTTTATTGAGGTACTATTAATTCGAAAGCCTCTTTTTAAAACCGTCCGTCGTCCCAGAAAACGCATTTCCAAAACACACGTGGTTAAAGCGTCGTGATGATGACACGCGTCTTGGTATGTCCCACGTTTTGACACAAAATAAAAATAGTATAAATCGTTAATAACTCATTTAAATGGCTAAAAATTGTAATGGCATCACAATTGTGCCGGGGTGCGAATCCAGCCTTGAGACCCAGTAGTCAAGAGTGCAGAAAAGTGCTATTTCGCGCAAATCCAACTTGTCAAAGCGCCTTAATCCCCCCCACGCACTCAACAAAAACAAAATTATAGATGACGATCACTTTTTATCTGTAGTATGGCTCCTTTTAACATGTAATGTCTTTAAGATCAGGTCTTAGGAAGAAGTGACATGTTAGTTGCATGGAATGTAACGGAAGTACGTCACAGCTGCCGCGTCATACGTCATAGCCCTGGGTCTGCACTCTGCCCCTGCCCCTGCATCTCGGTTCGTTGTATCTTCCATCGATTAATTCAAACTTTAATATGTATTTGTGTTCCATGGTTATTTGTAACTTAAATTTGTACCTGAACCCACTGTTGGTTTTGACGCTACACACCTTAACCCAGCGATAGTCACAGCTTCATAATATTTCTTTTTAGTTACAATTACAATAGAAAAAAAATATTAATTAACTAACACCAGATAACCTATGATCGGAGAATGAAAATAGCTTAGATATACAAATAACAGCAAATTAAAAACAATCCAAAAAGTTTTATTTAAAAGCGATTTATTCCTATATACAAAACTCTTAATTTTATCATTTTAGCTGGGTGCGGGACCTTTACAAAAATGCGGGACCCTGTGAGTGCCCCCTCTTAGGAGGCACTCGCCGCAGCCTCCTAAGATTACGTTAGCATGTCAAGTTCCAAATCAATATGATATTTAGAAGGGTGTTAAAATTGAAGTGCAATATTTGATAATACAAAAAAATCCAATAAAATGGTCTTACATTTGCCAACTGTGCCTCAAATTCCAGAACATCTCTCATGTCCTGTTCAGCCTGTTCCAGGGATGCGCCTAGTAGCTGGGCGATGTCCACCATAAATCTGCTGTAAGCTTCCAACTGCTGCGTTCCCTGCACGTAGTATTCACGACTGGGCAAACCTAAGTCGGCTTGATCCAACTTTCGGAATATTAGGAAAGAAAAGGTTGTATGTCATAAAAATAAACATAACTTTTTAACAATCTAGACAGAAATAAGTATAACTCATCGATAACTTTCTAAATTATTATTTAACGAATACTATCGTTCAAGAATTTACTACGATATTTGGATAATTATAAAGATATTCACAGTCTCTCACTTTCACCCAGTTACTCTTTGAACTCGAAGACTATGCTTGATAGTTGAAGTGATTAGTGGATGAAGGTGGTATGATAATAAAAAGTAAGTTATAAGATATTTGACTTTAAAGTTTACATTTCGTATTTAGTTGTGATCACGTACCTCCGCCATGACACTTGTACCTTAATTAACACAATGACGCTCACACGATTTTTGCAATTGTAAAGTTGTTTTCACTCCTTGGAAATTTAAATAATTTTTCCTGGGAATGCTATTTTATATTATTTAATTTTTTTAATTAATTGTAAATATTTAGCTTGTAAGTTGTACCTAAAAAATTTTAAATTAAAAAACTATTATAAAATTGAGTATTTTTATGAATTTAAAAATCGGGTACATTGCTAGAAAAACTGGAGATCCCTGGACGTATATATGCGGCCTTGAGCGTCACAGATTTAGTAAAGATTTTACAGTGTTTTGCAGTGTCAAAATATAGGCCACCACATACCTCTTTCGCCTATGAAAATAACTCATTTAAAAAATATATATATATACCTCCTTTAACCACTTACCCCTTCATTTATGTTATTTTTACAGAACAGTTACGTTCATTTCTGCTCAATTAAAAAAAAGATCCGTGTTTTCATCTGTTCTTTTTACATTTAGGATAACTTATTACTATAACAGAAAACGTTAAGCATGGTATTGAGTGGGAGATCTAGGGATGAGGGATCAAAATATATTTCCTTTAATGAAAGTGTTATCTTGATCTTTAGTGCATCGCATTATCTTTAACGCATATTTTTAGTGGCTTATGATACTTAGTCAAAAGTTTTTTTAACAACAGAGGTTTGAAGAGGATTTTATGACTGAAGTCAGTTGCATATAACTAAAATCTTTACTATTAAATGATAACAAAATAGTATTATTGGAGGAATTGAGAGAATAGGCTAACGCAAGAAGGCGTATTTTTTAAACTCCTGGTTCTATGTTCATAACAAAACAGACATAACATGGCTGTGATTAATTGGCGTTTGAATAACGCCCCTCAAAACTGGTATCAATTAATCAGAAAACGAGTTTGGGCGAGTTGACCAATCGGCTTATCAAAATCTTGTGAACAATGGGATGTAGCAAGGTGCCATTTAGACTGATCCGAATTATAAAACCAAGTAAAAGAACAGATAGTTATTTTTTGCCTTAGTAGTGTGTAAAGAGTTAGCATGATGATTGTAGTTATTTTAGTAACCCTCATATTCTTGAAGCAAATATTTCACTGTTAATTAAACGTTCTTTTCGAATTAATTTTACCTGTATGATGTTAATGGATGAGTTTTTACCATCCGGGGCAACCCATTGTCCCAACAGTATGTCATTGTTATACTGCCTTAGTTTGGCTATCTGTCGCACCCAGTCGAAGCTGTCTTCGGACCAGTTGGAACTGGTGACGGGCCAGCCGCCTAGCTCCTCCAACAGAGACAGTAGAGGTCGTTCCTTAAGCTCTTCGATAGCTCCTTAAAAACAATAGTTCATGCTATTAGAGATGAGCAAAATAAAACCAATACTTATATTTAAAGGGAAAGTAATTTTGTTTTTTACATTAGCTGTATATTTGCGTTATTGAGTTATCTTATATTTGAAAAGAATTAAATATTTCATTTTATATGGAAGTTATTTAATTTTGCTAATTTATTATTTAATTTTGATAACTTATTTAAATTTTGTTAATTTTTATTTAATTTTGATAACTTATTTAAATTTTGATAACTTATTTAAATTTTGTTAATTTTTATTTAAATTTTGTTAATTTTTATTTAATTTTGTTAATTTTTATTTAATTTTGTTAATTTTTATTTAATTTTGTTAATGTATTATTTAATTTTTTCTAATTTATTACTTAATTTTGCTAATGTATTATTTAATTTTGCTGATTTATTATTTAATTGTTCTTATTTATTATTTAATTTTGTTAATTTATTAATTAATATTACTAATCGTTTCATATTTTTTTTTATCGGAATTCAACTTAAATTGAATTTTAATCGGTAGTCACCAGTACAGTATGCTGAATAATTCCGTCATATTATTTTGTTCTAGAATAACTAGTTATGCCATAGAATAACTCGTTATGCCATTGACTGACTAGTTAACGTATACATAGTTCCCACTCTTTCACTTAAAAAAAATTCAAGTACTTTTCAAGAACTTTTCAAGGACCCATATTTTTTTTTTCAAGGACCTGATGTTGCATTAATATCAGCGCAAGATAAAAGTTTTTCGAAATACATGAAATATTTTAAAACATAAATATTCAAGAATATTAAGTTTAATAACAAATTTATCATTACTGTATGTGCATTACAAAATCTCTAAAATAGGTCATTAAAACATTTAGTATGAATTTTATAAATTTACCTATGTCTAACTTTAAAATTTTAATAAAGGCGAATAGTCAGGAAAATATCATCCTTCACCTTAGCTCTTAATAGATTTTCAATGAGTATTAGTTTATAAAAAATATACAAGTTTACATGCTAATTACAAATATCAGTAGAAGATTTGAAATTGTAAAATTTAATGAAAATAAGAAATGCTTATTTTTTTTACTCAAAAAAAAAAAATTACTGCACAAAGAGAACTTAAAAATATTTTATTGAAAAACAGTTATGTCAGTCTTCTAGCAAATGATCGACTTTATTATGATTGCTTTAACAAACTTTATTTTATTTTATTTAGCTCATCAACCATACTATTAATCTTATAATTTATCTGTTTAAGTTCCAGAATTTTTAATAATAAATTTTTCCATAATAAAGTACCATTTATTAAATGATTTCAGCATTTAAAACAAAAACTCCTTTTATTAACAATATTTTCTATGGAAAAGAATACAAATTAAAATTTTATTTCATTGTTAAAATTTATATTCTCTTGATTGAAAGGGTACTTTCCTTACCTTTCACTGGATTTCCTTCAGAAAGGCCAGAATTTTCTCTTTTCTAAAAGCCTTTTTTTTCAAGTTTGTATAATTCAGAGTTTTTTTTAGAAATGTTTATAATTTCACAAGAAAAAAATTAAAAAAATGCACCATAAAATCATTATAGGAAAAATTTCTAAAAGTTGTGCTTTTTTAAAAATAAAATTGAAATGTACTTTTGCTTCAGTTAGAACAAATTTAAAATTCAAATTGCACAATAATATTCTTTTTCTATAATAAATTAAGTCCTTGCAAAGAGTCACTACCTTCAAAAAGTTAGTCCTTTTTTTTCAATTTAATGAACTTCGGTGGCCATTTATATAAAGAAAAAATTCTTAATTATCAATATAATATAAGTTCTTGCATCATCATCATTACACTATACTCACATATAAACCAAAAAAAATCCAAAAATAATTTTATCAAGAAACAGTTTAACCCCAAGTAGGTAAATATTACAATTACAGACATAGTACAGGCTAAAAACCAAAAAAAAATCTTAAATTTTTCCAAACAGAAAACTTCGAAGTCCTCAAATTTTCTAGAGCTCCCTGTAAAAAAGTTTTTACAATCTCAAATTTCATAAAGGGAAGAGGGAGAATAGTTTCAAATAATGAAAAAAAATTAACAAAATATATAAGCAGTAAAACAAATTAGAAGATTAATACAACACAAACAAAAAGAAACAAGCTTCTCCCAAAATTCAATTTTTATAACTCTAAATGACAAGTCCTAAAACTGCAAATTCGTAAATTAAATTATATTTTCGAAAAATGTAATGCAATTTTGTTTAGTAATGCACATCAAATCATGATAAAAATAGAATGTAGTGAAGTATAAACATTTATTTATCAGATGCAAAAGGATTGCAAGTCGTTCAAAAGAGATCGCAGCAGATCGCGTTTAGTGAATTTCTACAATTTTAAGGTTTTCATGAATGAAAAAATTCTTAAAAGAGTGCCATTCGGAAATTGCATACGTCAGATGCAAACGAAATTTAGTTAAAACCATCTCAATTTTCGTGCGATATCCCCGTTTGAGGAAAATCGCAAATATTCGAACAAAAGGGATAAAAAATAAAAAGATCACTATTTTGCTGAGGCGAAGATTGATTCTAGGGATGGGTTCTTTCAAAAAAGGGGAGGAAAATTCCACCGGCAATTTGAGAAGCGAAGAGGATCACAATTAGGGGCGTTAATGTTTTGACAGGAGTCATTCACTTTCCTTTATTGAAACATACCTTCTTTCAAACAGGCAGTTTTTGGATTGATGCATTGTGAATTCCGGCCGATTGGGGTACCAAGATAATCTTACAGACCTACGTTTTTGCGGAAAAATATTTTTTAAAACTACGGAGCGCAAAGAAGATACTGAAAACAGGAAGGACACATTTTTCACTTCTAAAAAGGGCAGGGCGCATCGGCACTTGCTAAAAAAAAAAGGGGGGGGGGGGCAGGGCGCGCCGCCCTTTGAAAAACGAATAACAGGAACACTAACTTATTGGCTTAGACAGTATATTGAAGATTCATAACAGTCAAGTCTAATAAATCACATTTTACTTATTAAAAAATAGCATAGAGTGAAATTCTAATGCTATAGAGTACAAACTTTTATTTTAAATGAAAAAAAAATCACGACAAAAAACAAATATTTTGCAGTACAAAGCATTTTAAAATACTAGAATTCACACAATATCCTCAGCACTATTTAAATATTCTAATTTATAAATTGAAAAATTTCTAAAGTCCCGATTTTTGACAAAATTGGCATAACTAATTGAATCTTAAAATAGTTTTAAATTTTTTTTAATAAATTAAAACTCAAAATCGCCTTTCAAAACCAGAAAAAATGGCTTTAAATATAATGCAAAACAACTTTTTTGTCTTTAAAGTAGGAAAAAACGTAGGTCTAAAATACCGATTTATAGCAAAATAAAAGAAAATGTAATAAATAAATGTTTGGTGCAGACTTTGCATCTTGCTTTGTGTCTATCGTCTGTTATTGGTTCGATCCAGAATTTATATTCGTCGTTGTTCAACAAAAGTTTATTAAACACACATTTTCCAGGCATTTTTAGTGCCACTTAAAATAAATCGACACAAAATTAATAGGCATATAAGAATTTTTCGAAAAAGCACGTGGGCGAATATCGAGGGTAAATCGGCGAATTGAATTATGAAATTGTCCTTTTGTTAGTGTTTTTCCGAATGCCGGAAATAAGAAAACTTTTAACATGACGTCAGTCAAAGGGAGGAGACAACTCTGCGCGAAAGAGAAGCGCAATCGCCCAAAACAGATTTTTTTTAGTTTCGTTTTTCACGGGAGTTTGCTACTGGAAAAAAAAATTCAAGTACTTTTCAAGGACCTCGCGCATTTTTCGCAATTTTCAAGTACTTTTCCGGGGCCCCGTGTTCGCCAAATTAAATTCAAGAACTTTTCAAGTACTTTTCAAGGACCGTGGGAACCCTGGTATAGAATTATTAATTTATTACACTCTTTAACTGACTTGATCAATTATTTCAAGCAATAATTGGTATTTTATGAAATAACTTAATTGTAACATATATTAATTATTTATGTTGTGTTCGTTATTCATTAATTATTGTACGCATTAATATAATTCCACTATCCATAGCTAAAAATTGTTCATTCCCGGTTGTACTTAAAAATAAAATAAATGAAAGTTAGGGATTAAACCATACGTTTTATCATGTAGAGAACACTTACTTTCATTCATGCATGAAGCGTATAAATTTTTGGCGCTTATCGTGGCATTGCTGTCTTCTTCTGTGTCTGGTTCCTCTAGAAGTTCTACAATAAACAATATTATACACAGCTTAATACTCTATTCGGGATAAAAAAATAAAAGTCTACAAAAAAAGAATGAGCAGAAACGTCAATTTAGAAAAGCATAAAAGCAAACAAAATAATGTATTTAGGGGTGCAACGATCAGGTTAATAGAGCTCATTAAAAACAAAAGAAAACATTTATGAAGATCGCAAAATAAAAAAAAATTACTTTATAATATGACCGTTACCAGCGGTTTCACACACGCTGAAAAAATACACTTTAATTTAAAAACGTCAGAAAAATCATACGAAATAAATGTTTTACTTTTATAATTTGAAGGGAGTACGGGTTACTGTGAAAGTTAATTATGTGGCGCTGTTTGGCGAAATATATTATTGTTGCCAATAATAATGGCCTAAGGCTGAGTCCGCATTGAACATTCAATCAACAACAACTTCTTCTAAATGAATATTTACATTTTTTTTTTCTTCTAAAGATAAAATATCTGCTACATTTTACTTCCGAATCGCAATAGTTTGTCAAAATTCAGTGGACTATCATTTTAAGGGAGTGGGGGTTTAATAAGTAATTAATTAGGTATTTTTTTAATGACCATTTGTTGTTTCTTTGGTGGTTTGATTAAAGTTCTAGGCTCCTTCTTATGCAGGCGTGCTCAAATTTTTTCTATTCAAGGATCCATTCCAAAGGTTGGTTGTTTAAATACACTTGAAGTTATTATTAAACATCCACTTCAATGAGCAATAATGTAAATATTTTTCGTCGCTAAGCTTCAATTGTCTGATGCGATTTTAAAGTTTCAAGTATACATTCAATGTTTAACTGAAGACTAACTACATTGCATAAGTGACTTTCCCCTTCATTTTTGTACATTTGTATTTTTTATTAAATTTATTTTCATTTTTATAATTATATAAGTTAAGGTAAATGTATATATGAACTTAAAAAAATTACAAAAAATTTAAACTCTTATCGTTTCATAATACATTTAAGATAATATTGATTTAGATTTTATCTAGTAAATATACTACCATAAATAAAATTATAAAAGCATTTTAAGTAATGTTAAATCCTTCCAACAGGCATGTACATTTTTTGGTTTTGTACTTTATATATTTAAAATTGAGACGAATAAGTATTTTAGTGTGTTTTTAAATACTTAATTTCATTGATTACCTCTGAGTTTGGTCTTGAGTTCGTCTTTCATGAGTGAGAAGGTGTCATAGTAGGACCTATCACTGGGCAACTCGTGATGCTGGGCCCACTTCCCGCACGAGAACTGATAAAAATCGTCGCACGGGGACACCTCTGCGTCCATGTTCTTGAGAAGGGCGGCAGCTGAAACACAACAGATGTTCTACCATCAGGACACACGTGGCGCGAATGGATCACAACAGCCAGCGTTTCCCAACCCGTTGTCCGCGGACCATTGTTCGTCCCAGGAGAGGTCCGAAATGGTCAGTGCAGCTTTATGTTCTATTACATTTTTTATTAATAAAAAAAGGATATTGTCTGTAAATTTTCCCTTTAATAACCAAATATTAATTGAAAGTCAAGATTCGTATATACAAGAAACAAAAATTGGATCCCAATTTTAATTCTTTCATACGTTTGCTTGAATTATCATTAGAATCAGAAACGAGTTTGATGTATTTTGTTGAAGAAAGTATTGTTTTTCTTTCTAAAAGTCACCATTGCTAGTTTACTTTATGGATGAAAATAGCATTTTTGAAAAGAAAAATGCAAACGGAATTCTTCAATTTGTACCTTGGAAGGAGTGTTACTTGGTGAACAATAGTCAAGTCCAAATACTGACTTACTATAAATATCAATATGTCTTATAATAAATACAACTGACACATATTTTTAATAATTTGACCTTGAAAACTCTGATTCTTTTAATTTTTAAATTCATTTACAAAATCAATGTCAATGCCAAGTTATTTTTAGTACCTATATTTTTTTTGTAATAATAAATGTAGTGGTTCGTGACTTGTTGAATATTAAACTCGGTGGTCGACTTGTCGAATATTATATTAAAATGGGTGGTCCGCGACTTGTCGAATATTAAACTCGGTGGTTCGCGACATGTCGAATATTAAAATGAGTGGTCCGCGACTTGTCGAATATTAAAGTGGGTGGTCTGCAACTTGTCGAATATTAAACTTGGTGATCGACTTGTCGAATATTATAATAAAATGAGTGGTCCGCGACTTGTCGAATATTAAACTCGGTGGTCGACTTGTCGAATATTATATTAAAATGGGTGGTTCGCGACTTGTAGAATATTAAACTCGGTGGTCCGCGATATGTCGAATATTAAAATGAGTGGTCCGCGACTTCTCGAATATTAAGCTCGGCGATTCATGGCTTATTGAGTTTTAGACTCGATGGTTCGCGGCCATTTAGTGTTCGGGAGCCACTGGACTACAGCAAAAGACACTCGCTGGAATCCCTAATCAGAGACACATTATAATGTCGCCAAGAGAAAGTGAAAATGTGTGCGTGACGCTGGGGCATGATTTGTTTCGCGAAAGCTTATTTCTGATGGGGTTGGCGATGTTATTAATGTCCACGGAGAGCGAGTGCGTATTTGTCGGGAAGTGGGGTGTTACTTATCTGGGAGGTTTTGGGTTGAGTGCGTCAAAGGGTTGAGTTCGTTGCGCGTTAAGTGGGGGAATTTCGTTTTGGAGTTGTTGTGTTGTTGATGAAAGAAATGGGTGGTTTTCTATTTTAATACGAAAAGAATGCTTTACGATGAAATCTGCATATGAAAGGTCCAGGGGAAGAACAATGACCATCCATCCGGAGTGGTTTTGCAGAAAACGATAAACAATTGTTCATTTCTCATTGATACAAACACACACATCATTATGTTTTTTGTTACGACGGATTCTCATCTTATTTCGCAACTTTCTACACTGAAAGTACAGCCTCTTAGCTAACAAAAGGTGTTGATTGATTAATTGTAACAATAAAATAATCTTTTTATAATTGTAACAATACATAATCTTTTTATTAGAATGAAAAACCGACTTTAAGAAAAATGCGCTAAAAATTAAATAATAATTTTTAAATTTACGAACGAGTTGAGAAAATTGAATTATTTAGTATCAGTTTTATACTTTTTACAACTTTTTGAAATTGGCGCCAAGATGTAGGTTTGTTTTTGTAAATTGACACCCGACTTAAAAAAGTTGTAATAAGTTTAAAATTGATATTCAAATTTTTCAAGTTGTTCGTAAAATCAAAAAAAAAATTACTCTTTAGCGCATTTTTTTTAAGTAGGTTATCCTTTTTTATAAAAGGATTATTTTATTCTCTTTTCAGTCTTTAATTCAGCGAGGGGCTTATATATTGTATTTTTTTCGTTTTTTATGCATTGAATTTAGGAATAATTTATTGTTTTACCTACTAACAACCATTGCATAAATATTTGGCCAATTAATGTTTATTTTTCCCATTTAAGGAAGACAGTATCGACTGATTGAAAATTAATCAATTAATGGAAATGTCAGTTTTGTTTATCCACTTCTAATTAAAAGCTATTGAACCACGTTTAAGTTAACTACACAAACAATCCAGACGTCGTTTTTCGTATTTACCTAATGAGAGTTTCAAACCGAAATTAGTATTCATTCTTTATACTACAGCCGTCTATACACTCTTATTCTAAATACCCTTTTAGGAATTATAATTATAAACTTCAGAGAATGCTTAAGAACTCAGTAGATATTCAAATGAAAAAATCATCGTATTACCTGCTTGCACGCAAGTTTCTGTGAGACAGATGTGGGAACATGAAGTATTTTGGCAACTTTCCGTGTCTTTTACGCAGTCGAAAACTGAAAAAGAGTTTTCAAATAAGATTTTTTTTTTTGTGAAAAATAAGGCGACATTTTTCGATTATAAAACAATATTTTACATAATTATCTTTATTAAAAATATAAATTCTTTGTAAACTACAATATGAATTATACAATAATAATTATACATAAATGTTAGAAAACAAGTGATATAGTTGGGCATCTTTGAAATGAATGATTTTTTTTTTCATATATTTTGTAAAAGCGTAATTTGCAAAATGGCTAAATACAAAATATTATCAAAATATGCGAAAAATGGGTAAAGGGGAATTGAATTTTTTTTTAAAATTAAATGTTAAATTAAGCATTGTTTTAAACTTACGTTTTTATCTCGTTCCTTTTAAAAAATATACTTCGTTCAGTGGAGTGCATTTTAGCAAAAAATTACATTTCTGGGTGATTTATTTCCAAGTCCAGCAGCCGATTTGTTTGACTATATAAAAAAAACACTTGTGATAGTTTGATGCATGAAAACTTCTATATAAAAACCATAAAAATCAAATTATTTACCAATATTCCTGGGTAAATCTAAAAGAGATTAATCGAACAGCGTTAAAAACTCTTGCGTTTTAAAGTTTCTTTTGATTTTGTCACCTTTACTTGATATAAATGCGGATTTATGTAAACTTTCCCTAAGAGGGATAAAAAGTTGGTTTAATATGCAGAAAAATCCTTATTTAAGAAAAGAAAACAACAATTCAAAGAGTTGTTCAAAAGATAATAATTCATTAATCTATAAACAATTTAATGATATTTTTTTTCCAAAAGTACATAAACTTAAAATATGCTATTAAACAAATAGCGAGTGGGGTGGCGGGTAACAAAGAGTGATTGCATGGATACCGTACCGTTCCGCCTACCTCGCAGAAGCGGGGGGTTGTTTTGGCTGTAGAGGAGTACCACCGAGATGGCGCAGAGCAGGCACACGGCCAGCAGCAGGAATAGGAGGATGCGCTCGGGGACGGTCCTGGGCCTCCAACTGTAGGACCTGTGCGGGTTAGAAGAGTTGTAATTAACAAAAAAATCGATTCACCTAAAAAAATAATCAATGTGAGAACTTAAATAATAAAAAGGAAAATATTACTATTTAACTAGCTGAAGTACCCGGGGCGTTGCCCGAGCTTTACGCAGTGTTGGCCGATTTCTGCACTGTGTCGCCACTTTGGTAAGAACTCATTTATGCTTTAAGGAGTGGGAAGGAGGATAGTTTTTAAATAAAATTTAGACAGTGACCTTCCTCTTGTTTTGAAAGTCAGGTGTGCAAAATTTCATCAAGCTCAGAATAAAACTGTAGATTACTATAAAAAACAAAAGCCACAGACACTCTTACAAATACAAATATTGACAACCAACAACAGGCTCAAGGCCCAACAAGGTTGGTCCAGCTAGTACCTCCTAACTATCTTTCAATGAATATCTAACTTCTTAAAATCCGTTACTCTTGTACAATGAACAATATTCACTGGCAAATTGTTCTATTTGTCTATTACCCTATTATAAAAATAGTGTTTTCTGCCTTCCCGATTAAAAGGGGAGTTGTTTAATTTAAACTTCCATGACCTTTCGTTCTGTCATTCATATTAAAATATAAACCCTCCACATCTCCTTGTTTGATAAATTTGAATAGTTGAATCAAATCTCCCCTAACCCTTCTCTCTTCTAAAATATACATATTCAAATTTCTTAATCTATCTCCATAATTCATTGAAAACTCTTGGACCATTTTAGTAGCCCTGTGCTAAATTTTCTCAAACAATTCAATATCTTTTTAAGATATGGTGGCCGAAACTGTACAACATACTTAAGATGTGGCCTCACCAAACCTCTGCACAATGTCAAGGTTATGTCCTTATATTTTAATGAAATACTTTTCCTGATGCACCCCAACATTCTATTATTTTTTATATAGAAAGATTGATCATTAAATGAAGCGTTCAGATCTACAGTGGATCAAGTCCAAAAGTATAAAAAAAAATATTTGTTGCGGATTAATACTTGTTAATGGTATATACTTTAAGAGCCATAGTGAACCAAGTTAAGAACCCTGCTATTGGTATTTTCTAACAGATGGCATTATTATCCTCTAAATCACTTTAGGATTCAACTAGAGTTAATAAACTTTTACCTTGATTATCTCAAATCTATAACTAATGGACTTGATCAACATTAGCTCTAAACGCCTCAAATATAGACACATTCAAGGACAAATGTTGACAGTCGTGCAATATATTGTTTGTTTACGGGAGCATGGACGAAAAATACGAATCCATTATTTAGGAACTGAATATTTTAATTAACAATATATTAAACAAATAAAGTTTCTTTTATTGGCCAGTGGATGGCCTATGTTGGAATTTTCGACTCATAATCGGTAGGTTGATGGTTCGTATATAGTCTTTGCGATCGGAGGGTTGTAAGGTGCACTCTTGGTCGTCCGTGAAAAACGGCAGCCATATATAGGGGACTGTAGCACTTTAAATCTGTTGTGGTTCATTATTTTCACGTCTATGTAAGGTTTAACGGATTCCAGATTAGATCCTAGTCATCTAACCATGGATAAAAAATACGAGGCTATGTTCCTAAGTCGTTTCTTAAGGGTAGTTTCCGAACCAATAACCCATTTTATAGCTAATGCAACCAACCAATAACCTTTCTTCGTATTAATTAATTTTAATTTATTTAATTTTGAAATAAATAAGTGGGAACAGGTATTTCAACTCCAGTTGAGCTTTTAGCTTTACGATTAAAATAACAGCCATAAAAATTGAAAATCGCATCTTCGAAACGATTCACTTTCTACCAAATTCAAATTAAATACGTCTATTAAAATCACGAAATTCGATTAAAGAACTACGAACAAAATTTAAACCAATAACTCCATTTATACTGCCCATACATTTTACAACCGTATTGAAAACAAATTGTTTATTATGCACATGCATATTAACAACAGAAACTTATCAACACACGAGTCAGTCTTCTCTGCCATGCCTCTACCCAATCCCTTATTCACAGTTTCCGAGACAAGGAGTTCTGCTCAAGGGAACGGACATTCCAGGCCATTAATAATGTCCCCAGAATTTTTGATAAGATAGCGCTCCCTCCATTGTGTTGAGGGACTCCTCTTTATCTTCGGCTTCAGACTTGCCGGCAATCATTAATTTACCATTCTTCTGGGGGTTTTAATATACGTCCAGAGACGCGTCTGCTTAAATCTCTGATTATTGGGTCATTAAGTTCCGGGACATTCTTCTGTTTGGGGATGATGTATTGGCCGGAAAATGTCCGCGCGTGTATTAATTCCGGACAGATTTTGGGAAAATTTTACTTTTTTTTTTTAAATTGATAGGTGGTTTTAATTGATTTCATGTTGTAAAATAAAGTTAATTATAAAATCTCATATTTGACGAAACAGACCCTTGTTATATGCTTTGATTAAATATTTCTCTAAACAAATTGGGGGGGGGGGGGGGGGGCTCCAAATGAAAGCGTTTTTTCGAATTTTTATTTTTCTTGACCAAAATCTGGATTTCCATAAAAAAAAAAAATCTACAGGATATAACTACGAGAAAATCACACTTTATCTCATTAAAAATAACAAAATAGGTACATAAGATTGAAAAGTTATGTTTATTTAAATAAAAAAAAGATAGAAAATATTTATAGTTATAAATTCTCTCAGTCAAAACTATATTTTTCTTTTCAACTCTTCAAGCTATGAACTTTTTCAAACAGGTACAGCCGCGGAAAAAAAAAACGAACCACCGATGATTAATTCGTTAGTTTTTATAGTAGAGCTAAACTTAATATACCATTTTGTAGGGAATAAAGTCTACTATACATTGATATACAAAAAATTTGCATAGGGGACTATCTTCATACTCGAATCCGCACCAACTTTAAAATTTTCAATAGCAACACCTACTTTTGATAGCGCAGAAATGTTCCCCGCCCTCAAAATAATCTAAATACAAATTTTGGTTAATTTCCTACATTTATATGCAGAGATATTAGACAATATGTATCGATCTTATTTGAGGGGCTACTTCCACAGTGAACAAAGTATTAGTGAGACTTCGAAATAAAGTACGCTGGTAGAAAAGTCGTAGTTAGTCGTGGTTCTTCTTTTTCCATGGTCATTCATTCCCCCACTCCCGTATACCCTTCGCCTCTATATAAGAATTTAGAATATTATGCCAACGCGATCACAGCGCTTTTAATTCTCAAAATTAGTAGATTTCTGTTAAGTTCTGCAGATTTTAAATTCGTGTATGACCCCTTAAATGATCATTTGATGCACATTATAATATTGCCAAAAAACTACAAAGAGGAAAATCATGAAATTTTAGATATGCATATAAAACGCTTTTCTGAATCCATCCCTATCAAAATATAGCATGGTTGCTATTCATAAATTTTATGAATATTAATATCCTAATTTAAATAAAATTTAAAAATATACATATAAGTAATGAAAGTTAGTGTATTTTATTTGGATTTTTTAGAAGTAACACAGATAAAAAATATCAGCTTAATAAAATTATTATTTCGAAAGATATGATTAAAAGTTTAAGAAATTCATTTAACATTACGAGTTCTAAACTTTCGATATTCATAACTAAAAAACTACTTAACCAAATGACTTGCAAATTGATATTCAACGATAAATTTTGTCGTAAATTTTAAATATTGAATCAAAATTGGGTGTTGCTATTGGAAATTTTAAAGTTGGTGCGGATTTTAATATGAAGATAGTCCCCTATGCAAATTTTTTGTATATCAATGTATAGTAGACTTTATTTCCTACAAAATGGTATATTAAGTTTAGTTCTACTATAAAAACTAACGAAATAATCATCGGTGGTTCGTTTTTTTTTTCCGCGGCTGTACATTATTTGAAGAACTATACTTAATTAACGAATATAAGTATATTTATTTTATTAATACTTAGTAGTAAATTTATACTTTATTAATTAAAAAATTGAATTACCAATATCAATGGAAAAAATACACATAATATTATACACCAACGTACCTAATAGAATTTTAGCGACAAAAGTTGCATATGGCCATGTGTCAAATGAACGCATTTTTTAACATGCCTAAAAAAAGACTGATATAATATGTAGTCCCTTTTTTTAAATAAATAAGCTCTAAATACTACTGATTCATCTTAGTTAACACTTTTGACTTAAAATTAACCTTCATGTCAAACTTCATTTTCATACTTGTTGAAGTCGGAATTTCCCTATGATATTTTCACCATTTTAACATTGTTTCATATTTATTCATTTGCTGAACATTTCTAATAATTTGGCGACATTTTTATTCATTTCGCGACATTTTGGCGGTTTATTGGCGATATTTACTCATCAGCCAATCAGAATGCATCCTTTATTTCTTCTTCAGGGTGGCAACAACGTTCTGAAAAAAAGTTCCCCGATATTTCCATGATGGTGTCACAAAAATTTCCTGATTTGACTAATACATTAAGAAATGTTACAATACATGCTTTTTATAGAAACAAAGTATCCACCCTACAATGATCCAATAAATATAAATGAAAATAAATATAAATGAAAAATTATAAGTAATACTTATTGTCAGTTAAAAATAATAATTTATGGATACAACACAAATTATACAATCGCAGCAGGTATAATAGTAATTAAATAGCAGGTATAATAGTAATTTTTATTTTATATTTTCCAAAATAATAATTTTACAAATATATACATACTTTATATAATATTTTAAGATTAGTGTGAATTCGAAAATTTTAAATGAGATGATATGTTTTATTCAATTGAAAACGTTATTAAAAAAAATATGCTTTTCGCGGATTTTTCTTAAACTCTATAATTTGGGTCTACAAACACTACATTTAATAAAATCAAACTGCAATGCACCAAGCAATACAATCCATCACAATGTTGTGTTAGTGAAGTATACTAATTTCGATTAATATTAAGGTGATTATCAAAAAATTTTATTGCATTTGTAGTGTAAAAAGCTTTAATTATGTTTAAATCTATAAGGTTAATCCTAAGTAAATAAGGATAACAATAATACTTAATGTAAATAAAGTTATAAACCTTATACTTTCTAAACTTTTTAAATCGTGGTTTTAAACTTTTAAATTATTTGTTAATTGTCTTCCATTAAATTAGGGCATATTAAAATAATACTATCGTATAACATCTTTGTTACAAATTTCCTATTTATTTTTGGTCCTATCTGTACTGTATTTTTGTTGATATAGATAAGAAAACATAAACCTAATTTTACACAAATAAATTTGAATTGTGTTTTAACAATCCTTTACTGTGTCAAAATTAAAAAGGTGGGATTTATGTGACATATGTCGAACTCAACAGCTTAACTTACCCTCAAAACCTTCTGCATTTTTCAATTTGGACAGAGCCCCGTCAAATGCGGACCGGAACCTATCAGTCGAGTCCTGTGCCTAACAATTTAATTTAAGATTCCTCCAAGCTATCTGCGTAATATAGTTAACTCGTAAGACCCGCGATCAGATCTTGCTACCCCATTATTCTGAGCACATTTCA
Source organism: Troglohyphantes excavatus (assembly GCA_963932185.1). NCBI lineage: Eukaryota > Metazoa > Arthropoda > Arachnida > Araneae > Linyphiidae > Troglohyphantes > Troglohyphantes excavatus. The sequence continues at coordinate 34,318,506 of OZ010666.1, read as the reverse complement.
CATTTTCCATTAACTCTGTTTCGCCTCCGAGCACAAACCTCCTTCCACCTTCCCGCCTTTTAGCGCCTTCAAGTGAGAGATTTAGCGCTTCTCGAAAATTGGATTTTCCTCAGAAATTTACTTTCCTAACTCCCCTCCACCTCCTATAAACACTTACCTGGACGTATTTGTCTCCCTGCGCATGGCAACGGTTACAACATCAGTCGCTGTTTTAGTTGTCATGGCAACCTGCAATAGATATATAAGTATTAAAACGGAAATAAAACTCCTTAAAAGCTCATTTTCTGTTTTGTTTCTCAATAATAAATCATTACACTTTTTTAAAGTATATGTTGAGGCAGGCACGTATATATAGATTTTTCATGGGAGGGGTTCAGTGACTGAGCAACGGATTTCTTTAAGTTACTTATACCCCCCCCCTCAACAAGAGTTGAAGGGTCCTCTCCTAAATCAACACCTCCCCCCACCCCCACATTTTTTTTTAAAAACTTACAACTTTTTTAAGAGTAAACAGGAATACGTTGACAGGTAAATACCGTAACAACAACAGTTTTCATTTATATTTCATAAAATTGTTAACAATATCAGTCATTACTTATTTTTATAATTAGTAAATACCACTCCTTAATTATGAAATAAATTTAGAGAACAAATTTATATTTCGAGAATCATTGTTTAGAATAATAAACGGTTTTGAAGCATATTGTGTATACGGCCCCGTTTGACGATCTTTTCCTTTTGTCGCCAAAACTCAAATGCTAGAAAATTAACCCGATGATGTCTTTTGAAGCTTAGTTTGAGCTAAACATTGCCTCAAAACAAGTTTTTGAAGCTTTTTGAAAAATGTTTTCCGGGGCACGATCCCCGGAAAATATCAACTTTACAAGAAGTATAATACAAAAGTAAAATTTTTCTAGTTTTTTAAAATATTTTTACAGTAATTCGATTTTTAAATTTTTTTCTTCTTGACTTACAATGAGAGGGGTTTGAACCCCCTGAACCCCTTACCTACGTGCCTGTGTTGAGGCATAGGTTATTCTCAAGAAAGTTCTAAACGTTATTGATGAAATGAATATTTTAATCAGAAAAAAAATGAATGCGAATTGCAATACAACGACGAGGGTTAAAGACTTTTCATATACTTTTTGTGTTATTTATTTAATAGTTTTATATATAATTAATGGAATCAAATGCGTGACGTCACTTGCATAATAAGTAACGTCACGCGCATGTAATCTAAGCAGTATTCATCTGACCACATGGTTATTCACCAATCACAGAGGCAAAATAGACCCTTTCTTCTCAAACATGTAATCTCGACACCAAGCCATGAGATTGTTTTAAAAGTAAATATCTTTTTCAAAAAACGATAACCAGGATATGCATAAATTTCAAATTATATATTTGCACTTTACACTTACACGTTATAAAAAACATATTCAATTTTCTTTAAATTACATATAAACACAATCTACATAGGTTTTATATGCTTCATCAAACTAAGTGGACTCTATATTACAATATTAAGAATAAACACCAAATGATATTACTCAGAAATCGCAGAAAAATAATAATAAAAATATTTTTAACAGTATACTTGCCAATTTCAAATATTTTATATTGTGCATTCCAAATGCTTTTTAACATGATATTCAAAGAAGCAAAAATTACAATGGCGATTTTGGAAAGACAGAATTATGAGTTCCAACAGGAAGCAAATGGCTGTCAACAGTTGAATTGTGAACAGCAAAGTCTTTTCCAGTCTAGTTCGCTAAGTTAATTTCACTGATTAGCGTTCTCTGTTTGAATTTTAAAAAAAAGTTCTAATGGTGCGTGACGCAGCATATTTTCTTGATTCCGTTAATTTTCACTGTTTGGTGATTAATTTGGTCTTTTGAGTCATAAATTTTTATCAACTTAATACCTTAATTTGATTAGATTTAATCAACTTTTTATTTTAATTTTCTGATTATTTTGTTTTTAGTTTTCATAGCAACGGAGGAAAATTCTTTTTGGAAAAAATTTTGAGTTCTGTTTATAAATTTCTTTCTAATAATAAATTTATACACCTTTATAAAAACTTTACGTTTGGGAAAAATTAACATTTTAAACAAATAAACATTAAAAAAAAAACATTAACTCAATTAACATTTCCTCAAAAGATATCTTTAGTTATGTTGAAAATCGTTGCAAATCAAATACAAATGACTAAAAATAAGCTCAAGGCCCAACAAGGTTGGTCCATCAGCTAGTATCTCCTAACTATTCTCCAATATGTATATCTAACTTCTTAAAATCTTTATCCCTGCACATATTCACTGGCAAGTTGTTCTATGTGTCCATTATCTTATTATAGAAATAGTGTTTTCTCCCTTCCCTATTGAAATGTAATTTGTTAAATTTAAACTCATGACCTATCGCTCTATCACTCATATTAAAATATAAACTTTTGTTATTTAAAAAAACTTAATAAAATCATCAAAATGTTAATGGGTCATTATCAAAAAAAAAATTATTTCCTCCATAGTTGTAAATGTACTATTTAGTACATGCTGTAGCACTTTATACTAGAATTTAATACTTTCTATTGGAGTAGAAATTTTTCACTTGTTTAAAACTTATATATATGTTAATGCTTCTACATAGATGTAATTACCTTACCAAATTATCTTTGAATGTACCACAGTTTAGTACAGGCAGTATTGCTATTGTATATTAGCCTTATATTTATTGTACATTCAAGTTAGAAAAGATTAAATATTCAAAATATATAATTTACATTTTTGTTTAAGTCAGCGTTCTTAGAGTTAAACAACCGAGATTCGAAAGAAAATTTAAATTATAAAGATGATTTAAATGGAAAATTCGTGGATTTCCATAGAAAGATTCTTTAAATTTATTTTTTCATTTCAGAATGATAATTACCTAGCGTTCAGTGAGCAACATCAAACTAATTATTCATAGAAAAATAAATTAGTTGGTGGATGCTCATAAAATATACATAAAATGTTACACTGGAATGATGAAGTGGTAGTCCAATCTGGAAAAATATTTATAAGACCGGCAATTTAAATAAACTTAATTTCATTTGAAAGTTCAATAGGGGGTGAATATACTTTTTGTAAGCAAAAGTTTTGTTGTTCTGTTTTAAAAAAAATCGAATACGTTAAGTTGGTTTGGTTAATTAACGTCAAACTGCACAGTGGGCTATTGGCGACAGTTCGGAGCCTATCTCGAAGGAAAGACCCTGGAACGATGCCTAGTATTTTTGAACCTTGGTCAGATGACGAGGACAACACCTCAGCTGGCACCTGACCAAACCTCAATAGGCGTCAGGACATTGGACACCGATCAGATTTATTGTGCATAAGTGTCGTATACCAGTATAATTTGTTGGATGTTCTGGATGTCTTTCTAGTATATTTGTAGCGAAGCTGGCAACCCTCCGATTGCAGGATCACTACTTTTTGTTTACTTTTTTTTGTCAAGTCCGCAGCAAGTGCTCGAACTAGCAATCCTCTGATTACCAGCTGAACATATTTATCCACTGGGCAACTGGAGGTCCGCAAATACCTTAATAACTATCGCAATTATCGAAAATAGGTAAATGTTAACATATTTCAATGCTAAAAATGTGTTTAATATGAATTCAACTAAATTGTGTTATGGCATCCATAATTTTATTTTTGTCATATATCATTGCTCACAAGACTATTTATATTTTTTCTAGGATATGATGGGGTAAAATGGGTAATGGAGTAAATGATGTATTTCGAAATTAAATATTAAAGTGCACATTTTGTGTGTGTTAACATTATGTTTTTATCTAGTTCTTTTTTTAAAAAAATTACTTTGTTTTATAAAATACATTTTAGAAAAAAATATACATTTCTGGAGGATTTAATTCAAGTCCAACTGTTGATTTGTTTGAGCATACAAAAAAAACTTCTGATAGTTTGCTGCAAGAAAATTCTATATGTAAACTAAAAAAGTAGAATTATTTACCAATATTACTCGGTTTAGAAGAAACTCCTTTTAATACATTCTAGTGAAAAAATTATAAAAGGCATTTTTATTTTATATTGCTTTTTTTTAATGATTTGCAAAGTAGCAAAAATGAATAATCGAATTATTAATGCTAAGGAATACGAAATATGTAGAAATATAACAATCTTCGAAAAAATTTTAATATTTAAAAAAATATATCAATTTTGAAACTTATAAATGACAAAAACTAAGTACAATATATTGAATAATGTTTATATGTTAATTTAAACACCTGATTTTTAAACACATTTTCAAAAAGAACACAATTTCATAGCAAAATGTTGTTGGAATAGTAACAATTTCGTTGGAACGGTTTGAACATAAACAGAAAGTTTTAAGTAGATTAAAAAATCGCTGTAGATCAAATAAAAAATAACGTAAATACAGTATAGATTTATGAATCAATATATACAAATTATACTGACAGGTGTTCTGTTTCAAAAATAATGAATAATTAAAAAATCGATTTAAATGCGAAATAAAAGTTGGCTTTTAAGAAAGACTTACAAAAAAAAAAAGTCCCGTAATAAGGAAATATACTGAGTTTTTAAAAGATTCTGATTATTATTTGTTCTGTTTTATTCAAGTTACTAATTTGTCTAAAAAATTCATTTTAATATTTTTATATGAAAAATTCCATGATTCCAAAATAAACCATTTTACCTCGTTTAGCAATATAAGTAGGTTACCACAGAAAAATAATTACAAATATTTATATACTCAGAATTAAATAAATATAAAGGATTGTGTTGCAAATGAAAAAGTGAACATTTTTGTAAGACAATTGTAGGTTTAGAATTTTTACAACGATAAATCGGACTTTGAACGTAAAAAAAATGTGTTTAATACCCATTTTCCATCCCGCTACCCGACTTATCTAAAAAGAAATATTTTAAGTTATCAGGTTCAAAAATTGGAGCGTATTAATTCTAAACTAAAATTAATACTATTTCAGATCTCGTACTGATTCAGCGTTTACAAAAGTTTATTCAGTTTCGATATACTCATTTTCAAGTTGTTATTATTATAATATTTTTTCTCTTGATAAAAATTTATTAATGCTATCAAAACGGCATTAATATTTTTTTTGTTTACAAATTACGACAAGTTTCATTTTTTGAAACACAAAGCACTTTAGAAAAAATATTTGGTATGAAAAGCTAACTTTCGAATTTTCGTCTAAATCTAATATACAGTTACGATAAATTTTTGAATAAAACTTATTAATTAGTCCATTAATATGCCTTGAAACAATTTCAAAATCCTTTAACTGTAATTAGACAAAACTTCAACTCACTATAATTTCATATTTATTTGAAAAAAAATAATCAAAAAGATGTTAATCGTTAAAATTGTTAAGAGCTTACACAACTAACTTCAACTATTAAATACAAAAAGTAAAAAAGAAAATGACATATTATTTACTTACCTTGCAATTATATAATAATACATAATTCACTATTCGATAACAGTTTAAGAAACAACACAGAATTTTGAAATAACATTAATATCAATTGAAGCAATACAATTTAATATTGATATGGAATTAGCAAACACTTTATTTCATAACATTCATTCCAAATGCTTCCAAAACAACTTAGTTGCAGACGAATAAGAAAAACGGTAAAATTTTCGAAAACGAAAGATAATCAGACGATTTTTTTTTTAATTATTTATTTAACGCGAATAAAACATTTCTTCACTTAAATAAAAAAAGCTGTAAAATAAAAATCGCTACTGCTTATTTATTATAAACCTTTTTTTAAAATTATGGCCACTATTATGTACAAGTAATAATATGCATTTAAAAATCCTTTTTTGTTAATTCTTTTTTTTTTTTAAATAAAACTCGTTTGCTATAGAATTTGAATTTTCACAGGAGACTGAGTTTTTAAAAAATATCCTTCAGTTTCGTAATGCTTGTTTTTATTTTTTTCCCGTTTTTCTCGACATGAAACACGTAAGCTGAAATTTACTATTTTTAAAGTCGAATAAATTTCTTTAAATACAGTAATTCTTGTGCAACTTTAAACAATGAATTTGTGTTTTACATATTTTAAAATGATATAAATCATAATAAGTGTTTACCAACCATTGGGCTTTCGTCAGTAGTGTTAAACTAAATTAAATTATTAAATACCACTGACATAAAATACTATAGATAAAAAACGGTTGCAGATAAAAAAAAATATTTAACTTCCTTACAATATGCTACTCGCTAAGACAAATATTATTTTGTAGCCATTTTGTCAACGGTCATTTGTTCAGCCATTTTGTCAACGGTCATTTGTTCAGCCATTTTGTCAACGGTCACTTGTTCCATTTTTCATTTGTCCCTATGCCTTTTGAGAAACGAGATGACCATATGACCAACGAAACTATGATTTTTATTTTTCGTTGCCAGTTTAAATCAATCCTACAATTTATAATATTTTATATAAATTTATATAAAATATAATGCAGAGCAATTAATTAATCATGAAACAAATAGTCTTGAAAAATAATTGTAGAAAAAAATATTGTATGAAATACAAGGTTAAAATATAATTTGTATAGTTTTCCTTAATTAAACCCCAATTTGTTGCAAAATTCGTTTTAATTAAATGTTGAATCTGCAAAAAAATATTTTGACAATTTATGGGGTTTTTTGTGAACCGTCCATGAAAGGATTTCTTTCATTATATGACCTATTCAAATTATGATTTTCAATTAGTTGGGTGAAAAGGGAATGGAAATTCCAACTACCTGAAAAACTTTTTTTACATATCCCAAACAAATTTAATATGCCAGACGAAAGTCCCAGTGAATAGGGTTTTTTATTGAACGCTGTGATGTTATTCATTAACATTTTAATTACATCGAAATCTAAAATTAAAAAATAGTTTCTACGCTTTTTCCATAAAATGGGTTAAAATTTATTCAAACGTAAGGGAATTTTCCATCTTGTTGAAAAGTTTAAGAGAACACAGTACCCAAAAAATTGTAAAAATATCGATTTTTTTTAAAAAATTATTATTTGCTAAAATTATATTTTAGAATATTCTAATTTTTTGTTTGTAAAATTCTAGAACTGAATCTATGTTTTTTTAATGAGTTATTTGAGATTTTATGCTGGATGTTTTTCAAGAAACGAAAACTTTAAAACGATTTTTCTCGGTATTAGGTTTTTCTTGATATTAAGTATTTTGCAACGCTAAGGCTTTTTTTATTATTAATTATTATTATTAATATGGTAATGTATAATTTTTTTAACCATATTGTAAAATATGTGTATAATATAAATTGACATGCGAATTAGTTCTATGAATAGTAGTTTATTTTTAATTACTAAAGTAAAACAATTTCAGTTTTAAGAACATTGTATGTATTATTTTGAATAACTATTTACATAAAATCACATACATGTATTATGTAAATTTTTAATTCCAACTTTTCAAAGGATCTAAGGAAAAAGTTTAGATGAAAATATATAAATATTTTTTTAAAAAACTTAGCATTTAATAGAAAATTAAGTTTAAAAAATACAAACAATTATGAAATTTTTGTGTAAAATACTGTTTTTTTGTAAAGTTTTAATTTTTTTAATACAAAAATATTTTTTTTAATTAAAAATAAAACTTTATGTGTTTCTGTAACATGTACAAGCGATATAAATTAGCTATCTTATTCCTTTAGGTTTTATTTGTCAAAGTTGTAGAGATAATTCCCGTATACCCATCCTCAGGAGAAAGTTTAGTTCGTGAATGGTTTTATAATGGTGTGTTGAATGGTTCGTTAATGGTTTTGGAAAAAGACGGCATACAAACTTCATGTGTAGGCTGTTACATGTACGTACAAGCAACATAACTACTGACCCTTTTTATTTAAATTTTTATTGCGAGCCAAAAGGTGTAAAGATAACTCTTGTACACCCTGTATTACTAATTTAAATAAATTACAGTAACTTCCGCGTATCGCGATGTTCATATTTGCGATGTTTGATATTTGATCGTTATATCCGGAAATCGTTATATCCGAGTCACAAAGAATATCGCTTAATAAGAAAGTATATAACTCATACATACATGACAGTTGCATATAGATATATTGTATGTACTGTATAATGATTTTATCGGCTACATATACTAGTTAGATAAAGTTAGTTATATAAACTGCTATTTTTGATGAGGAGGTCAGTAATTTTTGTTTGTTTAGATTTTACATGGTAATAGGAAATTTCCATAACATTTCGTAATATTGCTAACAATGAAGAAGAACCGGGGATATCTTCACAAATTTCGGGCTTTCTTGTTCACGTGCTATTCGCCTGACGCTTGTTTGTTGCGCAAACGGCCATCCCTTCCTCTTTCTTCATCGTTATAAGCGGGTTTTATTAGCATAAGAGAGGGAAACTTAATCGTTACATGCGTATTATCGTTATAACCGGCATCGTAATATCAGGAAAAATTAACATGGGCTGCTATAGAAATCCAAACTTTCTTTGCATTTTACATTGTTATATCCTGCGTATCGTTATATCCGGCATCGTTATAAACGGATTTTACTGTATAACATATTCTTATATTAGATATTTTTAAGAAATTAGTAGTAACCGAAACCTATATAAAACTCGATCATCCTTTACCACAACAATAACTTTAAGTGACTGTCGATCGAAAGAGCCAGCAAGTCCTTGTTGTTGACCAACGCAAGAAAAATCCGAACAAAGAGAGCTTCCGCGCATTATGAAGGGGAGAAATTTAACCAGGATTTATGATGTTGTGTTTCTTGAAGGAAACTTGAGAGCTCAGAGAATAACTTGTACTATAAAACCAAAGTTTCTTGCCTCATTTGCTTCTTCTTCTCTGTTTTTATGGCGAATCGATTCTCGCCTTTTCGACGTTTTAAGGGCTTTCTGCCTCGTAACTTTTAGGGAAGTTGCGATAACTTGTGTACTCTGGGGGAGCCTTTGCTTTAATTACATTAAACGCTCAGGAATGGGCTTGGTTTTAGGAGTATTTTTTTGTATTTCAAACTTTTGTAAAGTACGTATATTGTTAAGTAAAGGACTGTTACATAATTTTACAAGGGCTGATTATTTTTACTTTATATTTGAGGAGCGTACATGCAAAACTAAACATTTAATATATATATATATATATATATGAGATAAACATTGAATTTTATATATATATAAAAAAAAGAATGATCTCTGCACTTTCCGAATTGTGAAAAAACTTAATATGTTCGCAAGTATATTTTCAAAATTCGAAATATATAACTTCCTCTAAAGTATTTTTTCGCAATTTCCAACAACTAAAATTTTTAAAATTTTACCCTGATATTTGACCCCTAAGGTACTAATTTTACGATTTTGAAATTTGTTCGAAATGTTCGAAAAAATCAATCGTTTTGATAGTCATGGAATTTCAGCGTCAAAACGGATCACCCTGAAAGCATTTCTATCCTGGGGCCCTAGCATCATCTCGGCGGAATCGTTCCACGTTGGAATCGATCTCACAGGAAGTGACGTTTGACAATATCAATCCCAAGAGTGAGATCTTACGCGGCTCGTGGTTGGTTGTGGTATTGACTCTTGGGATTGTATTGTGGAATCGTTTTGCGGTGGTTTTGGTCAATTGGTTGGATTTACGTCGCATTACACCTGCAAATTGGGCCATTGGGACTGTTCTAGGTCTATCTCGAAGGAAAGACCAGGGAACGATGCCTCGTATTTTTGAACCATGGTCAGATGACGAGGATGTGCAGTGGTAGTTCTGATGAATAAAAACATTCTTTTATAATTTACAAGTGAAAAAAAATACAATATTACACATTAGATAGTAAAATATAATTTTTTATAAATATATAATGCAATTATAGTTTTTTATAAATATCTATAGCAAAAAAATTGTTATTTATCGTTTATATATTTAGATATTAATAAACTAAGAAATGTCTTCTGCTAGACAGTTTTGTATGGTTACCCTAGTCAATTTTTTTTGGGGGTTTTTTCCTGGGTCTCCGTGGCCGAGCGGTTAAATGCGTCAGCTGGGAATTCGAATATTCCTGGTTCGAACCTTAGCGATGGACATGACAAAGAAAAGTAAAAAGTAGTGATCTTGTGATCGTAGGATTGCCAGCTTCATTACAAAATACTAGAAAAGTCGTCTAGAACATCCTTAAAAATTAACGGCGTGTATACGGGACTGGTGCACGATAAATCTGATCGGGATCCAAAGTTTCGACATCTATTGAAGGCGTTCAGGTGTTTCCTCGTCATCTGACCACGTTCTAAAATAGCGAGGTGCATGTATGAATGTGTATGTGTTCCCAGGTCTTTCCTTCGAGATAGACCCCGAACCGTCGCCAATAGCCCACTGTTTAGCTCTAGTGCGACGTTAATTAACAAAAAAAAAAACCAAAAAATCCTTCGGTTTTGGCGGAATGGTTGGTTGTTTAAAAAATACGTAATTTAATTATACGTACTATAATGACTCATTTGTTTTTATATATATACACGCCTGGCAACGACAGGTTTAAATACTAGTAAATGCATATAATTTCTTAATTTTAGAGTGCACATGTCATATAAATGTAATTATTGTTACCTCAATTCTTTGAGATATATAGGTTTTAATGTTAAACAACCATGATGTTTTTTTTTAAATACAAGTTATTATTCTTCATCTTTACGACACAGATACGCCGTAAGTAGTTTTGATTGCTTTTAATAAAGTAAGAATAGAAAGTAACAACATAAGCAATTTAAAATAGACTATAAGCTTCAAATAAAAATTTCGTTTAGAAGTTACTAAAAATTTTCGAAATGTTACTAATAAAACACATTTAAAATATTAAACGGATGTAATTATAATTATTTCATGAACATTTATAAACCATGCAAAAGTGGCCATTAAAACGATGAAGAATTTTGTATTTTTAAAGTTAAAAAATGTAACTACATTCATTAGTATTTTAAATAAGGTAATGACATAAATGAAATGGAGCAAACATTTATGTTGCATTCCATTATTAAAACAAAAAGTTTCTGAATTATATCTGAATTTTCGAATTGTATTAATCATTTTCTTCGACCATGTACTTACTTCCACAAAAACGTTACTTAGACTAATCGAGTAAAAAAATCCTCATGTCTAATAGTTTCCGATGCATTGTATTCTCAAGTTACAAGAAAATTATATCAGGAAATAACTAAGTAGAAAAAGGAAATTAGAAATTGATAAAAAAGTTATTTTGTACTAAATATTATTTGAAAATATGTTCGAATAAAATAAATACGTGAAACACTAAAAGAAAGTGTTTTTTCTTTTAATCGCATTACTATCCTCAGATAGCTAACTCTTCATTCGATATCATAGCAGAAACCTTTCTCTTTTATAGTGAGCGTATTTTTCTAATCCCAATGCATCAATTGAATTCAAAGTCCGTATTTAGATGTTTTTAATTGTCTTTACGATGGAAATGGGAAACTTCTCATTCTTAGAGAAAGTTTAAAAATACTTTGACAGCAATTTGAAACCAAATCTTTATTAATTTTCGATCGATACCTAAAATCCGAAAATCAACAGTAGCAATCTAACGTTTCTAATTCATGGAATCAACTAAACTCTTCCAATTGCTTATAGAGAAAATATAATTATGTTAAAAAGTATTATTCTTAAAAGTTTTAAAACCCTTTTATCAACTCGTAGGGACTTCGAAACATGTAGAAACCTTGATAAAACATCTTAATTGATATTAGAAAAATCTTGGTTGCTGATTTCGTAATAAAATATAACTCTTGACAAAATTCAATTGCATTAAAAAAATATCTCATTTATTTTTAATAAAATTGAACATCCATTTAAAATAAGGTTTCTTTTAGAAACCTTAAATCAGTCATAAAAGAATAATATTTCCCATTTTCTTCTTCCGAAAATTTCATAACAAAAAAATTCTAATTTTTCATAATTATTTTGAGTGAACTGTTGCCGAATCTAAGATATTTAGATTATAAAAAGTTATATAAACGGTTGAACATTTTTAAATCTCAGTAATTTTTGTTGTTGATATAATGAAAAGTTTCGAAAGATATGCGCTGTTAATTAATTAAAGAAATTGTCGTTAAATTAAAGCAATTCATTCGCACTCAACATTTATTTTTTATTATTTAACCTTTTTTTTTATCAGCTTTGTTGAAGTTAAGAAAACTTTAAACAGTGCTTTAGTACGATATACGAGCAACATTAAAATTTCGAGTATTATACACGAGATCGTTGTTTATGCAAGTTTGTTTTATATTTAAAACCTTCTTTCTTCGTATTTATTTTTAAAACAGTATTTCATAATTCCCTCCGGGGTTTAGAAAGGCTTTAAGTTTAAATAACTATGACGAAATACAGCAAAAAATGTTTCATACAACAATTGAGAATTTAACGTTTGTAAAAGTTTTATAAGTTTTCGATTTGTGCATCCTTGGCGACGCGGTAAATTAAGTTCTAGTCATACTTTTCTCAACATGTCATAATCAATGCTATCTCCATCACAACAGCATCATTCCCTATGATCTTAAAACAAGTTCTAGTCATACTTTTCTCAACATGTCATGATCAATGCTATCTCCATCACAACAGCATCATTCCCTATGATCTTAAACCAAGTTCTAGTCATACTTTTCTCAACATGTCATAATCAATGCTATCTCCATCACAACAGCATCATTCCCTATGATCTTAAACCAAGTTCTAGTCATACTTTTCTCAACATGTCATAATCAATGCTATCTCCATCACAACAGCATCATGCCCTATGATCTTAAACCAAGTTCTAGTCATACTTTTCTCAACATGTCATAATCAATGCTATCTCCATCACAACAGCATCATTCCCTATGATCTTAAACCAAGTTCTAGTCATACTTTTCTCAATGTGTCATAATCAATGCTATCTCCATCACAACAGCATCATTCCCTATGATCTTAAACCAAGTTCTAGTCATACTTTTCTCAACATGTCATGATCAATGCTATCTCCATCACAACAGCATCATTCCCTATGATCTTAAACCAAGTTCTAGTCATACTTTTCTCAACATGTCATAATCAATGCTATCTCCATCACAACAGCATCATTCCCTATGATCTTAAACCAAGTTCTAGTCATACTTTTCTCAACATGTCATAATCAATGCTATCTCCATCACAACAGCATCATTCCCTATGATTTTAAACCAAGTTCTAGTCATACTTTTCTCAACATGTCATAATCAATGCTATCTCCATCACAACAGCATCATTCCCTATGATCTTAAACCAAGTTCTAGTCATACTTTTCTCAACATGTCATAATCAATGCTATCTTTATCACAACAGCATCATTCCCTATGATCTTAAACCAAGTTCTAGTCATACTTTTCTCAACATGTCATAATCAATGCTATCTCCATCACAACAGCATCATTCCCTATGATCTTAAACCAAGTTCTAGTCATACTTTTCTCAACATGTCATAATCAATGCTATCTCCATCACAACAGCATCATTCCCTATGATCTTAAACAAGTTCTAGTCATACTTTTCTCAACATGTCATAATCAATGCTATCTCCATCACAACAGCATCATTCCCTATGATTTTAAACCAAGTTCTAGTCATACTTTTCTCAACATGTCATGATCAATGCTATGTCCATTACAACAGCATCCTCTCGTATGATCTTTCCTTGCAAATTCTGTTAAGTTATTTTTATTCACTCTTTTTTGCTTTTACCGAGTACAATAAATATTGTCATCTAATGAAGTTTATAACTAAAAACTTTAAGGGAATATTTATAAATAGTGTCACGGAACTTTTTGTTGTATTCATCATAGTTTTTGAGCTATACATCTCCCGAACCGTGGAGAGAATATTATGAAACACCCTGCGCATTCCACAGGACCTAAAAACATTTCAAATACAAATACAAATATTGACGACCAACAACAGGCTCAAGGCCCAACAAGGTTGGTCCATCTAGTACCTCTTAACTATCCCCCAATGCATATCTAACTTCTTCTTAAAATCCGTTACTCCTTTACAATTAACAATATTCACTGGCAAGTTGTTCCATTTGTGTATTACCCTATTATAGAAATAGTGTTTTCTCCTTTCCCGATTAAAATGGGATTTGTTTAACTTAAACCCATGACCTCTCGTTCTATCACTCATATTAAAATCTAAACCCTCCACATCTCCTTGTTTGATAAATTTGAATAGTTGAATCAAATCTCCCCTAACCCTTCTCTCTTCCAGAGTATACATATTCAAATTTCTTAATCTATCTTCATAATTCATGCCTGAAAACCCTTGAACCATTTTAGTAGCCCTGTGCTGAATTTTCACTAACAATTCATAAAGGGAATTCTCTAACATTTCATAACAATTCGGAAAAGGATTTTTAAAATACTTTGCAATTAATTTAAGAAAATAAGTGGGAGCATTCCCAGCATAAAAGGGTAAGCGCTTACCTAAAAATGTCAAACTAAAAAAGTATCTTTCGTAGAAATATTAAAGGTATATATATTCTTGTTTAACATAAAAAAAAAGAATATATTTAAATACAGAGTAATCCCTTCTTATGTCGAAATGCTGTTTTAACCTTAACAAAACACTCCGGGCCTGGACGTCTCCATGGTTTTAATTTAGCTTAAAAATACTCGTCCTGCTTTTAATCTCAATACATGTTAGATTATAGATATAAAGTAAAAGTTTTTTCTTTTAGTTTTAGAGAAACTTCGTACTACAAATTGGACCAGTGGTTCCCAATAGGTGGTCCGCGAACCCACGGGGGTCCGCTGGTCGATGTTCGGAGATCTGCGGGGTCAAGGAAAAATGGTTAGAGTCACCCATTATAACTTTTCTGCAAAAGCGATATTGAAGGAAACTAATTGAATTTCCGTTAACTGTCAAAATTGACCAAAAAGAAATGGCCAAGAAAGCTTTTATGTATTTAATGCTAATTGGAACTTATGCTAATTGGGAACCGCTGATCCCTTTTTGCGCAACTTATTGATTTGAACAAGCCTTTACGGCCAACTGTAACATGCAAAACCAACTTGCAGTCAAACTTGGACGAGATTATGAACTACAAAGAAAGATTTCATGCATCCTGTATAGGTAAAAAAAATGACTACTACAATGTTTTTATGAGTTTAAGGAGTGTAAAATGTACAAGCAAGAGACTAAAGTATTTAAACTTCTGAATTATGGTATAATCTTTTGTATGTATTTGTTGGGTGAATTTCTGTTCGCATTCTTAGTAAAAGGCTGAGTAAAATTAACAGAAATTATAAAGCAAATTTCAGAATGTTTTTATTCCCTCCATTTCGGTGTTTAAACAAAATTGAATCGTATATATGTCCGGAAAACAGGGGACTTCCATCCGTGATCATATATGAAAAAGGAGTCATCGGTCCTATTTTAGTTTTAATTAGAGGTCCATGGCTTAATGCTAATTGGGAACCGCTGACTTGAACCATGCTAAAAATAGGACTACCAATTATTCGAACTCCAGTTATCAAGATAACAAACAAAGCGGATCGCCAATTATCCGCATCCAGATCGCTTTGAGAGAAAAAAAAGAAATTAACAAAATCCACAATATAAAAGTTTCTGTCAGTGAATGCTATTGTTTTGAATAGTCATTAAATTATATTACATACTAAAGCAAAAAAAATGTGTACTAAAAATAACCTTTTTTTCGTGAATTATCCAATTATCCGGATATTCGATTATCCAAATACAATCCCGATTGATACGGATAATTTGAGTTCTACTATACAATTCTCATGCCCCTTACATCAAAAAGCTGAATGCTTTTAGTCAAATAAAAGTCATTTTACCTAATGAGTTTGCACATGTAATAGAATCGTAAAATATAAACATTAACTATAATAATACAAAATAATAATAATAAATATAAACATTAGACAACTATTATAAATATATTAAATTTCCGTATGTCTCGTATAGTAAAAAGAAGCAAGAAAAACACTTCGTGCAGTGCACTGAAAATCGAAGCCCCATTTGTTGTACAGTAGAATACAAAACCGACTTAAAATATTTTTTTTATCGAATTAAGATTTCAAATAGTGACTAAAAGTTGCCTTTTAGATTTCGAAAACAAGAGTAAAAATTTCATTGCCCTAATATAGTATTTTAGAATGCCGCAAAGAACTTAAGAAATTGAAAACCCAGGTAAAACTTAGCTAAAAATAAAATATTCGCAGTAAATATATTTTTTGAAGCTTTTCACTCCTCTATTGCGAAATAATGCAAATAAAAACAAAGAAGTTTGACGAGATTTTTGTTTTAAAATCATTCTACACAAAATATTCCCGATATAAAAAGTATGAAAAACATACTTTAATCTCATAAAAATCTCTTTTTCCTCAAGAGCATACAGCATTGCAAAAAAAAAAACCATTAAGATGACAATTATATAATTATAAAAAAAACATTAAATTTCCATATGTAATATACCAAATAGATGCACGCAAAACATTAAGTGCATCGCACTGAAGATCCATCCCCAACCCCATGTGTTGCACAGCCAGCGCATCGCCACAAACAGGAAAAGCCCGACTTACCCCTTTGGTCGCTCGATCCTTTCTCAGGGCGCCCCCATAGCGGACAAAACTGGAAAACGGGAGTTCGCTGATTCTCGGGAGAACCTGGATTTCTGGGCATCGGGAGGCTCAACTGGTGGGCGCGAAGGGGGGCGGGAAAGAACTTACTTTTCTGTGGAGCTCTTCTCTGACAGGCTTTGGCAACTAGGTGGCGCGCGCATCCCACTTCCACCACTTTTGGTTTTTTTTTTGTTCTGATTTGTTTTTGACGCTCGGTGTAAGTGCTCGGGGGATTCAAATTAAGAGAGTTAATGAAAGGACTCGGCTTCGGGGCTTCGTAGTAATTACGCGAGGTATAAATTGTCTCTTCTGAGCTGCTGTGAGTGGAAGGGGGTGGGGGGGATTGCAGGTTGTGGGCGCTTGATTGGTCCCCGGGGTAGTAGTCTAAAGTTTTCGTTTAGGGATTGATTGGTTGGAGAGTAGTTTGTTTCAATTTGGACTTCGCAAGTGTGTTTGTGTTAACTCTTTGGACTAATCTTTTGGACTCGGATGGTGCATCTCGGCACCAAAATAACATGTTCTTTTCTTCCCTGTTCTTCAAATTGAACGAGTTTGTTTTGTTAATTAACGTCCCACTAGAGCTGCACATTTAGCTATTGGCGACGGCTCAAGGCAGTGCCATCGATATTTGGGGGGGGGGGCGTCATCCAAGAAATTTCCCCGTATTTAATGACTCGAAATTCTCAACTACTTAAAATTCATAACTCAATATAGTGCGGAAAATTCCCACTTCAAACTTATCGACATTTTTAATATTTTTATTCTATATATATTAGGTGATATTAACCCTTTGCACTCCACGAACACTTTGCGATTTGTGTTCTTTCTATGGAACAGTTATTCCTCTTTACGTTCTTTTCCACAGATTTTTTTATACTCATAAAAGGAAAAAATGCTAATCTGTTTGGTATTTGCAAGAGAACAAGTTGAAAAAAAGATTGATGTTCTAAACACAAGATCATGCTGTTCTCGTTTATTTTAAAGAGCAGGGAAACAAAAGAACTGGTCGTTATGTTGGCGCCTGAGAGGCGCCTTTGGAGTGCAAAGGGTTAAACAGTTCTCTCACAAGCATTGATTTGCTGCACCCACATTTCAACACAGGGTCCATTCCGAAATCTAACTTAAATGTTATAATACAAATTGGGCAATTTATAATCTCCCCTAGTGTTCATTTAGTAATAATATTAATTTTCTTCAGGCATAAATTTTCCCAACTCGGGGATTTTTAGAAGTTGAAATTCCCAACTTTTAGGGTTTCCAGTTTATTGTGGGGGGGGGGGGGGGGGTCGGGATCCCCCTTCCCTGTGCGACGAGCCTGGCTCGAGGCCTATCCCGAAGAAAAGGTACAGAAACAATGCCTCGTATTTTTGAACCATGGTCAGATGACTAAGACAACACCTGCGCTGGCACCCGACGCAACCTCAATAGGCGTCAGGACATTAACACCGGTGAGATTTATCGTGCATCAGTCCCGTATACACAACAGTATAATTTGTTAGATGTTCTGGGCGACTTTCTGGTATTTTTGTAGCTAAGCTGGCAACCCTCCGATCCCAAGATCACTACTTTTTTGCTTTTTTTTTTGTCATGTTCATCGCACGGGCTCGAACTGGCAATCCTCTGGTAGTTGAACGCCTTTACCCACTGGCCAACTAGAGGAGACTCAAATTGAACGAAAATTGCATGTTCTTAACACAATATCCTGCTATTCTCGTTTATTTTAAAGAACAGGAAAACAAAAGAACTGGTCGTTATGTTGGCGCCTGAGAGGCGCCTTCGGAGTGCAAAGTGTTAAATGTTGTTTTCAAGCAATTTCTAATTTATTGAAATCGGGAAATGTCAGCCCCTTCATCTGAAATATCCCTTTGGGGATAAAAACATTGCTTCCAAGTTTTATAGTTATTAATTTCAATTATTAAAATCAATTTCCTGGAAGTTTTTTAATTTTCCGACCGAATACCGTGTGCAGCCAAGAGCTACTACTCAACAGCGGTTCTAATTCCGAACAGAAAATAAAAATTTATTAACTCTAAATGAAATAAAAAAAATCTGCTTATATTCAATTAATTGATAATAGTTCGAATGCAAGTATCGATTTCTCTTCTTTAGGTGCTGTTGCCACTCTGCAGATTTATTTCGTGGATTAAAATTGAATTTTCGATAAGAAAATATGGACATATAATTCAATCAATGTCAGTTTTGAATATGTGTTACTTTTATGTCTTCCCTTGTTTCTAAATATACTGTTGCGCTCAAGCATATCAAAATTGGTAAACAATACGCAAATTCACATTATTTCGAGTACATCAGAAACATATATTTTTAATAATTTGAATAAAAGCTCTTAATAGTAATATAATTTAAGTTAAAAAAAACAGTGTAATATTTAATTACTAAATATTTTTTTCAAAATAAACACGTCATTCAATAATCGAGTTCTTGTTAGTGTATAAATTATATTCAGTATTTTTATTTAATTTACTTTTGTTAAAAGTTGATGGTTTAACTAAGCGGTATGTAGTCATGCAAAGGATGGGAAACACTGCTTTAAAGTAAACTACAGAATTGCCTTATTTTTTTCTTTTGAGTATAAGTTTCTCTTTAGTATAATTTATTTAAATAAATACATCGCATCAATCAGCAAACACTAAAGTTTTACTCTTAAAATGGGCTTTTCATCACACAATAATTACATTAGAAAAATAAATATTGACTTAATTCTTATTTATATTAGTACCTCACAACATTATATTAATAATAAAATATTTTCAGGAATATTTTACGATTTAAGTATCGTCATGAATTTAATATTAAAATAGGAATTAATTTACTTACTAAGATCGTATTTGCATTATTTCGTCAAGACTAAGCGAAACGTCAATTTTATGCACTTTTGAAGAAGGCGTAAAATTATGATTCCTTCAAAAGTTTAAAATTTAATTTATTTCTACTTAATCATTACGCAGCGAAGAAATTACTTTATTTAAATGTTCTCTTGTATTCGCTTCTAGGAACTGCAGAAGTCATGTTACCTTATTTATTTACTTTGCTAGTTTCCACGAAATTATCGTTTCCTTTTTTTTAAAAAAACCCAAAAAGTTGTTTATTTTAAAAAAAATAAAGACTTAAAAGTTTTTGTGAAGTTACGGGAAACACACGTCTAAATTCAACAAAAATATTTCTAATTTTAATTTCAATTTTCTGTATTAAGTATAGTAATTACTTAATAAAGAAATTAGTGTGTAGTTAATTAAAGAGCATTTATTCTTAATCAAAAACCCAATTGTTACATACAATTTGACACATTAAAAATTTCTGAACTCCGCCGTTAATGAAAATTAAATTTTTTTTTTAAAAAATGACCAAAAAATGTACTAAATATAAAGAATAATTTTTAGGGTTCTGAAAAACAGTAAATATTTCATTAATTTTATACTCTTTTACAACTTTTGGAAATCATCTGTATAATTTAAGTATATTTTTCTAAATTGGCACCGATTTCAAAAAGTTGTAATTAGTATTACAATAAAATTAATCATTTACATTTGTATCACTTGCTCCAAAAATTAAAAATTATTTAAAATTTTTAATGCATTTTTTTTCTTGAAGTTATTGTTATTTTTCTTTAAAAAAAGATAATTTTTAATTTTTCTCTTCTTCGCTTTTACACCCATATTTTTATGTTTAACTCTTTTCTTGTATTTCGCTTCTTTCAATTCCTTCAATTTTGGAACGGAAAATATAGTTTGAGATTATCCTTTTTAATAAATATCATATTAACAAAAAATATTGTAGTTTTTCCAAATTAAGACACTTTATTCTAACAACAAAATCGAAGGAAATAGTCGCAAATTCTGGTTAAATGTCTAACTGATATTCCAATTGTATTGAATGCAGGATAATCAAAAATTAACTGTATTTTTTTTTTAAATCGATACATTCTCTACAAACTATAATATCTGTGGCTTGGAACCAAAAGGATCGACGTCAATTTCATAAAACAATTTAAAATTACTTTGAATATATAAATTTTAAAATTCTAAATGAAATAGAAACCAATATCGTTGTTAGGCTTAACTCTAACCCTACCAATCAAACAATTCCGCGATTTCTGTAACACTGTAACAAGGCAAAGTCTCAAACATTGAATCAATTTTTCTGAAACTTTTTGATTATGACATTGGCTCTTCTTCCAAGCCGCAGATTTATTGTTTGACATTAGAAAGAAAATGCTTAAATAGAAGTTCGGTTAATTAAAATATTTAGATATACTGCGGCCAAAAGGGAAGATGGGCACTTTTGTGGGGACACTGAGATTTGTAATTGTCGAACGTCAATTAGATTTATTGCTTTAGTTAGATCCCATTATAATATTTATTTTCATACTAAAGGCACCCTTAAAGCTGAAAAATATAATTTTTGAAATTTTCACCTGTTTATATAAACGGGAATTCCACTGTTTAAAATAATACCTAACGTTCCAATGAACTGTATCGTCCGGTTGGCAACAACAATATCGTTATCGTATCGGCTAATGAAAAAGCGTTCGGGCTTCGTATATATATTTTGGTCTTCCACGATATCGTGTCACGGAAATCGTCACGATTTCCGTGTCGTTAAAAGACAAGGCCGTTAAGGCCCAAGACGGCACAAACAGCTGCTTGGGGTCAAGATTGAGAGGACGCCAAATTTTCGTGAAAAGTGAAAATATAAATGATATTAGTTTTGGAAATTTATAGACGGCAATCGACATTTCCTACATTTATACTTTTAAAAAATATATACATTCTATTAAACTATATGTTACAACTTAATGCTTTTTTTGTATTTATATTATTACACTATTTCTATCTAAATATTTTATAGAGGATATATAGCTATATATTTTTTTCATGACGAAAGCACTCGTAACGTTGCAAATCGCTGAATTATATCTTAGAATTATATCTGAATTATATATCTTTACTGAAACCAATATATATATTTTAATTCTTAAGGTTACTCCACCCAAAACGCATTAAGAAATATTTATTAAAATTTGGGCTCTAAAATCCTGTTTCCTTATGTCACAAAAGTTCCTTGAACCACCCCTGACCAGTACCTATTCTTTCCAGCAACGCCTTGCTTCGATACTCTTGTATGATAAAAATAATAATCTTTCTGGAGTTAGTGGGAAAACAAACTAACTTCCTGAACGACGTTTTTCCAATTGACAAACGTGTATATCCGTTCGAGTATCTCCAGTTTTTCCAGTAGTACACATAATATAAAAGTCGCTTAAAAAATCTCTTTTTTAATTTTTTTTTTTTTTTCAAATTTGAAACATTAGGAGGACTTTTGAAAACCTTCTCTATTAATTTGATTTAAAAAAAAAATATTTTGTAAAAAAGAATGTGTTGGAAATAAACCTACAGATTCGAAACTTCGCTTATCCGCCAGAGGGTTAAATTCAAGAACATAATGTTCTCTTGATGAACAGAGGGGGGGAATAACCAGATTTCGCCTTCTTGAGAGATGACCATAGATGACCAAAGAGTTAAAAACTCTTTTTCAAATCAATATTTTAATTCGATATATACATAGACCCCGAGAAATATTCCGCTTATTTTAATTTTAAATATAACTTACTTCGATAGAGACAAAAGTCATTAAAAGAGCCCATGAAGATGCATTTCCATCAACCTGGCAAAAGTGCCATCATTCACAAGTATTTCCTTCTCGTCTTATCAACGTGATAAAATCGTCCTCGCCTCTTTCTAGTCCCAAGTTTAGAATATCCGGTCTGCAGGGCTCATCCCGCCTTCCCCAAAGTGCGATATTATTCCCGGCAGGAGAGACGCAAACACTCTCCGGAAATCCTCCAGGATGGCCGATCACGGAATACATTCCTTCCACGACCATGACTCTGCAGGATGCAGTTCCTCCACACCAGTGAGTATTCCTCTATTATTATTATTCCCATTTATTGGGGTTGATTTCTTGTTTTGGATTACCTATAGCAAGTGGAATCGCAAATATTCAAAACGTGTTTTGTCATATTAACCCTCTGAGCAGTGCCGTCACACACATTTTTTTTTGGGGGGGGGGGGGGGTTGAAACAAGAAATTTACCAACTTAAAGATTCGACGATTCAAAATTCCCAACTTTACGGCGTAGGGTGTCACCTCAGGTGTCGTCCTCGTTATCTGACCATCGTTCTAAAATATGAGGCATTGTTCCCGGGTCTTTCCTTCGAGATGGGCCCCGAACCAACGCCAATAATTCGACGTGCAGCTGTAGTGCGACGTTAATTAACCAAACCAAACTTAAAGATTCGGAATTCCCAACTTGACAGTGCTAAAAGGTCCCAGTTCAAACTTATCGTTATTTTTCAACTTTTTTATAGATAAAGGAATATTAAATAATTTTCTCGAAATTATTGATTTGATGCACGCATGTTCCAATGCAGTGTCCAATTTCTAATATTCCCTCGCGGTGTCCCCCCCCCCCCCGCGGTGCGACGGGCCTGCCTGGTAATACACGCTGATCTCTAACTTCTGGGTTGGTAAAGGCAGTTCGTCGACCTGAAGCCTATTGCAGGTTAAAAAACTGTACCCCACTTCTATTTCTACCTCTATATTTCAAATGTTTATGCTAAAATATGCCAAATTGAAATGCTTTTGATTTTTTTTTTAAATTTTCCTCTGAATGCGAATTCTTTAAAATCCATTTTATCCAGTAATAAGTGGCCAAACAGCAAAAACTATATATTTGACGATGTACTAATTAATTCTATAAGTAGAAAATACGATATCTAAACACATTTAACATAGTCTGTGAACGCAATACGCCAATAACAGAATATAATAATACCATAACCAAAGTTGATATACAAGTTACTAATATAATGGGACGTCACAACAAAGTAATCGATAAAATTGTAATCCGCCTCCCTCCCCTCAAAAAAGGAGGGGGGGGGGGGAGTATTTATTCTATATGAATCTTTAGATCTTTTTGAAAACCGGCTGAAACGAGAATTCAAAATTATCTATGACAAAGTGTTTTTAGGCTCATTTAATATTGATATAAGTAAGGATAGCCGCGCTCTAGCAACAATTGTAATTCAATTTATAATGAAGTAAGCAATTAAAAAAAATCACACTTCAACTTTTATTTATTATTTAGTAGCTTTCAGCTCAGAGCAGGCAGGTTACCGATTTCGCAACCCCCACACTGAAGGTGAGATATCGCCAAATTCGAATTAACTTTTTTAATTCAAAATGGCTAAAGTGTTGATTATTTTCTAAAGCTGTTAGCCCGGTAGCGAACGAGAATTAAAAAGTTGCTGAAGGAACAGCTACTATTTGAGTTTTTCCATTTTTTTCCGTATTGTGGATTACTAAACATTTCCACTTATACTTCATGTTTAGGTTATACAAAAAAAAATTACGCTTCTAAACAACCAATTTTGTGACAACCCAGTAATTGCAAACAAGGAAGGTTGTTGGTATGTTATAAAAATCGAGTGAAACGCATCTTGACACACGGGTTTGGAGAAGAGTAATAACAAGTTACATAATCTTCCACGGGAGGTTTTTATGCAATAAAGCATAATTTAAAAATTGCAATAAACTAAAAATAGTTAGATTATTTGTATTATAACAATGATAGTAAGGTATGTTTTAAATTTCATAAAAAAAATCGAATTATTGCACTCCGTTTTCCGGATACAAAACGTGTATATCCGTTCAAATATCTCCAGTTTTTCCAGTAGTACACGTATATATAAAAATTAATAAATAAAATCTCTTTTTAGAAATAATTTTTAAATTGAAAGTATTAGGACGACTTTTGAAAATTTTCTCTACTCATGTAATTAAAAAAAAATTGTAAAAAAACTATCTTTCTAAAAAAAAGGAAAACCGACTTTAAGAAAAATGCGCTAAAAAGTAAAAAATAATTTTTAATTTCACGAATGAGTTAAAAAAATTGAATTATTGAATATCAATTTTATACGTAATACCCGCTAATTTATAATTAAATACCCGCTGTTTGGAATTAGCATAAAAAAAAAGAATTAAAGCCAAGAATGTGGTGTTGCCATGTACAGTCTACCGGGATTTTAACTCGGAACCTTTTGCTTGCTACGCCGATACTCTACTATTTGGGATAAAGTAATACTCAAGCAAGAACAGTTATATCGGGTATATAAAGTGCCAACCATACATGCAAATCTCTAATTTCTTTATTGAATTTTTAATTTTTTTTCAAAACCTTTCTCCCTCATATTTTGAATTTGAATTTCTCAATCCTCTATCAAGTGTAAATACCGTTGGAAGTACTTCGGTATCGGCAAGAAACCGATCCCGTCGGGAAGCTGCCAATTTTCGTACAGCCGCATCCGAATCTGCCAGCGGCACAGGTGCTGGAGTTCCTGAGGACCCAGGCACCTGACCTCCAGCTTTGGCAGAATCTTCTCCGAGGAAGCCTTCCTCACGATGTTCGGGATTGTCACGGACCTCTTTCTCACTCTCTGGTACGCCAGCAGAACGGAGATATGGACAGACTTCACGGCCCGCAGAAGCATGTCGGCCAGTTCCAGCACCATTAAGGTGGAATCCGATGGCTTCGTATCCAAACCCCCTGAAGCCCAGATGCCGAGCACGCCGGTCAGAAGTCTCCCGACGTTCTCGTCGTAAGGATCGGCCTTGGCGAACAGACCGTGCTGCAGCAAATTGGAGAATATATCTGGGGTCTTGAAGAACATCGAGCATGGTGGATGGAAGAGTAGGTCTGTGGAGCCCGAAGCTGTCTTTATCTTGCACCGGAGGATGCACTGTTCTGCGAATCGTTGGTGATCAAAGAGGATTTTCTTTTTGTTTGCGTGCCTCATGAAGTAATCGATGGGTTTGGTCTGTTGAATAAAATGACTTTCATGTAACTTCTAAACTAAATGCTTTATAAGGCATAGTTACAGGCAATCTACAACCGATTTATATTTTTTATCAGTTTTTAACTTTACTAAATTTTGTAAAATGACATAAGGGAACGTTAATTTATTACTTCGCACTACTTTTCAGCATTTTGTATACTCCCTCTCTAAAACGTCACGTCAAGATAAACTTTTACAGTTACTAATACAGTCAATAAAACTTCCGTTCTGTGAATTTTACTAAATACCCCATTAGAAAAATAGGGATTTTTATAAAAAGTGACTTAAATAAAAGTTTATTAAAGAAAAAACAAAATTTTTTCTACAAGGTTTTGCTACATCTTGCAACCACTAAGAGCCCCTCCGCTATGTCAAGCCACAGAAACGAACGTACCCCAATAATGTAGCAAAGATGGAATATACAGTGTTCATGGGAAGAACAATGACCACTGAGTGTGATTTGCAGAAAACCAAAAACATTTTCATGTCTCATAGACATGCACACCATTTCTAACCTTTTCCTTTTTTTTTTCTGCCGGACTTCATCATATTTTTTGTTTCACAACCTAGTGCAATAAAAGTACTGTCCTTTAGCTAATGCATGGCGTTGGGATTTCCATTTCAACTAAAAGTGGACCATTGCCGTTTTTCCCTCAAGACATACGTAAATGGCGATTTTTAGGTAGATTAATAGATGGCTAGGGGACTTCGCCCCCTACTCACTGACGCTTGTTAACCCCCGGGGGATTGCTACGTAATCTTCGTTGATAAGTTTCGCAAACCAATGCTTCCATTAACTCCATGTCTTTCATGCATTTTAGTTGAATTCAGCCCGTTTGACAGTTATTTTACTATAGTTAAAATTTTGAGATGTAGATGACGCCACGATGATTGTTCGTTTTTTTTTTAAAGCGTTATAAACTAATTAATTGCTTAATATTTTATAGTTTTGGCACATATACAGTTCACTCCTTTTCAAATGACACCTTGATCATAAAAATTGGTTACATAGTCACTGTGACAATATTCAGCCTCGACTATTAAACATATTGATTGTATTTAAAAAGTTTACACTGTAAAAACATAAATTAGTTGAATAATTTTAAATTTTATTTTAAAATAATGCCCACTGAGGGATAGCGAATACAGATTTCCAATTCATTACAAACATTTTTAGTGAGAAGCCTGTCTGTTAATTAAGTTTGTAAAGAGTCATGTTTTTTAAATGATTCTTTTTTCAAAGATCTGCTGACATATTTTTTTTAGTAGAAAAAAATAATTTTCAAATAATTTATAATTTAATAATTATTTAAGTCATAATTTTCCAACTGGATAGTAAAAAGCAAAGCTTTTGCAAATTCTAAGAATAAAAAAAAATCTTGCTTGTTGTTGAAAAATTGCCCATGTAATCTAAATGAACAAATATGTAAATTATAATAACAAAAAGAAGTTTGTACTTACTTCTCTTTGTTCTAATAATTCTTTTTTCCATGTTGATTTTAAAGTGTACTCCTCGTTCACTTCTTCTTCAGCAGTCCCAGACTTCGACTTATTTTTCTCTGAACTCAGCGGTTTTACAGGTTGCGACTTACAATCGAAGATTTTTCCCAAGTGGCCGTCTGTCTCATACAGAATAATAAGAAGGTCCGAGACGATATCAGAGTCCCCATAAGATATCCAGAAACATCTTTCCAGCAAATAATGGACTAGGCATCTATTGAATGCATAAATCCTATAAAAAATAATATACGTTTATGTAGAACACAGAATACGAGATGATAAAATAAACATAAATGCTTTTTAAAACTGTTATTGTAATGTATTTACTATAGTGATATGCTTGTGGTGGTCATTAAATATACACAATACAACTACTGGGGCTTGAGTATTACTTTAGCCCGACCGGTAGAGTATCAGAATATCAAGCGAAAGGTCAAATGCCAATGTAGCAAAGTACGGTCCTGGGTTCAAGCCCGGGAGATAGTACTTGCTACATTGGCAACCTCGGATGACAAACGCAATGCAACCTTCTGATCGACTCGTGGTGCCATCTGCAACCAAACACCACAACTTCACTTGCGACTCACTGCAAGCTTTAATCGTACCTCCGTCCGACTCACTGAGATAGGGGTTACTGTGGTGTTACTTAATATACCCGATACAACTGTTCGGGCTTGAGTATTACTTTAGCCCGACCGGTAGAGTATCAGAATATCCTGCCAAAGGTTCTGTGTTCAAATCCAGTAGACCGCTCTTTGCTACATACTCAAAATACTTTTTGAAAACTTAACGGTTAATCGATGTAATAGCAAAATCAATTTGAGTGTCAATCTGAAAAAATATTGTGGAATTTAATTTTGACACCTTGGCGGATTGCCCACTTATTTTTTACTTTTACCCATAAAGTAATGATACAAATAGAGGAATAAAAATGCTGATTGCCGTGTGTCCATCACTGAAACCACGTGATATGTGGAAATGACAATTCATTCATGCGCCAATATTACTTGACAGGCCTTGGCGACTTTCAGAACTAAACGAGATCGAAGTATTGCAATATGGTTTTGTGTTTAATTTCGTATTTAAATATCGTTTTTTTTGAACGAGTGGCACAATTTAAGGGAGTTTAACAAATATATTAAGGAGAATTTTCTTACTTTGTAGTTTTGAAATAATTGCATTACGTTTTTATGTAAAAAATTTACCATAAGCGAAGTTCTTTCAATTGTTATTTTGTATACTTCAATAAGAAAATATAAACAATAAAACCTGAGAAATATAAAGAGTTTGGCTTCTTCGAGTATTGAAAACAAATAAAATATTTTCGTTTCGTTAATGAAGAGGAAATATTTAGCGCATATTGTTTGAAAATAAGTAAATACGTACATATATGTTAAGAAGTTGAATACGGACAGAACTCCTTATCACCAAAAAAGAAGAAAGTGCGCCAAATTTGAAACTCCTGCAGATGTCTGAACGCCAAATGTGGCAGCGCTATAACCACGTGATGTTGGTTTTTCTTTTCAATGTTGACACCGCGGCCTTATAAGAGTCTGGTATTAAAGGCGCTCTCTATTTAATACTATTACAACTCTCTACTTTTACCCAAACATACAAAACAGTAAGCTTTAAAGATAATGTGCAAATTATTGGATAATGACTCTCCTTCATAAGAATGCTGTTAATTACTTGCTAAACCGAAATACCCCTACACTTCTTTACAAATGTACTTGTTCTTTTACTTTTGACTTATTTCCTGATCCATTTCTGTATCACTTTTCTTTTCCAATAACAATTTTATTATTTGCTATTCGTTTTATACTACGTATCATTCCCACGCGTTTGCACATTCCATTCATCTGAGTTATGTCTTCAAAACACTGGTTTCACATCCATATATGGTCAGTAGAATTCATGAGAACAGAAGTTTTCCGTCACGGTCAACCTCTCTTGTTCAGTCCTGCGATTTCACAGCATTCCAAACCTAACCAGCATTTATGTAGGACGCGTCTCTGCGTCCTCGGATTTTTAGTCGCTAACTG
Organism: Troglohyphantes excavatus; assembly: GCA_963932185.1. Taxonomy (NCBI): domain Eukaryota; kingdom Metazoa; phylum Arthropoda; class Arachnida; order Araneae; family Linyphiidae; genus Troglohyphantes; species Troglohyphantes excavatus. Next base: position 34,289,360 of record OZ010666.1, on the reverse strand, counting down.
TTTTGAAACTAACTAATAATACGGATCATGAACTTTATCACAGTTTAACATTGAAATGTAGTTGTCGCATATCAAAATAGCTGTTGACTAAAATTCCACGTTTAGAAGTAAATCTACAGTTTGAAGTATAAAATCAAAATAACAATACACATAATTGAAGTATAAAGTCATTTGAAGAATAAAGTAATTTGAAGTAACATTTTGAAGTATAAAGTAATTTGAAGTAACATTTTAAAGTATAAAGTAATTTAAAGTAACATTTTGAAGTATAAAGTAAAAATAGCAACACATCATAATATTAAAATCGATATTCTTAGGTTACTTTACTATATGACGGATTTTATTTTGCAATTAGAAAAATGATTAATGTGAATTCGTGACTAAATTTTGTCGCCAAACGTTGGCTTTCCGATTCAAATATCCAACCCAAATTAAATGCCTTCGTAAGTTAAATGTGTTTATTTTTCTTAGCATGCACTTTGGAAAAAATTGATTTAACTGCTGTGCAAAATTGTCTTGATAAGGAAAATAGCTTTCTAAAAATATCAAAGGTTAAAAATAAATAATAATTTAAAGTTTTTCTCTTGCATGCTGATATTTCCTACTTAATTTTCCATTTAAATTTTATTTATTGCATTTACCTTTCCTTCTCTTTATTGGTATTCCACCAACCATTACGAGATTTGATAAGTTGGCGCCATTTAGAATACTGCCTGTACATCTGTCTCAATGATAGCGGACTAATATACAGTCTGAGGTTCATCTGTGCACTTAGAAACAGTTCTTTCATCAAAAGTTCAGCTTTGTTCTGTTCTGTAGGCATGGCTTCTGTAAAGCTTAAAAGTGGATTCAACTAAATTTTGATTGATAGAAAAAAAACTAAATCGAAGGGAAATAATCTTTATGAAATTCTCAAAATAAAACTTTTAAATATCATGTAATGAAGCGAGATCGATAAACTACGAGAATCGTGACTTTTAATAAAACAAAAGTAACTCGCGAAATTATTATTTTTTAACGCACGAAAGTTTGTTTAACAAAACTTTAATATTAAGTTATACTTATAAATATCCGATAGAGCTGCGGTAGCGCGTGAGACCCTTCTTTTTTAGGAGTACCATTTTTGGAACTAAAATATTTAAACGTAAAGCGCCTTTGAAATGGAGTACTGACTAAATATATGGAGTATTAGCTGAAATACCCGTTCTACGCACGGGAAGGAAATACGTTACAAAATATATACAAATACAATATTTATAAAATAAATAATATTCTTAATTTGTCACCCATCAGGGGGAACCAAAGTGTTAAAAGTTTCAATTTGTAACGAAATTTTATTAGCAAGGTCCCACAAGAACTGCAAAGATTGATAATATGAAGAAGTTGGCTATATATGTGAATATACATACGGTACTCCCGCTGATAAACATCCGTATTTCAACCTTTAGTAACATCTCGGAGATTTAAAGATGAACAACTCTTATAATAATTAATAATCATCATCTCCGCGAAAAACTTTTATTAGACACATATGTCAATTATTTGTCGTTAAGTTTCACAAATTGGCCAGAATATAAGAAAAAAAACGAAAACGATTTTAAATGGTACACTTGTTAAATTCAAGATTTTCATATTTTTCCTTTGTACAATAAACCCTATCAATATGCGAAATTTCACGATTCTAGGACAAATAGAAGTGTTAAAAAATAACGTCCCGTAAAAAAATAGCAACCAATTTTTAAATGTTCCGCGTGCAAATTACAGACTTTCATTCAGATTGCTTTCTTCATATTTGTATGGTAAACCTTATTAATATGTGGAATTTCACGATTCTAAGTCAATCAGAAATTCACAGAAACATAACGTTCCATCAAAAAAATCCTAATCGATTTCTAAAGGTTCCACTTGAAAAATTCTAGATTTTCAGATTTTCCCCCCTTGTTTGTATAGTACCTTATCAGTTCGCAAAATGTTACGATTTTAAGGTATTACAAAATTATTTGGAATTTAATAATAAAATATCATTATGGAATAAGTTTTTGAGGTGGGATCATTAAAGTTAATATATTGAGAAATAATTGTTCTAAAAAAATCAGATCCTATTTTAAAGGACAATCATGGCTCAAGAAATTAGAAATGGACGGTAATCCATTAAATTTTTAATTAGTCTTACTAGGTAATTTAAACATGTTGGTGTTGGTAAAATGAAAATATAAGATTGAATTGATTAGAGAAATTTGAATTTTTAACAGACATATATTTCCTAAATTTAGTAATAGATTAAACAAAAGTCAAAATATGAGACCTATTTTCTATGTATTAGACACAGACGATTCCATTGTCAATTCAGCATGAATTTTCCAGGTTGACTAAAAAATTAAAAATGACCTTTTTTCTTATGTAGCAAACATTTAATTTCATATGTTCACTGTTCCGTACGACATTAAAATTTATAGAAAACGTAGATTAATTCTAAAATTGAACGAAATCGCTTCAAAGGTATTTTAAAAAATCGATGTCATTGATTGATTTTAAGATACATAGAAAATTAATTATTAAAAAAAATAATTTTAATGTAAATTGTTCAAAACAAGTACAAATCCAAAATGTATTCGGAAAATTAAAATATTTCTTTAAAAAAATGTACCACTTCTATTTTTTTGTGGACTTTTAAATTTGTTATCTCAATCGGACAGTCGTAAAACTATTGTTTACAAAAGGTCCTGGAAGAAATAAACGAAGGCTTAAAAAATGTTTTTAAACTTTTTCATCTTCAACAATGATTGACCTACAAGCCCTATGTTACGAAAAGAATTTCATAAGAAATAACTCATCGCTCATTTCCGTTGCATTTTATAAATATAAATATTTTATGATTGTTTTTAAATAAAAAAAAACACTAAGTTAAATGACAGAGCAGTCTGATTTGTAATTTTTTTTTTACTTATCTTTTCCCCACTACACTTCAGGTTTGCGAAAATTGTAAACGAGTTAGATAGTAATTATTCCAACATAAACATGATACTTTGCTGATTGCAGTGCAGAATATTTGAAACTGTGTAATTCTTTTGTAATAATCCATTAAATATTTTAAGCATTTAGTTTAAAATATTATCCTCGACATACTTGTTATTTATGAAAATTTTATACGTGTATTTTACGTCGGGAATATTAGCCCCCCCTCCCTTTCGGGGAAGACTAGCCCCACCGTCGGGCAATTCCTAGCATCACTACTGACATCTGTAGAGGCTTTTTACCCAGTGGATAAAGGCGTTCAGCTGGTAATCAGATGATTACTAGTTCGAGCCCGTGTGGTGGACTTGACAAAGAAAAGTAAACAGCAGTGATCTTGCGATCGGAGGATTGCCAGCTTCACTACAAAAATACTAGAAAGTCGTCCAGAACATCCAACAAATTATACTGGAGTACATACAAATTATATCAGACTTCACAAAAATGTTAAAATGCAGTGAACTTGTGATCGGAGAGTTTCCAGGTTCGCTGGGAAGTAACAATACGTCGTCAAAACTTGCCTCCAATTTCTACGGTGTGTATACGGGACTGGTGCGCGATAAATCTGATCGGGGTCCAATGTTCTGACGCCTATTGAGGTTGCGTCGGGTGCCAGCTCAGGTGTTGTGCTCGTCATCTAACCATGATCCAAAAATACGAGGCATCTTTCCTTCGAGATAGGCTCCGAACCGCCGCCAATAGCCCACTGTGCAGCTCTAGTGTGATATTTATTAACCAAACCCACACATGTAGAATTAACAATATTCACTTTTCAAGTTGTTCCATTTGTCAATTACCCTATTATAAAAATAGTGCTTTCTCCCTTCCTGATTAAAATGTATCTGTTCGATTTAAACATATGGCTTTTCGTTCTATATCACTTATATTAAAATTTAAGCTTTCAGCATCCCCATGTTTAATAAATATGAACAGTTGAATCAAATCTTCCATAACAATATTTTCTTCCAAACAACACACATTAAAATTTCTTAACCTATCTACATATTCATATTTAAAATACCTTGAACCACTTCAGTAGCCCTGTGCTGAACTTTCTCTAATAAATCAATGCCTTTTTTAAAGATATGGTGACCAAAACTGTACAGCATACTAAATATGAGGCCTTACCAAACCTCTGTACAATGGCAAGATTATATCGTCCTGAACAGTGGAAATGACATTCAAAATTATTGGAATTAGTGTAATTTAAAATGTTCTATTTCTGACAGACTATTATTGGAATTGTAAAACTGAGATTATGCTATATTTCTTTTGATTATGGCGCTTTTGGCTTCACGCAGCCGGGACTCTCGCAGTGTTTCACAACATAAAATAACGCTATATTATACAAATCAGTACGTTAATGCACGAATTTTGTTTCATCTTTTTGTCGTTAATTCGTCTATAAAATCGTTATAGGATACCTCGCAATGAATTGTATACTAAAAAGCGACACTTCTCAAATCCTTGCAATTCCACTATGGAGATTCAGTCTATGGAGATAAATGACATACCATCGTGTAGAGGAAGGCAAGACGTTTCGAACAGGCTGATTATTAACCCACCCTCTGACCTTTGTACCACGTGGAAGGGGAGTTTCGATCAACTGCAGTATACGATTCCGCCCCATAACTCCACGTGGAATCATCCTAAGGGGATAAATGACATACCATCCTGCAGAGGAAAGTGGGCCACATCAATATAGTTAGCCATTTATCCTTTCTCCGCTATGATCTCAGATGTATTCACTAACCAAACCTTGCGGTACAATGTGGCCTGTACCTACCCAAATTTTTTTGGTTATAAGAAATCAACAAATATAATAACAGTGTAAACTATTATTAAAAATGAAAACTATTTTCGTTTCAGACCCCAGCTAAAGTCCTTGACAGAAAACCATGCTCGTGCTTGCAGCAAGGGACAGAATGCAGGTGCAGCTCTGATGGGAATACCAAATACACAATTCGACTGGAGCCTTGGGCATACTACAAGACCATTGCATTTGGTTGCCTCCTTGGGAGTCTGCTACTGTGGCTGATGCTGTACATACCCCTGATTAGAAGCACTCTTAGTTAGGAAGGACACAAGAAGTGCTAACACTGTTTAAAAATTCTTTAGCCACAAAGACTTTATTTAGTTATCATATGTCTGCTAAGATATGAAAAAGATTCATGTATTTAGGACTTATTTTCTCTTAAATCCAAAGTAAACCCGAAAAGTTTCATTCTTGAAAATAGAGTTTTGGACTATAATGGTTTACCTTTTCTCATATATATAATCTTGAATTGATGTTTATAATAAGTTTTGTATTCTAATAAGATTGGGATATTCTTCCGGCATTTGTAATGGAATATTGATCTGTTTAGATAACTTTTTTCATTTTTTAGAATGTGTCATACCAAGTGCATAATTTATATAAAACCATTAATAACATGACTAAATTTAGTATAGTGTACCTTATTAAATATATTTATTAAATTTTCATAACTGACAGCATATGAACGGTCCAGGCAAAGAATGATGACCGTCCATCTGGATGAACTGCGCATAAAATGAAAAGCTAAGTTTTATCACACCATCTTATTTTTAACCAACTTCAACGTGCCAACTAATAACGCCAAAGTGGAGGTTACCAATTCAACAGGTTTTGTTTTTTTATTTAATGTATTTTTAACAATCATCGTTCTTGTTTCACAACCAGATATCATGATCTCTGTAACTTTATAACATTGTTTTAATTCGGTGCTGTGTTTTTTCCTGGGATCCTTCATTATGCATTCACCAATTTGGTATCCTTCATTAAAATGTCACCAAAAGGTTTATTTTAAAAATTGACCAAAATTTTATTTAATTGATGTAAAAAATAACAAGAGAAATAATGGTAAATAAGAAACATGATTTTTTTCAAAGCTTTTATTATTGCTTTTCTCTTCACATGCACACCTAAAAGTTTTGTTATAAAACATTTTTTTTTTTAAAAATCCTTTCATTCATGTTATTGAATGGAAGAAAGTCACACAACCTTTCGTATTGCATAAAAACTCTTTCATTGCGTAAAGCTCAACAGATAAATATTAAAATATAAAATAGGATAGAATTAAAATCTGGCTAAAATATAAATTACAGAACACAAAACAATTAAATATAGCTGCATAACTTTTTATAACATATAAGTAGAAGCCAAAAGCAACAAATGCTGAGCAGAAAATATGAATAAACCAAATGTTAATAAGGTTTATTGATTGCTAAATGATTTCAATGAAGTATTAAAAATGTTGCATGATAAGATAATTTTATTTGGGGAGACCCTTGAATTTTCTCCAAAATTTTTGTTAACAAATTAATGGAAACAAACAATTTAAAATATTTTAAATGAGATTGTATAGCACAATTTCACTGTAAAATAAGTAGTATATTTAAAAAAACTACAAAAATGTACTTATAAATTTGGACATTTTTGGTTTAAAGCTAAATTTCACGGGGATTTTAGTTTTGTTTAATGGTCAACTTAAACAACAACTAAATATTCAGCATGCCAAAAAATAATTTGATATATATGTGTAAATAAAAACACTTTTTTAACAATACAAAACAAGTATAAAAAAAGTGAAAAATTCGTATGCATAGAATTATTATTGGTATAATATTCAGATACTTAAATACCTTACTCTTAAAACACAACCTCAGAACTGAACTGTCAGTAATGTATTTCAGACAGCTTTTATAAAAACACTAATTCAAATAATATAAAATGCTTAAGTACATCAACACCTCAAAAGAAATGCATTTGTAAGATACATAAATAAAATAATTATTCAGATAAAACATATAATTTAGTGAAATTACAAACAAACACACATAACCCATAAAATTCAAGGCACATTTTGCAGTCTTAAGTATAAAATAGACATAATTAACAAGACTTTGATCATTATCAGCTACGATTTTAAACAAAGCATTTAGATTTAAAAAAATTTAAATAAAATCGCACTCGTTCAATCAATTTTTAAAAATATATACCCATAGTTTAAAATCAGTATAACTCAATTTCAAGTCAAGGTTTCAAACTTTAAAAGGAACTGTAAATGAGTCTGTCTTTTGGCGTATTTATGGATCCACAAACGATATCATGATGTAACGAGTTCCATTTGTCACGGGAAGACCCTCATGGTAGTGAGTTAGTCGCCCAGGATGCATGAGAGTCCAACCAAGTCTTAACTCAGTCGCATTGCAATTGTACCGTATGAAGCGGCAGCCACCGCCCTAGATACAAAACAGATAAACATTAAAAAACTGGGTTGCAACATTTAACAAATTGCTGTTGTCTTGAAATTGGAATATACATGAAAAAGAATTATTATTAATCAGTGTTCACTCTAGGCGTTTTTTGAAGGGCGTTCCGCCCTGCCCGTCCTTTTTTCATCTTAATTAGCGCCCTCATGCCCCTTTTTTAAAAATGCCGCCCTCTTTTGAAAAAATTCCGCCCCTCTTGCCCTTTTCAGTCAAGCACAAGCGACCTTGCATCCCTAACTGTCTTTAAAAAAAGGCATCGATTAACATTTTGTTTGTGTAAATTGGAATTAAGTGAATTATGACAGTAGAAAAACAAACTTCTTTTTAACTACTTTTGTTGTGCAATCGCGATGATTCCGATATTTCGAGCACGGGGCATTCTACGAATCCTATGTGTTGCATGTGCCCTCATATGAAATGCTAAGTTGGTTTGGGGCGATTTTGCAAGATTATGCATTTTTTTTTACCAAAAAATTTTGGATTTAAGTAACCCTTTCATCAGTTTTGTAAGTTTGATTAGGGCTACTTCCGGTTTTGGTTTTTATGAAAAACATTAATTTTTAAATGTAAAACTTCGAACCGTCAACACTAGCCCAATAAGCAGCTCTAGCGCAATGTCAACCAACAAATCTGAACTTTTTTTATTTGGTCAAGGGTCCGCAATTTATTTATTTGGTCAACTTTTTTTATTTGGTCAATGGTGGCCACGCCCACGCCAAACTTTTTTTGAAAGTGCCCTTTTCAAAAATGGGGTGCCCTTCTACTGCCAACAGCGCCCTGCCCCTTTTTATTTCTAGAGTGAACACTGTATTAATTCCAGTCTGGTAACAGAACCTCTCATTTTAATTGTGTGCAGTTTTTTCTAAAACTATTACTTACTCCAAAACTTTCTTTCGCTATTAATCTGATTTAGGTAGATAATTAAGAGTGAATTTGAAAGAAGTAACTTATATTAGAAATCAAGTTATGTTTTCCTAAATTGTCCTAATCGCTGACAACTTCAAAGATATGAATTAATGAAAATACTACTTTAAAGATTCATATTTCCAATTAAAAAAAAATGTTTCAATAATATATAATTGAGAAATCAAGTTTTATAATAAATAAACCCGAATTATGCAAGGTTTGCATTCACACTTTATTTTTTGCATTTTAAAATACTACTAATGAAGAAGGACATAGATGTAAAACTGAATGATTAACATTAAAACTGAAACTTGTACAAGCAAAGGAGCAGGACCAATTAAAAAAATTAGATGTTAGCAGTTTTAAATACTAGATGGGCTACTTATCAATTAACACTTAATACTTCAAACAAACTATACCTATATGCTTCATAATGACTTAAAATTAAAAATATTGTATAATACAGAAAAACCACATTTTGCTTACTTCAATTTCCATTCTAGCTTATTGTGGATGGGACCTTGACTTAATTTTTCAAACATCGAAAAAGATAGTAAATTTAATTGGCAATTTTTTTATTCTCAAGCCAAATACTTATATAAAAAGCAAATTTTGAAATAGTAAGCTTCATCAAAAGTTAAATTTTTTTATAAAAACAGATATAAAGAAAATGCATTTACATAAAATTTATCAAATGTATTGTAGTGATTTCCAAAAACAAAATGCATTATTCTTTTTAGTAAAGTAGAAGCTGTAGTAAGCAATGAGTTATTTCATGAAATATCTTTAATTTTTGTTAAATAATACTAGGGTTACCAGTAATACTACAATCAAAATTCCTTGTATGTTCTAGAAGATTTTCAAAAAATTGCAGATCAATAATTAAGTATAAAAAATACTTATTTCTTTTGATATATTAAAAAAATAAATTCTAAAAAAAGGAAAATCTACAAAAAATGAAATGTCTGACATGGTTCATACAAATTTTCCAAAGTAAAAATTAAGCAGTTCTTAAGGACTTTTTAAGGACCTTTTGATACTTTTTAAGGACCTCATATTTTTAACAATAGTGGATATAGAATTACCATCAAAGCAATGTTAAACAATAAAAAAAATTATAAAATCAGAGGAGTTAAAATTAAAATGAATAATAAAAAGTTTATGCTTGAACAAGATTGTAGGTTTTAAAAAAATAAAGCAAAAACCCTATATGAACCACCTGCGAAAACAACCCAATATAAACAAACATTGAATTTCCAATGTTATGCTCTAAAAATAATAGTACTACTAAGTACAATACGATTGAATTACTTCGACCTACATTTAAGATCAAAATTACAATGAATTTCTAAAAGTATAATGTCCTTCAAATGTATGCAATCAATTTTAAGTATACTGAGATTTCAGTGCAGCCAAAAATGATTTTTTTACATTGTCCTCATATTAAAACCCAAGTTCAGTGTACCCTAATAATTAATCTTAAGATCAATGATTCAAAAAGTACCTTTAATTTCAAAATTCTAATCTATTTCTAGTATAATATTTAAATACACCCCAAAAATCAAATTCAATGTATTCTCAGGATAAAAATTGAATGCATCTCCATAGGAAAAAATTAACCCCAAAAATATATTTTAATTTACATCTATTAACTATTTTAATTCAAATATCCATTGAAAAAATAAAATTAAAAAGGCTAATGTGCCCTAGAATCCGAAAACAATGCATTCTAAAAATGTATTTTTAATATATAAAGGCAAAATTTTTTCAAGTGCACTGAATAGTAGAATACCAATGTACCCCCCAAGAGTAATAGCCCTCAGTTGCAAATCCAGTGTGAATTACTAAAAGTGAAAGTTTAATGTGCCATAGATCACAATTAATCCCAAATAACAAAATTAATTACTTAACAAAATTGCAATGTACCCCGAAAAAAAATCCAACGATTCCAAAGGAATCTTCAAGTCAAAAGAGTAATGAGAAATAAAAGTGCAATGTGCATTGAATTGAAAATTTTCAAATCAAAATCTCTATGCACCACTCAACATTCAATATACCCCCACAAAGTTATTCCCTTAAAAACTAGTTTAATAAGAATTTTGAAAAACTGTAAAAAAAAAAAAACTAAATAAAAGGTATGTATATTTTAGAGGGGGGGGGGGGGGGGGGGGGTTCCAAATAAAAATAAACTAAATGTAATAATATTTATAAAACTTTAAACAAAAATGTGTTTATACATTAGAATATTTTAATGACAGTCAAAGAAAAAAGCTTTAAAAAAAAACATTTTTAATACTCAAAATAACTCAATACTCAAATATTCTAAACTTCAATTTCGTAAAATAAATTATATTTCCGAAAAATTTAATGCAATTTTGTTAAGTAGCGCAAATTAAATCATGATAAAATAGGTAGTAGTGAAACATAAGCATTTATTTATCAGATGCAAAAAGATTGCAAGTCTTTCAACAGAGATCGCAGCAGATCGCGTTTCGTGAATTTCTACAATTTCAAGATTTTCATGAATGAAAAAAATTCTCAAAAGTGCGCCATTTGGAAGTTGCATTCGCCAACAGAAATTAGAGTTATAACCATCTCAACTTTCGAGTGATATTCCCCGTTTGACAAAGATAGCAAATATTTCTAAATGTTGAAGATGCCACATTCTTGTGAAATTCTCCGTTTTTCTAGAATGAATATCGATTATTCACAAAACAACAAAAACGAACTGAGATTTCTACAATGAAGTGTCCATATGATGAAATATCATTGACTAAAAAATCGGACAAAAGGGATCAAAAGTTCACTTTTTCTGATGCCGAATCCATCTATTCGTGCCTTTCTCTTCTTGCCGATTTACACTTCCGCATAACGGTCAAAGTCAAATCCTGAATTCTACATTCCGATATTTTTAATGCACCAGGGTACCGAAAATTTTAAATCCCTGGAATTTCGAGTTAGACTCACAAAAGTGACCTTGTGAATTATTAAAGAAAATCATGAGGGACAAAAAATAAGGACCTTAGTTGAAAATTAAGGACTTTAAGGGCCCTTAATTAAGGGCCCACCTAAATTAAGTAGTTCTTAAGGACTTTTAAGGACCGTGCGAACCATGTCTGATAATAATTATAGAAAATCTAGAAATTGCCATTTTTGCAAATGATAAGAAAATGACATGATAAAAAACATTATAATAGGTCAAGTTTACATAAAATTGTTAGAAAAATTCCATAGTTTTTAAAACATAACAATTGATCTATGATAATTGACGCATCTTATAAAAACTCTAAATATATTTGTACAATTACTGATATTGACTTTTTAACATGGCAGATATATTACAAACAATAAATCAACACAGCTACTTAGGTGAAGAAAAAAAAATTGCAATATTTAACCTTTTAAAATAAGTTGAAAAATTTTACTAAATGTTTACCTCGTAATCAACATTTGGCCTGTTCAGGGCAATGTTTATCGTGTAAGTTGAAGAATCATGATGTGGACGAAGCGACGGCTGCTCATCTGGACGATATCTCACAACAAAGTTCATCAGAGCTTTCGGTGGCTAAAATACAAAGGATAGACGTATAACAGTTACAGATAAATAAATACAAATATATATATCCTCTACATGAGAGTTACAGTTATAGAGAGTTACAGTTAATTATTTATTACTTATTCTTCCTCACCACATCTAAATATCCCTCGATTTAAAATCAACATGCACATGCGAAGTTGAAAAGAAATAGAAAAGAGCATTTATAGGAGATCTGAAGTATTAAATAAATTGCAATGTGTAATAAATAAGTTAACTGAAATGCAGTAATATTGAGTAAATTAAAGTAGTAAAAATAAAAGTTGGTGAAGTTGTGCTAATTATTAGCTTTATGTGCAGGTGTAGGAAAATTAATTTATAAGTCTAAATTCAGAAGCTGGATTTTTATTGGTTCAAATTATAATGCAACATTTTGGACAATAGTTGTTAAATAAATTAGTATTCTAATTTCTACACAAACTGTATAACAAAAATAACATAAAAACAAAATTTCAAAATTAAAATTTGCTACTAATTACAACACGATAAGATTCAACAAACAATCAACATATACTAATAAAACGCAATTTTTCTAAAAGTAGTTGTGCTAAAAGTAATTTAAACTGTTTGATATAACTTTTTATATTAATTTATTTTATAGTAATTTCTATAAACTGCAATGAAAACTAACCTACTATTTCTTCAATAGATTAAGAAAACATCACGTATATGAGTAAAAACAATTCTTCACAATAAAATTGACCGAAACCAAAGAAGACCTATAGTGACCTCAGCAACCACCACCTATAATACCGATTATTATTAACTACTTACATCCTCATACTTCATGGTAAATACTGAAGTTTTTAAATTGGCAGCATAATCTTTGATAAATTCAATCCATTTTGTTCCCAGCTGCATTTGGTCATTCGGTACCTACATATTTTTTCAGGTTTACGAAAACGATATGCTACTTAGTTTACTAAACAATTCAGAGACACTTTAAAAACCTTAGGAATCATCTTCAACCCAATGACGCTCAAGCGATTTTTACAATTGTAAAGTTGTGTTGACCTCCTGGATGTTTTAATAAAAATTCTTGTGCATGTGTACGCCCTTTTATATTTTAATTCTTGTACAATGGAATATATTTATGAATCGGGTGCATTGCAGAAAAACTAGAGATCATTGTGGATTACTTTCATGAGCGTCAGGGGGTCAAAAAAAAGGTTAGTTTAATATATTTTAAATAATTGCCAATATGCATTTAAATACAGATTAATTTTTTTGCTTTTCATATTCATTATAAACTAGGGGGGCTTTTTTCGTTAACACTCATCAACCAATGAACTCTGCTTCCTTAGAAAGCATTGTGAAAGGCCCCTGGTTTGATCCCCAGCACCTCCACATTTTTAAGGATTAGAGGGGGACCTTATTCAAATTTATCAAATTGGGTGATGAGGGATTGGAATTTAGTATTGCCAATGTGACTAGAGGCCAAGGATTCAAATTATACAAATCACAGCTTAATCGGGACGTTAGAAAGTATTATTTTTTTTAATAGAGTTATAGACAAATGGAATAGTTTGTCTGAGAATGTTGTTAATTCTTCAGAAGTGGGTAGTTTTAAAAAGCAATTGGATCGGCATTGGGGATTCGTGAGGATGATAGATTGACAGGACCAACCTTGCTGGGCCTAGAGCCTGTAGTTGGTCGACATTATTTGTATTTGTATTAATGGCTTGCTGCACTCTTAAAATATGGGGGCTTAATTCCCATATGGGAAGCCTTTGTAACCAGAGGATATTTAATATATGGGCTCTCCATTGCTCTATATTCACTTTTCGGCAATACACATTGACACAGCTTCTTTATTCTATGAAAACTACCATGATATGAACATATTTGTTTTCTATTAACTTTTTAAAGAGGGCATTAGTCGAAGATTACAAAAAATAAGTTATTTCTATACAATGTTTTTTGTGAAGACACACTCATCATTTTTTAAATATCCCTAATCATTCAGCTCATTCAGTTCAAATTTTGATATGTAGATGGTGCCATGATGATTATTAATTGCTTAATAATTAATTACTTGCTTAATATTTTAAAGTTTTGAGATGTTTTGACACAAATTGGTTATATAACGTAAGAGGAGTGACTTGTTACAAAATAATGACTCGTCTATTAAATATGTAAATTTTCAATGCATCCCAATTTTTTTTCTATAGATCTTTTAAATATTTAGATGTTGCTCGACTAAAACGTAACACACAGAGCAATAAAAGGTAATATTTTTTAGATATGTAAAATTTAAATGTTGACATGTATTTTAGTTTATATGTCCAACTAAAATTTGTAAAATTTTGAATCACTTTTCGGGATCTATTGGAAAAACTTAAATAAAAATATATAAAATTCTGAACCTTCCTGTCTTTATACAATCATGCCAAATTCATTTAGGTCTAGAAAGGTCAATAATTCATGCACTGCGATTTAAAAATTGATTATTGCATAGATAATCTACTCATATTAGAAAAGTTGCAATTATATAAAATAATTTACAATTAAATCTAAATTTTAAATCCAAAATTGAATTATTATCTTTTATCCCTTAATAAACATTACTTATAAGGTTTCTTACATCATGGGTGTAGCCTATGAAAATCTTCTCCTGGACTGGTCGTATGTATTCACGAAGGAAATACAGCCAATGTTGCTCAAAACCAACTTGGTTCATGTGGATGTCCCGAGTCGGAACATTTTCATAGCCACCTGCCAAACGGGTGTCCTAAAAAGCACAAATTATCTTTATTGAGTAATTTATTATAATAATTTTTAAATTTCAGAAAGCTTGGATGAAAATCAGGTAATATTATAGAACCACACACATTTTAATTTAATGAAATTATTTCTTTCATTGTTAAGACTTGAACAATAATTTTTGAGTCACAAAACATATATTTGCACTGGAATGTATAAAATAATTTATTTACATGATCAAATTTTCTCAAATTCGATATTTTAATTTGCATACTAAATAAGTCTGCAAATTATTTCACTGCATGTTACAGTCTAAATATAAAATTCAAATAATAAAGAATCAAGAATAATAAAGAATAAGTAATAAATAATCATATAAAACAGTAATATTTTTGTAACACAAGAAAACTGGCTATATTATTTCTCTTTATATATAAATACAGCAATTAAACTTTTACTTTTTACTTACAATCGCCACATTACTTACACTATTCTCCTGCATATTCCTTTAAATGTAATAAGATTTTTTTTAGTTACACATAAAAAAAATTGCTCACTTTAAACAATATTATAAATATTTGACTTCATTCAATAACAACTTAACTTTGATGTAAAATTAGATTGGCTACAAAAAATACATAACCGAAAAAGATAGAAATCCATTCATAGATGGAATCACAAGGACATAGGACAACAGTAGCTAATATTTTTGTTTCATGAATTTGCCAATAAATATTAAGATATACCACATTATGATATTTTACAACTCTAAATCTTTTTATTTTAAGAATAAAATTTATTGTTATACATAAATATATTTATTTGAAGAATTTTCAATATCATTAAGCATAATATATGACAAAACAAACAATGAATATATTTTTTAGTAATTACAACAAGAAAAGATAAAGCAAACAACTAAAACATGGATATATATACCAATGTTAAATTTGAAATAGCAACGTTTAATAAAAGTATAGAGCACAAAAATTATAAATATTTGAACAATTTAAACAAGCATAAAATTGTTAAAAGCATTGATTTCAGCAATTTTTAAATTCAGAATTTTTTTTAAAAAAAGTTTTGTGATTTTTATCAACAATTATTTTTAAAAGCATGACTAAGCTGCAAATCTGTATTTTAGTATAATTTTTCTTTTCTTTTACAGCCAATATTTCTCATCTTATTATTTCTTAATATACATTTGGGTATGAAATACAGATGCAAGTAAATTTTATATATATAAATTTTTATTTTTTTGCATTATTAATATAAAGTTTTCAAATTTGTGATAGTGTAATTTAATTAGTTTTTCAAAATATTTATTATATCTAGGCAAAAAACTACTATCATTAACTAGTTTTGAGAAACATGATTTAATACAATACATTATTGATACACCAAATATAAATGACAGAATTAAAAGAAACTCTACCTTATTAGATCCATCTGACCATTGACCAAAATTCTCCATTTCATCAATTAAATGCTTACAAAATACTGGTGAAACTACAGGGAACCAGTAAACATCAGGACATGGCTAAAATAAAGATATGTACAAAATATAAAATGACTAATAATTTAGTAATTGTTGTAAGTTATGACATTTTAGTGTTCTATTACATTAAAAGCACAGCAATTATCTTATAAACTAAACTAAACTTTTAATTTGAGTTTAAATAATTTAGTAATAAGATAACAATCGCTTAAAAAAATAACTTGCTACAATACTACTTTAATAACAAAATATAATAACTACAATTCTTAATTAATTCAATTTTTAAAACTTACTATTTGAAACACATACCAAGAATTTTATTCAACTTTTTTCAATATTCTATAACAAATTAATAAAAAAAAATAGTAGTTAAAATTCCACATCAAGATCAAGATCATCAAATCAAGATCACTTGCGAAAATTATTACCCTTTGTATGAAAGATCTATGATCTTTTTCTCATCCTTATTTCTTTATTCTCCCTATAGGAATAATGAGATAAAGCAAGTGTCTCTGGCGAGAAAAGGTCTCAAAATCTTCACAATCAATCAAGTAAATTAAAAAAGAAATTAAACAGTTTTAAACTATTTTATGTTTCTTTATTTGTAGGTTAATATTATTATTTGTAAAAATATTTTTAAGCTAACCAATAGAATATCAAAAACAAATTATATAATAAATCAAATTAGCTATGTTAAATTCAATCCATGGGGTTAGGCTCAAAACCTAGTAAAGGCATAGACATTGATCTGTGTCTTCATGTTGGGGAGAATATAATGGTTACTAATTAAACACTACCTTACAAGAGGACAAAGCTGTTAATTTGAAATTATGGTTAATCAAGTAACCAGCAATAATAATAAAAGCTTGAAACAAAAAATACTGATCACAAACATTTTTCATTAATTAATTTACTATTTATACACACCATGTCAACTTCATAGCTAGGTTCCAATACTTTTGAATAGTTCTCGTGTATGTATCGATGCTCCCAATCCTATAACACATAAAATGTATAATTTCGTTACAAAATCAAAACAAATTTTAACGGCAAATATATTTTAAAATTAGCATAACTTACCACTTGATTTGTGTATATCTCGAACAATTCATTATGGACGTGAGTTGTATCAAAAGATTCGCTGTTTATAAGATGCCCGAATTCATGCAGGTTAGAAATGTACATAAATATGCCCTAAAGAAAGAAATCATATATATTATTTTAGTAGTAAAGATCCCTTTTACGAGTCACACACGCGACGGATCTTAACATTCGAGGTATTAAAAAAAGAAGGAATTTCTCGGTTCAGTGTGACGAATCATACTTTTGTCTCGTGATTATTAACGGCGTTTTTTTAAATGCATTTAAAAATAATTAGTTTCTAAATGAGCCGTTGATAGTGCTGCCATCTATGGGTAGAATTCTTTGAATGGACTGCCATCTATGAGTAGTTACAACGAATGAGCGGGGGTGGGGGGTTGTTCACACGATAATTATCGCAAGGACATGTAAGTTTTGCTTAATTTGGAAAATAAATAAGCAACAATACTAATTTACAACATACAACTAAGGTTTTTTTTAAACAATCAACCAAATAAATATCCTCTAGTCTTGAAGAACTCAATATACAACTAAAATGTTTTTATTACACCCACTTTTGCAAATTTAAAATTATTGGCAAGTTTATTTACATGAACACAATATTTGCTCAAGATTAGTAATATATCATTGTTTTATACCTGTTGGAAATAAGTATTAGAGGAACTTATATTCAAACAGTTATCGACCATATGCAGTTAACTGGTAAAGAAGGTTTAATGTTTGACTTAATTTTCATTGCAATTATCAATTTTATATAGTTATGAAAGAAGGACTGTGTAGTTATGAAAAATTTAACGGAAACATACATAATACCCAAATCCCCTAAAATTACAAACTGTAGTTTTTAAAGTTTCAGATCATTGCAATTGCAAGGCATGCATTTGTTTTATTTCTGCTTTTAAATAAATCGATTTGGTATTCATTGCAGAGATTGATTAATTCAGTATAACAACTATTTAAATCCATAAAAGTTGCTATACATTTAAATGTGTAAAATTATTATATTTTTGGACACAATGGCTTCAAAGTGATGAACATTCAAAAAATTCAAAAATGGATTAACAGCATTTTCCAATACAGGCAGATGGATATATTATTTACCAAGTGATGTGGGTCATAGTTCAATAGGTTGCCCAATAAGCAGTTCAATGTCAGTGCACTTAAATTTATAGACAAGGCGAGTTTCAAACTTTAAACCTTCTTGTTTCTGGACTTGCTCTGTTTTTGGACTTAAACAACTTTGTAACTAGTCGCCCCAAAATCTGTACAGGAAACAACTTACAAGCCAATCCCATTTACTTACACGAAATAAAAATATCAAGTATGATGAAACCAAATAAAATTCATAGTTATACAAAATACATATTAAATACCTTGTCTCTTAGATTTTTGCAGAGTGCCATGTCAGGATCAAGCAAACCATGAATGTAAGTGGGATAATTTTCAGGATCATCTTTTAATAATGATCCGTGGATAAGATATGCATGATTGATGTACGGCACATTCCACACACCCCTAGAATAAAGAAGAAAAATTTACAATAAACAAATATACTATTAAAAGACAGACACAAATTTTTTTATCCAACATGATCAGGGAAGAAATACTCAAGTAAGGCTTTTATACTTTATAGATCCCACGTATGATAAAGCATTTTAAATATTAAATTTTCTTTATTTCTGTTTCTTTCAAAAATTAATGAAAGTATTATATTAAAATAATTAAAGACAAAATGTACACTTTCTATAATTTTATATTTCTTAAAAATAATTTAAACAGTTACAAGGATTAGGAAGGGTACATTGTTGCCCCAACTATTTGAGAGCTTTAGGAAATTCCAATAAAATAATTTTTAAGCATGAAAAACCTAAAAATTAACCTTTAAATTGTTCAATATATTCACAGTAAAGATTTTTAAAAATTCAATCCTCTTTTTAAGTTTTATATTTTAATGAACAAAACAAACTTAACTGATAAATTGAAATGATGGGTAACAGAATGCATTCTTAAAACCTTTTCCATAAAAAGTCAGTTTTTAAATTGCTTTTAAAATAAGAAACTATATGCACTAATATTTCCCACGATTCTACTACACAGGTATTTACAGCTGATTAGGTATTAAATTACTGCTGATTGGTTATTGATCCGTAAATGAATGAAACAAATATAATTTTATGTATATTACTTTGATAATTTTATAACTTATAGGCATTTGAATTTTAAATACGCTTGGAAAAGTGTTTACATGAATAAATGCTTTAACACTGTATACGATTACAATAAATTTGTGTTACAATTATTTTCCACAAACAGTAAAATCTTTAAGCAAGTTCTCATATAAAAGCAGACATTGTCAGGTTTACTCTTATGCTTAATTAAAATATTTGTAAACCTTCTTCACTTTTTGCACCTTTCTTCAACAATGCAAATTTGGTCAATGTCAGTCATTTTCCCCAATTAAATGTGTGTGTCCCACTCCAAAAATAATAAACAAAACAAAAACTCCATGTCCGCCTAAGATATACGGCAATAGTATCATGTAAGTTCATAATTGAAGAATTCCTTTTTATTCGTACTGTGTTTTGTGTATAAGTTTTCATCCAACAAACACATGATCAGGTTTTTTCGATTTTTCTTTTAATATGTGAAACCCCTCTCCAAAAAAGATTTCAATTGACGTTCCTAGTCATTATTTTCAAAGTAATCGGCGAAATCCAACTCCCAACATCATCTC
Organism: Troglohyphantes excavatus; assembly: GCA_963932185.1. Taxonomy (NCBI): domain Eukaryota; kingdom Metazoa; phylum Arthropoda; class Arachnida; order Araneae; family Linyphiidae; genus Troglohyphantes; species Troglohyphantes excavatus. Next base: position 34,269,518 of record OZ010666.1, on the reverse strand, counting down.
CACTTATGAATTTGACCCTCGTAACAAAACACATCCCCGTCCTAAACAGCCACCCGCGATTCCGTAAATTTGTTTTTTTAATATGTGGAACTCCCCTAAAAAAAAAAACGCTCAGTTTTGGAGCGATTATTTAAGGAGTAACCATAAAAATCTATCACCAATTATGTATTTACAATCCCCATAACAAACAGACCCCATCCGAACATACCGCCCAGCCCAGACCACCGCAGCCCAACAATGGCCCATCCCATTGTCGACAACCCCTATCTCCCCAGAGGAGAGAAGTGGATTTCGACTGGAACAGACAACAGAGAAAACTTTCGGATGAGGAGGCCGTGAAATCAATAGTTTCCTCCATCACAAAAGCCCCCCTCTGCTGCGAAGGAAATTAATCTCCGGGATCAATAGCGGCGGGAAGAAGGAAGCGCAAGAGCAGCATCCCTTCTCCGGGAGAGAGTCGACGGTGAATATTTTCCAGAGGTGGTTTTCTCTCTTGCAAATTACACTCGACTCCGATTAGGTAAGTAATCTCGGGGTATAATGAAAAGGGAAAAGCGCGTCCTTTTCAATTGGCGACGAAATTGACGAGTGACGGGGCTTGGAAAAGCAATTTGGCGGGGGGAGATAATTGCGCCGGATCCCGGACGCTGGACAAAGAACGAAATAAAGCTGTAAATAGTCCGGGGGATGGAAGTAATATGCAAATCGCATTTTTGAAATTGAGCTGTCCTAGTAGCAATGTGACGATACTATATTTGGTATGTGAAAAGATAAAAAATGATTTAAGCAATTTAAGATTTAGAATAGATGCAAATGAGATTACAAAAAAAAAATAAACACGCTAACATGGTATAGTTCCGAAATTTAAAAAGTGTGGCCAATCATATTACGATTATTATATATGTGGGACATTTAATGAAATTGCTCTTAACATATTTGTTTGAGCATTAGAAATGTTAGATTGATTTATTTCCAAAAAGTAGCTTATCATTCTTAATCGCAAAATAAATATACAATGATTTTTATATGAAGTTCTTATTACGTTATTATTATGAAGCAAGATCTACGCTTGAACTGAAATGCGCCACAACATAAACGAAACCACGTTATTTTTTTTATTGAACATGTGACTTGTACAAAAAATCTCATGCAAAATAACATGCTAACAGGTGGTAAATTATTTTATAAGATTAAAATTTTATTCCAAGTTCAAATGGAATAGCAGAAGAGTATTTTTAGGAAACAATTTGTAATCGAAAAATTTATATATTAACAATGCAAATACTTTTAAGTACATAAATAAACTTCTTATCTGCACAATCTATAACGTTGGTACTTTTTCAAATGCGTTGTTATAACTTTATGTACTGCGCATTATAACCTTCGAAATAAACAGAGCAAAAGACATCCATTTTTTTAAGTAATAAGGAAAAACTAATAGTACTTTTTTAAATTCTATGAAATTGGTGTTCAATCAAACCCAAACCTATACAAAAAGCAAACAATCGTTAATATACCATTGTTTTCTGTAGTTTTAAAATATTTCATTAATATCTAAACTTTTCATTGATATGATTTTCAGGCTTCACTTTAAGACAAAGGTGGACGAAGATACCTCTATGCTATCACAGCATGCATTGGAGAACTTTGCTGTTCGTGGTTTGCATCGTGGCAGTGCTAATTAGCTCATCCGACGGTGCCAGAAAAGGAGGGGGTAGAAGAAAAACCAAACATCGGAAAATGGGTTCCCAGAGACTCATATTCTATACCAACCCAAGAAGGAAAGAGTATTACGATAACGAAAACGTAAGTTAAATTCGCACACGATGGAACGTTGCATTCTCAATTAAGCAAAAACAAAAATTAAGCCCTTTTTTTTAAACAATTGCTGAAGCAAGAACTTTCAAGTTTATAAAATCAAATGTGAATCTTGTTATCGGACAGCGAATCCTAGGAGGGAGGAAAGAAAAGATAGACATCGAAGTGGGAAAGAACCAATTTCTGAATGAAACTTTTCGAAAATTTAAAAGAATAAATCTGTACTTTATAGAAAATTTATGAATGTAAAAAAAGTATACGATTTTTTTTCATTAGAATACATTTTTCCAGATTTTAAATGTACATAGATTGAATAATACGTCTTGTTTTTAAACAAATTATTTGTTCAGCCTGCTAATATTTTTATATTAATTTTATTTCCGTTATCAGTTTTCTTATGAGCACTTTAAAGTTTGCGAAATACTTAAAGCAGTTTTGTAAGAGACTCCCCTCATCATAAATACAAATAAAAATATTGTCAACCAACAAAATGCTCAAGGGTCAACAAAGTAGGTGTTGTCTATCCTTAATAAATGTATAACTTCTTGAAATCAATTACTCCTTTAGAATTAACAATATCCATTGGCAAGTTGTTCCATTTGTTGATTTCCCTATTGTCAAAACAATGCTTTCTACATCTTGATTAAAATATGATTTGTTTAATTTAAACCCATGACCTCTCGTTTTATCACTTATATTGAAATCCAAATCCTCGACATTCTTTCCCTCCCCCCCCCCTTTTTTTAAATTCGAACATTTGAATCAAATCTCTCCTAATCCTTCTCTCTTCCAAAGTATATATATTCAAATATCTTAATATATCACCATAACCCAAGCCTGAAATAACTTGGAACATTTCGTTAGTAGTCGTTAGTTCATAGTCTAATCTGAATACAGCAAACCATACCATATTCTACTAACTACCGAAAAAAAAATCATGCTCAAGATCGAAGCAATTACAGAGGCAATTCATTAAGTGTACTAGTATATGAAGAGTTTGCTTTACAACTGCGAATTTGTACATTATTGTGCGGATTCTATATGAAGAAATTTATGTAAAAGATTTTATTTTATGACTCTGCATTGGAGTTTACTATGAAAAACGTGTACATTTCATAATTACTCAGAGCATTAAAGCAACTGTAGTTAAAAAGAGGATATTGGCCTGGTTCTCAACAATGATTGTATTCATTTGTAAATAACTCAAATAACAAAAAATTCTCCTATCTCCAGTTTCTTTTAATTGTCAGTAGTAAGTTGCTGATGAGACAATCAACTTTTTCATACTAGCAAAAAATATTCTTAGTTAATTTCTTATTAAATAATTGAAATAGGAATTGCAATCGAAATATCCAACAATAATATATGTAATGTTCACACACATCAACTTTAATTTCCTTTTCTAGGGTGCTAAAATCGTGAAAGCGTCCCACTTTGATTATGAATTTTTACTTGGACACAAGATTTCGTTCATATGTGCTGCAAAGGGCGATCCTCGGCCGAGAGTGACGTGGTTTAAGGACGGAATCGAACTCCACGCACATCCATACCTGCAGGTAAAGTTCTCAAGGCTAACTTTTCATTTAGCCATAAAAATATGTCCATATGTCTTTCTGTATTGTCAGGCTTTAACTCAAAAACGGACGAATAGATTTTCAGGAAATTTGCACTTTACAGAAAACATATTAGATTACAAGTTGTTCTTTATTTCATCTCAATCCATGCAACAGTTATAAGGTTTATAGAATAATGACTGTTCTCAAGCATGCAATAAATATGTGTGATAATATTATAATGTGTGATAGTAATTATATCTAAAATTATATCTAAATGCAAGTTTTGCCTAATGACTATTGTAGCGTATACCAACTGACATTGGCATAATAATCCATAGTTGCATTACTATAAATACAAGCTAAAAAATTGAGAAGTTGTAATTCAATGAATAAAAATACTTTAAATGCAAGCACACAAATCAGTCGATTTTAACTTGTTTTGCCATAAGAAAGGGATTAAAAGTAATACTGTAATATATTTTTTCACTTCATGCTGATAAACAATGTCACCCAAATATATCCCAGTTCTTGAAATTTAAAATGTGGAATAAAATTATAATTTAACACTAACATTAATTATAATTGATAATTATTATTAAATTACTTAGACAGAATTACCTAATGTCTACTTTTGTGTAGACTTGTACACAAAACATGTAATTAAACCTTTTTTTTTAGATTTAATCTCTTATTTTTTTTTATTTTTCAGATTTTTTTTAACAATTAGTTTCACAAACAATGTGAAAAGAGAATTGATTTTCTATTATTTATCTTATGCAATTACATTATGATTGCTATATAACATATACTTTGCAAAATATTTTATTTATTTATTTTGTTCTCTTACAATATAACTTAAGATAATTTAATGTTTTTAAATAAAACCTTAACGTACAATTATCAGGAAAGGTTTTGTTGTGTGTTTTAAATATTTATGTCAAATATAATTTTATATATGTGGTGTGCGTGTGTTTTACATAATTGTTTTAATCAACCAATTTATGCGCAAGTAATGAAACATTTTAGATAAATATACTAATGCATTTCAAAAGTATGTTTCTTAAATTTCTATCCTTAAAGGTACAAAAAAAAATTTAACTTAAAAATACTTTTTTTCTATTGTTGATATATTTCTAAATTAAGGAGATAAATATGTTCCACATTGTAGAGCTCTGTGTTACAATGAAAATAAACTCAAGCTCTCACTGTTAATATTTTCCCCAATATACAACTTGAAATAAACTGTATTTCTATTCAAAAATACAAGGGAAAGAAATTTAAGGAAGTAAATCTATATTCAAACTAACAAAACACATATGTTTGAGGATATTTGATTGGCTTTTTGTTGTTGTTTATAGGGATTCTCTTGCACATTTATAGAGTTGTGCTGTATCAAATTTTTGTACACAGCTTGTAATAAACACAATTCCACTCCTAGAATAATTTTGGAATACTTGAATCTAAAATTATTAATTTCTACTCCTTAGATAACCGAGTGGCACAAAGATAACGATCACATCAAAAGCAAACTGGAAATCACCCCAGCAAGACAAATGGACTCAGGAACATATGACTGTGAAGCCAACAACAAATATTCAATAGATAGACGCAGCTTCAAAGCAGATTTTGGAACTATCAGCAAATGATTTTTCATTTGGTTTCTGTACACTAATAAGCACTTCACAATTCGGATTTGACACACTTAACTCACCTACACCTAAATGTGTCCCATTTGTCATTTTAATTTTTTGTTCACCTATGGATAAATGATCATGCGTTCTATTTTTAACATTACTAAAGCATGTTTTAAAATTAAGAGATAAATCCAAATTATTTAATGTAATCCCAAATTAAATGGTTTGTTTTTAATGTATTTGAAAAGTACAACTTTTTTATGATAAGTTCTGCAACAAACTTTGTCAAGGCTTGTATGTGGTTGTTTCAATATTGGGTGGTTCACGAATTTTTGATGTGCTTAACATATCTGCAGGAAGTGTATATGCAAATAACATGTTTTTTATATAGTTATTGAACGATAATGAAAATTAAATATATTAAAAAATAATCTGAGAATAATTGCAGTCAACAGTGTTAATAGCTGAGTTAAGTAAAAAAATATAATTTTTTAATAAATTGAGATCCTTGTCAGAACTGTGTGATTGAAAATCCATCAATAATAAAAATTAAGAAACTAGAAACTAGGAAATCAAATGATTATAAATGTGGAATCTTATAAATTAAATACTTATGTAATGATAAAAAAATAAAATTGCATTATCAATTAAAAAAAATCCTTAAAGTTTTATTATCCTGAAGTTTATAATACCCCTTATTAAGTTACGGAGAAACAAAATGGAATGAAACCAAATCGTATAAGGCTTGCCACTTTACATATAAATCAATCTTATAAAAATAAATCATATTCTCTGCATAACCATCTTTATGACATATTAAGCATTTATGGCACCCATCAAATTGTTCACATACAGCAGGCCAAGAGCCACTGCAATAAGCTATTGTTCTAAAATGGCTTTTTATGTTTAAGGATCCTTTTCACAATAATTGCAATTTTAGATATAAACCTTGGTATATATTTATTTAAGCTGGAATACACAGCCAAAATGACCTACATTAGGTTACAATTAAAAAACTACATTGATTTCTACATAAAAAAATTAAATCAATAAATTTTTCTGGGAAAAAAAAATTTACAATATCTTTTTTTTATTTAAGTCAAACTAGAAACTATTAACTACCAAACTGACATTTCAAAATAAAAAATTAAAACATAGAAATACATTTTAAATTTTGCTTACTGTTCTTTGAATGTAAATTAGTTGACTGTCTTCTTAAAATACTAATTTATAGCTTTTACAATCCCCAATTGTATATTTTTTAATTATTCATTTTTTAAAAAATTCAAGTTGTCACAAAACTACAAATAAGATTTTTTTTTTTAAATTACATTTATTTACAAATTACGACAATTAACTGAAATAGAATCTCATAGAATGAAACTCGAAAATTTTATACTATGCAATTTGTTCAGTTACATCTACAAATATGTTTAACTATATTTTATATTCACATAATAATTTTTGTCTGGTCTAAGTGTTACTTTTTATGCAACTCTGTAATTCCTCAATGTACATAGAACTTTCCTCCATCCAAATTAAATTATGACTTTTGAAATCGGGATACTTTTATTTATCTGTCTATAATATAACAATTGTCTAAATAAAACTAGATATTTTCAGATGTTAATTGCATACTGATTTTGTATTTATAAAAGTTTTTGCACACCAATATACTTTTGGAAATATTAATTGTTTAAGAATGAGTAAATATATCTTATACAATTACTTGACTTGTTTAGCTTAATCAACATGAAGTTGCTCCTCTGTTTATTCACAATATCAACGTGATGTGCACAATTGTCAATGATCATAACATTAAGTATAAGTTAAGTCTATAAATTTTATTTCACATTAAAACATTCCTTCAGGAATTTTTTTAAAAATCTTTAAAGCAGTAACTTATGAATATATTTAAATTCATTTAAATATATATATATTAAGTTAACAGCTCTATTTGTAGAAATTTGTTTACAACAAAGCTTTAAAAAAAAAATATTAAAAGTATTTTTTAAAAACCCGAAAAAATTTCTAAATATTAAAAGGGCTATTCCAACAAAATTTTGCAACAAAATATATCTCCTCCTTATTCTTTTATAGTATTATAAACCACAAGGTAAGTAACTATATAATTTTAAATTGTAATATGGAGAAAAACAACTAATGGTAAATATTTTGTTTTAGAAAGAAACATTCAAAATGTTTAAATTATATTAAATATTTAGATATCCTTACTGATATTTAAAAGTGAATGTTACATGTTTGCTTGTAATTGATGTCAAATAAATGGCATATTGTATAAGTACATATATCAGTCTAGAAATTACTTTCTGAATATAACTTTCAGCAGCCCCAAAAGAGCTTTGCACAGATTGAATAAGCAGTTTAATAATGTCAATACTAGAAATAATTTCCTCCTTTTCCATTATAAGTCTTAGAAGAGCCTTAGAAGAAAATTTAAAGAATTTTGAAATAATTCGTGTAAGGGAATGATAGAAATTTTATTGCAAGACCAATTTTATAGTATTAAAATATATTATACTCTGCTATTGCCAATACATACTAATGTATGTGTAGTGGTTCTAGAAAAAGTCAACCTGACCAACAATTTTACCAAATCTGCATAACCAGCAAATATTGCTTTTACTTAGTGAAGCAGAATTCACATCACACTGGCAGCAACACACAAAACACATAAAATACTATTATTGTTCCAGTCGCAGAATAACAATCTGCTTCTTAGGGTTTTACTTATTGTTTTCATCTTAAAATATCTTGAAAGTATTGTAAATTAACAGAAATAAAACCCATCAGTGCCACCTTAAAAATGTCCCTTTTAACCTCCTAGTATTTATGTAATTAATTCGCATATTAAGATTTTTTTTTTTTTAATTCTAGTGTGGAAGCCATTTCACTACACCAAATACGTAAATATAATATTCTTAAGTTGCACTTATAATAAAATTGCTAATAGTTTAGTTTAAATTAAAACAACTAAATCGCCAATGGGTATTTCAAAATATTTTACCTAGGATTATCGAAAATTGTACTTCTATGCTTATTAGTCTTGGTGAACCAAAAGTTTTTTTAAAAACATTTTACTTTCAATTTGGAACAATGGTTTAGTTAATTATTTTTACAAAAGGTATACAAAAAAAATTCATTAACATTTATAAATTCTTTAAACTACCCTCTCCAAAACCATACAGCATGAAAATGGGTAAAAAAAATTTCATTACTGATGAGCAATAGTTTTCATCATCATCATCAATAGCATCACATTGCTTAACTTTTTTACTACATTTTCTGCTTAGTAGCAAATTAATAATCTATGCCCATATAATTGCAAATAACTGCTAGTTCAATAAATAAATATTAAGCTTAAATTGTAACTAGTGTGAATGTTAAAATTTGAGTATAATTGAACTTTACAAAAGTTTTATACTCACTTTCTCTTCTTTTTCACAAGATCGACGTAATCCACTGATCGGGCATAAAAGCCATCCATCGAAAGTGAGCCCCAAAAATTTGACCACAATCTGTTTGGTCTTACTAGCATTGGAGCAATGACTTTCCTGGAAGATACAGTGTCATAATAAATTAACATACATGAGAAACACAAAAGTGGACATATGGATTTAGCGAGAATTTAACAAGTGTTAAATAAAACATTTCAAGAATAAATAGATTTTTTTATAAATTGTGAATAATAACCTGAAAAAACATCGCTGAAATCGATAATGCTAAAAATTTGTTAATACCATTAATTTAAGGAAAAATCCAGTCTCAGGGCTGCCACTGAGTTGTACCTTTGAAAATAGTAGCTTTAGTATCCTCAGACATCAAAAATAGTAGTCTAAATAGTCTCCTCAGAGATAAAAAATAGTATCCTAAATAGTCTCCTCAATTATGCACATATTTAGCAAAGATGACTAAAAGCAGTAAATTGCGACAAACGTTAAACAAATTGCGACAAAGGCATTTTATTAAATGCAAGTAATATTACAAATTGATATTATTTTTATTATTGTCACTGTTTTTAGACAATTCTAAATATGTACTTTATACTCCTTTTCTTAAATAGACTGCATAAATAAAAAATGTATATATTCACTAGATATGAACAAATTCCATTTTTAAACCTTATAACAATTACTGTTTTGTAAAAGTGCATTTTTGCACCAATATTTGCTTTTTAAAAAAAATTAACGTATGTAAAAATACCTGAAGAACATATGCCTACTTTTAAAGAAACATAATAGAATATGACTGAAGGCATTGGTTATAAAAATACTGCATTCACAAAAATTGTCAGCATATTGCCAGATATTTTTTGCTGAGCTTGGTATTAATAAATATCAGTTTATAACAGATAGCTTGCTAAACCAAACAATAGTTTAATAAAAAGCGGAAAATAAAAACAACTTCCACATTTTGAAAAGCAAAAAAAAAACTTCAAAAATGAATCAAATCACTTTTATAATTGCAGTCTTTTAACCAAATTTAGTAGTAATGATAAGTTGTTTATATCCCGAAACTTGCTAATTGCATTCATATTAAAAATAGGAGTAAAATTCTCAACCAAAAAAAATACACCCAAAACTTTTGTCTACGTAATCACAAATCTAAAAGTATAAATCTTTCCTTAAACTCTGAATAATTTATTAAGTTTTATAAAGATATCTACTTAATTCCATCAAAGTTTACACAAGTAGTTCTGGGAACAATTGAGGGTTGCATCAAATACTTCTAATTATGAAACTTTTTGTTGAACCAATGCATGATTCGATTTTTATGCTAACTTTAATACATAGGCCCCACAACAACAAAACTCGTATGTTGAGCTTAATGACTTCAAACAACGTTCATGCCAAATTTGAAGAAAATCAAACAACACATATTAGATTCTGATAATCAGATATAAAGTTCTTTGAAGGTTTAACTAATTTTACCAGCTAACTTATGCAAAATCCCTAGAAATGTTAAAATTTCCATTTTTGATAATCAAAGAAATTAAGACAATAAAATGTTGATTTTTGACCTAATTAAGAATTGATTTGCTGCGAATAAGGTTATTAGCTGACTAAATAAACTTAAAAGGCATATGCTTTAAATGAGACTATTTAAAGGCAGTTGAAAATATTTAACGAAAATGAGTTCTTAATTAAAAATTAATGAATTTATATATATATATTTTCAATATATACTTAACTAAAATATGTGGATTTTTTTTCCAGTGAAATGTGGTTTATACATTAACCAAATCAGTATTGCAAATTTTGCATATGTAGTGCATGAAATCAATTAAGAAGGATGCTACTGTCTATGGGAAATGATATTAATTTATTTTTTCCACAGAAACTTTACATTTATTGAAGAATTTTTTTCAAAACACTGACCTAACCTTGCTAGTTGTTTTAAGCATGTTAATATAAATCATTAAAAATTACACACTAAAAAGTTAGTTTAATAAGAAATTTGAAAATTTCCAAAAAGGTAAATAAAAGCCATATTTTTTTAAGTGGAACAGTTGTGAGAAAGGTAAATTTCAAATAAAAATAATTAGTATAATAAAAATATATAAACGTTTAAACAAAATATAATTCAATTGGAATTTGAATACCAACCAAACGAAAAGAAACGAGTTTCTTTATTAAAAAAATCAATTTTTATTACTGAAAATGACAAGTCCTAAATTTCAAATTCGTGAATTAAACTATATTTTCAAAAAATATAATGCAATTTTGTTAAGTTGTGCAAAACAAATCATGATAAAACAGGAAGTAATGAAATACATGAATTTATATATCTGATGCAAAAGGATTGCAAGTCTTGAAACGCAGATCTCGTTTAGCGAATTTCCGCAATTTCAAGGTTTCCATGCATTAAAAAAACATATAAAAAGAGCTCCAATTGAAAGGTTGCATTCGATACATGCGCCGAAATTATAATTATCTTAACTTTCGAGAGATATCTTCCCCGTTTGACGAAGATCGCAAATATTTCTAGATATGAAAAATGCTAAATTTTTGTGAAATTATCTGAATTTTTTTTAAGATTGAACATTGATTTTTCGAAAAAACAATAAACGAACTGAAGCAGGCCGCGTATACTGATTATCTACAATTCCAGAGTTTTCATGAGCGAAAAAATTCTTAAAACAACGCCATTACGCAACGAAAGATATTGAACCATCAAATTTCGACATAAATGCGGTTTTGTAGCAATTTGGCGCAGGATACCAATTTTGGCTTAGAATTCTCATCCTTGATATTTTTTACAGCAATTTTGATTACAACGATTTTGCCAATAACGATATTTGTTTAAAATTGCGATACACCGACACCGAGAAACGTAATCGCTGCGATACAGCTCGAAATCCCAGCTATTTTATGCAATTATTTTAAGTAACATGCATATAGGCTACACCTTCAACTGAAATTTTTAACTAAAAATTTTCGGAATATACGCGAGTATATTTGGTAATATTTTAGAAAATTAAAAAAAAAACCTGATGCATTTATTAAATTAATAGTAATAAAAAAACAAAGGAAAACGGCGGAACCTCGGAAGATTTTCATATCTGAGGTATATCTAATGTTCTTTGCTTCGCGCAGTGAATTCTAGAAGTAACACACGCAACCTACACGCAAATTGCTCTCTAAAAGGTAAAGAAAGCGATGTCTATTGGTGATAAACATGCTTGGCAACTATTATTTATTTGTAAACACATCCTGCAGCGTTTAATGGTGTTAATTCTTCGACTGTTTGTCTTTTAGAATCGCCAAATAGCAGTACATTGGCGCCGTATGCAACAGCCAATCAGATTACGTGATACTTCAAAATGAGTTAAACGGTGCGTGATTCTGTGAAATATTAGTTGAAAATCAGTGTTGTCAAAAAAAGTTATCAAAAAATAGTCGCCCAAAGCTAAAAAAAGTAGAGGGTTTTGATGAAAATAGTCGCTTTTGGCACTATTTTAACAAAAATAGTCGCCATAGTCGCCGAATCTTAAAAAAAGTCGCTTTAGTCGCCTAAATAGTCGCCTGTGGCAGCCCTGCAGTCTTGTTTTCAATTCAAACAACACATACAAACCAATATTACTTGTAGGAATTATACAGTTATAAATTAAAGTTCATGCAGTTACTAAATATTTTTAAAAACTTTGAAAGTGATAAATAAAAACTATAGTATTAAAACTTATATGTATCTCTGTCATGAGATATGAATTTTTCTTATGGGACTAAACTCCTTTCAGTTATTTAGACGACGATGTATTAAAATTTTCCTCACAAACCCGAGAGTTTTCGACCATTAGCACAAAGACTACAACCCACATAGCATCAGCCATGTGTGTTTATGTTAAATGTTGCCACCAAACGAGCAGTGCTACCAAATCAAAAAATAAAGAATTAACACCAAAAATTTTTTAATAAGCTTTATTATTTTTTCAGGAATTAGTCCATCTTCAATTGTATTGAATTTTAAAAATTCTACCAAACATGTCTAAAATTACACAATTTACTTATAAAAATGAAAAAAAAAGAGAGTCAGTGCCTCTAATTGATGCAGGAATTTACATAATACAAAAATTAATCAGTACCACTGTATTAGTATTGGATTCTAAATATACACTTACACCATGCTATATGCTTTGTAGCCATGGCATGTCGACTTCATAATATGTGTCCAAAAGTCAGGAATTTAGAGATATGACACCAGAGCTCTTGAAAGAAATTTCATCCATGTAATAACGAATGGATTATAAAAACGACTTATTTAATTTTTTTCTTTCGAAAAACATCGATCATTTTTGTTAAATTAGGTAAATTGATTTAGTTTGAATTGGCAAACAAATAATTTTTTGCACAAAGCTTTTGTGTACCTTTACGTCTGGGCTGGGACAACACGTGTCCCGTAGAGTATCTAGTGGTGGGCTTGACACTTTCAAACTCTACTCACGAGGATTTGATGCCCTTTTTTTTATTCGTGTCCAAATATATTCAAAAGGGGAAAATGTATTTATAAAATTGAATAAAATATTTTTGTTCATTAATGAATCAAATACCATATTTGAAAACATATTTCGATTAACTAGTTATAAACAAAATGGAATAGCTAACCTGTTTTGTTCGATCAAGAGCCGCAGAGTATCAGGATTAGTCAATTGCGCATTTGAATCAATGGCGAAATAATAGTCACAGTCCACTTTAGTGCATTCTTCCCTGTAAGATAAAACAATAACCATGTGAAGCAAACAGAATTATTCTTTCAATAATATACATTTTTATAAAACTTCACCTCACTACAAAATTTTTTATATAGAAAGTAAAATAAGACAAGTCAGAAATAAATTAAACAGCAAACAAAGGTAAACTTTTCAGGTGTATTTCATCACTTTTACCACATACCTAATCACACACTATTTCCTCTTTGAATCACGGGTTAAACTTAAGTATAGGGGGTCTAAACCAAGGTTACCAAACCACTGTCATCAAAACAAATTTCAGTTCTACTTAGTGCTATACTTGTGAAGTGCAAATTTTACAAGTATGCATAAATGCATTATACTGCATAACCATATTTTCCCATGCTAATTCTTAGATAATTTAAATTGTTTTTTGAATCAATGTTTCTCTTGCGTTGTGTAAGTTTATTATACTTTTATAGTTTTTATTAAAATAATTATTCTAAGTAGGTCAATAAATAATCAATGAATGTTTTATTTATAGTTTTTGATTGGTTAGGGCTATCAAATGGGGCAACTCACTGGTTTTAGAAATTGTAAATCTAAACCTTTTGTAACAAGTTGGCAATCAAAAGCTGTTTTACCAGAATATACTTAAGCCTTAAAGAATCACATCCAAAGGAACGAGTGAGCTTTTCATTCTACTATCCATACAATTAACGACAAAATCAAGTTATAGTTAAATACATGAAACAAAGTTTTTATTATAGATATGGATATATTTATTTATAAAATATGTCATAGACAATCAGGGTCATCACTAAAGTGTATGATGGGGAGAGGGGGTGGGAGAAGAGTCAAATTACTAACTTATTTAACACATTTTTTAGAGTCTGGTAATTTACATGCTTTGATGAGAAAAATTAGTTTCAGATGAAATTGCCAACCTGATCAGAAGAAAGTTTGATTAAAATTTTGTAGTTTTTTTACAATGGTTTTCTTGGGCTCATTATCACATTCAGTGATACAAACGTTCATTCACATAGTATATTCAATGGTGAAAACTACATTCCATGAAGGATCACAGTTCATTTATTAATCTGCTTCTATATGCAATGAATAAGGACTTGGCTGTGACGCTCATAGAGTAGTGATGCTCTAGTTGATTTACTCCAATATATTTCATGCCTAAGCGGGACTTAAGAATGTTGGTAAATTCATATAGACTTGGCTAAATCACAAACATAATTGGAAAATTGTGAAACATTTGCATTTCTCAGTTTCATTTTTAAAAAAAAGCTAAATCTTTCAAGAATTTGGCAACGAGGTCTGATTTCCCAAAGTCTGCAGGGATTTACCAACATGGGGGGGGGGGGGGGGATTTCGCACTGTCCCCTCCCCCCTTAGCAACGGCCCTGCAAAGAATGCTGTGCTAGAGTAAATGATGTTGAATATCTAATTGCTATTGAAAGTGGTAGCAATGCCTGTTCTACTAAAAATTCCATCAGACTTGCACATGGGACAAGTTGCAGGCCATTTTACATTGTTCAATTTGATAAAACTTGAGCGTCTATACCTAACACAAACACTTGCATAGAGTGGTTTCCAAGTACAATGACTTTTTCAGCATGAAAATTGCATCAATTTTAGTTTTTGAAATGGTAGAATACTTTTTCAAAATATATATAATGCAATAAATACTGATTAATCAACAAAATAAATAGTTTTCCTTGATTAGAAAGTGTGCTAGCTTCTTTTCTGGTTTTTAAATTGAATTCAAACACAAAGAGAAACTGCACCTCTTATGTGACCCTAATTGGACATTGATGTTTGAGCCACACTTTTAAATCTTTAATGGATTTATATAGCAACATTAAGAAGAATTACTTAATAAAAATGTGGAATGAAATCATTATAAGTAATAGCTATTTTTGTTTTATTAAACACCTAGACTATTTTTACAATTTGATGCCCTCTCAAGGTATATGGCCTGGCAAAAATAGTCCAGTTGCACAATCCTTAAACTACAACTAGTTTAAAATAGTCGATGAACTAGAATAGTCAATGAAAATAATGGATGCATGATCACTTGGTTTCATAACACAAAGGCTGCTAAAAATACTAAAGCCTGTGTGTGTTAAGTATTCTATTGTTTGCTTGTATTTAATTTGGCATGTATTTAAAATGATCTTACCCTTGTACTTAGGTGGTATATAAAATTACATATTTACTTTTTAAAAAATAACTTATATGCATTTTTTACACATATAACAAGAAAAAATATTTTTAACTTCACACCTAGTTTAGCAACTGTTATTTCGATATCACTATTTTATAAGGAAAAATATATATGTTATGAAAAACTTGCTAAAAAATCTTAAACAATAAAAAGCCATTGCATTGGTAATTTAGTTTCATTTATATTTATCAAATAAATAAGGATGGGACCTTTATAAAAAATCATGCTTACAATCCAAGATTTCGTGCATGCCATTCTTTATAGCCATTTTCCTTCTTAAGATATGTGACATGGTTATACTTGTGTTTATGCGATTCCAAAAATGTATCAACATCATTTTGGTGATATTCCGCCTAATTTGAAAAAAAGAAATTTACAACACTATTGCTTTATGGCATATATACCTATAATAAGTGGAAAAAAAATTATTTTAAGTATTCCTAAACATGAAAAGGAAAAAAAAAAAATTCCCCCAAAAGATGGTACATTATAATCTTAAAAGAAATTTTTTACATACATTTTCAGGATATTATGTCCATCAAATTACATTTTACCTTAATTCTAGTTAATCAAAATAGTGGGTTAAAATACTACTCTCAACATAGTAATAAAGGGAAAGAAAATGAACATTTGAATATATAATAAAGCATGAAAATTTGAAAACTTAAAATACATACACCATAATCTATAAATTTATGTACTGAAGTCTTTCAGATATAAATCCCATAAATTTAAACATTGAAATTAATTAATATCCTTTTTTCAAGAATTAATATGTATCAGGTAATTTTAAACCCTCAAATTGTATGGTGGGGGTTGGATCCGACCCAATGGTTCATTTTCTCTCTCACTTATCGTATTACAGCGTGTTTCATGAATCTAAAGTTTTTTTTACTAACTTCTAAAACAAGATATATATTTAAATTACATAATTAGAACTAATATATACAATAGTTCATTATAATCATTACATATTTAGTCTCAAATCACCATACCGTTTGAGAGTTAATAAAATAATGTAAAATAATTTACAACACCAGATTTTTTTATTCAAGAAATATTAAATAAAATAGACAAATTTAATAACAAACTGTTTAAATGCACACATTTTACTTTTCTACGTATATAAGTACAAATATGCATTTATTAATCGGCATACAAAGCTCGATTAAATTAGACAACAATTTTATTAGTGTACACTTGTTAAACGTAACTATGTTTAAAAGAATTTTAATTGCAGAATTGTTTATTTTTTTTATCTAGAATTATATAAACATATAACAAATACCAGCCTAGGTGCAAATCTTTATATATAATCTACAAATTTTATCTTTTTAGTTTAAAAATGCAAATATAATGATTCTCAAGTATCATTAAAAAAAGTTGAATAAATATAACTTACACCACAATGTACAAACAAATCCATTCTTTCTTTAGGATAGTCCAGCATCAAAAGGCGATCAAAGAATTCTGTAATAAATGGTGTTGGATGCTCCACAAAAATTGCAAGAATAACATGAGGTTTTTCTTTCACCTTTAATATAACAATTGTATATAATTAAAAAACTATATTTGCATAAAAAATCTACAAACATTAAATTTTATTAAAAATTTTAAGAAATAAATTAGTTACAATACCTCACCTAAGAGAGAAAATGGTGAATAATATTTTATGTCAGTGAAGAGTACTTAATTTTTTTACAATGATTACATAAATAAAATACAGAATTTTAAAAAAAACATAAAATCACCTTAAAGGTTTCCAATTGTATAGTATCTTCACTACAGCTAAGACAACCATGCTTTGGCACCCACGATTTGGCTAGGTAGTTCCCCAGTGAATTTAAAGCTACCTAAAAAAATGTAAAATAAACAATTTATATAATATATCGAAACAGCTTTCAATACTTAATCGAATTTTTAAAAAATAAACATACTTTGCTTGCTCCGTTGCCATGGACAACTAATGGATTGGTGGCATATGCAGTGTTATGTAAATAGCTGTCACTATCAGAAAACCTCAGTTCAACATCACCTACAAGATTTTGTTATATAATAAAAAATATTTTTTTTAATTTGTGATACTTAAATGCTTTTATAAAAAGGTTTTCATACTTACCAACAGCCCCATTTAAATTTTGAAAGATTTCTGCTTTGTGATCTAACTTTATTGTCCACTTTTTCTGCAATAAAATTTATTCAATTTTAAAATGTAGGAATTATATAAAAAGCACTATTTTAAAACTATTTTTAAAATGGCATTCATATCAAATGAAAAAATATTTTTTTTAATTAAAAAACATCCTAAACACAAAGACAATTCAATATTACCACTATCATTAAAAACAAAAATGAATATCCTCTAATTTCCTACAAAAAAAAGGCCTGTTTTTATACAAACGAACTCCGTTTTGTAATAAGCCAGTTTTCATGTTTTTAAAAGAAATTTTACAATTCTTTTTTCAATGTTGGCAAAACAAATATCTTAAATTATTTGATAAAGTTATTCTAACAAATCCTACAAAAGATATATTATAATGATTAAAAATTGCACAATCCATACATGAAGAATTTGAAATAATTAACTATTTCATGTTTGACATGTTTTATTTAACAAGTTCACTGGCGGGGTGTTGCAAACTTCAAAATAACATCTTAGAAGGAAACAATCAATTTGCATTTATTTAGACACCGGCAGCAAACGTGTTAAAGAAATGTTAGCACCAAGAACTATTATGATAATATATAAATTTACACAGAGCTTTAATATGTACCTCCTTTAACCCACTATTGTTTAAGTGGTTTTTGTAATTGTGAAGTTGTTCCTTCTACTTGGAAGATTAAATATTTCCTGTACAAACTATGTTTTTCAAAAATGTTGTTAAATCTTAACACGTTCACGCCGGCGCCGATTTTAATTTGTTTTTCTGTGAGGCGGCGCTCAAATTAATGCTGCGCTTCATCTGGTGGCGCGCGATTTTTGCCTGTTCACACCTGCACACGCGCTTTATGTATGCTCAGTAGTACAGCAAGTGCCTATTGTGCAAGTTGTGTATTCGTGTCGTTTTTTCATCCTGGCCACAGATTTATGCCAGTAAGTATAACTCAAAAGGCGGTTAGATTTGTTTTTAGTTTTTGCCCTTATAAAAATAAGTAACATGGATGTGGAAATAAGTGATTCTGATGAATCTATAAATAAAAGCAGGAGAAAGGCGTCAAGATTACGGATACTTTCTTCCTCTTTAGACGAGGATTTTGTTAATGTAAACAGTGAAGTGAACGAATGTTTCACGGAAGAAGAATATTTGGTGTCTAAATCAGAGAACGAGGATAGCGATGAAGAATGGCAGGAAGTAAAAGAAAGAACTTCAGTAATAAATGAGTATTCGGAAGAAGAGGAATTTTTACATGAAATCACTGACTGTAGTGACCCTTTTGCTTTATACAAACTATTCTTCACGGATTACATACTAGATTTGATAGTTGAAGAAACAAATAAATATGCTACACAATGTATAAAGAATTCTTCATCTAGCAGTAGGAAGCACCAACAGGCCTGGCAGTCTGTTACAAGAGATGAAGTGAGTACTTTTATTGGCATATTGCTTATTATGGGTGTAGTGCAATTACCAGAAATTAGATTGTATTGGTCTAACGATGACATGTATGCGAACGCACGCATAAAAAACGCAATGAGACGTAATCGTTTTTTATCTATTCTTAAGTTTTTACATTTTTCGAACAATACCACAGCCAGAACTGAAGATCGGTTGTACAAAATTCGAAACATTACTGAAGCAATTGTGGATACCTTCAAGAGTTCTGTTAAACCTGGCAAAAATATCGTTATCGATGAAAGTATGGTTCCGTGGAGAGGACGTCTAGGTTTTCGTCAGTACATCAAAGGCAAGCGACATAAGTATGGCATAAAATTATACAAATTTTGTTTGCCTGAAGGCTACACTTATAATATCGAAATTTATGCCGGGAAAAATGAAACGATCATTGAAAAATCACATTCTCATGATGTAGTAATGAGATTACTAAATGATTTATTATTTGTGGCCCGCATACTATTTATTGATAGTTATTATACAAGTGTCCCTTTGGGTGAAGAACTTTTAGAGAACAATACATTTATGTGTGGTACTGTAAAAATAAACAGAAAATTTCTACCACCGCAGGCAAAAAAAAAACCGTGGTGAAATGATGAGTCTTGAAAATCGTAGCGGTGTAAAATTTCTGAAATGGTCTGACAAAAGACCAGTATGCATGTTAACTACCTCAAAGAATCACTGGTGTAAATTTCTACAAGGAGAAAATGGCAAAGTAAAGCTCGATGCTGTGTTTGATTATAATATTGCAAAAAAAGGTGTTGATTTATCAGATCAACTATCGGGGTATTACAGTTGTTTACGCAAAACTATTAAATGGTACCGAAAAGTAATAATACAATTAATATGCGGAACTTCCCTTGTGAATGCCTGGTATATTCATAAAAGATGGAGCACTTAAAATATGAATATTTTACAATTTAGGGAAGTTATTATTGATCACCTTTTGGCCAAAGAACAAATATACTGTCATATACCGTCAAATAAACATGTTCTTCAATCATATGAGCAATCAGCAAGAGTCCCGTAAACGCTGCAAGGAATGCTATAAAAATTTGTCCAAGAAAAAGGGCAGAGATTATGCCACTAACCAAACTACAAGAGTTAAGACGTATTGTGGGCATTGCAAGGGTCAGCCAGCACTTTGCTTGAAATGTTTTAACAAATTACACAAAAAATAATAAATAATGATGTTATAAATAGAGCAATGTAGAATTGTTATGTTAATTTTGTAGAATTTGAGTTATATTTAAAATACTGTATTATTATGTTTATGTTATTGAACAAAACTTATGTTAATGAAACATTATTAATTATAATTGTAATTAAAAATAAATGTTTTTTAATGAAAATACGTTAAATTTTTATTTTAATTTTCAGCGTCTAATAGCAAAATCTAGTGCGTACCACCAGTGGTACGCGCCGCCCGATGAGACAATCTAGCGCGGGCCACTGGTGGTACGCGCCGCCCGATGAGACAATCTAGTGCGGGCCACCGGTGGCCCGCACCGGCGTGAACGTGTTAAAGAGCTAGTTCTTATGGTATACCTAAAGCCATCAGATGTGAAAAATATTGTAAAATGGAGTATTTTCGGGAATTTAAAAATTGAGTGTACTACTAGAAAACCCCTCAGTGGATTAATCATAGAATATTGAATACAAAAAGGGACTTTTCTCCCACATAAAATTGAAAAAATAAAAATGTGATGACAATATATTCATTCTTCTGAAACTTATGCAACAGATTAAAATTCCATTTTATATTTACCCTAAGCTCTTCATCAATATATATTTTAGTATAAAACAACTGATCATCATCTTCATCTTTCAGGGAAGAACTAGTAACCATTTCATTTATATAAGAAGCATATCCCATGAAACCTACAAACAAAAATTTAGGCATTAAAATTATTCAAATTAAGCAAACAAAGGTTTGAAAATAAATTTGATAAATCACTCAGATGTTAAAGAGTCCTGGCAGATAAAAAGCACTTCACTATTTTTAGCCTACCTCAATGGAATCGGTAAGAGGATGAAGGAGGTATATTAATTTTTTTAAAGGCATGAGTTATTGTCATGGATGATGGAGGTATGTGTTGACCTGTTTTTTGACACTAACAGCAGCACAATAAGCCCTGTGTGCACGTTCAACAAAACGAACTGGTATTGAACCGGGTATAAGGGGAAAACTTTCCACCCGTTTATACGGTATTTGATAATTTGCAGGTATTCAGGAAGTGACGTCACTTCCTAAAGAGCACCAAACAGATTGGGACTGTTTGCACCTGCACGACAGTCTTTGAATGCCCGTTCAACTGCTTTGCGATTTCTTTATAAATGTCTGTATCACGAACAGCACTGACAAAACAAGGATAATGCTCCATAAAAACTGCTAGTCTTACTTCCTTATCACACCATTTAGTTAGTAGCCATTTTAAAATAAGTAAATAACATGCAAAGGATCATGGGAACCAATCGCCTTTTACCCCTAGTCAAGAGCAGGTGCAAGTTTACACCGTCATTTTTCCCCAAGGTGGGAAGATTTCGGAAAATTGCCGGGTTTACCCCGGCTTTTTAATCAAGTGTAAACGGGGCAATAGAAGTATTATTAATAGAGATGAAGAAGGTATGTGACCACAACACAATACGAAATGAAAACTTTAAAGATCAAATATCTAAAATTTACTTTTTGTTACATACCTCCTTTATCCACTTATCCTTTCAATTATTAGTGTGCAGTTGAATTAATTTGAATACAATTTATATTAGACAAAAATTTCCATGATTTGAAATTCCGCAATCTTAATATCAAAGATAAAGGTTAAAGAATATGGAAACAATAAAAAGAAGATGCATAACTCTTGGTCTGCAAGTATAAGTCAACGCTTAAAACTAAAATGAATATGTTACTTACAGAGAACAAATATCAAATAAGTTGATATAGAAAAATCTAAAATAAAGCAAAATATAAATTCATGTGGTTTAATGAATTAGCTACAATAAATTTAAGATACCTAATTTCAAACTATTTTAACCATGAGAAAATATAAGTAAAACCTTTCAACGTTGTCTTAGAAACTCTGACTATGATTTTAAAATATATAAAAATATTTTTTTAATTTGTTAAAAAATACCAATGACCATAAAGCTTAAAAATGATATAATACACAAATACCCAAACTTCTTTAAAGGTCTACAATCATCAACTATTTCAACGATTGAACATAACAATTTTGAGGTAGCAGGGAAAATGCATGATTAAATGCTTTAAACATTGTTAAAGGGAAAGCGTTCGCATAATTTAAAACCAGACTTCCAAGATATGGGATAATTTAAAATGTTGAGAGGGAGTGTAAAAAAAAATAACTCGATTCTACTCTTACCTGTGTAAGAGAAGTCTGGACACTCTGCCATTCACCAAACAAAGCACAAAGAACAGGTACAAGGAGGGTTAAAAGGAAAGCACAAAATACCATATTTAAGTATTAATTGACATGTACAGTTACAGTTAAATATGTTAATTGAAAAGAAGTGTTAAATAAAAATGGAATGCCATGCACAATAAACAAAATAAAGATAATACAATGAAATTATGAGGCACAAATGGACAAGAATTTAAAAAAAAAATTTAACACAAAAATAACTGCAATGTTATTCTATTGTCTTTCCAGTGCTAAGTGCTAAAAGAAATTATAAAATAAAATAATTTTGAAGCAAAACATAAGCTCAAATATCCCAAACCCTAAATGAGGTTAAAACCTTCTACATATTTACCACCTTCTACATTTGTACCACCCAGCAGCTCTAGTATGGGAAAATAATATTTTGTTGCTTTTTTTTATGTCCTGCAGAAACCTGCAAACGACAGGATAGAAAACATCCTTGATTTTAACCTTCAAACTTCCCCCCAGCGAAAACTCTTTTAAAATCTGTTCAAGAATTATCACATGAATGATGATCAAACATACACAAACAGATAAACAAATTCTAAAAATTATGTACTTCAACGAATTCAGTTCATGTAAAACTCTGAAAATACATGTAAGTAACAGAGACGATGGTCTGCACTTCTTTATTATGTATAGATAGGAGGTTTGGAATTAAGCTGATCTTTTATAAAAATAACATTTCCGGTTTTTGCCTTGCATTTTCACTGAAAGATCTAGGATGTAGCCTCTCTCCCAATTGTTTATATACAACCTTATATGCTTATGTTAAAACATTGTTATTTTATTATAAATTAAAATTCTAATCTAAGTTTATCTGGTCAACTACAGTTAAACTTTATAAAATTAGGTCATTTTTCAGTTAGGCCTTATTTTTTTTAGTAATTTAATTCTGCTTTAAGTTGTTTTAATATATATATATTCCTTTTCTACTAGAAATAAAAATTTAAAATATATTCATTTTTCTACTAGAAATAAAAATTAAAAATATATTTCATTTTCTAGCTAAATCATTATTTACTTACCCAAAAACTTCTACTCTTCAAAGAATGTCACTTAAAAAAGCTTTATGAGCAAAAAATATTTTCATGCTTTTATATTAAAGCCTAATAAAATTTGGAAAAATTATGAAGGCTGGTGATGAAATAAAACCCATTTAAAAATGTGGAAGAACTTTATTAACTTTTTTTACAAAATGTAAAACCTGTGTTTTTGTAATTCGCTGACAATGCCCTAACTACACATAATTTTGTTTTCTCAGGAAAAATTTCGGATTCCCAAGATTTCCCCAAGTTTAAAAACATAAATATATACGACATATACTAATAATATTCTGTACTCATTATAAATTCAAATAAAGTAGAAGTCTTGACATCAATGACATTTGAAAATGTGTAGGGAGTTTTTTTTTTAAATACCTTAACTAGCAAATAAGCATGCATCTTCCACTGAATGATAGGGAATCATACTTTATACCAGATAATAGTTGAACAAAGTAAACTATTACAATCAATATTTCAAAAAGTTACTGATATTTGTATAAATATGAATACTAGTTGAAATACATTTAAAATATTACATAAATAAAAAAACAATTTACATTAGAATTTTGTGAAAAAATTTTATACCACAAATTATTGTAAAATATTAACAACAAAAAATAACCTTTTGACTACATTAATATTAATTATGCAGATTTTATTATAAGCTTGAAGGAAACAAAATAAAGTATATATACATAATAGTATCCTTATTGCAAAACCCTAAAAAGATAACTTAAATAAAACATTAATTTTCAAATTAAAAAATAATAAATATGGAAAACAAAGAATCAATTATTTATGTATAAAGATAGATGTGTTAATACCTCATTACATAACTTTAACAAATATTGTTTTACTTTCTATGCAGTTAGTAATTACCTCCTGAATTCAGAAATCTTTTGCCTTTAGTGACTTTAGGATACTTGTCCTATAAATGAAATCGAAATATTTAAATAAGCAACTTTCAAAATATATAAACGTATACATGAACGTTAAATACCAAAATAACAATAAAATGACTTAACAATGGATAATTAAAAGATATCACTCAATTTTGCATTCCTGTAAAATAAATGTATTTTATAAGAATAAAAATTTTAAAGAAAATAAAAGTAAAACACATACAATGAAACTATAACAAACATTCTTTTTAAAATTATTAACTAGTAGACTCCTCCCTACTAAAATTGACCGAATAATCGAATTGCGCATATTGGTTGACTTTGAGGCCGAATACCGAAGATTCGGTAGCTGAATAACAACTTTCTTTCAAATTCTTTATAAAGTTAAACAACCCAAGTACCTGAGGTACAGGTTTAAGATATAAAATTATCACAACATATATATCGTACAGTATTTGTATTTACTATAGACTAATAATACTATTAAAGGTAATAACAATTAATAATAATAAATATCAAATCTACAGTCAATTCAATTTGAACTTAAAAAACACAAAACCTTTTTCTGTAAAAAATTTTCAATATCAAATTAGCCTTTTTTCTAATATAAATAGTCACTCAATAATCACTCCAGTATGTGTCATCATCCTATCATTATCAACACCTGTTTTATAATGATCAAAAAATAAAATTCTGTTTAAATTTAATTAATATTGTAATTTTTAAAAGATATTTTAATTTTAACCCACAGACGCTCAAGAGGGTTATATACGTCCAGAGATCCCAATTTTCTTTTATCAATACGTGCACCCAATTTTTAAATTTATAAAAATTATCATTATACAATATGCTTTTTAATTTAAAGGTTTCAGGTATAATTTACAAGCTATATCTTTATAATTAATTTTTTTAATTAAACAAAAAAATGACAGGCCCCAGTAAAAATGATTTAAATTACCAAAAAGCGAAAATAACTTTACAATTACAAAAATTGTGTGAGCGTCAGTGGGTTAATCTCCAATTGAAATAGCTGCATTATTCTTAAAATGATTAAAAAATAGTACATTTCACAGAAACTTACTTTAATTCAGCTAGATTTTTTTAATCATTACAGCAAACAATTTTTCAAATCTGATTTTTTTCCCAAATCCCTGTTTATATACCCTGCTTCTATGGCAGCAATTCGGCTAATTATTATACGAATAACCAAAGTATTTGACCTAACCGAATATTCAGCATATAGCGCCCGAATACCAGCCAAATATTCGTTCCATCCCCTTCCTTATAAGTAGTGCCACTGATGCACCCAATCAGTTGACTAGTTATTGTTCTAACACTTTACAATAATTTTTCATTATAACAACTAGCATGAATGAGACCAATGACACATTGTTGTACACAGGGGTCTACTGTATACTAACTAGTAAAAAAATTAAACTTACAGCAAGAGATGCATCTGGCCAGCAGAAACCTTCTGCAGAAAAGAGTAATTTGGATTTAGTCTTGTGAAACTTTTTGAGTATTTCTTCAGGTCCAGCCATAAAAATGACATCATAACTAAAAAAACATGAAAATAAAAGATTTTTTACATGGAATACGCTAACATAAATTTTAAATTCATTTCTGAAATGTAAAAAATAAGTCATTTCTAAAGATTTTCTAAGAATATAAAATAAATATTTTATTCCTTTTGATTTTACAATATAAAATAGTTTTAACTGAATTTAATAATAAAAATTATAAAATGAAAAGTTACCGAATACAATTTAAAAGAAAAGGAGCAGAACATTTTAAAAACCCTTGAAATTTCCATTTTTTCCAACTAAACATTTATCCTACAAACTTTGTAAGGGTTAATTATGATTTCCATAGAAAAAAATTAACATTCAGAAAGACGAGCGTCAGAAGTGAAAAGTTAACATGTGTTGACTTGGTAAATTAACGTTGCATTAGAGCTGCATATATTGGCGAAGGTTTGGAGCCTATCTCGAAGGAAGGAAAGACCCGGGAACAATACCTCGTATTTTTTAACCATGGTCAGATGACGAAAACAACACATAATCTGGTACCAGACACAACCTCAATAGGCTTTAGGACATTGGACCCCAATCAGATTTAACATGTACTAGTCCTGTGTACATGCTGTAGAAATTGGGCGTTAGTTCAGACGACATATTGCTACTTCCCAATAAACAATATCAAGCAAACAGTATCAGCGAACTTGTATCAGCCGTAGTCGAACTTGTTACCCTTTGGTTGTTAGTCAATTGTCAAATTGTTTACATACAGAATTCAAAGTATTTAAAAAATAAAGAAAGAATAGTGAGCTGAAACACAACAATAAGATACAGACATTTAAGAAAAGTCAGGTAAGACTAAAATCTTTCATCTTGAACAGTTTTTAGCAGATCTCGAGCCAAAAGCATAAAATTTAATACACTATAACCTAAATATTTTAGACAAATTTAAAAAACTAATCATGTATGAAAGAAATAACAACAATGGCATCAATAAAGCATGAAAAGAGTAAATAAAAATTATTTTTAGCCTACCTATCCACAAACATGATAACTAAGTTTTCTTTCTCATAATACTTCTCCATAGCTGACTTTAAAAGATTGACTTTATGTCCACCACCCGAATACAACCGCACATCTCCTCCCTTCCACTCCTCGTCCATGCCCAAAACCTACAACAAAAAAAAATAATGAAAACATTTGTATTTATTTTAAAAAAAGAACAAAATTCTTTAACCCTTATTTTTTAATTATTTCCCAAATCTCTTTCCTTACTTTTGAATATGCTGATTTAGAGAAGCAGAAAATGCTAAGACCCCGTAAAAAAATTTCAAACTAAAATTTCCCCAACAAATATTTCAATGGTTGAATTGTGAACGACTACATAAGCGGACATGTTTTTCTATTGTTTTCTATTTGGAACTATATAGAAGTAGATGTACCTGGTATGTATTGGGAGAGAGACACTGGTTAGGGCTCTTGCTACACTCGCTCAGCCTGTCATGACACAAGTGCATTATTACACGAGTGATAGCTCAGCCAGAAAGACGAACATTGTATTTTTTATCATTAATAAAATAACGCAATGTAATATTTTTTAAAATCGATTTTAAAGATGAATATATTGTTCAAATTTATTATTACACAAGGGACGTGGAAAAAAACCTAAGTAGATATCTTCATTGTAATTATTTATTATCTTTTGTCCTTAGTAAAAATTTTCCTGGGTGCTCCAAATTTCCACCAAACCTCATTAGCGAGTTTGGACATATTCTGCTTCCCTGTACTGTTTAACAATAAAATTTGACAAATTATAAAACAAAAACTTTACTTCTAAATTCACAAGCAGGCCCGTCACCCAAGGGAGGGGTGTTTGACTCCCCCAATAATCGGAAAACCCTGAAAGTTGGGAATTTCAACTTCTAAAAACCCCGAGTTGGAAAAATTTATGCTTGAAGAAAATTAATATTATTAACAAATGAAAGATTAGAAATTGCCCAACTTGTAAGATTACATTTAAATTAGACTTCAAAAAGGACACTGCATTGGAATATGGGTGTAACAAATATCAATGCTTGTGAGAGAATTGTTTAATAATACCTAAAATATATATAAAAAAAGATGAAAAATCTCGATAAGTTAGAACTGGGAATTTTCAGCACTGTTGAGTTGGGAATTTCGAATAGTTGAGTTGAGAATTTTGAATCGTTAAGTTGGGAAATTTCTTGTTTTAACTCCCTCAAAATATTTTTTGTCTAACGGCACTGTTCACAAGCATTAAACGTAATCTAATTTATATAGAAAGTTATAGATATTTCCATTCTATTTGCAGTTTGATAATCATAACTTTCTTGCGATGTTGTCTTTTACGACTACATATTCTTCATTCATGAATGACAGGATTTAACCCTTTGGTTGCATGTTATGTATTCTGGGTCAGTATGGTCAGGATAGAACTGATGGAGAATTAGCAGGATGGAACGGGCACCTATGGGCTAGATAATTCAAATTTAGGATATAACACATTCATTCAAGGATAAAAAAAAATACCTTTTTCGTCAATGAAAAAATATTGCTTTTTCAGAAAAGTCAACAAGGTGGACCATACAATGCATTTTAACCCTGCAGCTATGCACAATTTTTGTGATTTTGCTGCTAACGTGTCTCGTTTTTTAAAAGAATGCAACAGAATTAGGATAATATAAAGTACAAGAAGGTAGCATGCATTTCCAATTTCAGTAAGTATATTTCATATAATTTGATTAATGTCACATTTGAGCTGCTATGCCATTTCATGAAATATGTATTAGCATGTATCTGGCCTATTTCAGGCACAGTTATTTATAATTTAGAGAAAGTGGCACCTTAATTTTTACTGTTAATCATAATTAATAATCTATAAATTAGTGAACATTTAGTGCACAGAAATTAAACCAAAATTTCATTCAAATAAACAAAACAATTTTAAATACACACAACAAAAAAAACAATTCAGCTATACATTAAAAAAACAATTTAATTTTAATGCATTGCAAAGATATTTTTAACTAATTTTTTTTTTAAATTTAACAGTTAAAAGTTGAAATTTTGGTAATTTTTTGAACAATTAGACACATCAGAATATTAAAATAGAATATATTAAACACTCACTTCCACATCAATGCCATAGACTCTGGCTGATCTCGTAAACCTTTGAAATCCATCGGTTTCTTCTGTCGCGACGGTCAAGACAAGTAATTTTGCTGAAATAAACAAACATAATTATTTTCTGATGAAATTATCTCTTCACGATCGCTCTATATAGCATTTGTTTACATTGACACTCAAGAAGCGGTAATTTAAGCGTTATTCTTATGTAGCGAAAATAATATACTTGAACAAAATCGAAAAATGACCACGAAATACAATATAAGCAAACGATTTAATTGTGGTTGCAACAAATTGAACTTAGTATCGCAAGGCGTGGGTTGATTTAACTAGAAACAGAAACGATTCTTACGTTCATCCTTGGATTGAACAAAACTGAAGAAAATCCACGACAAGGCGAAAGAACAGAATAATGTTTTTGAAAATCTTGCAGCCGTGAAAGCAGGGTGGACATGAAGGGGTTCCATCGTAGAGCCGACTCTCTCACAGCCAACTTACGGCATGCAGAAAAAAAACAGCCGCCGTCGATGATGTTTTGCTAAGATCTTCAGTCAGCAGTGGCGGTGGCATGCATTGCAAAGTTGACCGCGAAATGAAAAAAAAAAAAACGACTGGTTCTTTTTTACCTGTTCTTTAAAACAGCGGGAACAGTTCGTTCTTGAGTTTAAGAAAAATAATCTTTTTTTTTTTAAATAGAAAATCGACTTAAAGAAAATGCGCTGAAAATTAAAAAATAATTTTTAATTTTACGACCAAGTTGAAAAAATGAATTATTTAATATAAATTTTATAATTATTAAAACTTTTCGAAATCGGCGTCAAAATTTCCGTACGATTTTTGTAAACTGGCACTAACTTCAAAATGTTGTAACAAGAATAAAATTGAAATTAAATAATTAAATTTTTTCAACTTTGTCGTAAAATTAAAAATATTTTTGTTACTTTTTAGCGCATTTTTTTTAAGTTGGTTTCCTTTTCTTTTTAAAGATTATTTTATTTTTCCCTATTTAGTATATATTGTAAAGCAATCCCTACCAATGCCATTACATGCTGGTTAAACGAAATGTCATTGTTGTATAACTTCTGTTAAGCAATGAAAATATTTTGA
The DNA here is from genome assembly GCA_963932185.1 of Troglohyphantes excavatus. Classification (NCBI taxonomy): domain Eukaryota; kingdom Metazoa; phylum Arthropoda; class Arachnida; order Araneae; family Linyphiidae; genus Troglohyphantes; species Troglohyphantes excavatus. The sequence goes on along the minus strand of OZ010666.1, from coordinate 34,239,307 downwards.
AATCGGATAAATTGTTTAAAAAATTCCGGTTAATTGACATTTCCGGGTATATAACAGCCAGATAACCGATTTTTGTTGTTGTTTTTTTTGCAGATTTTGCCTAAGTGGATTTTTCCCTATCCAACAAAAAAAAGAATTTTAGAAATCGGACAATATTTTTTTTCAAACGGTCCGGTTAATTTGAGAATTCCGGATAGTTAAATGCCGGAAAACCGGATATTTTTTCAAATTCCTCCCAAGTGAGACATCCCCAACGCAACAAAAAAAAAATGTGCAAATATCTGAATTAGAACCGAAATCCTGCGCGAACATACATACAAAAATACATAATAGTCGAATTGATAACCCTCAATTTGGCGGTTTTAATTTGAAATTTCTGATGGTTTTATTTTGAAGTTTTGGGGTTGGCTATCTGTTCAATCGGTTAATAACAGTCAATTGATAACCTCTAGACTTGGCCCGTGATTTGGCGTTTGAATTTAAAATTTCTGGCGATTTTATTTTTGAGTTTTGGTTGGCGCTCTGTTCAATCGGTTATACACATGCGTTTTTTTTTTTTTAATTTGTTCATTCAATAACTTAAAAACAGTTTTTGTACAGGGTTCTTACTTACGAAAAAGTATAATAAACACCCGCATATATACTGACTTTTGTGGTATTTAAAGTATACCAAATTAATATATGCAGTAAAAAATATTTAATAATTTAATTTTTTTTTAAATATATTTTTACAATAAATCTTATTTGAAATAAGATATCTTTCTTATTTTAGTTAAAAATAATGATAAATGTCTTGGCTGCTTTCTAGAAAATAACTTAACACAATTATTGATAATTACTGCTTTTTTTTTTAACTTATAGGGCTAAATGGGAAAACCTGTATGTTTTTTCTGCTGAAGCAAATACTAGGATTTTCAAAAACATACTTCAAAAGTATTAAAAGGTTAGGGTAGGCATCTTACTGTGAATGTTCTCACCCAATCTACTTGTAATGACCAAATTTGCACATAAAAATATTTATAAGAGACATAGTAGTAAGAGACTTGAAGTAAAAGTTATCCAAGAAAAGTTATACCTAATTTTCAATTAAAATTGCGTTAATTATAGACCAGCTGGAAATTCAAATAAAACTGAGATTTCTTACATATTTTTTTATTCTCGAGCCGAGTAGAATATTTAGCGTTCTCAAATTCCACCTATTTTAGAGGGGGAAACGAATCCGAATAGGTGCAAGATACAGGTCGCACTGGTACCTTAAAGTTTGATTCGTAAATACTTTTCGGCCCCACGGGGTACAAAGGGGAGTGGATAAATGATTCACGCGACTCACCTTCCTCTACATGATGGTCGGTCTTTTATCCACAAAGGCTGATTCCCCGTGAGTTATGAGGTCGGATGCGCATACTGCAGCCATAGCCAACATCCCCCTCCAGACGGTGCAAAGATCAAGTAGGAGAGTTAACAATTGGCCTAATCAATGCGTCTACACTATCCTCTACACGATGGTAGATCATTTATCCTCATAGGGAGGCAGGGTCCGATTAAGATGTTGAAACAAGGGAAGCCCGCCTTTAATTGAGGGCCCCATTGCTCTCAAATAGACCCTGAATCATCAAATCAAGCCTTTAATGCACTAAACGCATAGCTTTTAATGTAAAACAAAAAAAATACAAAAAACAAACAAACTTCAAGATCATTCGATGTCACCGAGTCATAACAATAATAAGTCATGTTTAGAATTTGTCGAAAATACATTCAATATAAAAAAAGATAATCAAAATAAGTTATTACTTTTAAAGAAACCTAGGAGTTAAAAAATATATATATATAAATTAATCTTTTCGCAAACATTATCATTTTATGTATTTTTCTCTAATAATCGCTAGGCCCAAACAGGGCCCCGTGCTTGACACTTGAGAATCTTGCAATCAATTTTTTGTCCTTGAACTTTTTTTTTGCTTGTCTTTTCTAGATCAAAATAATGTAAAACACTTTTTTTTTAAATAAAAGGCCACCTTCAATTCGAAATCAGAAAATAGTATATCGAACATAACATATTTGTTTTAAACAATTGGTATAAGAAAATTGCCTTTTTTTTATGCTCCACCAAATTTTTTTGTAACTACTGATTTTCTGAGAAACATATGCATAAAATCGTTTGTTTTGCTTAGTATTATTTTTTTCAATAAAATAAATCTTTTTAAAAAATGCCGACTATAAAAATAAATTTTTAATATTCAAAAGAAAACATAACATATTTTTTAATTTGATAGATACTCTTTTAAAAATCAATATTTAAACAAAAAATTTCGCCCTTTTTATATTACCACTGTAGATTATGGTTTCTAACAACCCCTTGTCAATACAATACGCCACTGTCTCTGACGGCCGGTTTGCTACGTAATCGTCATTGTACACTACCTTCAAAAAATGATATTATGTTCAAAAAATGAACAGATTAAAAAAAGAACAGGAGTATGAAGCAACTGCTATATAAAAAGAACGTAATTTTCCCAACACTAGCGGTGACTGAGATTAACGGAGTGGCTAAGGAGGCTACTGGAAGGGCATTGGTTGCTGGAGTGTTACGTCATGCAAAAAAACTGCATACGCACCCAGCTGTTTCCTATGACTGTCAAAACTCAGACGCTTTAAATTGCTTTGCTTCTTTTTTTGTCGCATTGGATACTCAAGTTTCCGCTGCAGTGTGTTTTCCCACTGCTCCTTTTTGCTAGAAGATGCTCCTGACTTGTATGCATGCATTCAAGTAGCATCGATTTCATTTCTGTAAATAAGGGTTAAAAAAAAGGGTTGAATGTCGAATATCAGTATAGCTATACTCTCCATCAGTGCGAGGCGCAAGCTACAGATATTTTTTATAGAATTATTTGTGGAACAGTTTGTTTATTACTCAGACTTTGATGACTTATTTAATGAGTTTTCATCTGAAAAAGCACGAAAAGTATAAGAAGTTATTGTCCAATCTTTAATCAAGCACTGGCTTATTAGTACCAGTAACAGAGCCGGATTTAGTGGGACCTAGGCTGAATATGTTGTTCGGACACCCAAACTACAAAGAGAGGAAAAAAGTAGGGGGGTCGGATTTTTTTTTTTTTAATATATATTCTTGAACTAAAAATTAAATGTTTTTTTTAAAGTGTATGAATGAAATTGGGATACATTGTTTTTTGTAATTTTCCAATACTATGTTAAAAAATTTAAAAAGGTTTAATGTATCTCAAGGTGCAATGGCATTCTGGAATCTATGAGAATGATAATAAAATATTGCACTCGTCTTTTTGTTGCCCTCAAATGGCTCTAAGAAAAATAAAAATGTAAGAAAAATAAAAACAAATGATTTACAAAAAAAAAAAAATTAAAACAAATAAGTAATTTTTTAAGTAAAATTTTTAATAAGTATATGATTTTTAAAGAAAATAAAAGTATTATAGTATATTTATATTGTACAAATCTGTCAATAAAATATAATATTTATCCGTCCTAAAAATATTGTAGTATATACTATTTTCATTAGGATTTGGATTTTATCATCCATCCAAATAAATATTTCCGCAAGTTGACTGTGTGTGTGGTGCGGGCACCTAATCTGCAGCCTATGTTGCATTATAATCCGGCTTTGACAAATGACAAATAATGTAGTCTTTTTAAAAAATTTGCTTCTGAATAATTTTATGAATATTCTTATTACACTTTAGAGAGCAAACAGTGCAGTCATTTCATTTTGAATTCATTTATAAGCTTTTAAATAAAGGTTTGTAAAACTTTAAATAAAGTTTGTAACACTTTTTTCCTCTCTTTGTAGTTTGGGTGTCCGAACCACATATTCAGCCTAGGTCCCACTAAATCCGGCTCTGTTACTGGTACTAATAAGCCAGTGCTTGATTAAAGATTGGACAATAACTTCTTATACTTTTCGTGCTTTTTCAGTTTTGAGTTTTTATATATTCCAAAACCATAACCACATAGCCTAAGTTATTTAAAAACCATATATAGTTCTTAACAATATTTTTTTAAGTTTAAAAAAAAACGAAAGATTTTTTTAATGCTTTTCTTGACATAATTTCATTAACCTATATAGTCACTGAATAATTTGCGTTGTTTTTTTAATCAAAGAATGAAAAAACAAACTTCTATTAACCGAACTTCAGTAAATGGATCAAACAAAGCGGATCGCCAATTATATCCGGATTCGGATCGCTTTGATAATTAAAAAAAAAATATCAACAAAACCACAAAACCCACATCTAAAAATTCTCTTGTCGGTGAATAATATTGTTTTTAATAGTCATTAAAATACATTACATACTAAAGACAAATTAATTGTTTTACTAAGAAATATAACCTTTAATTATCAAGATATTTGATTAACCGGATGTGATCTGGTCCCAATTAATCCGGTTAATTGGAGTTCTCTGTATTATAAGAGTTATAAGAAAAACTGTATGTGTTTAGAGAATAAAAAATACATTTATTTATATTTAATTTCTGTATAAACCTTGTGCAAAAGTTTTCTAATTGAAATTACGTTTTTTTATAGAAACCTACTGATTTAAACTAATATATTACACTTGATAAAAAAAATCCCTTAAATAATGCATTTTTATCAACTGTAATACATTACTTTTAGCATGACCAACTTGTCTGATTGTCCGAAAAACATTATTTTGTTCAAAATTAAGATGGATGCCAAAATTTTGTTTGCTTGCAGTGGCGGCTCGTCCACTACAGCAAGTACAGCTGGGCTGCACCTAAATTTAGTATTTTAAAACTAAAATCAGATATTTTACTAATTTTCTAAAATAAAAATGGACTACGGTGACTTATGGATTTTATCAGACAGCCGTAGCTCTCTCCATCATCTTGATAACTGGCTGCTTGCTGGTGACAAGACCAGTACATCTATCTTACATAAACTAAAATTGATTTCTTTAGACCATGATATCCATTTTCAGTGGATTCCTTCTCATGTTGACTTACACGGCAATGAATCGGCGGATAAACTTGCCAAGGAGGGATTCAGACTCTCCACTCCTCCTCTTGCGCCTTGACTTTCCTAGAACTTTATTCAGGGAAAAAAATCAAAATTTTCGGCTGAGTGGAGAAAGCCCCCTACCCATCATTGGTATATAGGTAAAAAGCCAGGCCTGACTCTAGACCTCCCGTGTGACAGAGGCTCCCGGTCTGCTCTTTCTAGGCTTGCTAGCGGACACATCAAGGGCCTCTCATTTTTTGAGGGCAGGAAGGTGTTCACCACCTGCACTAAGTGCCTCGACCATCAGGCTTCTGCGGAGCACATATTGGAATGCATGGTCCTCTCCAGGGAAGATATCTACTGCGATCCTCTCCTTGTGCTCGACTTCCTGAGAGTCACTGGTCTCGTGGATCTTGTCTGACTCCGTCAGACTATGGAGGATCAGCAAGCAACAACAACATTAATTTTCTTAAATGAAGATTAGAATTGAAAATGGAAATTTCTACGGTAGTAAACAAAATCTCCGATAAATAGCAATCCTGTTACCGTAATGTACAATTCAGGAGGGGAAAAATTCCCTTCAATCAAAACTGCAGCCAAAAAACTAAATTCGAAATCGGCTGTATCGTTGCCATGGCAAGTTGAAAGGAAACTTTGATTTCAGTAGTAAATAATAAAGAATTTCCGTTCATGTATGGTTGTGGAAAATAGGGGGAGCGGGGGGGGGGGATTCATATGATTTCGGCTGCACTAACATTTTCGACCACAGGCCGCCACTGTTTGCTTGTACTAAAAAAATTAATTGAACCAAACATGTCGCTAAACCCTAGCACTAGCACAATATTATATTCCTTACTTAACCAACCCATTAAAAAACTTAACTGCAATTACATATTTTAAAACATTTAAGCAAAGTATCTAGCGCGTTGTTTTTTCATATGAAAGTCTGGTCTGACAGCTCATCGGGCGAAACTTCCTAGAAAAACTTTTTCTGGGACGTTGCTGCAGACGGACAGCAACTTCCGAATGAATTTGACGAAATAGCTGGGAGGGAGCTTTGCTGGGAAGTATGTGGGGCAAACAATCGAAATATGGAACGGGTGTGGTCACTCTCATTTACATCGTGTCGATGTGATGGAAATCACGTATTCTTTTAGAGTTGCGTACATTGCAAATATTTTATTTAGCAATATTCTTTTTTAGATTTCCTTGTTGATTTGCATAATTGGGGGAGGGGGGGGGGATTAACCAAAATTGATTATTAATCAAATATTATTCAATTATTATTATTTCAATATAATTGATACTATGAAAACTACTCTAAAGGTACAATACAAAAGGGTTTACACAGGGACCGACTTACAAGTTTAGGGGCCCTGGGATGGGGGCCCTCCATGAATTATAAAATAAACTGCTAAATTTATGTATAAGCACACAATGTAAAATAACATAATCAATCAGCTTTAATGCAACTGCATTAAAGCAAAAAACGTTAAAGTGCAGTCTTTCAAGACACGAGTTTCTACATTCGTTTCTCTTTCTGTACTTTTTAATTTACTTTTATTTTAGCCGCATGGGTATTTTCTACTTATTTCTTGCGAATCCGTAATGATTAGAAAATTTAGAAAAGGATAAATGTATCCGTAAACGACCCAGTTCGCGTGTAATTAATAAACACTATAAACAAAATTGTTTATGGTTTTGGTCATGAATTGAATTTTGCAAGTGGTGCTAAGGGCACCCCTTTGACGATAGCGATTGGAAAGATAACATGCAGCATGAATATGCAGGAAACATGAAAGTGATTTGTTTTGATAAAATAGTAGAAGTTTTGCAAAAAAATTAACAAAAAAAATATTAATTATAAAAAAATCATTAATTAGTAAATTTATTTTTTATCTTTTTCACATTTTTTTTTAGCTTTATAAGCATTTTTGGGGGCCCCCTTAAACTAGGGGCCCTGGGCAAGTGCTCCGAATGCCCTGCCGTAAATCAGTCTCTGGGTTTACATATCGAAATGTGCTGTATTGATTAATGGCAAATCGATTTTTTTCCAGTATACTAAGTACTGTAATTACACCTCCATAACTTGTTTTAATTTAAAGTAAGCACAGAAAGTATTCCGTGCAGCATATACGAAATTTCGAAATCAAAATTCATTTCGTTTTCTGCAAATTGTTGATGAATACTTTTGTGTATTTCATTTCAACATTTCATATGAGCAATTCAGCATGTAAAGAAATTACGACTTATTTCATATCTGGGGATCTTTCTAAGGTTTCTTCATTCATGGTTTGGTTTGGTTTTGTTAAATAACGTCGCACTAGAGCTGCATAGTGGGCTATTGGCGACGGTTCGGGGTCAATCTCGAAGGAAAGACCCGTTATTCATTCATGAAATTTCAAATAATGATTTCCCAAAGTAATAATTTGATCACATTCCTTAAAAAAGGCAGTGGAAAATTTCTGTAGAAATCATTAAATACCATAAACTCCTAAGTAATGAAATGGTATAACTTGTAAACATATAACACCCAACAGAAGCCTTAGTTTGTCTTTTCCTATTTTTCTTCTTGATGCTTTGCATTTCTTCCAATAAGGTCATTTTTCATAGCTTCTTAAGTCAGATTATACATAACTAGGAGAGTATGGCTTCCCTGGCTTTAGCGCTTGTGGGGTTTCTTGGACCTACATTCTGCAAGAAACCTTTTCATCAGTACTTCGGCACTGAGCTCTGAAGAAGTATCTAATTTACTGGACTAAGGAAGGCTGCTGCAGAGATTGTAAAGAAATGAAGGTAAATGTTTTACAATCATATTTTCCATTAAAAATAGTTAAGGTAGTGTACTTTGTTATATAATGTTAAAAGGAACCGTTAATTATTAGGTAATTTGAACACCAAGGCATGTGGTAGAATTTTTAGCGCATCTCTCACCAATGGAGTCTCCTCCATAGACGTAAACTTGTATTGGGCCAATGGACCTTACCCCGTCAATATTTTAAAAACTGACTTAAATTCCTTAAAATTTATGTTTTTTTTTAATTTATAGCCATCGGTCTCCCTAATAATTTTCAAAACTTTACGACTCTGGTTCTTTGCGCTTCTTTTATAATAAAATAATGTCAAATATTGAAGAACATGGCACGTTCAGATTATTATACAGCTCAAAACTCTTATCAGAAAATTTGTATAGGAGCTAACATAACACTATTAAAAGTTCAAGCTCATACTTGACGAAACTTTCATCGTATAGACAAAACAGATATATGCTCCTATTAAATATTTCGTCAAACTGAGGAAATTTATTTTGTCGTTTTTTTAACGAAATTTATTTCGCTAAAAATTAGGACGACTTCAAATAAATAAGAAAACCCGATTCGAACCGTGGACCGCTCGGTCCAGAGTCCAACGTTCTATCCACTCGACCAAACAGGCTCGTTTGAATTATAAAAATAAAAGTATAAGAACCATACATGAGCTGATGCCCTGGAAAATAGCCGAAAAGTAATTGAAGTAAATTGCTTCCGTTAAAATTTTGAGGATTCTTGTTTCGTCAAAAGTCGGGTGATTCAACGACGAAACGGTTGTTAAATATGACGAAAGTAAGCTTGACGATCGCAGAATTCTCATAAATAAGAGTGTTATTTCTGAGAGTGAAACGCTTCGGAAAAAAAAAATTTCGAAATATTTCATAAAGCACAATTTTTTCTAAGGATAGACCATTTTTAAACAATTTATCAAGATTTATATCAAAGATGTGACCTCCAAATCCGGGTGTCTCAATGTCTGTGTAAGCGTAACGTGCCTAAGAAAAATCAGGCCCTGATTATGACTGATGAAAAAATTTCTAACAATTATTAAAAACTAAGTGGAATATGTTATATGACATCGGAGAATTAAAAAAAATATTTTTTTTACAAAAGTTCGTTATTAATGCACTGTTAAAAATGCATTCTCATATTTGACGAAAATTTTCTTATTTTTGACGAAACAAACGCCTACTATATGCTTCGATTAAATATTTCGTCAAACTGAAGAAATTCATTTTGTCGTATTTTTTTTAAACAAAATTTATTTTTTCAAAAATGAGGACGATTTTAAATAATAATATATAATACCAAATCAACGATCTGACTCGAACAGCGAACCTCTCGTTCCAGAGTCCAACGCTCTATCCATTGCGGCAAGAAGGCTCGTTTGAATCCTGCCAATATAAGAACCAAACATGAGCTGATGTCCCAGAAAAGGGTCGAAAAAGGATCTGAGTAAATGACTTTCGTTCAAAATTTATTTGAAGATTCTTGTTTCGTCATAAGTCACATGATTCAATGGCGAAACGATTGTCAAATATAACGAAAATAGCCTTGACGACTGCATAATTCTCAAAAATGACAGTGTTATTTCTGAGATTGTGTGTATCACATGGCATCAACAATATTCATAATTCTATAATTTAGTCATGCTTTTGAAATAAAAAGTATAGAAACTCTGCATTGATGAATTTTGTCCCACATTTTTTATTTATCTTTTATGTGATATTTCAAATTCTCAACGAAATCGAAGACGGTAGTTTACACCGGAAAAATGCAATTCTTCTAACTTTTTAAAACTATGGTGAATTTCTATAAGGATTTTGCCGATATAAGTCTTTAGATTACCTAAAATACAAATCAATTTTTAACAAAATCCTTAGATTGGATATCTAAGGTGCAATTACCAAAAATTTCCAAACCGAAAAATTGTAACTCTCTTTTCGAACATTTGACAGATCTTGACGATACCTTACATTATAGACAACAGTATTTTTATTTACCTAAATTAGTTATAGTAGCTTTATTTATTTGTTTAATATATTTTGTAATACACACAATTGTTTTAATTGCTTTTTGGATATAAGGTACCTTCCTTGAAACAAAAACTCGTAACTTCAACCCAATTCGACTATAATTAATTGTAAAAGAATGCAAAAATTAGGTAAGATTATATCATCTTTGGCTTGGATTGGAATAAGAACAACCAATGTCCAATGGAATGACCAATGACCTTGGTCGTCCTTGTTCCAAACCATAGATATAATTATAAAAATATATCTATTAACTGTAAAAGTTGGAAAACTGTAAATAGTTCTCAAAACAGTTCCATGGCATTGGCACTAATATACGAATAATACATTAAAAGAAATACCCTCATTATACTTTAAAAAAAAATATTTTACTAGGAAATATAAAATAAATCACGGTTGATGATTCGTAGTGTTCGGTTTTCTTTAAACGAACAATTATTTTATTGTTGAAGGTACTATTCAAAGTTGGTTTCCATCCAAGATTCTAAATTTACAATTACTGTGTCTATTAAAAATAGTTAAAACGTCAAAAAAAATGTGAAAAGTCTTGAACTGAATTTTGTCAGTGCACGTTTTTTTTATCTATCACGAACATAAAATCTAGTAAAGTAATTTTTTTTTAATTTATTTGTGTGACGTTTCACCCGTAAACATCAATTCTTATAATCTCTGTAAAACTTGTTTCACTGCTAACTCGATATAGTTGGGGTAAAAACAAGGACCAGGGTACATCTTACGAAATTTAGCAAGAGACATCTAATTGATGTAATGTTTCCAGTTCATGATAGGGGGAAGAATATTTGGACGTGAATACGACTTTAAAATCTGCACGGGCCAGAACATCGGTTACCGGCAGAAACTTGCGCTGTGTGAAAGGTGTTGATATCTCACAGTCTCAATTCTCCAGAAGAAATAAGCCTATGCTGATAAATGACATACCACAGTATAC